>CM037829.1:32549975-33749975 GCA_021234535.1 Stichopus chloronotus | reverse complement strand
TGTATAGCACGTATCAAGTGCTCTTAAACGACACTGTCATACAATCAGAAGGCTAATAGCCATTTGGTCAAAATGGACAAAAATCTGAAACAACAGAATGGAGTCTGAGAGACTTAAGAAACTTTGTGTACTAGACAACCCACTACCCAATGCACCAGCAGTCCAAGGTTCATTCTACAGATGCGATAATGTTTAGTTGCTGAAAATGTCAGGTTCAATGCTGCAGACAGACAATCGGTGGCACGTTGCAGCAGTGTAAGTAAATATCGTGAGTCTAAGTTTCAGCCCGAAAATCACTGTCGTTTTGAGTTGACTGAGCACAAAAATCGAACGACAAAAGTACTTCCTTGCGAAGATGAGAAGGTGCAAGTGTCAACTCATGACTGACTGTCCAACTCAAGATGCGTTCATCAACCAAAGGCAGGTTAATTTCTATTTCTGTATCAGTATATTTACATGTTGCTAATTCCACATTCCATACATTTCACATTGACTATTACTTTCTCCCCACTCTCTGCCCTCTCCCCCCCCCCCCTCCTTTTACTAGGTGAAGACTACTGACCCTAGAAGAAATCTTCTGTGTAGTCAACACTAGCAGAATGATATGTAGTTTTTGCCAACTACAAACTAATAGCAGTGGATTTTATTCATGATAGTTTATTCATGTGTTTATGAGATGTTGCCAGTATAAGATACTTGTGGTAAACTTGCTAGCTTTTTCTTCCTTAAAACTGGCCATTAGCTTTTCACACCACTCAAGTAGAGCAGGATAGTTACAATTATCACTAAACTGATGCTACAATAATATCTTGTTGTTAAGATATGCTTTGTTACTTCCTTCACCCGATGTCTGAAGAAGCTGACACTAGAAAGGATGTCCCCAGGATGTAATATGGTCCTTAAAAACAAAACGCATGCACAGTATTACAGTACTACCACACCGCCAAGTTACAAACTGAGCTTTTGTAAAGTTCAAACACTGAAGGCTTTACCGTACTGTTTAATCAACTTTTACCCATGCTCATGAAGACAAGTTATAGTGAAGTGTTTACACTTTACACAGAGGTTTACCACATGTGACCAGAAAGATTTTGACATAACTCTGTCTATTTACCTGATGACTGATAAATGGCATTCAAGAGACTATATATTCAATTTCTCTACTTTGCACTGTAAGTTCCCGTTATATAGGCCACAGAGCAATGCAGGTTGAGTTATATAGCACTTTACAACGGCGGTATAAGATGTCGAGATACAGGCTGCAAAGGTTAGAATCGTACAGATACAGGATAAGCTGGGACTTTGGGTGACTCTCTCAGAAGAAAGGTAAAATCCCTCCCTCCATAACCCAATCAAGGACGGACGTTCCCTTACACACAGAACTGACAGCAAGATGGACTCGAACTGCAAGACACTCACTGCCTGCAAAATACCTGAACAAGAATCACATTAAACAGTCTCGGTCCACATAACAAGATTTACTCTGCACATGAAAAACAAATATCAATTGAGCTGTGTTGAATCTAGTTGCCTTCTGACTTTTCTTCAGCTTTAGTCAGCAATAAAAGGAAAAAAAAAAAAATAACAGAACACCAAACAAAGACATGAATGGACCACCATCTAAGGCTATTGATTCATAAAACAAAACATGTTTGATGAATAAAATGATTGTCCCTCTCAAGTTTTCACACGAGTCCCCCCCCCTGAATATTATTCACACAGGAGTGGACTTCCCTCTCAATATGAAACACAAGCACAAATACTGCATCGAACTACATCCAAGACACTTTGAATCCTTCGCTGTTTTTCTCTCCGAGAGAAATAAGAAAAGACAAACTATGCAAAACTTAAAAAATAAATAAACAAATAAAAACATGCCACAACACACTGCACTTTCAATCACAGAAACTGTCATTCGCAAGTTTGCAGTATACAGTATGGAGAATGCATTGATGAAGCAGTGAATGTTTCGCTGCTACGGTTTGTACAAATGTGAATAAACATACACACACGTATGGCAGGGTGGATTATTTACACGTTGGGGATGCTGGGATACTATACACTCAGTCATATACAGTAATATATAAACTTTCATCTTGTCCCATGTCGAATAAACTAGAGGTCAAGTAAGCCATGCGTCCTGTCTCCAGCACCAGGCTATTATTCAACGCTTCCCTTACAATTTAAACAGGTAATGACACCTCGACGAGCGAAGGCACATTGCTGTGCTTAAGAAGTTTCTCAACATACCCGCAGAGGCACAAACCGGTTCGTCATGGAAGCATGTAGGGTGTCATTAATTTTATAAATTTCCTGGGCAAATTCCAATAGCTGCCGACTGTCTCTTTTATGGAAACAGTTGTAATTTTTACACACATGCTACTGAGAGCATTTAAAGCATCAACGTGACTTTTTAATTGCCGATCTGGCAAAACCCCAAGTAGTGTGCTACCAGCCAAATTTATTGCGGCCTCGCCTTTTATTGTACGAGAATTTACCTTCACAGCATGCATGATCCCTTTTCATGCAAGCTTGCAGGACTGCAAGCAGGACATGTATACACAGAGTTAAAACTCATTTACATTCAAGAAGAAGATAGACTGTACGCGTAGAAACACAATTCCACAAAATTCACAAACTACCAACCTTAAAGCTGAATGCAGAAAAATTGGCTGTCAGTTTTATAGTACCAGCAAAAGGTGAAAACTAGAAAACTGAATGGAGGATGTACTGTACATCCACAAAACCATCACGAATTGGCTGTGATAACATAATGTGGTGCTGGTAAAATGTATGTAACTATTTTGCAGTGTAAAATTTGTGACCTGTGGCAGTTTCATTGTAAGAAATCCTTCTCATTCACAAGGGAATTTGCAATTTACAAAAAAATGTTCCCCTGAGCAAGCCTTTAAAGTCTTTCCTCATATGATGAATTATAAATGGAAACTATAAATGGGTAAATAAGTATATTATGAAAAGCTTGGAAAATGTTCAACTGTACCCACGTTTCCAGGCACAGCACATGTACAGTAAACAACCGGTAGTGCTACCCTAAAAGTGAAAGGGCTGTAGCCTGTTTCAGACCTAGCGATGACACATGATTCACCACCCCTCCAGAAAAGGGATGCACCGCATATCCAGTCTGGCCTGACTATCCGGTCGGATAGTGAAATGCAATCCAGTTCCAGTTCTGGCAGGATTTTTGTCAAAGTCCGGCCGGCTTTTTACCAGCATTTTGTTGCAATTTTCAAATGTTGGTATGAATTGTTGCAGCATAGATCTCTCAAAGAATTAAAAGACTAGTATGAACTCTCGGAAGTTAGCTCCAAGGACAACTGTATAGAACATGATTTAATATTCTGACCATTTAAGTGAATTGTTATAAGGCAAAGTCAAGCTAAGGTTCCCTCAAATAGCAAAATAAAAAGCTCATGATAGGAAAGCATTTGATATTCTTGTAAAGCTAAAAGTTCATATTAAATCACAACCCCTTTTTTGTTTAAAAAAATCCATAATTCAGGCCAATCATACAACCTAATTTGCATAATTAGCATAAGTGGTGTTTTGTATGGAACATTTATCAACTGATAACTTAGTGAAGATGTACATTTAATATATATTTTCTTTCATGGACATATGTAACTCAACACAAAACTTCAAATAAAGCTGAAAAGTTGGAAAAAACTGAATTAAATATGCTAATTAGGCTATTGCCAAAGATCATTTGTCCCATAGGAACCATTTTCACATAATATTTCTGACACCACACTAAGTGTTGACACTTTTTTTCAAAATTTTCTCAAAACCTTTAATTCACAAGACAGCCATCTTTAATATTAAGTCACTTTGTGTTTCAAAAACATTTTTTGCTATTGATTAAGGGCTAAGTAATTATTGCATGGGACATTTGCGTTTTGTATGGGACAATTTCACAGTGGTGGACTCTAAAAATGGCTCGGTATTAATATATATCCCCGTAATTATGGCTACAGTATGAATAGGTGCAAGGGGATTTGGAAACTGAAATTAGACTTGGGGGTCTTTTCCCTTTCCCACCCACATAATCAAACACCTGTCCCACATTACACAATAAGCCAATATGCAGCACACTACCCAGACACAAATCCCAGTTGTAAAGACACAGTGTCAATTTCACTTTGTCAATCCCAGAAGGTACAGTACCAAGGAAGTCAAATCAACACCTACTCCCACAATCGAACTACACCTCCAAGTCCCCACCCTCCACCTCACATACACCCTCACACACTCCTGGACCTGCACTCTTAACAGGCACATTGTCTTCAGTCAACATTGTCCTGTAGGTAGCTGTTATTTTGAATGGACATTTAGCCTAGAAGAGTTGTTCTGCTCGATAAAACTATCACTGACTGTTTGCCACAATACAAGCCCCAGACTACAATAGGTTCCATGTCCACGCATATGCATGCCTGGCTGCATCTTATTAGATCTCTCCCGGACAAACTGCCATTGAGAAGTGGGGTACACACTTGTGTTAAATAATGAAAGAACATAAAATCACAGAAATTCTGTCCCTGGACTTTGTCCCAAATTACGACGAACATAACGACACTGAGGAACATCGAACCAAAGAAGAAGGAAACCCCAAAACAGGAAATAGACAGCCAGTTTTTAAGTTTGAGTTTTCATGGTTGTTAGAGTTGATGTTGAAGGGAACAGTTGTTGGATGAGTGACTAAACAAATCTGAATCAGTCTCATTGAGTAACATTAAATACACTACAAAGGCATTTGGCAGTTTTGGAAAAAAGTTAGAATACACATTTGACAGTAATGCTGTGGTTGAGAGCCTTGAAAAACCTATCATCGATGACAGAGATATTCATATAAATCCTGATGAATAGATGTAACAGAACAGATGGAGTTACTGATTACATTCCTTACATATCCTTGTCGGTTCATGCAGCGCACAATGTGCAAGTTCTCGTAAACAAAATGCCCAATATAATTCCACAGGGATTTGAACCGTGATGGTTGTCTAACTGATACCGTAATGGTTACAGTACCATATTCTTATTTGTGTTTTGTGTTTGCTATCTTCATGGGTTGGTGATTGGAAATGTACCAGTTAACAGGTTTTCATCTTTTTCTTGAAATCTGCTAAATTTCTGCCATAATGGTCAATCACACTGCATTTGTGTATGTCAGGTTGTCCGATAGAGCTATTGCACACCTGGCACTTGGAATTATTTTGTGGACAAGACAGTGAGAGACACAGACTATTGAACTTCCAGAACTGGATTTCAGAATACATTTGTAAACTAGTTAACAGTATACAGTGACGTGTGCTGTAGGGACTAGCATAAATACTTTCGGTTTCGAAATTTCTTTGCAAGAAATATTGTGTAAGAATGCTACTTTGAACTTCAGCTCATTATTTTTAGACAACATTGGTGATCTGGTGGTGGAGCGTTACTCAGTTAAAACTTAAAATACATTAAACAGTACTAGGGACAAAATATCCCATACCAAACGGTCCCACACGAAACACTACATTTTTCTCATATCCATGGCTCATCACCACCATGCAAAATTTTTCTTGGAAAGTTTTATTTATATGTCTATAACTGTTGTATCTACAACACATGTTACAAAGTTTTATTACGACAAAATTCTTTCAGAAAAATTTGAGAATGACTACTGTGGGTCACAAACTTGCATTTTCTCTGGTCCCATACGAAACATGGTCCATTAATGAGACCTCACTCATTTTAATTACATTAAGTTAATTTTTTTTTAATGATAGGCTCAATTATTATACTCACCATACTAGCTCATGAAACTTTAATGAAAACCTCCCAACCCCCCAAAATAAAAAGCTTCCAACCCAAAGTTACAGAGTTTTGAAATCTCTGATTGTCCCATACGAAACACGCAGAACAGCTTTTACTTTCCCCTATGGTAATGAAATGAATTGGATTTTAGAAAACATCATACATATAACTAAGAGTTTTTTTTCTTCTATAAGTGTGTACATTTCCCTTTTAGGCTTTAATGCAACATCATGTTTAAGTACAGTATCACAAATTAATCCGGCAGGAGAGGCAATCTCAAAAATGCATAGGCTACAGTACTTCAATAACTGTGATGTATCTAATAAGTTATTGATACAAACCTAGCTACACAAAGTGAAGTCTTCATATTTCATGGCAGCCATTTCTCTTGTTGGGTACTTTATATTCAGAGCTAACATGAATGATTTAGTCTGGACTTGGCTGAAGTCAAAACTCCAGTGAGTCAACTGTTTGGAGGAATTTGCACTTGGCCTGGACTTGGACTGCAGCTAGTTGGTTTTTTTTTTTTTAGAGGGATGGTTTTTTTTTTCACAGGGCAAGGACAGCACTGGGTGGGGGTTAAAGCTTCCAATAGGAGGAGGGTAGAATGAGCTCAAAAGTCTCATTTTGGTAGAAACACAGGGCAGCTATTTAAGAGATGGGTGTGGTAGCAAGGCCCCACAGAGAAGATACACCATGAGTTTGGATCAAGTGACTCAAGTAAACCATGTTTAATTCAGTGCACCGCTTCAATTTCTAGGGTTTGAAAGATCTCTGTAAAGGGCACCTATCTAAAATCACTTCAATTAGCAATGATAATTCTGAACTGACCTGTTATGTAACGTCATCTACAGAATGGCTGCAAAGTGCAAAGCGACTTTTCCACGACATTCTACGCATTGGTGATATTACGACTGTCGACACACGATATGACTGGCGAGTAGAACTTGTTAAAATTAATGGTGACATAACTCGTTGTATTTTAATAGAAGCATGACTTTTCAAAGAGTCCATTTGTCCTGTGCATCATACAGATGTGGCAGTTGGACAAATACAAACGGTGTACAATTCTCATTTCCAAAGTGTCGTAAAATTCCAAAATCTGGCCAGGTCTGATTTTATCTGGCCGGATTTCAACTGAGATCCGGCCGAATTCGGTCCAGTCGGATATTAAAATTAAAACCTGCTGCATTGGTACTCAAGAAGAAAAAGAGTCCAGCAAATTAAAGTTTTTTTTTTTTTTTACTTTGTGACCTATTGCACACATCCCTCTTTGATACTTCCCTAGTCACTCCATATTTTCACATGGGCAGTGATTCTACCATCCAAGGAGTGTCACTTCAGTACTGAAACCTGTTGATCCATACACAAAGTCAAAGGACTCAGAGTCCCTTGTCAATATTCATGAAGAACAAAGGACAATGTACTAACATTTTAGGTTCAAACACAAGTTCTCCCCATTTTGAGATACCATACAATGTTTTCAGCTTGAAGTTCCAGCAACATTCACCTCTTGAGATATCTTTCTCACTAGGTTTTCAGCCTTTAACCTCTCGTGACCTCAAATGACATTTGACCACCTTGAAAAACAGCAGGGATCATCTACTCATAATGGACTACCCACACACTAACTTACGTGTCACAAACACACGCACACACGATCACCATTGAATAGATTCCTTCCGCCTTTGGCGTTGTATTGTATATTGTTGCTGGGGTAATCTCCAAAGTTCAATCAACTTTGAAAATTTTGTCATATCAGTGCCAGGTATAGCATGGTTTCATGACAGCAGTTCTCACACAAGGATGCATTGTACTTCAAAACACAGTAATTCAGGCATAAGCTGGCACGAGAATCCACATTGTTGCAGTTTCGCAGCTGACGCACATTCACCATCTGTCCCTAAATTTTGACATCTTGCAATGTCTTCTGTGATATTTTACCAAATGCACTTGGTTCTCTCATGAATTCAAAATAGAAGCAGGCAATCTAACATGTGTGAAAGGGATGGTTAATTGATGAAATCTGACAAGTTAAATGACTCTACATACTACATTACTTTTACGACTTAAGTTTGCTAGTCCATGGGGCAATTAATAAGGGTATGCTATTCTAGAAGCAATAATATTTTGTTTATCTGTGCAAGTTCGATGGGGGAATTGATAAGGGTATGTTTAATACCTTGAGTACTCAGACACACAGATTAATAGCTTTCCTACTTATCAACTATTTATAACACAGTGTAGATTATAATGCACAGTGCAGTGTCCTCACTGTAACAGTGAAGGTTGTGAAAACTCAGGTTCATGACTTTCACTCAAAACTGCAAGTACTGTCTATGGCTTTGTGGGCAAATCACTTGAGTCTTACTCTTGGCCGGGGAGTCACAAATTGACTCTTCCTTCCTTAAAGAAAGTCACCAACTCCTGTGGAATTGTTAAAACCATACAAAGCCATTAATGAAGACCTTTTTTGGGGTGTGAGTGCTTAAAAAATTTTGAATTGAAGTTCTTTTGCAATTCGAATAAACTACAATGTTACAACCTAACACAGGTTTTTACATTTCTTGTCTCTTTAACTAATATGTCAAGCCTATGTCTGACAACTTAAAATAGTAAGCAAGAGGCCCCATTCTCATACATCCGTAAATACTTGACTCTAGAAATGTTGGTGTCCCCTGGGAACCTACAGTACATGATATGGTTCTGACCAACAGGACTCACAGTGTGACCCACAGCATTGAACACAGTGTACAAACTGCTATTACCAGAGGTAATTAATGGTTTGGAAGGTCACATGTATGCATATTTTTTTCTTTTTTCTTACGGTGGGAGGGGTGTGGGTGGACTGAGAAAGTTTCATGTACACTTTGACCCACAATGAAATAATGAATTGACAGATGAAAGGAATGATTGCTAACTTTACTTCTACAAGCTGGTGAACATTCTTTGATCACATGGTGATGTCTGTATACTTGCTACACGTTTTCCTCGTAAGTGCCATAAAAGACAGAAATAATGCAATCCCACACATCTATAGCAATAAAACTGAGGTCTTCAACAGGAAAATGGAAGAAAACTGCAATCAAAGCACCAGCCCAAACAAACATGCAGTGTCGATGAAGGCGCTTCTCACAGTTATCACATTCACTTGTAAGTGAAGTCCTATGTGATTCATACAAACATTTGATACAATTTTAGACAAACAGTCATCATTTAGACCGTTTTGGTCAAGTTGATTTGCACAGGTTTACATAACACAGTGCCAACGAATCACAAACCCTCATTGCAGTGCTCACGGATATGATGTGGGACACTCCACAATGTATGGCAAGGTATGGGAGGGCAGTTGACGTGTGTACAGCAGGACACGATTTGTGGCATGGCTGTTTACATATATATGCTAGAGTCGCTTCACACTGCACAACTTCCTCCTCGTCACATGCACTTCCCCAGCAGTGACGTACCTTACGGTACTCAGAGGACATGGTACAAGTGGCCTGGAAAATTTAACTGTTCAAACAATAAGACAATGCACAGTTCAATCTCGACAACTGTACGTCACCATTGCAATGCCAGTTGCTCAACTGCCTCTGAGTTGGCTTTTCCAAAACCAGCCAAGTGTGGAAAAAATTCCCCCTTTGATAAAGACCCGTCTGCATTTTGAGGAAGTGAGGAAAAGTTGGAAGGATCAAGATTAGAGACACAATAATCTGTTGCAGAATGGCTTGAGGTGATAAGGAACAAGTACAGTGTACCTCAACCCACTATTAACACTATAGCACTGTTAAATGTGCATGCATATGATGGAAGTCAACAAGCTGAATTCGTATGAGAGGGATTAACACTTGCCAAATATCTCGTCCCTCCCTTGTTCATTTCCTTGTAAGAGGAAATGCTCTATTTCCTTGTTTGAGAGTACATCTTCATGATAAACCTTTGACTAAAAGGTTCTAGAAAAATATTCCTTTCACCACCTTACTGGGACCCAATGTTATGGACATCAAACACAATGAATTTTACAATGGACTTTGACCCCATGTATTTAATGGCACCACTCATGGCACCTTACACGGTTACTATTTTGCACAGTGTATGAACTACTGAGTGAGGTACTCAAAAATATGCAAAAACCAAGATCAATTGGAGGTCAACTTTCAGAATATTTTGTTAGAGCAGACTGGTTTGGTATAGCCACAGTTTCATGTGAAAAACCTGACTCTGAGAGAGTTCGGCAAACATTGGTCAGAGGAACCTCAGGTTGACAAACACAGCACTTTTGATTGAAAGTTAAAAAAGTGGAATCAATGAGACATAGAAAAGTGTGCAGCACTTGAACTGCTCTTCATTCTGACATGCCTGATATGTTGTTCAAACCTTTGCCTTATGCAGTCTACTTGTAATATCCATCCCACTTCAATTGAACACAGTACATATGACCGTCCCTGGAGACATAACTCAAAAGTACCGATATATATTGACTGTTTGACACCAATATTCAGCTGTGTGTAACAAACCATTGGCAAGCAGTGTCATTTTACAATGTGAGATGTACCTAAAAGCAGAAACAGCAAGTAAGTATATATACATACTTAGGGTTGAGATCCATCATCATGTAGTGCTACTGTGAAGACTCAGAGAGAATTCCCTCAGTTCTGGCCGGAAGATCAATCAAGAACAACGGCATTGTGTCAGCCAATGTTGCCATTATGCCATCAACTATTGCTCACTTTTAATGAAGTAACATCCAGCTTTGCTACAAACTCATCAACCTAAACTGCAGGGTCCTCAGTTAATCACTACAGTACACTTGGATTATTTGCCATTTCAGCAATTCCAAACATACACCCTACCGTCTTCCTCCATCCCCCATGAAAAATCATCTGCGCCCGCTTTCCTCATAGAACAATGTACTAGGTCTTACACTGACTCACTAACTAATGGTCAAATACTTTGTGAGTGAAAGTCTTTTTTTCATAATTCTGAAAAGCAGTTTGTGTGTAGTGATGACTTTGTTGTGTATTGAAAGTTGAAACTCCCTGTTGAAGATGTTCACACATGCAATGTTAAAGAGACAGTTCCCAGACACCTCCCTCAGGACAATTCCCTTGGAAAATTTCCAACAGGCAACCCCATCCGGACAGTCCCCCCTCAGACAATTACCACCTGCCCTAAACTTAATATTCCCCATTTCACAAAAGCAACTCATCTGGGAGGGGGGTTGTCCAACGGGGAATTCCCCAGATTGGATATTGCCTGGATGGCAATTGTCCCAGGGAGATTGTCTTGGGGAAGTTATCTGAGTGAAAGTAGTCAAGTCATGAAACAGGCAAACAATGAAAACAAACTGTGGTCGGGTGCTGATGTAAAAAAGAAAAAACGCAGATCACATTTTCCCCTTTCACCTAAAAGTGATCTCTGGGAGCCCATCTGCTTTTTTTTATTTGTTACAGCTTCACATCTACAGTACCAAGTGCTTCAATTTGTATCAAACTAGTAAATTCTCACCCACCGTAACCTAGATCGCTTTGATCAGACAAATTCAGGACTTACAAAGGCTCCAGGTAACAGGAAATATATGGCTTAAAAACGAACATGAAATGCTCTCGACTAATGGTGTGCCTTCTTGTAGTGCATACATATTAGACTGAGCCAATGATTTTCTGGAATATGCCAGTTCCATGAGTACAAACTATGTGATATGCGAACTGGAGATGCCAAACCTGCTTCTTGCTTCCCTTGAGGTGTGAAAAGAGAAAGCAACTACAGCCGTAATGGTAAATGTTTTGCCTTGATAAAATGCAACAGATGTACCTTTTATGATACTTACACAGTTGGAATATATTCTCCTGGAAAAGCATTTGTAGTATAACTGATGAGCAAACATGTTTTACCTACAGCTCTGTGGAAAGAAAAAGACAAGCATAATGAAAGTTGTGGATTTCAAGTGCTAAAAGTCTTTAATAGCCAAGAACAGACAATTTGAATGCAATATATTCCTTCTGCATGGCTATAATCCCAACAAAACTGTACCACCTAGGAACCTGGGTCTATGGGTGATGGCTAATGGCACGTACCTACTTGGTACACGTATGAAAGGTGATATTCTTAATCGAGCAGGAATGTTTTTCAAAGGCAAGCCACTAAGATCCTGCTAGGTTCAAATCTCAGGCCCACTCACTTATTTCTAATTAGGCACTTTTGTAAATAAGCAGTTGGCAACACTTATTATTCCCTCTTGACAAAAATCACTTCACCCACTTGCAGGAACATACTTTGTGTTTATTTGTACAGTACCTGGTTGCAGACAACACTTTCGTCACAATGCAATTCTGCTGACTAAGTACTGAGGTGAACAGCAAAATGTGATGTATTTAACAGTAAATCATGATCTTAAACTAGTCTATCTACAGACTGTATTACTACATTAATGATAACACATCTTAAACTCCCACAATAACATCAACAACAATCTTTGCGGTTATAGCTATAAAAAGAAATCCTGGGAAGGCAAAGATGACGTCCTTCAGGTATCTCACACCTGTGCATATGATACACATATAATCTCACTGGTCAGCATCTAAAAATATTTAGGAATGTGAATACACTAGGTTGACTGAAAATGTTTCTCAGCTCTCTGTCTTAGCAAAGACAATTCTATTAAACTTTTGTGATGTCTTAAAACAAAGATCTTAATGTTTTGCCAAAAACAGAAAGAAACTAAAATCACAGAGATCATAATACAACAAAGACAACATAAAAAACGAAGAGAAAATCTCAGATGGAAAATGAAAGTTATCACAGGCATAGCAATTTGAGCATATTCCCATTATTTTTGAAGTGCGCTCCAAGACTATAACCCCACTAAAATGAAAATAGTCAGCACATCTGATCTTCGTGCTCCATCACCTTTAGCAAGTACCAAAATTTCAGCTTTGCAAAAATTGCTTTTTCAAAATAGAAATCAATTTAAATTTAGCAAACATGAGACACACAGGAAATCGACAAAATGGCAAAGCCTGAGTGTCTCATTAAGGGTAACTTTCTGATGCAATGAAGCATACATGTTAAAACATTCACATATTTAAATGACACTAGTGTTTGCACTGGGGTTAAAATTTGGACCTGAGTCAGCAACTTCCATGGTCAGTCGGAAGCCCATAGGTCGGAAAATCAGAAAGTCTTCAAGTCCTTTGTCAATTCATAATACAATATTTTGCTTCAAGTTAATACAAAAACCATCTGTATGTACGGGCATGGCAATTAAGTTGTTCTAAGCTGCTGAATTTTGTCTCATGAACAGTTTACATTGATGAAACTTTGGATCTTGGTAGCAAATTTTAGATCCGGGTAGCAACGGGTCCTGAAATCATCTGTTGGGTGCCCAGGTACCCGATGCAACCACTAAATGACACAAAACTGGCCATGGACTGTTCTGGTGGCAAATGCATTTTCTTACAATTCCGTGAAATGGCCATGTTCTAGCAGTGCAGTATTCCACGGCCAACTTGCTAACCCTCACTTGTTGATGCTGCTATTACACATTGCGATATGGAAAGTTGAAAGAAATGCCATTCAATTATATACTGGGTGCACTTACTTCACTGGTAACTTACTGTCAACTGAACGAAACACATTTTATGAAATCCATGTTGCAACAACAAGACTGTAAACTTTTTGTGTGCTGGGAAAAAGTTACAAGCAAGGAATGGAACAGTGTGTGAGGAAATGTAGAATGTCAAAGGTTTCAGACTACTTTTGCACAGGTTCTCTCTCTACTGCTATTTCATGGATTTGGTACTGTTATGTTAAGCATCATGTATTTGGAAACATATAACTTTATGTAGCTGTCAATCAACAGAAAAGTAACATTCATTCCCACAAGTGCTACCATAAACTACTTTATGAATGATCTGCATGATCACCTGACCGCAGGAAGCTTCAAATCCACAAACAAATATGCACTGATTTCAAGCCAAACTTTACAGTCTGGACAAGAATTAGACTCACTTACCCATCCCTGCACTTTTGCATCTTAATGAAATCTGTGTATGTTTTGAAATGGACATAAACAGGTTAAGAGTGAGGTTTATCTTACATTATGTACTTGTCTTTTTGTGAATCTGTTAATGTTTTGATATTTTGTATGCAGCTTTCTGCAACCGATGCAAAAATATTCTGAAACATTGGTATTCCAATTTTTCCTGAGTATTTTTTCTGTTCTTCATGCATTTCTAGTACACAAAATTTGCAGTCTTGTTGTTTCAATATTGACTTCATAAAATGTCTCTCTTTTGTGAAATAAAGCTGAGCCTGAGGTTTGACAAATTCTGACCAATACTTAAGAAGCCCCTACGAGGTTCCATGATGAGATATCTACCCTAACGAAATAGTCCGAACAGAGCATTATGGAGGAAAAGCGTCAACAGTGCAACAGTGTCATTGACTGTAAATGTTCAACCTTTAAAAAGTATAAAGAACAGCCATGGCGCAGCTTTGGCTTAGTCTTGTTGTGGTAGAAATGCTGCAAACCAAAACATTGACCAATTACATACAGTAAATGTACTGAAAACTTGGATTTTTCATCGTATTTTCTACGCATAGAGTGTACAGTTCCAAACAACGGTTACTTTTGTATCCCAGAATGTCTCAGTGGTAGTCTGCCAAGAGGCACCGTCTGTCAAACGTGCTGATTAGCAATACAGCTCATGTTCATGCAACGTCAAAGCATAGGCTTCATAAGATTGACCAGCACTGCCTTAGTCTAGACCTAGCTTATGTCAACTTAAGTTTATAACTTAGGCCTACCTTAGAAGTTAGCCTAGGCCCTACCACTACCAGTAATGTTAGTTGAAGCAGTTAAGGCTACTAGTAATGTGGAAAATCAAGCAGGTTCATATTAACCTCTCGTATACTACATCAAAAGTTTGCAGTGCACCTGTACTGCACCCCTAGCTATTGCTGAAACTGTACTACTTTAGACAACCTGACCTATTTTAGTGAAAGCAGAATGACATAATTCCTTAAACACAGTACGTCACTGATGAAGCCTGTCACACTTCTGGTTCATTAATAAGGATTTTTCAACCTTGCCTATAGGTTTTGCTTCGCATCAAAATACTAAAATCTCACTTCAACAAAACAACTCAAAATACACCTCAAAATACTACCATGTCTCAAAAATGAAGATCCACATTCTAGACATGGCTAGTAATTTGTGAGGTACTGCTTGTACTAAAACCCCATCTAGGCTAAATGAGTGTTTTGGATTTTTACCAACTTCATAATCATTGATCAAGTCCTTAGGTGGGTCAATCTAGGCCTAGGTGAAACTGCATCCATGCTACTGTAATTCATCGGACCCCTTCGGGCCGGGTTATGCTGTCATTGACATAGGGCCTAGGCCTAGTAGTAAAGCCAGTCTCTAGTCTGTAGTGTAGTACTGGCAGTACTGCACTAGTAGTAGTACTAGTACTACTGTTGTATGACATTGCAGTCGGGTTACAATAATAACTTTTCAGTGGCAGTACTGTACGTAGGTCTATAACTACACAGTATACTGTTACTGTGTGAACTATGAGTATGATTACTGTAACTAAACCTAATCTAACGTTGTAGCCTAACAAGTTGTCTGTATGGGCCTAACTTGAAACAGTCCACAAATGTTTTACTTACCCGTCACCTACGACCACACACTTTATCGCTTGCATTTTTACTGTTCTGTAGTTGCGACGTAAGACTTTCTTATATTTATACCACCCAGTTTTGTAAAATTGGCTCCTGACGTAATATCCAATATACCGGACGGTGATGCCTTGGGTGTGTTGGGAGAGTAGTTGAATGCGGAAAAGACATTGATGAGACACCTCATGAATATATACCACGGTCAAAGGTTATTCCCATTTCGTCACGACTACTTTCATACGGAGTTTTCTAGTGGCCAAAAAAAAATTAGTGATAGAAAAAGAAAAAAGAAAAGGCGTGTTCCTTTTGCAGAAGCTACGAAAAGGCGATTTGGAAAGGGAACATTACTAGAACAGGTTATTTAAAATGATCTTCTTTTTATGGAAGCATTTCGATGAAGATCACCACTTACAATATCAATCCATATCTGTGGGATTTTTTTTAAATTGGTGTTGGGCAATTGGACTGCACAGCCGGGAAAGTATAATGTAACCTGTCTTCCAACATGACCGGTCAGGCCCTCTCACAGTTGGAGGGGTAAATGTCTAGAATAGCACTCTGGAATTGAATATTATTACGTGTAATAAGGGCACTTTTTTGTCCCAAAAAAGTCACGTAGCTAGATTTTTTTTTTAGGTAAATACCGAATTCCCTATATCCAACTGGGTTCCTGTCAAGAGGGTGGGGACAATTCAGGAAGATTAGGCACTGATTAAACGTGAATATAAGATCATTGCGCATTCGTTCTTTTTACTCACATTTTATTTTTTTTTCCTCAAATACATCGTCTTAGGTTGAGTTGCAATGCCCAATTCATTTTTCGTGGCCTACATTCAAAGGGCTTCAAGTTCACTTTCGAGATTTTCCATAGAAAAAAAGACATTTTGTTTTGTTTGAACTTTTACATATTAAGCCTGGCGTGTAAGTTGACAACTTGTCAGTGGAAGTCCGAGGAATAGGTCAAAGTCGCTGCAAAATAACATTGTTTAAGCCCTTTTTTTTTTTTTGCATAGATGAATTCATATTCATTCCTAATTAGTCTGTTTGATTTCAAGTAACGGGGATTACACTGCTATGTGCTTTCTTTGAGAGTCTGAATTTTGTAGGGCCAACAAAAATGTTGAGAAAATTTCCATATTCAAATGTGTGGAAGTTGAGAGCATAGTTCTCTTTCAGGTCTTGTGACAGGTAATATTTCCTCATCTTTCCCTTCCGGCCTCAAACACTGACAAAGAACAAAGATAGATGACCAGACGATTACCAGAACAACTCATATTTCAGCTTTAATTGTTACTTCAACTAATAATTACTACAAGTTGCATTAAATATTCTTGATTTTTTAAGTAAATGTACGTCAGCACCAGTGTTAACCTCGACATTTACCAATTATCAGAAACGATAGTTAGTCTGTATGGGGTAATCTGTGACGGAGAGTCACATTTTGTCCGGTACGCCTATCAGTCGGATATGACTCAAATATTGTCCAGTCACACCTCACGAATCTTACCAAGTTGTAGCTATATATGTTACTTGTTATATCTTTATGCTGACAGGGAGAGTTAACACTTGGCAATATAGAACACGGACTGTAACCCCATTTCAGTATTCATCCCCGATGTTTGGTTAAAATCGAATCTACTTTAATAATTAAGAACTTATTTCGTGAGACGAAATAAAGGGAATATAACTTAAGGTATGGAAGAGTTGACATTGAATATTCATTATTTATCAACGGATTTTGTTGTAACTTTTCTGCCAACAGAGAATTTAGTGAAAGCTCCGGCATTATCTCTGCTTTGCACGAGTGAGTCAGCTTGCGGTTCCTCAGTCGTGGACACTATCCCTTCCCTAAATCAATGCAATACTTTGCTCTTTATTTGCCCTTCCCCAAAAAAGAATTTCAATTTTGGATTGCAATGAATAATTAATCAGTGAGATCAAGATTTTTTTTGTAATCATCATTGATGTATTCTGTAGCGCCCCGAAGAACTTTACGACATGTAAGTCATAACGCACATCAAACATTGGCACCTAAAATACACAAAAATATAAAAAATAAACAACAAAAGGAAACATCGATTTAGCAGAATAGGTTTAAAGGAGAATGAAACCCTGGGAATATCACTATACAATATGAAGCAGAAGTGTTTAACAAAACACTTGTCAAAGTTTCATTGAAAAATATTCTTCCCTTCCCAAGTTATGCACTTTTGAATTCTACAGAAGGGATGCTGTCATTTTTGTCTCCGTTGAATGTGAACAGACCTGAAAAGTCGAACTATGATGTCACATAACCCATGGTAGCAGGAATTTAATGTATTTCTTTGTTTTCCTTTCTCATAATTTTCATGAATGCATACACATAGTACACAATTTTGTGTTGAATTACTGAATAACAACATTAGATCGAGAATGAGTCATGGACACTATTCCTTCCCTAAATTAATGCAAAACTCTGCTTTTTATTTGTCCTTTCCTAAAGAAGAATTTCAATTTTGGATTGCAATGAATAATTAATCAGTGAGATCAAGATTTTTTTTGCAATCATCATAGATGTAGTCTGTACGGCCCCGAAGAACTTTACGACATGTAAGTCATAACGCACATCAAACATTGGCACCTAAAATACACAAAAATACAAAAAAAGAAACCACAAAATGAAACATCGATTTAGCAGAATAGGTGTAAAATGATATCAACAACGCATAAGTACAGTTTATGAAACATTAGATTGAGAATGTACACGAGTCACTTATAAGCTACCGTATTATTTCGTCACTTTTGAGTAAAAGAGGGCAGCATGACTCACTGAATTTTGCGTATGTATTGCTCTGACAAGTTGTTTCCGACGAATATCGGGGACTAACTGTGACGAATAGCAAAGCGAGTAGGCTTTACGTACAGCTGGTGTGGATGGCGGAGCGTGAGCTAAGGGGTGTAATTACGGAGAGGGTATCCAGGGGTATATGTATGGCTCTGGTGAAATGCAGCTTGCAAATTGGTAAATGCGTAAATTTTTGTGAATTGATAGAACAGTATTTTGAGATAAGGGTGCACGTAATGTAGGAGACTCTTAGCGGTAAAGAAAACACAGCGACAGGATATACCGCTGTGTGATCTAAAAGAATACCAACATAAAATGTGAATAAGAAAATCTTCTCGAAGTGGCGACGCAGTAGCGGCGGCATTAATTAACATTCCAAAGGGCCTAAATGGTTTTAGAATAACTAATTTCAAACATTTTTCTGTCAGGCATTGAGCAGAATCACATATACATAAATGTTTTGAAGTGAAGTACGAATGCTCTCTGCAATGAGTTTGTCGAAATAGAAATACGTTACCAGAACATAGACGTATGCCCTTGAGGATGGTCGAATCTTCAAAATCAATATGTCCTTTCCATTGCTGTGAAAAATATGCACTCTCCTTTTTTTATTTCAAGAGGTTTAGAATCCACTCCTCAGATGTTCCGTCGTTAAGGGATCACTTTTCTTTTTTTTTTCTTTTTTTTTTTGGACAACTGAAAGTAAAATCTTGTCTTGCATATTTGATTCACACATGTCATGATGCTGTACTTTCAAACTGGAGCTTTAGTCCGACACTCGTAATCCTCTTTTAACAGTCGTGGAGCGGTATAGCCGGTTTGAGATGTAATGTCACGGTAGTCACTACTCATTTACTCAACAGTAATGCGGTTCAACTCAAAGGCAGCACATGCCTATAGGATAACCAGCTGACGATCAGTATATGCATGCAGTACCTCGTTAATGATTTCACTCGCAAACCTTTGCTTTGTGGGCAAGTAAAAAAATGATATTTTTAACAAATTGGATACTTTGCTAGTGGTACTTGGAAGAGGAGGCCGTTGACTATCCGCCATTGTCATTTTGGGGCAGTTCGATGGAATCGTAACCTTTGTAATCTTGCAAGTGCATGTATGTGTTTATGTATATGTATATGTGTGTGACTGTAGGTGTATGTGTGTGTGTGCGTATGGGTGTATGTGTATGTATGTTTGTCACTCCTACGATGTAAACACGATATCTCAAGAAAGGAAGTATGTACAGATTTCATATTTAGTATGGTGGTGTACCATATAAATTACAATATGTCTACTGCTTTGGGTGGAGGTCAAAGGTCATTTGGGGTCAACAGAGGTAAAATAGTATAAACCTTGTAAACAAGATCTCAAGAAGGGAAACTTTCTAGTATGTTGGTGTACCATATTCAGTGCAAGAAGCCTATTGTTTTTGGTGAAGGCCAAAGGTCATTTGGGTCAACAAGGGTCAAATAGTGAAAACCTTGCAAACACGATATCTCAAGAAAGGAAACTTGTACAGATCTTGTATTTGGTAAGTGGGTGAATCTAATTAAGGACAAGAAATTGTGTGGTGTAGGTCAAAGGTCATTTGGGGGTCAACGGGGTCAAATTGTGTAATTATTGTAAACCAGATATTTCAAGATGGGAAACTTTTGAAGATCTCATATTTAGCACGTGGGTGAGTCTCATTGAGTACACAAAGGCTGTCGCTTTTGGTGGAGGTCAAAGGTTATTTGGGGTCAATATGGGTCAAATAGTGAAAACTTTGTAAGCGCAATATCTCAGGAGGGAAAGCTTGTACATATTTCTATGTGGTGTGTAGTTGTACCATACTGAGTACTGATTTTGTTGGAGGTCAAAGGTCATTTGTCAACGGGGTCAAATAGTGAAAACTTTGTAAACATGATATTTCAAGATAGGAAACTGTTACAGATCTCATATTTAGTATGTGGTGAGCCTTGCTGAGTACAGAAATACTGTTACTTTGATGGAGGTCAAAGGTTTCGTTGGGGTCAATAGGGGTCAAACAGTGAAAACTTTGTAAACACAATATCTCAGAAGGGGAAACTTGCTCGTATGTCATATTTGGTAAGTGGGTGTGTCGCGTCGAGAACAATAACTCTATTTTTTTTTTGTGGAGGTGAAAAGTTATTTGGGATCAACAAGGGTCAATCAGTTAAAACTCTGTAAACACAACATCTCAAGAAGGGAAGCTTATACAGATCTATTTGGTATGTAGAGGTACCTTATTAAGTTTAAATATCCCATTGTTTTTGATAGAGGTTAGGGCTCATTTCAAAGGGCTCAACTCGAGATAACCTTTTAGACACGATGTCTCAAGAATTAAGGGAAGCTTGAACAAATCTCATATTTGATATGTAGTGAGGCTCTTGGATATCTCTGAAGTATGCAGTTATGCATGTTCTATTAAACACCCACAATATCAGACATCAACATATGTCAGCAGATGTTCTTGTACATCTCAATCGGTGATATGATACATTACTGTAATACTGCAATAACTAAGCATATTGCACTTACTTGCATTAGGCAATACGTCAGATTCATGACAAAAAAAAAGATCTTTATAATGAATTCATCGAAACCATAATTCATTTGTACATTCTGGTTATTTACGTAAAAGTTCTATATTTTTTTATGTATCACCAGGTATTTTTGATCTATAAAGTAATTAATTTAAACTTCTCTGATCATCATATAGCTATATATATTATATTGCTTCCTTTCTCCTGGCTGTTATTGATTATCTGGCGTAATTCGTTCGCGAAGACTACGCTCCATCACTGGAGGTCGATCGTAGCGCTGATCATCAGTGTGACAGTCACAAAATTAATTTCTATGTTCTCGGGCTCTTCGAGGTTATAAACTACCAGGAGAACTTAGAAAATGTGTCGGAGGAATGCACGTGCATACTTGGAATGATCAATAAGGAAAAGAGAGATGCACGCTGTCACTCATCAGCACGGACACATACATAAACACACACAAACATACATGCACTGTAAAACCCATAAATGTAATAGCAATCAATAATGTAATACTCACCACAAGTATAAAAATTTGTAATCATAAATGATACCCACCATGTACGTAATAAATTTTAAATATAAATATAAGTTACCTCACCATAAATGTAATAATTTTGAACCATAAAAGTAATAATCTAACCCCACCATAAAGTAATAATGTGTTAACCATCAGTGTAATAAACTCTAAGAACGCAGAAATGATGGGGAGTGGGGGGGGGGGGGGCTGTAACTCACATTTCAGACTTACCTCTTGAGTCTGATGTTTTCTTGATGCAGACTGTATTGTGTCTGATGCAACAAAGTGGATTTTCTGTCGTGTATAGCGATTACATATTTTGTAATAGGTAGGTATCATTGCCACATATGTTGCATTGGCATCGATGGATTGCATTTGTGGTCACCTCAACTGCTTATGCAGATCTAGGCAATTTCAGTTTAACAGCATATTTTGTTACATTACTAGTAAACAACTTGACACAGAAGCTGATGGGAATTTCAGGGAATAGGTGCATAATGCACACAGATATCATCAGGGTGTTTAGAAAAACAAAAGACCAGATACGTGATGCTGCATGGTGGTAACAGAGAAAGCAACAAGACCAAAGGGCTGATCAAGATGAAAATAATCAATAAGAAACTTGAAAAAGAAGTATCAATATAAACAAGACTAATACTTTACAGTTTCTCAGAATATTAGTGAAATTTATCCCGTTTTCGTATTCACGCGTACACACACACACACCCACACGAAATAATCGATAATATCGATACTATAGACTTCCTGTTAGACTGAAGAAAAAACAAATACAACATTTTATCGATAGTCAGGATTCAACTCGTCGAGAGTGAAGTGGGAAGGACTGAAGTGTTGGATGAGAAATATACAGCTGACTCGGCAACAAATGAAGTATTTCTTTTGTATGTATTATAAGAGACGCGAAGAAGGAACCATAACAAGGATATTGTATGATTTGTTTTTCCATTTTGAAGGATCGTTATTTTACATGTCCCTACCGATAATTGCAATTTACTAATAAATGAAACAGTTGCGATCTTCCGGACATCGCACACTTTGCTCTCTTTCTCAAATGGAGTGAAACGCTTGCGAAGATTCGGTATTCAATCCGATCGAAAGGGCCCCCTGTAAACCAATCAAAAGACTTTCTCGAAGAGACGGTTGACTGGCAAAATAAGTCGCTAGCATTCCCCGTCTTTGGGATATTGTATTATTGCTTACCGCTAAGATGATTTTGTGAGGATCGAGGTTACTAGAATCGGGAAAAAGGATAAAACTTATGTGCCTATAACTAGTTTAAGTCTCTTAGTCACAGCTGAAGAGAACAAGAGGGTCTGAAGAAATATATGTCGTCTGAGGAATATATATAGCTATAACGTGAATATTTGAAAATGGCATATTTTTACGTAGTTGTGACTAAATCGTTGTCAATCTTTTCTGTTTTCGCTTTGTTTACTAGTTGGAGAGCCGCAAAAGGTAAGTTTCAATAATGTGAAACTTCTGGATGCTTCCGGATGGTTTTTAAAGTGATTCTGATGTTAAGTTATACTTTCTCCAAAAAGAAAAATGAATTGTAGGACATGACAAAACATTGTAGAAGTGAAGAATGCTTTTCTTTCTTTTTTTTGTCATGGTATAATAAAGAAATACAAATGATATTTACGTAGTTGTGCCTGTTTGACATCACAAATTTCCCATAATTCATTGTACCATTTTGAAATAGATATTTCTTTAAGAATACATCACTTCCGAACGGAACATGCTAATGGGATGTGATTTTTGTTGGGAAAGCACCCACAAATACATTCTATTTTCTTATACTCAGGAAGTTGCCCTCCATTGTCGTTTGAGCAGATCACGAGTCTTCAAGCGGACACCACAACAGAACCTTGTTCTTGCTCCTCCATCTTCATCAAGCGAGAATCAGACGCTTTCCTACTCGACGAGAAATCTGCGGAATATGAATGCAAATGTGAGCGGTTGCCACAAATCGTTTACAAAAAACAACCGAACAGAAGGGATAACGTAGTTGTATAGATCCAGTGTTCAATGTGGAGGGGAGAATCATGGGGGGGGGGGGGGGGGGGAGTACGACTGGAAACAAAGGGATGTGGATTCATCTCCCAAGGTGGGTGGACTTCTCACCATTCCCGCCGTCTTGGGGGAAGGGTCTTAGAGAAGGGTTCCCCTCCCCTTTGAGAAAAAAATGAAATTTGAAAGTGTCCACATGGCAGATGGTGCAATATATGTTCACAATTTAACTTTTAAAACAGTGTGTCAATTCGCAATCTATGTAGGCTATGGCATGTCATTTGCGTTCAATAGGCCTATTCCATACCGTGTGTTTTAGCCATTCATCACCATGTTTAGATTTCATTTATTTTGAAAAATTGGACTGGGGTACTATTTGAAATGTCCTCTGCTTCCAAAAAAGTGAGTAGACGTGTCCCCTCTTCTCCATGATTCACATGTACGATTCTGACAATTTGTCTAAGTTAGTGTGATTAACATTTACAATCCTCGTCTCCTTTTAAGCTTGTAACACTTGGATGGCGGTAGAGAATATAACCGGGGAGTACATGATACCAGACGGGTCGAGGACTTTCCAGAGTTCCAGAGTGGTCTGCCAGAACTGTGGAGGAGATGTGATTGTACTAAATACAACGGATTTGGTGGTAATCGTACATGATTTTACCTACTTAATGTCAAGTTTTGGTCAATTGAATTTGATACTTCGTGGTGACGATGACAGATTAAAATCAATGATAAGGCAAATAGTTGGATTTAACCTACAACAGTGAACAGCCGAGTCAATTAATTCGAGGTAATGTAAAATGTTTATTGTATCTTAATTTATATAGGAATCAAATGCTTAGCAAGTTATCCCACAATTCACGTAGCGGTAATCAAGTTCTTGAATTTCTTCACATTAATTCAACGTGTTTTTAAGAACCTTTTGAGCTCGAGAGTCAACCCCCCCCCCCCGAGTTACCCCTCCTCTCCCCCGTGAGTCATCCAGACAGTAACTATGTAGAAGTCACGTGTAATGTAATGAACTATAGAAACAGTATAAAAGGGCTAAGCCAAAGGAAATGGTTCGACTACTTCTTCAACTTTAAATGGGCTTATTGATTGATTCCGGTTTTGGTTGTGACAAGTTTGAAGGAAGCAATGTCATGCCAATACCGCTAATTGCTCACATTGGCCATGTATCTATTGCTATGATTTCTAAAAATATGAGAAATTGTAGCTTTATTTGCGAACAGGGGTCACGTATGTTTATTACGTTGTGGTAAAAAGCGTCTGGCAATTACCCTATCATCGTTGTTTCAGTTGAATGTCAGATGTTCAGAATCTCTATAGTTTGACCATCTACCATCAACATCTACCATCTACCATCAACATACATTTGTAATGCCCATCTGGGTTTGAAGTTTCCACGTGAACCAACTCAATGTGTCCCTTTATAAAACCTTACTTCACCACTAAGCCAATGTCATTGTGGTTTATTGTGAAGCATTTTAAGCATTTATCTTTGGTACTGCGAACTTACGAGACATATAGTTATTGAAATCAACATTGAGGAGAGTATGGGAGACCAAACAAAATAATCCGAAGTGTTTGTAGGTCTTTAAGGTTTAAAACAGTTTGGACTTGAGAGAAAAGTGAAGCCTAAGCAGAAGGTAGTTGGCGGTCTTCGTAATATGTCTTGACACGTCATTTGCAGGTCACGTGTTCCACCACTGTCTGATGTGTATGACCACTGAGTTTTTATTTTCTCTCTTTCTTTTCACACGACACGCATGTGTATAGAGTCAAATTAAGCTCATAATGGACGTAGTCCGCAACAGAGAGAGAAATCTATGGATTGGCATCGTACGAAATGCAACACACCGTGAGTTCTTCGAATGGATGGACGGCCGACCATTCAATGAGACGGACAGGTAGGTATACGAGAGGGTGACATTGGCACGACGGAGGTGGCGAATGGGGGGGGGGGGGTATGGTGTACTGCACTGAACGATGTCGGGTTGGCGACAACGGAGGAAGACAGAGATTTCATGGCACCATACCTTCGGAAGCAAAATCATTTTCATAGCAACTCACTTTTCTCACAATATTGAGTTCCCTCTCCCCTACGTTAATTAATGAGAACTATTGCTACCATATAATCGACTTAAAATGATAGTACCATGTATTTAAATTAATGGTATGATGAAGTTGAATGAACAGTAACATTATGGGGTCAATTTTCAACCTTTCATTCGAAAGTATCGTGGCTTAAATGGAATCTAAATCAAACAATACCAGTGCAGATTTTTCACTGGCATTCGTCAAGAACTTACCGTTCTTCCACCAACAAATGTGAATCCGCCAACTTGGTTCACATTTATAATGATACAATGAGGGCTATTCGAATTAATGTTACCATATAAAAGAGACCATAAAGTATCAAATATGGGCACCATTAATTTGGTAATGAGGATGGTATCATGAATTCCATTCACTTTGACCGCAGTGGCCAATCAGAAACTGATGCATCGGTCGTCGATACACTACTAAGTCAGTTATGTCATGAATATTCATTTTGTTTATTTTGTTATGCGATACCGTGAACGCGTCCGCGTCTGTTCCAAATAATCCTCCTTAAGGACTTAAGACAATCGCCTTTGCCATCTGTAACTGTGAGCAAGGCCAAGGCAGGGCGTAGCCCCGCCCACCTCCCCCTCCTCCCTCCCCCTTCCCCCTCCCCCTCCACCCTCCATCAGTAGCTACGCCATTGGGTTTAGTACTTCCACGTCGGTGTTTTTCTTGTCACCTCTGATATTAAGCATTGAAAAATACGCTGAAAAGCTTCAAATATTCTTTTAGAATATTTCTTTGTTGAAACCTTTGACTTTATTGGTATCACTTTCGAGATCCAGCTATTTTTCCACGTAGTCCTGTTGTTATGCAGTTCATCATTTAAGTCTATACAGTTACATTAAATATATATTTGAATTGATGTAATATATAAAAATATACTTAACATTCGATTATTCCTTATTTTCAGTGCTTGGCACTCAGGGCAACCAAACGATCGACCGGGAATTCAAGATTGTGTTGGTTCCTTCTATTCCGACTCTTGGATGTTAGAGGATAAACAGTGCCATGAGACTTATAATATCTTATGCCAACGACCTGGATACGAAACTTCGTAAAAGCACACCGGTGTGAAAAGTTGACTAAATTAAACTAACAAAACAGTAAAGTGTAAGAAAACTTTCACAACTGACACCTTCGAAATAAGAGAAATGTATAAAAGGAGAAAGAGGCTATAGTTACGAAGTAACGTGATGAGAGATACGTTATGACATAATAACACGTCATACTTCATTCAATGAGAAAGCTAAGGGAGGAAAAGATTTAATGCAATAAATAACAATTCTATTCTTGCAAGACGTGGAAAACCAAGAGCCATAGTATAAGGGCCCACGTTGTTTGCCTCCTCAAACCATATTAGTCAGTTTATATTCACGGGATAAAAAGATAATTTCTTTCAAAGTTATATATTCTTCTGTGTTGCAAACACATTTCGTTCGGTTTCATTCGTCAATTTGCATTTATTTTTTTTTCCGATGTGCGATGCTGTTTGTGTTTTAAGGGGGTGATAAATCGCATAAATTTTGGACACATTCGTGTATATAAAAAGTAAAATTTATTCACTTTCTGTGAAAGTGGCAGAAATACATTTCAAGAAAAAGTTAATAACGTAATTTTTTGATACATTGTTTATTATTTACGCTACACTGTG
This sequence comes from Stichopus chloronotus, assembly GCA_021234535.1. Lineage (NCBI taxonomy): Eukaryota > Metazoa > Echinodermata > Holothuroidea > Aspidochirotida > Stichopodidae > Stichopus > Stichopus chloronotus. The sequence goes on along the minus strand of CM037829.1, from coordinate 33,722,799 downwards.
GGAAATGTCTCTAAATTTACAGAAAATAAAACAAAGGAAATAAATAAGGATTACAGAAATTGTCTTGAAGCTAATTACCAGAACATTTCTGTATTTCTTTTGTATTTGTTTATTTTATTTTATGTAAATTTACATTTTGCAATTTACATTTTAAACAGTGTATATACAGTAACAACATATCATATGCAAAACAATCTAACAAAATTTGTTGTAATGAGATATATGTGACTAACTGACCCCTCGACATTATGAATGGTTGAATACCAGTCCAATTTTATTTTCTTAACAGATATATGGCATTGCTAATATCTTATTGAGTATTATGCTATAATCATATTCTCAAGGTTACGTGACGATATTGACCCAACCAAATTTCACAGAACAAAAGTTTCACATCACAAATTACTTTTGGAACTTTGAAGAAGTGCTTCTTTGCAACGAAGATTGATCAATAAAAGTCGATTTGCAGCTTACTGTAACTCTTGATTTCTGTTTTTCTTTTTCTTTTTTCACTTCGCGAAGCTTCGACTTTAGTTGACATTAAGTACAATACTACAAACGAATTTCTCAATTGATTTGCACTGGTGTGCTATATAGATAAACATTTCAACCGCTGGGTGCAGTACTGTAATAATTTTATTTCATTATCATCTCAACTTTGTAGCAATGGCATCTCACATCACTATCAGGTCTTGTTTTCCTCAAACCCCAAATACGTGTAGATGCAAATTTTCGTTCCTGTACTCTTATGTTGGTGAAACTATATGGGAGCTTCCATGGACTAGGTGGTGGACAGGAGGCGCGAAATAAGGTGTATTAAGAGCCGTGTTTGTGGGCAAAGTACTTTCAACTTCGGATGAAAATTAGGCCTAGATCTGTAGTTACATTGTTGCTTGCACTTAGAAACGATATCCACGTACAACGTCATACAAAACACTGTAACAGTATTACTCCGTGATACAGGAAAGAGGAACCAATTCGGCGGTGAGTATACTTTTTATCATAGTTTACTTTGTTCGCGTTTATTCGAAACTGTTTATGATTTACTCTCAATGAAATTTCTCCTACATCGAATTTTTGTAAGCTTTTTGATTGCCATTCATTACATTAATATGCATTTGCAGCTTTTGCTTATGTATCATAATCCACATACTTTGTGCTTTCTCGCTTTTCATAAGTTTCTGTCTGTACCTTTCCTGGATGTATAATGAAAATGGAAACTTGATTTTTCAAGATTCGTAAAATATCGCTCAAGGATGGTAAATAATGTTCATAGTTGGGAGACCCTCCCGTTGAAGAATATTTATTCGTTTTTAGAACTATATGATGAGTTAAGAAGAGCGCTGAAAGACAGCTTCATATCTCATTGATCTGAAAAACTTTCTCCTCAACTTTCCACAGTCAATTTTAGCGATCCCTTTGCTTTTTCAAAGTTACCGAAGACAATTACAAAAGTTGTACGATTTAATCAGGAAGAGGAGGACACTACTGTATATGCTCGGCCATAATACATTGTGCATTAGGGAGTGTAAAATAACGTATTATTTTATTGTACCATTGAAAGTCAATACTATTTTTGCCATTGTTTTAATGATTTACTATCAAAAACAGAATATATATTACTATCAACCTATAGTCATTTGAAAAACAAACTAGATTCACTATGAAGGTTGATATTGAAGTTATACCTCTAATGGTAAAATATAGTGTGTTCTATGTCTATATAAAATTCATCCCTTTTGTCTTATTCACTTTAAAACAACTACAAACCAATGGGAAAAAAAATGTCATTTGCTAGCTAACCTGATTATACCCAAAGTTTCACTTGTTTTGGTGTCAGTTTTCTCACTTCCAGTTATCTTATATCTGATTCATATATGTGAGTATGTGACACCTCACCTTCCCCCTGTTGACACTTATCTCTTCGTTCTGCTGATTCCTCGTCGTTTTTATTAGCTTTCATTATCATTTCTTTGGCATGAGTGACAGAGTTGCTTGAAAATCAGTTTCATCTTGTCTGGCTGACTTTTTGTATCAAACCGCTCAGATGCTTCCTACCATTTTGGAAATCAGTGATTAATGTTGCCATCTCGCCATAAGCTCCTCTGCATTGTTGGATTACTTTCCTTATTCGTACCTCTTATCACAGCTAAGTGTAGTTTCTATTTTTAGATGGTGATTTTGGATAATAAGTTGCATCCCCCAGTCCAGTGACCTACAGCTCTAAATTAAGAGATACGCAATCTCTCTTTGTCAAGCCAGATGTGTCTGAAGTTTAATCTCATTAAATTGGTCTTCATTTCTTCTCTTGATTAGCCAGCTTTTCAGTAAAATCTTCCACCTTGCATGTTTCTCCGCTTTCATCCCTTTTTAATAATCGAAATTTGTTTTAACTGCATTTTCTCATTATTTGCATTCCTTGGCTTCTGGTCTATTTGAGATGGTATATATGTGGCACAAATCCAATGCAGAGGTTGGGGTAACAGGAAAATGGGATAAAGTCTTTGCAATTAAGTCATCTTTGTTTTTGATCTTTGCGGATTTGTAACCCAAATGACCGAACAGATGAACTCTACCACAATGGAAGATAAATTGGTCTCCAAACCAATACTACCTTGGACTTCAAAGTACGATGTCTGCATTTTGAGCCAGGAATCGTAATTCATCCGACAAAAGGCGATGCCCATTAAGTCCAAACGAAAAAAAAATATCATGGTTTACTAATTCGTAATTACAAATTAATAATTGGTTATTAAGAATTATTATGGGGTACGTTCAGGGCATGTAAGGGGCTGCTAGGGGCAAGTTACACAGAGAAGAGGGCAAAGGCGACCGTGTAAATAATGAAAAGTTTACAACGGTGCCGTTTACTATCGTGGCCCTGAAGGGACATTTCGAGATTTCGATTTTTCGACTTTTTCGTTTCCATATTTCGACTTTTTCGTTTCCATATTTCCATATTTCGACTTTTTCGTTTCGATATTTCGATGTTTCGACATTTCGATATTTCCATATTTCGACTTTTTCGTTTCAAGGAGTTGAAAGACCCGTGCTATAGGCCTGCGCAGCTTAGTTAACTGCATATCATATTGCGGTCTTTGCCCATGCCTACTGTATTACTGTGTTCTGTGTACATTGGGTCAAACCAAAGAATTCGATCTAGTTCTTTGGGTCAAACCAACTCATGCAGTACATTAGGCCAACTGCTTCTCACTTGGCAAAATGGCAGAGGATAACGCCACAGAAGGCCAAACAGAAAACCACCATCGTAAAGTAAGAATGAATGATGATGCGCATTAAACGCCAATTAAATGTCGGGCAAACCCAGGCCAGGGGCCCCATACTCCCCATAGCCTAGCTTTGGCTAATGGGTGCCACTGTAAACAGCAACAGCTGTACAATATAAGCCTACCAAGCCATATGTATGCCTTGTCCATCGAAACGAAAAAGTCGAAATATGGAAATATCGAAATGTCGAAACATCGAAACGAAAAAAGTCGAAATATGGAAATATCGAAACGAAAAAGTCGAAATATCGAAATCTCGAAATGTCCCTTCAGGGCCACGATAGTTTACAGATCAGTGTCCATGCAATATGATAGTGTATCAGGCTGTCGGACAAGACCTGGCGCTCAGAGCCAAATTCAATACTGCCCTCTGCCAGCAAGGTACAGCGGTTCTGGTGTCTGCTCTCTAGCTACTCTTTATTCACCACAATAATGACTTGATGGAAACATGACTTACATCTGAAACCCATTGTTACTTCAATCCAAGTACAAAACTTGACAGAAGAAATGAATAAGCCTGCATTATACCGGTTGTTGTAATATGGAACAAAATGACAACAGACCGGCTGTTGTCTACAAAACATGTCCTGTGTCTGATGACAGTTCCTGGCAATCTCTCATAAGTAAAACTTCCATTTTTCACTGAATATCACGAACATGGACGATAACGTTTAACTTTTCAAGTAGCAAAAGATGGGATGCCGTCAGTGCCGTAATCATGCTTGGGGTTTAATTGCCATTACAGTACTTGTGTAAACAGTAATCAAGTTGTCCCTTTGTCATGTAGCGCACATAATGATGGCAGCAAATGACCGGAGAACATACCTCCCATGCCTTGAGACCTAAAATACTTCGCTTAGGCTTGTTTGCAATGTTACCAAATAGTAGTTTCCTAACATTTGTTTTTTTGAGGGGAGAGGGAATTTATGGGGCAATGGAACTGTTTTAAAATGTAATTAAAATTCCATAAGGTATATTAATATGTGACAGACTGTAGATCAACCAGTGGCGAAGGGGGGGGGGGGGGGTTGGAAGCTATGCAACCAAAACTGGGGGTTAAGGTACGTACAGTGTCCTCCCAATGTTTGCCAAGTGCTTCAAGGATTAGCGAAAGAGTAGCCTATGTATAATGATTATCTCAACCCATATCTGATATGTATTGCCACCTTTTAAACTGATTTTTTTCTAATTTACTGCGAATTTGCATATATGAGATCCGTGTTTCAAGGGTGGTGTATATGGCATGACCATATGGGGGTTGCACCCCAACCGATCATGGTGCCCCACTCGCATAGTCCTGCTAGCGCCAAACAATGGATTAGGTGGTACCTTTCATTAAATGGCCTCTGCTACAAATTTGTTTAAAAATGCCCTGCATTCCATCACTTGCATACAAGCATATAGACACACATTAGCAATTAATTATTTCAAGAAAGAAGACTTCCAAAAGATAGAGAAGTAACTACTACAACTTTAAAAGTATATTTCGTAAATTCTTTGACACTAACACAATTAAAGGTTTCATTAAGACACCTCAGCTGGTAATCAAGCAAGACCTTCATGATTAAAAGTACACGACATGACTCAAAAGTAATCAAGCTAAGCAGATTGCACTTAATCTTTGATTGCTCCCCCAACTTACAGGAAATTCCTCACCGTGATATACAGGCTGGCTCACTTTGAGATATTACAAATGTATTTAATGCCATAAATACATCTGGTGAGAGTACTGTAGTAAGAGGCCTACACCACCTTTAGCACTGGTGCATACATATTCAAACATATACTTTTAATCACACATTATGTTCAGATCAGACTCTCCTTAAGTGCAATTTAAAGGCATAAAAAGGAACAACTAAAACAAGAAACAACGAAGAAGAAAAATTTTTTTTTGCTATGTCCAATCTCGGGTCTTCTTCCCATAACTCTGCCGAATTTCCACTGCAGGTAATTGTTTTCTTGTACGGTTTGAAATTACATGAGAAAAAACTTAAATGCTAAGCAAGCCTAACCACATGCGTGTGTGAAAAACTACCTCATCCTTCCCTCGGCAGTTCATTTGTTCTAGACCGTTAAAAGCTAGTTATCAACAGCTATTCAAGAAGCCCCACCTCTGAGTTCAGAAATGTCAGTGACCCTGATAACCCTTTCTTCCCCATCTGTCTCCAAATTCCTTCCCCCTCCCCCCTCCCCCCCCCCCATGGTTCAAAAAGCAGCAGCATCATGGCCCCATGAAACTTCTCCTATTTTGGTGAACTTCCAATGACAAAAAAGAGTGCTAGTGAAGTCCCAAAATTTCACAAGAAAATACTTCAGACCAAGATGCAAAATTCTTGCATACTGAAATTTACATGAAAGGCCGACGAGGAGCAAAAGGCATCTGTGTCAGATTGCGATTTCAAGTTATTTCAAGATTTCCCCTTACGACTGGATTTTTTCTTCTTCAACATAACCGATATTTTGCTGCATTCTAGATCTACATCCGGGGCCTGACAGTCGATTGTTCGATTGCATCATCCACACTCTTACTTCTTGAATGTATATGCGGATTGTTACCAGGAGAGGCTGCTCCAATTGCTGATGCAACAAAATCACAACATTCAAAGTCGTTCTTTGTAATGACAATTACCTACATCTATGCCTTTAACATTTCTAAATTCAAAAACTTTTGGTTCAAAGCCATTCCAAGCTTTCCTCTGTGATGCTCCTTTCTCTGTTTATGTCATTTTTATCTTTTTACAAACTGCTGAGAAAAAATTACTGACTGTACTGAAAACTTCCCTAATAATGACCTACAAATTTGAAATTGAAGTATTTTGGTTCCTTGTTGGTATTGATCCTAAAAGCATAGTGCACGTTACACGAACGAATTAAAGATTAACGAATTAAAGATGAATGAATAAAAAAGAAAGAAAGAAATATAGTGACTTTCATTTGACTGCTATGCATTCAGAAGTGATCACAAAGCAGAGTGTGAAACCATCTTTGATATTACTACTGTAGATTATCAACATCAACATATAGGACATGTAAAGTTGACGCAAACAGTTAATCGTGAAAAACAAAATAGGCGTTTTGATAGTAAGTAACAAAACAAGTTTGACATACGAGTAATAAGAGGTGGAACAAAAAGCAAACTTTTTTGGTGTCCAAACAGATGACAGTGTGCTGTGACCATGGACAGATGCAGAAAGAATACAATGATGATTACAAGAACAATTTCATTAGCAAAATTGAGATGACCGCAGGACTACGCAGGTGAAATGCAGATGACCGATCCGTCATCTCAGATCCCCCATCCCTGCGAACCATCTCGAACAGCCGCCTACGAAACGGTAGCGCTTAAAAAAAGGAGTAAGACACAATCCCCAGTTCCCACAATCAAAAGTACAACATGCCAAGAAAGGCCTGATTCAATAAACAGAGCTGCAGCGTTCTTGGACTAATGACGATGAAATTTTGGGTGACACATGGCAACATTGACTGAAACAAAACAGAAATCAAGAACAGATGGACATTAACAAACATTCAAACGAACATAATCTGAGATGTTTCCTACCATTTTTCCAAGGATGTATCTCCCCTAACAGACTCCTTTCATACTTTTTACATTTTCTGACAGTAAAAGCTCTTTTAGGCTGAGTAAAATGGACAGCTGATTAAAATGGACAGCTGACTACGGTACCCTCAATTTATCTTCACTCTGATACAGAGTTTGTTTTAACTACAGATTTAAGTAGCATGCCAATTTTGCCTTTTGGCACGAGTTGATTGGTTAGTAACATTTACACTTGTGGCACATACTTCATATCAATTTGATTCAATTGCAGCTGGTCGAAAAATGGAAACAAAGATCGTACTTTCATGGTTCTAATAAATTTGAAACCGATATGCGATGCAATGAAAAAATGAAAAAAGTTTTTCATCAGTCATACCAAAATAACCAACATGAACCAGAATTACAAAATGATGGTACAGTTAGATGGTAAAGTATTTATTTTGTGAGTGCAATGGTGAGTGGGGGGGGACAATCATGATTCCCTTCTGCGTATGGTTAATCGCCAGATGGCGTGAGATTACAGCGGACTGTAATGGGCAATACGGTGCCTGCAGGTGGGACAGTGGTGATCAGCGTCCTTGAGTCCATCCACGCAAAATGGAATACAACAGCAACACCACAATCTGCAAAAAGAAAAAGGAAAAAAAAAATGGAAGTGAAAGATATGATACCGTAGAGAAATAAGTGAAACATTTCATCGGACTACTTCCCCAGTGGCTAGAACATGGACAGTGATTACTCACTTTGACATGGTTTGCAGAATATGGTTTCCCTTTTTACATTCTCCTAACTACGGCATTATCCCGAATTGTTCTAGGAGGGAACGGAATATCGGATTTTCGCAGCTCACGTCTCAGAGTCGAACAGAAGAGCACCATCCTCTCAGATTTTATTCAGCCGTGACATAACATCTTCAACGTAAGGCTTGAACTGAATCTCTGCTCTACTAAGAAACATCATATTTACAGGACAGTAAGTTTTAGGTATGACGTCTCAGAATTAAAACTGGACCTAACCCACGTATTTCACCACGGCAACCATTACACTGGCCATCACTTCATGAAACATGTTCACGGTCATCGACAGCGGACAGCAGTGATCTCTAGATATCAAATACGTGCAAAAGTACCAAGATTCTGTTTTATATGATCATAACATGGAAATTATGTTACACAGCAAAGACCATTCACCTAGCCACAGACTGAACTGTAGTTTCAGCATTTAGCCTAACATCATGTACGTCATGTTAGGCTTCATAGTACTGAGGGAGATCAAAGACATGACTGTTACCTAGGGTACTTATGAAAGTTATTGACACATTAATGGCTTCATTGACATGAATGTGACCAATGCTAGGTAAAACAATATTGACCAGATATCATGGATGTGTCCAGACTCTGACATGATGTATGTTGATAAACAATCATCGACACGGTCCTACCCTAACAAAATGGAGAAACCAGTGACAAATTGTAGCCTAATGTAATAGAATGACTGTATCCTAAATGGAGAGTGCAGTCACACATGAGACATACCAAGCACCTAACCGCAACCCAATATGCCTCTTGGCTGGGATACACAAGATTTGGTAATTACCGTGATTTAAGGGAGTGGTAATGAACTACTTTTCATGAGCACCATAGACTCTGCAGATTTCAAAATATTTAAAAAAGGCACTTGATGTAAATTTAACAATTAGGATGCCTTTTTGTTTTAGGGCAGAATATAAATTTTGGTCATAAGTTTCAAAATTTCAAGTGTAACTTGAAATTAAATAGCAAGTCTGCACAAATGGTTGCAAAGCTGAACAAAAGTTTTGCTAGATCTTAAGCACGTAATAGGTTGCATGATGTGACACATTTGACTGTTGACACTGCAACTACAAGTCCTGCAGTATTCAGTACGAGCATAACCTCTCTGTGATCATATCCTGGAATATTCCAGAATGTTTTTTTTTTCTTCTTTTTTTTTTTTTTCAAAAGGATACTAGACATGTTGTCATTCATAACAACCAAAATGAAGCACTGTCATTGGTTCATAGTCACTACGTCACATATGGAGTTCCTATGGTGGCGTAGCACACTGTGACTATAGATTCTAGTGTACAGCCATGACTTACCCGACCAAAAACATGATGAAACACATGAGCCAGGCCATGGCACCAGCATCATATGTCACCTGAGTTGTCACATGATTATGGCAATTTGGACACTGAGTTGTGACGGGAACATCACGGAAGTACGTCTGGAGTACGGTCACCGTCGACGTTGCTCCGGAAACCGGTTGAGTCCCCACTGGATATCCATCCTAGGAAATGAGAGGATGGATGCAAGGGTGTGAGGGAGACAGAACTTCATCACAACATATTCCTCAGTCGGAGCTTCTATGTGAAATTCAGCTTATCCAAGCATGTGCTTGAATAAACTGAATATGCAAGCAATAAAATAAAATGCAATATACTGCTATATGTAGCTAGACATGACTCACTAAAAAAAAAAAACCAGTGACGAAATTTCAGCCATTGTCTCCATTTCACATGACGAACCCTTGTTCCACTACTATAAAGTAAAATAGAAACCTGAAAAGTACCTAAGGCTTAAAACCATACAATATACACCTCAGACTCATTGTGAAACTCAAGGTGATGCAAACAACTTGAATTAACTTGTTTTTGGTTGTATCATTCTGGTCAACACGAATAAAGACAATTTTAAGCAACTTCTATTTACTGTGACAGAGATTTCAGATTACATTTAAAGAAGTGGAATTTTTTTTCTTCTGAGGTTTTAGTCATAAATAAGTCATAGTTATAAACTTCTCATCAGATGTCGGACACTGACAATCGGAACAGAAACTCCCTATGGAAACAGTGACCATTGTCAGTGAGAGTATCTTTAGAAGTGAAACAAAGAACAAAGATCACATTTAAATAGCCTGTTTTTCTAGCTAAATGTCAAGCAAGGAAGGAATAACAGCACCATCTCAGAACAAACAAGGATGTGAAACGTAGAGCAATTGGCATGATCACAAAGTCTAAGACTATAAAGATACACAGCAGAGATGTTGGTCCTTCACTTACTGCATGCAGCACATTTTGAAACTGAATTTAAATTTACTGTTTTCATGTCAGTCTCTCAGTTTCTTCTTCGTTTCTTTCTACTTCAGTCTAGACCTTGTGCTGCTGGAGGAACGTCCCTACCAAATTTAATGCATTAACATAATTTTCTTCGCTTCTAGCTACAGTAAGTAGCATTTCAGACTAGCTGCAAACTAGAAACTTAACTGAACCAGGATGCCACGGATAACCCTGCTGTATCATGAGCTGTTACTTTGCACGTAAAAGCCTGAGACAAGGACTGATCTTATGTCCTTTGGGCTCAGTATTCTTCAAAGGGGTATTACTTCCATGATACACAATCACTGAAAGAACCCTCACAAGAAAGACCAAAAATATTCCACTTTGTTTGGTCCCTGTGTCAGCATAAATTTAAATTCTGTTTGACTGACTATGACTTCTTTTTGGCAGAATATCCTCACTTATACCCACAGGGAAAGACCATTGGTCTGTAATTTATGATGAATTGATGGTACATGTTGTATGAAAATCAGAATTTTTAGCTGCTTTGATTCAGCATGGTATTTGTGGCTGATGTTCCTTCCACGGTTTACTTAGTTCCAACTTACAATCCAGCTGCTTATATGTCTGAGAAGAAAAAAAAATATTTGAAAATGTTTCCTTTCCACTGATCGTATTCTCAAAAATAAGTTTTATCAAGTGGGGAGTGAAACCCAATGGGTCTACTGGTGCTGCTGCTTCAAAAAAAAAAAAAAAAACCCACTTTAAAAAATTTCACCTTTCCTTGTAACCTCAATGTCAACATTCACCTCCTACTGTTTTGAGATTTCTGTGATTAAAAGTTTACATATGACTTTAAGTTCTGCAACTTTTTTTCTTTTTTTTCAAGACTTCAAAGATTCCTATGGGTTCATTCACACGTTGCAAACCCTGCCAAGCAGTGAATGCAAATCCATTTTTTTCTTTTTCTGCTGTAAGGACTAGGCGACTCCTAAACGACATGTTCAACGATGATATATGCTGAAGGGGGCAGTTCTGCAGTGGCTTCTGTAACCATGAATTATGTCTGACACAAGGACAAATTAGAATGATATCACGGCTCTTTCACCACAAGGCATGACACGGTGCGATACCGTGCAATGCAATAAAAATGTCAGACATAACATTTTTGCTATCATACTACAGACCACTCTTAAACTTTACTGATAGGTGTTTCCATTGTCCTGTTAATCATGTGATTTTATGTAGGGTGATGATCGGTCGTTTATATAAATACCATAGCAATAAGTGATGAAAGTTGACATTTTTTCGACTGGTACTGCATTGCGGCGTGTTTGAGAAGGGCTAAGTAATAACATTATTTCGAGTTTTTCATCACCTAGTGTGAAAAGGCATTTAATGCACTCCACTCTGGCAGATTTTCATTCTTGTTTTTCATTAAAACAATACTTCAGCAAACGGGAAATGAGGCTTTGAGAACATTGTTATCATTAACAATCATACACATAATCACAGCAATACTCATAATGACATAGTGTCTCCTACGAATCTCAAGGAGTTGAACAATAACCGTGAAATTCATAAATTTATCAAGTTAGTTGGTTACTTCAATAAATATTTATGCAAAGCAACGCAAGATTTTAGGCTTCACTTACCATTTTTTTTTTCTCTTTTTTGTACCTATATTTTTGCAAACCAGCATGTGCAATTGGGGTGCACATTTTACATGCAAGTGCGGAAGATTCAACAGCAAATTTATCAACCTGTCACCTCTGAGCGACAGAAACCTCTCCAACATCTGCCATCCACTTTACCCCTACAGAAGTGCACAAATGCCAAATATCAGAACATGCAACACCGAGGTAGAACAAATCAAAACTTGAATTACATTTCTTTGAGGAACATTACATCTTGCCATTCCATCCTCTTGGTAGGCATAATGAAACGTCTTCATCAGTCATTCGCACCGGTAATCGTTCTATTTTTCAGAGAGTTTAGACTAGGAGTGGTTTATAAATGTGGTCACCACATTCTCCACAGAATCGTATCAGCAGAAGCAATTGTACATGACGCAGCAGAAAGATCGAGTTCCTCATTCTTCATCTTCAAAAAACTTTCCGGGAGTTTTGGTATTAAGCATGATCAAATCATGATATACACTGCCAGAATTATGTGCTTGGTGCATGGTAGATTAGAGTGCAATAGTTGTAGGAGACAGGTGAGAACGGCAAGGAGTAAATCTATCATACACTGCCACATTACATGTTGCATTGTGATGAGGTATTCTGCAGACTAAAATGTTACAAATAAACATTGATTCCCGGTTTCAAGATCATTTCTAGTTCATTCATGTACAACTTGTCTGCTTGTGGTATGTGTAATCTTAACCCCAAACCTGGAGCTAGGTGATAGGTGAACAGAACTGCAAGGTACATGCATATTCTCTCAAAATGACAGATGCAGTTTATCATCTATCAATGTAATAAAACCAATGCAGTAATTCGTGGGTAGTTTAAGGGACAAAGGTTACATGCAATAAATGAAAAGCAAGATTGAGTCAGTGTAAACAATTTTATGACAGATCACAGTAGAGGTTAAAGTGTGTTCAGTATACACTGATAAAAACAACGATACCTAGGATGCAGTCATGCAGTAAACACCGACAAGTACAGTGCAAAGACGATTTGCCATTTTTATGAGCAGTAAATAAACAAATGTGTATGTTGTATGTACCATTAAAGCACACGTTTGCACACAGACGTAGATATAGAGTGAAGTGCCGCCCAGTTCTCAGCATATAGAAATACCACAGACACTATCAACGATGGTGGAGGAAGTCATGAAACAGAGATATAAAGCATAAATTGTAAAGACTATGGATTGGTTACGAAACATTCAGTGCATGAAAGGTGTGACCACAAATTGCAAACCATGAAAAATGACCAGCCAGCTAATTTTGATTATCTAGACTATATTTTAATATGCCATATAGGAGCAAGATATGAGAAGGCAGGTAAAGCTATTCACCTCACAGAGCCCATTGCATTGAAAAAAGTCATTGTGTTCTGGCAGGATAGCTGGAATGTGATTTTTTTTCCCAAATCATATATTTCCTTGCCTACAGTAAACGCTGTTTCCGATAATAAATGCCGAAGAAGTGTATTCCAAACACCATGTATCTAATACCCAGTCTACAGGTAAATTCAGGGGTTAAATTTGCACACGTGGCGTCGTTCACTCCGCAACTGCTTTGCCTTTTCCCCCCGGTTGTCAATAGCATGACACCTCATTGATATGCAAATAATCGCAGTGTGAGAAATTCGAGGGGGACAGGATCAATCGCTTTGAATTCATCGCCGAACCAGTTCCGAGTCTGCGCAACTTGCCGGAGAAGACATTCTACCTCTTCAGACGTTGAACCCCTTAACACATCCATGCAAAAAGTGAACCACTGTAGAAGAACCACATCGTCAGGTGTCCTGCTTTATGTGCACTGCCGGTTAGTGGTGGCTGATGTGGGGATGTCAAACAGGGATGATAACTTCACTACACACCAAAAAAAAAACAACAACAACAACAAAAACAAAACAAAAAAACAGAGGATGCACAGCAAAAGTTTAATATCATTTCAATACCATGGCCATCCCCACAAGAAAGTGGTAGAAGTTGTAGGAGAGACAATGTTATATAGGCACAATAGTAACAAGAGACACATACAAGGGTATCTGAATCTTACCTGAAAAGCACTCTGCTGCTGCGGTTGCCAATATTGCTGAGACATAATTGAAAGAGTGCATTAGTAGATATTTGTTAGGCCTACCAAGCAGGAAAAAAATCTCCAGTGAGAAATCCACCACAAAGGTGAACCAAAGATGCGATCTGTCTGTTTTCATTTCAGTTTGTGACCGATGACAGGAGATAATTCAGGCATATGATAGTTAAAGAGGAATGGTCTGGTTAAAAATTGCAGTTAATTTACTGTCCTGGAGATGCTATTATCTGGGATTTTCTGATTTGTTTTTCTTTCTTAATAAATTTATGACTTCAGGCAAACAGGAGTGATGTCACAGGTTGCACACTAACAATATGGTATCTCTTAGTCCTTGTTTTCCCCATTTCTTGGTTTGATCTACAGTAGGATCAGTAGCGAGACTGTATAGTTGAGATTTTGTTCGGTATATCAAGACCACCCTGTGGTGAAACACATGCAACTTTGAACAAAGCAAAGTTTAGTGTAGACGATTAAACCCAATGCTTTAAACAAAAAACATGATATACAGTTGTGGAACAAATAAATCAAAGACAATACAACAGTTTCGTTTCAGTTTTCAAGGTTTCCCTTTGGCTTGAAAGTGAAAAAAAAATTCAGATTCAGGTTAAAAGAAAACACTTTTTAAATCTAAATTTTCCTTGACTTTCAACCCTTCGAGACAGCCTCAACGGCTTCAATTGCAAAAAGTGCTTTTCTGTTGATTAAGCAACTTTTTAGTCAGAACATCTGCGGTCAAGACCAGTCTTCACTCATGACATTTCCCAGAGTTCACGCTCATGGTTCATTTTGAGGGAAGTCTTCCTCACAATTTCCTATCTTCATTTGACGAGTGACTCATCTGCTATTGTTCCTGAGCATCGACATTGTTGACGTTGATGTTGATGTCATGAGTGACTTACAAAATCTTCCAATCTGCAGCTTGAAATGAGGTTGCATTTGAAGAAATACAACACCAGACTATGTTAACAGTCAAACATGACTGCTTTTCATCTAGTCATTGGGTGTGAGCAAGCTAGACACAAACAAGTACTGACAAATCCTCATTTTTGTTGAAAAGGTTTCAAACAGGACAAAAAACCACTTCTTGCGTGCAGTGAACTCTCTTCCAAGTGGTGGGTCATTGAGGAGGAAAATATCTGAAGGCTCATATCTTAGAAGGCTTTGTGGCAACTTTTTAATCTATTTGGAGTAATTTCCTGTTTGTTGCAAAGCCTTCAAAGAAGCACAAAGTTATGGTGAAATTTAAACTGAGAATCAGGAAGCAGCTAAGAAGATTTGATCAAAGGGAAAAGCCCAATGTTTAACTTGTTAGTTTACAAGTTCATGGAGGAAACATTACATAGACCAATCTTCTCTACATTGCATTCACGATTCCAATGGTTCGTATCTGACTGCCAAAGTGCCGGAGCTGAAGTGTCACTGCATCCATTCCACAATATTACTTTGTCATTAAAAATTAACATCCTTTTCAAACTCCCCAACTTGCTCCCAAAAGTGAAAGTGACTAAAAGCGATGGGCATTTGACTCCCTGAATTCACAGACCTACCCTCTTTGGCCAATAACGAAAAACTACGTGACTTTACATTCTCTTTGGTCTCTCAAATGATGGATGAATTCTTGAATAAAGTGACTAAAGCTTTTCCGCACATTCTGGAACTGTGACCAACTCACAAAGACAAAATGTTATTTTGAGACCAGCAGAAAGCACTAAGCTTTCATGGTATTTCAAAAACAACCTGATCGGTCTTACTGGATGCCTAATAGTCTTATTTCAGTTACAACCACCTTTTCCCCCCACAAACTTTACAAATAGCTGTATGCCTGAGAGGAGCAAGGGTGCTGGTAAAATTTGAGCAGCAGTTGCAGGGTTTATCAATCAGTTCATTTCTCTTCCATTTCAATGAATGCTTCAACAAGGGTTTCACCATTACTTTCAAAATTTACCAATTGTGGTTGATATGTTACAACTGTTTTTGATATTGAATGATCAATTATTTTCCGTGTTTCACGATTGTCTTCGGGTTTTGAGATACTGCCGATGCATTTTTCCTCGAATGAAAGTAATAAAACGAATCAAAACTGGCTATTACCAGTTTCAGTGATAGGACTGGCTTACCACGAAAGCTAATGCAGTACCGCACATTTAGAACATGTTGCTTTGTGTCTTGTGACCGATATTCTTTGATGGTTTTACAATGGCAGCATTTGCACAGCAAAGCATTAACACAAAATGATCTATGTCAGGAAGGGTCTACTGCATTGAGCTGAGTCATGGTTATCATTTACCATCACCATGACAGGTCACAATGTATGGTTTCTTTAACACCATTTGACCCTTGATATGCCCACATCAACATCACATGGCCTTCTGTAGATATATGCATCACATTGTAAGGCGAGCGGACAAATGCCTACAAACCACAAACATCACAGGTCACACTAGCTAAGTAAAAAATTATCAAAGTTAATACCAACGTCTGCTTACTTGCTGGTAGCCAGCAGGGTAACCGGCTGTTGGTTGCTGTTGCTGAGGTTGCCCATACTGTGGGTAGCCTTGCTGTCCGACTGGAGGGTAAGCAGGGTCTCCTGGATAAGGGGGTGCACCTGTTGGAATAACCAATGGGAGATAGGGCAGTTCAAAAAGTAACCATTCTGTGCAAGGTGGAGACAAATTTAGTTCACAGCTCTCTTGACACTTCACCTCCGTTCAGATAAACCTTTACAATTAATAGTAAAGATAAATGTGTTTGGTACACAAAACTTAATACAATTAAATAATTAAATGACACACTTTCATCGATGTTAACCATACATTTTGCTCAGAGCAATTGACAATACAAATCAGTGAGTACACACTCCAATGTCAAAGCAGAGTAAATGCAATTTTTCATCTGGAGAGCCAACATCAGATCCAAAACAAACTAATTAACAAAAGTTTCGTCTTGAACACAAGATTTGGCAACAAATACAGCAATGAACAGAAACATGATTATAAGGTCAGGAAAAATGGAATACGAACACAGATCATGGTCACAGAGCTATACCCCTTCCATAGCAGGTAGCCTACGATTTTGGATTGAAGTAAATGTTGTTAGTACATGTCAACATGAAGCACCCGCCCCCCAAAAAAAGAAATGCCTTAAGAAAGGGTCTGGCAAATGCATCCAGAAAACACAGGCATGGTCATGTGAAAGCAATCACTTATTGGTATTTGAGTGGTGCTTTACCCTCCCCCTTTTGGTTGAAATTTTAGTGATAGATAGGTAGCGTATGTAATCAGACCTTATTCCATATGGTCTAACACTGGCAGCTTTTGTGTGATGTGACAAATGCATATTGACCACTATCAGATAATAACATGGTTTTTTATAACTGTGACGTATTCCCATGCCGGAGTCACGACGGACTTAAATGTTATTCGGCGTGCAAACACGGGTACCTGATTTATCGCCACCAGGATATGGAGGAGGAACGTCACTTGGAGCACTCATCTCTGTAGTTTTCAGATCTTGCAGGAAATACTGGGTCAAAAGAGAAAAAAAACAAACAAATTTTCAATATTCAATAAATTTCAGAGTTTTCAAGAATTTGAAAACAAAATAAACTTCACTACTACTGTAGGTCATTTTCAGGGTGGTAGAAAGACAAATTTTAATGCCAGGCTTCAAGTAAGAAAACCAGTTACTTCTGGTGGGGTCCAGAGGTCTGCACCAGGGACAGGGTCTCTGGAAGGGTTCAGGGGGAAAGACCCAGTGGGGTAGGGGCGAAGCCTCTGGAGTGCTTTGTCTTGCAAGTATTACTATAGGAAAATACTGAAAATATTTTACAAATACTAAGTTACTTAATACTGATAACTGATATCAAAATAGTTAGAAGTGGGTAAAGCTTAGCCTATGATGTCTGCTTTACTCACATACTGTACTTTAAGTTTTGTGGATAGTGTAAAGTCTGATAACAGCAATCTTGAAGCACACACGCAGCTTCAAGTGAATCATTTATGATGAAGAATTGGTATTACGGTTTCTTAGAAGAAGTAAAGTTTTTAGTGTCCATACATCATATTTTGCCTCAGGAATTTGAGCACAGCACAAGCACACCATTTTTGATCAGACAGAATAATTTTTTTTATACATTTATGATGAAACTGTGCCCAATATTTTCAAGTGAAAGTATCTTATCTTCCCAAAATCAACGAATGACATTTATTTACTGTCTATCACAAGTACATAAACCTATTTGTTGTGTGTTTCTACTTCTCACTGCTTCTCCCGTGAGATTTTTTGAAGGGCATGACGAAAACGATGCTGTCTTTACGTGAGGAATCACGGTTCCTTGGAACAGTTGAGCGGTTACCTGTTTCCGATGAACTAAAGATGCAAAAGAGAATTTATGACGTCATGAGAGGGACTTGCTGATATGTCTTATTTGAATCTTTGTTTACATCACCTTTATATCAAGGACAATTGAGAATTTTATATGTCCTAAGGGTTTTGTTTGGAAGCATGTAATTATCTTCTTTCATATCACTTACCAATGTAAAACCCAGTGCGAAAGCAATTCAGAGATGATATAGGCTTAACAAAGGAAATACCGACACTGTGCAACACTCCACATCATCATATTTGGATCTTCATCACACTTTGAGAAGCCATATCTCAAAAATAATAATAGATAGAAACGCAATGGATTTTCACTAAGGTTTTACTCTGCAACTTTTGAATAAAACCAGCTCTTTTCTGGAAGCACATCACTTGACCTTTAGCATGGTTTACAAGAATGTACTAGTCTGCGAACAAACATGTGTACCTGAGAAGTACAATGTTAGTAATAATCACACAAGTTAAATTCTACCTGCTCATGAAAAGGCAATTGACAGAGTAAAATGGAATTTAACAAATATTCAAAATTAGTTGAAATTATCAAAAACAAGAGTGGTATTCTAGTTTACAAATTCATAAATACAAAAATAACGATCTCCTGTTATTGGTGTGCAGCAAAAGGATTGGTATTTCCTTCAAGAAATTACTTGCCATCACTGCCGCAACATTACCTACATGAGTCTATCCTTCAACTTAGTCACTTTTACACATATTTTACAGTCATGAATCCTTTCAGGTGTATTTCCTTTACATAACTGCTCCTTTGGGACATTAAAAATGTTGAAAACGATTCTTTAAGAGCACTGATTATGGATCCTGTAGAGGATACTAAAATGAAAATCTCACACTCTTTTACTTGTACTTCTTGCCTTTGTAGTTCCCTGAATTTTGTGATTTTTAATACCTTTGCATTCTTCTGTTTGTTACTGTTTGTGTCGCACTAGTTGATTTTTTTTTTATCCCTGACTACAGTCTGTGGTGGCTGGTTCTTTGTCTTTTTGGAGTTTCTTCTACAGACTATATTCACAGTACCTGCACATTAGCTCACAATCAGAATTGCCTTACCTTGTTTCAGACTGGTAACCTAGTGGGTTCTAGACTAATGCTTTTAACTGATTCTACCCACACCAATCATATCGACATGTAACCCACATCTAGTGTTTTCATCCAACCACAACACCTTGTAACCACTGTACATTTCAATGATGGACGTGTAAGTTAAAGCAATAAGTACCAGCCATACGTACCAAACTTTCTAAGAATAAATTCTCAATTCCCCCAAGTACCCCTTTTTACAACAATGTTAGGCCTAACTTAGGTCGATTTAACACAAGTTTAGTTCAGTAAGAAAAAAAGCATCAGGGGGACAATTAAGCCACAATTAAAATAAAACACCCAACCAGAAAAAAAGATACAAAAATCAAACCCAGTCACAAAGCATAAAGTACTTGCCCAGTGCATTCCCAGTCACAATGAAACTTTGTCTACAGAATTGATGTTCTGGAGCTTGAATGAAGGCATGGGGCTTGGTTAGCAGAGGCCTAGGCCTGGGCTAGGTCTAACTTAAACTTGGACGTAGTGTTGAGCTGATTATCGGTTAGTAGTATCGGTATCGGCCGATAATGGCGTTATCGGTGAGATATCGGCAAAAATGACCGCTATCTCAGATAAGGGCAACCGAACAAGCCTTTGTCATTCCTCCACGCAGAAGAATGTGAAAACTTTACAGACACGGCTGGAAAAAGTGTAAATTTCCCGGGAGGCTAATTACAATATTGTCGGATTTCCCACCAGATCTAACATGGCGCCGTAGGCGTCATTTGATAGCGAAACAATTGTTTTTCCAGCGTGGGGGTCAATGGGCCCCTTGTGGAGTCCATGGACGACCCCCGGTAGGGTCCAGGGTACAAAACCCTGGAAACTCAGCGATTTTAGCGTTTTTAGAAGTGTCCGAATTATTTGAAATCCATGCTATCTTTGAACTCTTGAAGTTGAAAAATGTTATTGTATCGAGTGAAAACACGATAGTTCGATCAGAAAAAAATCATCGATACTGCTTCAAAATCAAAAAGTTCTATGAAATGTTGCACATGTCATGTACAGTAAACTGTATTACATACATTTTTGAAGTTGAAATGTCCCTAAAAGTCTCAGGAAAAGAATCACGTAAGATTGTGCGCAGTCTTCCGAAAATTTTTAAGTAATGATATCCTAATGAAGTGGGTGTATATCGAACAGCCTAACCACCTTAGGAATTCAGTTTCCGTATCAAAGGGAACAACCGACATTTTGTAGGTTGCAGGCTTCTGAGTTTTTCAAGGAACATTGATTTTTTTCTCTTTTTTCTTTTTTTGGTCACTGATCCCAGTCACTTTAAAATGTTTAGACTAAAGGTTTGACAAAGTAGACTATTGGTTTCGTGAAGGGTTTTGGATACAGAGATATGCGTTCATTTTGGTATTTGTGTAAATTTCGATATGTCCGCTAGTTATCATTCTGCAGATAATTTGCGTATGCAGGCCTAAGGCAGGCCTAAGCTTATGCATTTTATTTGACACCAAATGTTGTGAAGGAGGTATACGTAGGCTCTTCTGGAAACATTTGCCAACGTTGTTTTTTTTTTTCACATGTATAACTTGAAAAATATTGATAATGAGTAAAAAATAAGTACATACATTTACAGGAATAGTAATTTACTTCAATTTTGGGGGAAGATTGAAGGTGGATGGGGTATCTGGGATACAAATTTGAATGGATTTATTTGCCAGTCATTTTCAGCTGACATAATTATTTAGGAAACCATGTATGATCTCTAGTCATTCTGTGAACGAAACTTCGAAACAAGCATGGTATGTACAAAATAAAGATTTTTGCTCACGTTGTACGCCACATTAAATTTCCCTCACAAGTTCATGTGGTTTGGGTAATATAACTCACTTAAACTACTGCGGCCACTTCGTAAGCTACTGTACGTCGATATACCTGGTGTTAAGTGGGTTGCGGAAAATTCCAAGCCACGTGCTTTACGTTGTGTACAAGAAAGCTGCGTACTTTACCGGGCATATCACGCACAAGTTAGCAGTTTAGTAAAAGCCCAGCCAATCACGGCCCACCAGTTGATTAGAAGATTGGAAGAACTAACAAGGTACATGCTGGGCAATTTCGGACCATACCATCATTAATTGTTTATGTTTGCTGGCAGGGAAGGAGGTTTGAATAGTCTATACTTTCTCATTGGCAGATTGTATCACTTCAGCAGCCCACTGCACGCTACGGTGCTGTAAGGGGAAGTGCCGATGTGATAGGCTACAAAGTTTGGCCTACATACGGAGCTCGTTACGAGTTAAATGGGTTACATACAGCAGGGTATTGCAAGAGAGACAAATAAAGACAAGTTCGTGTGCTAGGTATATTTCTTGAAGAAAATACTTTTGATCAGTTCACTTTCTAACGAAAACAAGCAAAACATTCTTGTGAGACAAACAAATGTAAACGCACAGTTGTTGATGGTTCCAAGGTAGTGTTCAACTTATATTATTGTAATGGTAATACTGTTTACAAAAGATTCGTTATGTTTTTCTTTGTTATCGGTATCGGGCCGGTATTGACTTTGACTTATCAGTTATCGGTAATTTCCTATATCACTGTTATCCGCTCAACACTACTTGGAAGTAAGAATATCTTTCAAGTTAGGCTAGGTAATATGGGATTGGGAAACTGGATTAGCCTGACTGTACTCTGTCTTACTCTTAGGTCTGTGATGAATCATTTGTCTGATGGATAATTTTATGTCTAATTTGTGAGAATATGTTGTTAAAATCCATGTGTTAATGTAAGTTAGTTGTCACTTATGCCCTGTACTTTAGTCCATGGCACACTTTCCGATATGATAGGCTGTACTGGGAGTAATTGCAGAATACCCCGCATATCGAAGCTAAGCCGTGAAAAACAGCAGGCTACGAAGTGGCGCTCTGCGTATTGCACATAACCATTTTTGGTTTTATAAAAGGAGATACGTTTAAGTATTAGAGAGGATAAGCTTGATCGAAAAAAAAAAAATACTAAGTCCTGTAGGAAATTCAATGGAAATTTGCTTTCGGTTTAGTATTGCCTTCAATGAAAAAGAAACCAAAACAGGCAATTAAGTGTCCTTTTGAAGGCTACGGGGATACGCAGTCTGATTCAGGATATAGTTTTAAGGGGCTACGCAGTAAGACGTGAATAACAATAAATTAAGATGACTCGTTTTCAAATAATTCTAAGTCCAAAATGAAACCAAAATAGGCCAGTGTCCTTTTAAAGACTACGGGGATATGCAGTCTGATTCAGGACACAGTTTTAAGAGGCTACGGGGATACGCAGTCGGAATTTCGAAATACAATTATTAATGGATAGGGGGATATGCAGTCGAAATCAAGACATAGTTTTAAAAGGCTTTTTTTAATTTGAGAACGACTCATTGTTGTCCATTTCTATCTATGACGTCTATGACTGCGATGATAGCCTATAGTCTTTGCAAGTGAGTGGAGTAATAGTGTAGCCCCGTAATAAAGAAAGCTTCGCTCCGGCTTGCGGGGTATTCTGCAAGTGTTTGACTGCGTAGCCCCGTAGCGCGTTAAGAAGGAGAGCTCCATTCTGGCGGAGTATTCTGCAATTGTGCCCTGTACTGTGAGTACCACTAACTAACAGGCCTATCATCACTGTCTAACCAAGGCCTAGTCTACGTCACAAACCCTTCGAAACGCTCTCATCATGTTTTGAATTTTTAATATAGGTCTAGATAACGACATCTCTAGTGTAACTGGACATACCTCGAAGTTTAGGCAATGGATGTATGGCCTATGGAAGTTGAAAAATACTTCGACGGCTTTTTTAGGTTGTAATACTCAGAGTCTTGGTACTTGCAGTGGGTTATATTCGGTATCCGGTACGGTGTCAACTGCACGCAGCTAGCTAGCTATTTACGGGTATGATTTGTTTACGCTGATCATATTCCGATGATACCCGAAGCGCCGAGTCGATCATGTGAGAATTGCGCAAATGAAGTGTCATGGTAGCATACCCCTATTAATTTTCCCATTGACTTACACACTAAATCGCAAAAGTAACGTGGTCTCTAAAGCCTTGTAGAAGTTTTCAACAGATATAAGCTACCACTCGTTACAAAGCTGACACATTGACCATTCATGGTTTTTCCAATTTTCCGTACCTTAGCTGGTTGGATTTTCTGCTAGAGGCCGTCGACGTTAGCACACCTTGTCACTGGGACCAAATCACACATCGCCTCCAACGATGATGCTCCGCCACCTAAGATTCCATAACTTTTCTATAATTGTTTCAATTTCCTCCATTTTCACAACATGTATACTTTAACTCGCCTACTTCAATATTCAATCCACAAAAGGACCCATCTTAAAGGATAAAATACCAAAAAAGTTGCCCAAATGTCCCTAATAGGGACTTTCACTGACACAGGCGAACAAAATGCGGAGGGATCTCCAACTTCTATATAGGGTATGCTACCTCATGACCATGCAGAGTGCCAGAGAGGGTTCTACGTTTCTCTCTCGTTACGTAATCTGCTTGCCGTTGTTACACTGCACTGCAGTAGGGCCTGTAATTATTCTAGGGTTAACTAGGGTGGATAGGAGGGTTATTTTGACAGTGACAATGACAGCAGTTTATTTCCAGCATTAAACAAGCTTTCTCTCTATGTCACCAAACCAACTGCAGTATGCTACTACTGTATATGCTTTTTGACAATCGTCGTGTGCCTGCCAACTTCAATATTACCATAGATGGCATAACTATTGAAAGAGTGTATGTTACAAATGTTTAGGTGTAGGCTACTATAATTGTCATTTGAACTGGAAAGAGCACGTTGTTAATTCATCGAAAAAAACTATCCAAGATTATTGCAATAATACGTAAGGCCAGCCATGTATTACATACTAAGGCACTATACGGGGCCATCTTCCTCCTGTATCTTAACTATTGTATTGAAGTATGGGGAAACAGACATGTCTTAACGCGGTACCTAAAGCCGCATGCGGCACCTAAAATTATTTTGGCGGCACCTGGAAGGACAGAGTAAATGCCGCTTGCGGCACAGTTTCCGAGTGCATACTGTGGCACCCAATATTTTTTGTACATAGAAGCAATGTAGAGTGCAAATTCCCACTTTCCCTATTTCGGGCAAGTTACTTGTTTGTAATTCTAAGTAATATACAGGTACAATGTTTGCCCTGTGGATGCAATAGTACCAGAATGACACTTGTGGAAACATTGGCAATATCTTGACCATTAATGTGGGCCTGGGTCACCAAATCAAGGGCATATTTGCCACTACATGCATGTAGGTAAACTGCATGCTGCACTCCGTTGGTCCAAGACGGCACCTACGTTGTCCAAGACGGCACTTAAGCTAGATTCACCCCCAGAAGCGGCACCGAAGTACTGAAACTCTGAACAAGTCTGGGAAATAAATCTCTACTACAGCTCCTATTTTCTTGTTACCAGAGAAGGCAATACGACTGTGTAATGCTAATTACTTAACCCACTCTGCTCAACTTTTCAAAGGTCTTAAAATTCTTAACCTTCAACAACTTACAAATTTCAGGACAGGTATTTTTATGATTAAGGCTTACCATAATTTACTACCAGCGCACCTTCAATATAATTTTGCTCTAGCAGTTAATGTCAGATATGACACTAAACGGAAAGATAAGTTTAAACAAAATTATGTAAGAACTAGAAAAAGACAACTTTGTATATCAACTGCAGGAGACAAACTTTGGAACTCACTTGATGATAAACTGAAAAATTGCAAGGCTTCGAATAGTTTTAAAAGTATACAAACAACAATTATTGTCTACTTAAATTACTGTTTTATTATGTTAGTATGACTAAGTTCGATTCATAAGCCTATTCCGGAGTATTGTTACCATTACTAACTATTACGGTATTACGCAATTGCCTGGTGTAATGTTAGCGTTGTTTTCATTTCTTTCTTTATTTTCTCTTTTTTCTGTTATAGGGGAAACAATTTATAAGTATGGTACTTCTGTTTTCTCCTTTTCTGGCATTTACTTCTTGTTGGATTTGTACGTAATGTATATATCATTGACACTTTGATGGAAATAAATTGTTTCACTCATCCATTCAAACGATAAAATTTACAATAATCAATAATGTCAATATGAAAATAGCAAAACTGGAAAAGAGGGAATAAGAAGTGAAATAACTTATTAAAAAAGTATTTACAGTAAAATAACTTATTTTGAGTTTAGGAAGGGAGAATTTGGGATGCAACAGTAGAAATGCAATGCCCCTTGCACATGCCATTGCGACGCAGGCTGGAGGCACAGTCCCAGTGATAAGTACGACTGCCCCTCGCGTTGATGTATGGCAATATTCGTTCCCTGAAACCACCAGTGCACCTCCAGTGCAGATTGAAGGCTCAGTGTACTGTTACTCAGATTTCTCTGGGTCTGATAAAACTGCCAAGACCTTAAAAACAAAGATCGTATAAACGTCGAAATATAGCAAATGACGTCCTTCCAGTCGATAATATAATGTCTAGTAACCATACACAGTCAATGCACAGCGCTATTTGCAATTGATTTCGTGTACACCGGTAAACGTTAGCCGAAGACCATGATATATGCGTGGGAATATCGCAAATGACGTCCTTTCTATCGATAACATAAAGACTAATCTTACAAAAAAGTACTAAAAGCATGTTATCTCAAGAAAGGAACCTTGCGCATCATTTTATACTCAGGTGCACCACATAACTGAAGTAAAAGAAACGTATTATTTCTTTTTTGCAGAGGTCAAAGGTCATTTGAGGTCAGCAGGGGTTAGAAACGGTTGTGAAAAACTTGGAAACATTTAATGTCAAGAGGGTAAGCTCGGAAAGATCTCATATTCAGTATGTAGATGTATCAAATTAAGTACAAGACATCTAATGTTTTGGGGAACGTCGAGGGTCATGTGTGGTCAACAGGAATCAACTTTGTGGAAACTTTGAAAACAAGATATCTCGAGAAAGAAATTGGAACAGATATCATATTTAATATATGGGTGTATCACATTAAGTTCAAGAATGCTTTTGTTTTTTTATAAAGTTGAAAGGTCATATGAGATCAGCAGGGGTTAAAAAACCATGTGATCACGATATTTCCAGAAGAAAAGCTTCGACAGATTTCATACGTGATATATAGGTTTACCCTATTGTTTGTTGCAGAGGTCAAAGGTCATTTAAAGTAAACGGGATAAATAGAAACAAACCTTGTAAACACGGTACCTCAAGCGAAAAACTTGTAGTCATTTCAAACTAAGAAGGTGTATCACAATAAGGAAAAATATCCTATTGTTTTGGAGGAATTCAGACGTCATTTTGGGGTCAACAGAGGTCGAATGAAGTGCAAACATGCATGTCTCTAGAAGAGTTACTCGGCAGATCTCAAATGATGTAAGTATGCGACTAAGAACCCTATTGTAGTTGGAAGACCTCAAAGATCATTTGAGGTCATCAGAGGTCAAATTGTGAAAATCTTGTAAAAATGATATCTCAAAAAGGATTCTTGCACTGATGTGATACTTGTTATGTACAGTCGGTGTAATGGTGTAGCATACACATTTTGTTAACATGGATATTTCGACAAGGGTCGCTTATAAGGTCACATTTGATATATAAGTGTACCGCACTTGAGTGTAGGAGCCATCTTGTCGTTCGTCAAGGTCAAATGTTATTCGAGGTCAACAGGGGTAAAATCTTGAAAATAGTGTTATTTTTATAGTCAGGAAAGACTTTGAACTGATGTGTTCCTTTTTTAGAATAGTAGGTGTAATGCTTGTGACAACTATGTTCATGTGGAATCTCAGGAAAGGAACTGAAGCCTGGACAAATATCTTTGTCAGTATTTTGTCTGCATGCAGGTGTACATGATGAGTGCATTGTGCCTATCGGCCATGTTTATGTTTAATGTTTATACCTCGGCCTTTGTGATGTTTTGAAGTTAAAAAGGAAATGTTACATTGTATTACACTGGCTTTTTCAGAGTACGTTCATATACCAGGCTTCACCTTCAGGTCGGTTTGGGTTAGGTTGCAAAGAGAGACAAAGAAGTGGAATCCAGCACTGGTCAATAGTTTTGAAATTTGTAATGAGAGTCAAAGGGGAGATGGGTACCTTCGATTCCGAAGTTTTGTACATTTAAGTACCAAGTTGCGTGCAAACGATGCAAAACTTATTTTCGTGTTTTATATCCTCTGTCATGTGACTTATCAGAGCTCGATAGCGATCTTATAAATGGCGCCCCCTCTTTCCACCCTGGCGTTTGTCGAAAGCAGACCTAAAGCGCAGCAAATATATGCTCTAACGCGATCGCCCCAAAACTGCAATGACTTCATTGTGACGATGTAGCATTTTCGTGTTTTCACCGATCCGATGTCCACGGTAAGGGCTCGAGTGGGCTTGTCGAATATCTGATCAATATACTGCTACTTTACTCTCTGAAAACATGTTTCTGTCAGCTAGTATATCATCCCTCTATTTTATGGTTGAACGGAGCTGATAACATAATGACGAGCATTCGGTTTAAAAGAATGCCGTTCAAAAAGAGAGAGAGAGAGGGGCAGAGAACTGTGGGGAGGACGGGGTAATGAGGATATAGAAAGGCATGACTAGAACGACATGCGCAGAGAGGAAGGAATGATAAAACTCGTGAAATTGTGGATAATGATGAGAGAGATAGGCGGGTGTCATGCATGGGATTCCACCTCCGGCGGTGACTTCAAGCAGTATGCCTGGACCATGTGAACGAGCTTTTAAATGCTATTATCGCCGATCAAAATGCGTTGATCTAACATATACGCACAATGCAATTGTTAAGCATCTAGTATGAAACTATGAAAACATCATCCCAGGGCGTACTACGGTGTGCCGAGTTAACACTTCAATATTGAATGAGTTTGACAATTCGGAACCATTGATATGGAAATTCTGGAATTCGAGCAAGTATATTGAACTTAGACTTTGTGAGGTCGTTGAGTGTGCCTTGAATAGGGCATTGGACGTTTGATAGTATGAACTCAGTGTTATTTTCATATTCTGCTTTTAGTATATTCCAACATATTTTGTCTTATGTATACCTTCCGAAGTCCCGGCCTACCGTCCTTTCGTGGCCACCGTAGTATCAGTTTAGGCATATACCACTTACAGTACCCAGTGGCTTACTTTTTTCAACACTGCCCGTGTTGGGTCTTGCCCAGTCTTGTCATGGCCATGTATGAGTTGTTTCATGCACCATAGCAACGTGTGGTTCTTAGTTCTCATAATTTCGTCATGTAGGCTACACTGCACTTCAATCGGTAAGCCTTTGTGTTTTACTTTACCGTGCCAACCAGTACCTATGAAAATACACACTTGAATGGGGTTATACCATGGTATACTGAGAAATGCATGTTTGGAAAGAGGAAGAGCTTTTGTGGTTTCTTACGAGAGAAGGTACATAAAACCGCATCACCATTATGAGGGGGGGGGGGGGGGTGGTGGTGATAAACTTCCTATTTTACATAATGGAAGAGTTATTTTCTTGGTCAGGAGTCATATTCTGTCTGTTCTGTTATTTTATGAGAGGTAAACCTAAATCCTCAATTTTCAAGTTCCTAGAAAGAGCCTATTGTTCGGTGTATGGGAAAGCAAAATGCAATGCAGGCGGTATTCGTTGGACTTCCTCGGACTACCAGACAATCATGATAAGTCCTGCCAAATTTTAGGAACTTGACGAAAAATGTTCCCGCACCTGGACAGAATGAGACCTTCAAAGTGAGAAGTACGTTCAAACGAGGATGATGGTGAATAACTTTCAGCCTGTCTCGAACTTGGCTACGCCAATATTCTGGAGTGGGTCAAAATCAACATGAAGTCTACATTTCACATTTCATAGAATAGCATTTCGTACAAATAATTCTACTATCATGTAGTTGATTTTAGAATTATGCATCTTTTACACCTCAATAGTCAAGGGAGGGAAAGTGGGGGGGGGGGAGTGAGTGAATCCTTCGCAGGGGGCGAGGCTCAAGTGAAGTCGATAATCACTTAAATGATAGGTAAAGTTGTATATAGACTACCTGCGCTACCTTAATTGAACTACCTACCGCCGCAAGGACCGTGTCCCTTCCCACCCCAGCTACGCTGCCACTTCGTGTTTGGACAAAAGAGGTGGGGCCGCCGCCTAAAAGGAACATAATACACATGAAACGACCAAAGTACCCTCCTCATTCAAACAAAGCCGACTTAAAGTTTGTCTGAAGTATTCATTGCCATGGAAACAGGATACTGTTATAGTTATGACGAAAAACGTGACGAACAAGATGAAGGCAGCTCATTAGTTTCCTTTCCAAAAGCACAAACATTGTTTGCGGTTTCCTTTTGCTCAATTATCTTTTCTTTTTTAGCTTTTGTCTTTCCCATGCAAAGGTCAGGCATATGTGCCACACGAGAATAATTAAAAGTTCGTGTACGGGTTGAAACTAATTACTGAACACAGTGCTACTTCCCTTCAGTTTTACCGACATATTATAAGCGTAGCAGATGCAGTACAAAGCGTTACGTCACTGAGAGAAAGGAGAATTGAAAGGGGGCTATTCGTTGAGGGTTTCCATGCAGTCTTTGAAGACAAAATGAAGACAAGTTATTGTGAAATAACTTAAAGCACGATAGCATTAATCATGTAGAAAATAATAATTAAAAAAAGACCCCCCAAAAAACCGTAGTGGGTGTTTCAATTTCATCCTTCACTAAGTATACTCATTCACAAACTGTCACGACAGTAATCTTTGTCATGACTGCTTTCCAAAATTCTTCCAACCGTTGTAAGAGAATCGTCACGTTCGAAAAATATGACGTGCCGCACACACACATGCAAGACAACGTGAATAAGATGGGTAAGTGTAGGTATATTTTCTATTTTTTTCTGATTTATCCTTCTGGTAATATTGCTACACCGGAAGGAGGCGCAGTCGTGATTTGAAATGTCTATGATACATATTTCTCAGTGGATAAAAATGTCCATTATTGAACCGCAGAATGGTCAAAAAATTGGTTATACTTTCTTCTTGATTTCCTTCAAAAAATTACCTAAAAAGGAGTTTTCACTGCAGAAGATTAAAATACCCCTAAAAAATTAGAGGGTTTTATTTCTGTAATTATTTTTGAAAACCGTATCTCAATGTTTCGTTTGGAAGTTATAGATTTTGCAAGAAATATAACGGCCTACGTCACAGAGGAACATTGCATTGTGGGAATAGAGATGTCGGTTAGACAAGACTATTTGTATATCCTTTGCGTTTCCTTACAATCTTAACTATCTTAAAACAAAGCTTACTCTCTAAATCGCATAAAGCGAGTTTGGTGGTGGCTCTATAAAGTTAAGAGTGAATATTTGCTTTTAAATAGTCATTCTTTCTCCTTCAGACTTCCCTCTTAATTTTTGAGCCATCACTAATCTCGCCCTTAGCGCTTTAGAGAGCACCATCTTCATCACAACAAACTCAATCTCTCAATTCTAAATAGTTCATGGTGTCACATTCATGGTGTCGTATCGTCATGATTAAATCAGCACTTTAATTTCAAAGATCAACAAAAGACTTAGTGCAGTAAATTTATGGAATTGTTAACCTTGGATTACCTGGAAATCTTTCTTGGCCAGAGCTAGCTGTCTTTCTTCGAATGTTATCATGAGTTATGAACAAGATGTAGGACATGGGATATGAAGTGCCTTCAGTTCAAATATATGGCCTAACCATGGAGATGGTATTGTCAAATTGCAGTTCCATAACTAAGACAGCGGTTCTCAAACTTTTTTTAAGAATATCGTCCCTTTCACTGTCTTGAACTGTCCCCCCCCCCCCCCCACTATTTCTCTATTCACTCCCCACATACCATTCATAGTCGGACGCTCATCATTATCTTAGTTAACCTTTCCTATTTGCAAAAACAATTTAAAAAACCTGCAAAGGAATACATACTTTGAAAGTTGTATATAGTACCCTAATTTGTCTCAGTCACTCTAACGTATGACCTTCTCTGTAACGCAGTCCTAAATAGCTCCAGCTATGTGTGGGTAAACCCAGGGACCCCTCCCCCCTCCAAAAAAAAATCAGTACCACCTCCCTCACTCTCCCCGTGTGCATGGTAGCGCCCGCCTGAGACATCCCAACGAAGTAGATACTATGACCTGCAATCGCTTTTCATTAAAGGTCGAAATAGACATTAGTTGTGATAGATACTTTTCCAACAATTTTCTTTGTGTTTTGTCTCCAAATTTGAATCAGAATCGGGGGGTTTTCCTTATGCACAGGACTACGAATAAACCTGTCTCATTGCAATTTTGTTCTAAAACACTGTGCTCAGTGCCAAGTGGAAAGGTTAGCGACGAGGAGGGAAGATTACTACATCACAATTTTCACTTTATTTTTCTGATGATACGACCTTAGTTCCAATTTGCGGAAAACTGTTTAATTGATACTTCTTTATGACTAGTTGAACAGCTGGTAATTGGATATGACAAAGTAAACGAAAACCTGGAAATTCGAAGAAAGTAATGACTCGTTTCCTGCCTTTTGTTAAAGAGGGAATTATTGTATTGTTTCGGTTTTAGAGGCAATCTGTTTAAACTGCTTAAGAGAAAAAGTGAAATTACCGTCCATTGGCATTTGGCAACGAAGTGCTCTTCTTTAAGAATTATCAAAACGCTATAGTCCCCCAGCTCTAGATGTTATTTTAATAACTAGAGCTTATTTTCGCCTTTTCCTTTATTTCCCCTTCTTTACTTTGGGCCTACTAAGGCTACTCCTGGGTTCACGAGGTTAGGTTGACATCACAGAGACACCTAATGCACTTTGAACATTTAGAAAGCAAATAAAAGGGAAGAAATTTCATTACTATCATAATGCTTTTGTATGAAATTTTCGTTACCAACTTTTCTATGAAAGAAAATTTTACCACTTGAGTCAGATCTTAGTGGATTTGTTGACAACTACCCTCTCCCCCAACCTTTCAGCCCACTCGGTTCTCCCTGCCCCCCCCCCCCCAAAAAAACATGTGAACGAATAATGAAATCATTATGACAAACAAGAATTGTGACTAAAAATAGTCCCAGAATACAACAAACTCTTCGTTGAAACAAGTTTTTACCGTCTCCTTCATCAAAATTTTGTCATCAGTGTTTTACATGAGTTCGTTGACTTAATTCTTCGTTTCTTGGGATCCACCTTTCAGCCAGCCTTTCTTTATCAAGAATATTGTTCTCTGTTAGCAAATGGAAAACGTGGCACCTTGTTAGACGACCACTTTGAAAAGTTGAGACTTTTTGGAAAGGACAATTGGGAACACTGTGAGGAAAGCTATTTGAAGTGCAGTGGGATAAAATCTTTATTCCTTATTAAGTCGTGAAGTATGAAGATCATATTTATGAAATAGTGAAACACTGCAGCATGAGGTAATTAATTTTGCAGTAACATACGGTATGCGTAAACTTGCACAACCAGATTCCTTTCATAGAACTATTTCACCCACAAGGCAGGGATGTGATTCATGCATGGCCATCATATCAAACTGCTTTAAAAATCATATACCCTCAATGATCAGAAAGAACAAGAGAGATGGGAGTCCATGGTCAAATTTACAATTTACGTATACCCCAGCCTCTCAGTTGAGTGGTGGTTGCAATTAACGCGTAACGCTGAGAGGCCTTGCAGTTTATAGGTCTTCGTTTCATATCGCAGGTCCGGGTCTTCGTTTTGCTTACAGGGTGGAGCTTTGTTACATAGTCCCGGGTCTTCGCTTTGAAGAAGTAGAATCTGAGTCTTCGTTTCATACAGTCACGAGTCTTCGACTTGCAGTAGGGTAGGTCTCTGTGTCATAGTGCCGATTCATATCTGTCTTTTGTTTGTGAACACCCACACCAATACCGCATTTCCAGTTTCATTCATGTTGGACAACAATCCAAGAACAGAAATTGTTTTGATTTCTTGGACATTAAAATAATCAGCCCTTTAGTGAGAATACCGTGTTGTGTTAGTCAATCGCCAGGCTGACATCATGCACAAATAGGGGCCAATACTTTGAAATCTTTGTTGCTGTAATAAAATAAGGGGGAAGTTCATACATCATGTGTACTACCTGGTATGAAGTTCGACAAAGCCTGTATACATGTAGTGCCAAAACAGTAAACGTAGGAATATTTGAATAGGAAAATTTAGCGCTGTTACTAGCAGGTTTAAAAGAAGAAAAGAAAAGGGTAGAACAAAGTAGAGGGAGGGGAGGACGAGGGGAGGACGAGGGGAGGACGAGGGGAGGACGAGGGGAGGACGAGGGGAGGACGAGGGGAGGACGAGGGGAGGACGAGGGGAGGACGAGGGGAGGAC
This sequence comes from Stichopus chloronotus, assembly GCA_021234535.1. NCBI lineage: Eukaryota > Metazoa > Echinodermata > Holothuroidea > Aspidochirotida > Stichopodidae > Stichopus > Stichopus chloronotus. Next base: position 33,689,287 of record CM037829.1, on the reverse strand, counting down.
GAGGGGGGAAGGAAAAAAAAGGAGGAAAGAGGGAGCTGAGAGAAAGAGAATCAGGGTATGGGTGCTGTTGATAAATGGAAAGAAGGAAATGAACGTCATGGGTGAGTGAGGTAGAGGTTAAACATTCAAAAGGAACTTATAGCAGATTTGAAATTTTCTTAACTGTGTTAGAAAGACCTATCCCCTCAATTTCCCAGAAAACAAATGATTTATGAGTCTCGAAAAGATGCACATACTAACAAACGCACACACGTACGGCAGCTACACACATACACAGTGCACACTGAGACTGCGACCAACTTCAATATTGCAAGCCTATGTGTAATGGACTTCTGATTTAAAGCAGTAAGTTGTGTCCGTCGCTGAGATTTTACGGTCAGGTCGTTGAGTACTAGGACCCTGCAGCTTCTTGAGGTTTGTCATCTTTTTTGGACACAGTTCGTGTAATAGCCTACTTGTAAAAAAAAGAAAGAAAAAAGAAAGCATCTATTTTAGGGTACTCATGAATAAACATCACATCAGTGATTGGTTGAATTTGAAAAGGTGGTTTCATGCGATTGATATCAAAGAAGTAAATTGTTGGACACTTTTCTGAGGACAGTTTTCTTAAGAATCAAGTATAAACTAGGCATGGATCCTCAGACGGGTTGCACCCAGCGCATCACCCCTCCCTTTTTCTATCATCAACGACTTTTTGTTTTACCAAAATGAGCAGACACATATGGAAAATATGCTTCAAATATGGAAGAAATCGTACAAGCGCATCTGGAATTCAAATTTTCTTGGGGAAGACCCCGCCTAAACCCCCACGGTGTCTTCACGCCTTCGGCCCTCGCTCGTCGGCCGACCTATGCGGTGTGTGTACCTCCACCTTTCTCAAAATCCTCTATCCGCACTGTATACTGTAATTACGGCCATAAAGTATTATTGACGTTCGTTAGTCGGAAAAAGTGAATTGGGTAATTCGTGACAGCATTGCATCATTGCAAACTGCCGCATGGGCAAATCGAAACGGTGTGAAGTAAGGGTTTCGACGCAAATTCTTGTTCACCTGCCTTCGAGTTTCAAGAACCACCCACGTCGAATCAGTCGCACCCTCTTGTGTTTTGAACATTTAAAGGAAACGTGTTTCTAGCCGTGTTATTATGATATCATCACCGTAAATCCCGTCCCGCGAACTTCCTCGAATTTGCCGCTTGAAAAACAGCGTCCCTAATATTCGGTTACCATAATAGTCTAATTAATATTGATGTGCGGCTTCGCGGACAATAAAAGGCCTAATAATAATAACGAAGGGGATATAAAATCGAATTCAAAAGTTGATGTTATTTTTCTTCAATCGAGTGTCGTTATTTGAAAGGATGAATGCCTTCTCCGTTGAATCCAATAACGTAACACCACAGCATCCCTGTGTTGCATTTTTTCCCCCCATATTTCATTATCAGATTATGAATAGTCACGCATATTAGCATACGCCATCAAAACAACACAGTAAACTTCTTCTCCGTCCCTACTTTTTTCTTACGTATTCGTGTACAGATTAAAAAGAGAAATTAAGGTGTTTTTTAGTTTTGCAATTCCATAAAGATCATTTTTACTTTAATTTTTTGTGTGAAAGATATTTACACTTTTGTTTTAAAATTTCAAAGTTTCGCATAGAGTTCATATCAACTAATTCGTGAGGATTTTGAAGGGTACAACCAGATGGCAATTGCTTATAATAAGCACCGTAGGTCACGTTTCACATCTCACATCCAATCATTTCACATTTCACGATTTTCACGATTTCACATCGTTAAGAATACTGTCAACATGTTTTAACTTTTGACCGTGACTTGTACCGGTTGTGTGCATATGACTAAGTGCTAATGAAAATAAAGTGTCTGGTCACAAATTTTCAAAAAAAATTAAATCAGTGAATTGTTGCAATTACTCACCCATAAATGGTCCTTTGTGTGTGATACACATGTGTGACATACAAATGAATTTGCAATAGCGTGTGAAAGAAACTTGATAGGTTTGAAAAAAAAAACTTAGAGAAAAAAAATTAATGTGATGAGCCCCTTTAAGTATATGATATTCATAGTCTGGTTCGGAAATAAGGATAAATAAACATTTGAATGATCCGTGTTGACTAAAAGTCACGGTATGTTTTCATGAGTCATGATCTGAGTCCATTAATTATTATGAATCTCAAATTCTCCACCAAAACCTCAAACCCGTCCATACCTTAGAAGTTGCTATAGTGACGGAAAAAAAGAAAAAAACACCGAAGTTTTGAAGAACCTTATATCTGATACCGTTAACAATCGTATAGATATTATGTATCTACGTGCGTGTTTGATCTTAGACCGGCGCACTATAGGATCGTTGGCGGCCGAACAATCATTGGTTATTCTCCCCACAGAGGTATGGTATAATGCGTCATATAGGTAACGACCTTCAGCTTTAAGCATGTCATTAGTGTTCGTATTTTAACGATTTTGGTAGTACCATACTGTTATCTCGTCACAGTGCATTATGGTAATGTATGACAGATTAATAATCAATTGCAGCAAAGATTCAAAGCTCGGCGCTGATAAGTTACATTGTGAAACATGGCAAAATGAAACGTTCTATTGCGGCCTGTACGATGGTTACCAACCTTACCAGTTCTGCGAAAAAAGTAAATACTACCACTTTACTGATGAGCGTACCTCTCCATCTCTTATTAGAACTTTTTTTTTTCTGTAAATCAATTCATGATTTGAAAATTTATATAGACGTTTAATCGTACACTATAACAGACCATCAAATTGCAAAATTTAGTTTTTTTCAAGAACTTGAAGGACAAGTTTTCAAAGACCGTAAAGTTCGATCATAAGACTACAAGACGATGAGACCATTAAACCCCCCCCCCCCCAAAAAAAAAAAATTGATCAATTGTGCCTCTAACATCACAGCACAGACACGTCACTGTTCATTTTCTCTTCCGTCACAGTTTAGGTACAGAAATTCGTACAGCATATTGAGAGCACCGTTTTGATGTAAATACCTTCAGATGAAAGACACTATCCCACAATAGGTGAATCCATAGCGCATTCCGACAAAGAAAACTCAATAGGTCTGCCCCTGTAGGATGAAATTACCGATACCAAAACCTAAATCAAAACCGTGTTTTGGGATTTGCTCTTGCCTGCAAATGTCATCCATTACTTAGGGATTAGTTTGTTAGTAAGAAAACCCAGTGATGTATGTGTCTTTCACAAATGGCTTTAATACAATTCCATAGTTTCGCCCTTAGCCCCCCGAAAAATGCTCTCATTGTGTAGTTTAGACGGTGAACGATTTAGACTTCCAGACGGTTTTCCTGGAAATGGTTCGTTGAGTAACCATCATGTTACAACTTATGGGCAGTGCAGATAAACGTACATAACAGATGTTGCTATACAGTGTATCTATCGACGGCACTGCGTCGTCCCACTTAAAGTGCGCTGAGAACCCGTGCAGCTTCAGTTACCAATGTTTATAGGATGGTGACGAACACCGATGCAACAGATAAGTTAATTAATATGCATAGTTTCCATCTTCCGGTTATTGGTTTCCATAGGATACAGATACACACCAAAAACAAAAAAATAACTTCTTCAATAAACCATCAGGTAGTGTAATCCTACGATTAAAGCTTCCCCATTTAAATTTATTGAAGCGCCACATGACTAAATGATGTTCATACAACGCGCCACTCATAACCGTCCTGGTTTCCAACGAGTTATCTTCTCCCATTACACCCAGTTGATTTTTGTTTTTGTCAGAAAGGGCTCAGATGCATGCAAAATCGTTCAAAGTTTGTTTTCTTTTTCAGGCCAAATTGTTCGGCAAATGTGACTTTTTTTTTAATTGAAGGCCATTTTTTTTTCTTCATGTGTTTTGACACCAAATAATGAATTGTCAGCCTGCGATATTTATTTACATAATTATGAGACAGGATGCTTCATGTCATTATGTTTGAAATATGATTCAGTTTTTTCCCCTCAATACTCCCATCGTGATTTCTTGCATCACCCTCCACAAGTGGCGTTCCTGCAGCCAATCCGGCAAGCAACAGATTGAGTTTGAGAGATCGAGCATTTATAACTGTACATACTGTACGGGAATAAAGTTTCTTTAGTCACTCCATAGGACCGCAACCCCCCCCCCCCCCCGTCTCCCTCAAAAAAAAAAAAAAAAACACGCACACACACACATACGAACATTACGGATCGTCACTTAACAAAGTTACCCTATTTTCAGCAAAGAATTGTAGATCATGTACTCGTTTTCGTACAGTTGTGAGTAAATTTTCAGGTTGAACAAAGAAGGAAAAGCGGGTTGAAACGGAGAAACGAAAAGGGGAAAGCGAAATATATTTTTCGATTCTCGATTTCTTCTTTCTCGTTAGATGTGCCGTGTAGGACTGCGAAGTGTTGGACTTCTACCATTATGACGCGATATCTGGACCAGCTTCCCACTATGCACCGGGAGGTTTGGGTAACAAAACCAACATGCATAAGTGAGCAGAAAATTATGTGATATGTTTTTTTTTTTTTGCTTTTTATTCTCGTCACAAATGCATTTTGTATGCACCGTTTCCTTTCACTGTGTGTGAGAAGGGGGAAGGGGGGGGGGGCGTCTATGTGGGAGTATATAGACCTGAATGGGAACAATCTTGTAAAGAAAAAATTTCATCTTGTCTGAAAGCCGTGTTCGACATTTGTGAATAGCGTAACAAGTAAAACCCATATACCCCATATGGGGGCAATTGTCTTTTGATACAGACGCACAGGTGTCAGGACATGACACATTAAAAGTAAGATGTTATGCATCCGGTCCACATCGGACCTAGTTAGGTAACCAACTTTAGAACGTTCACGGTATCGGCGTGTCAGTATAACGTACACGTGAATATTACAAACGTGCCAATAAAATAACACTCGCATGTGGCAATTCGACTATTGACTGCCCTGACCTAATTTTGAATCTAGTTTCAAATATTCCAGTTTTGAGTTATAAGAGGGAGTTGCGAAAACCCATGATAGGGCTGACACTGCAGCTATACATAAAGAACGCTCCGCTGTCTCTCTCTCTGCTAGGAACAAAAGTAAAGTGGTTGGGTTCTGCGAACATAGCTCAAACTTAGTGTTGTGATCCTTTACCTCTGTATCCATTTAGACCAAGAAGGACATTCTTTAACTTTCAAACTGCTAAGTCTGTTGATTGAGCACCGAGCACCTTCACGTTTGCAGTGACGCCGTGGGCGCATCTTTCATGAAGGAAGGGGGGTGGACTCCTGTGGCGCCCATCTTCACATTAGTGTTGGCTAGAAGAAGGGAAGACTATTTAAGCGGAGCGCCATTATCAGTTGGTGAGGAACGCACCAGAAGTTTTCGGATGAAAATACCTCTATAGATCTAGGGTCATCGTCTCTGCATGTCCCACAGGCGTCCTTTCACTCTTGCCCCCCCCCCCCTAAAAAAGCCCACTGATGCTGAGAATATTTGCCTATGTGGTTGGATAAATACAAAATCAGAAATTCCTATAATTTTAAGTAATGAGTTACTTTGTTTTCAAATCTGTTGTCTTATTTTGTTGTCTTATTTTTAGAGGAACTCCACCGGCTTGAGTGGAAGGTGGGTTCTAGGACCCACTCCCCTTATAGCAAATGTTGGTAGTTTTGAAACCCCTGTGAGCTATTTTGTCACGTACACATCAGTCGTATCGAACGCCTATGACTCAGCCGAGAGTGCTGAATCGTAGGGGCTCTGTTTCCAGGTCCCATTTATACCGTATAGTGTGAACCGGATTTTAACATCCATTATATTACAATATCGGATTCTGAAGAACTTGAAATATTTCATTATTCAAGAGGAATCATGGGATGCATCGATACGCCCAATGTACAGAGAAATCTTCGAATTGTTGCCTCAATGGCTTGTCGCAGAAAAAAAATTCTATGACAAGTCCTCAAAAAAAAAAGATAAATAAATATATAAATGAAAAACAAAATCATCGAGACGTTTTTAGTTCCATATCCTTTAATTGATCTAACTTTGGGGCACGTTTTTGAAGACGAATTAAGCATGCCTTAGCTTGGTATTCTAGTTATACCGGATTTTGGAAAGGAAGCGTCCGAAAATCGTGCCGCGTCGTCGCTGAGTGGTAACATTTGATTAAACGCTGTCAACAAGAAATGTTAATACAGGCACAAAAACAAGGAAATAATTTGACTAAACTTTCACGAGGGTGGAGACTTTTGCGTAATTGGGAGAACAATCCATACCCTTCACCATGTACTATTGTACGTATTTGTCCAGTTGTAGAGATGACATGAATGTCGAGATATACGTTCCCATACGGTGGTGAAATTAACCCCCAGGAGGGTGTTGTAGCCACAACTGCATGATTGCCTTCTAAGAATAGGGTTAGGCGACAACCGCAATAGCCAGTACATCAGGTTTTTCCCAATAATATAAATAACGTATTTCTTTGTGTTGGACCCTAACCACTACCATGCGTGCGGCTTTCTTTGCAGTCGTTAAAACAGCCCGAGAAGAAAAAAAAGGTATTGAAGGACTGTCTTTGCGCTGCTTTTTTTTTTTTTCTGATAATAGATATGGTAAACCTTTTTTCACGGACGAAGTTTAAGGTTGTGACTATGAATAAGCTAAGTGAATATTGTGCTATGTGTGTGTTGTAGAAGACAATGTGCAACATGCACGTATGAAATAATCAATTGTCAATTGAGTGTTGATTACGACGAAATAAATATCCTCTCTGAGTATTCAAGACCACAGAATTGTCCCTCGATGTATATTATGTATATTGATGTACATCTTTTCAGAAAATACTCATGATATAATGATATCACTGTTTATGCCTTATGGAGAAAACAAACCAATGTAACTTGATAACTCTTAATCACTTTGTCCTTATATTGTGTCAAGGAGGAAATGTCTTTTTCATTCTTTCTCGAGAGAAAGAAAATGAGTTAAAAATGACACAAATTGCAAACTTCTGTCACACGGTATTATGTAATAAACAGCCAGTGATGTTTGTCATCTTAAACTGAAGAGTGTTTGCGTGCTTGCTTACCACTAGTCCCACGTATAACTTTCTCTGTTACGTCAAACCTGTCGAATGGAAATTAATACGTTACGTCAAATAGTCACACAGTTTCAATCTTTGTTTGTGTTGGTGGGTTTTTTTTTTTGTCGTTGTTTTGTTCTTTTATTTAGTGTTGTTGTTGTTTTTCCCCGTAAGCAAAATTTTCCCTCACCCGTCTGCTGCAGTTCTGTAAAGAAAGTAAGAGTAAGTTACCATTCAAATATTCCCATTTCTGGCAAAACCGCCGACAGAAGGCGAATAATAGCAGGAGGGCGTACTACATACAGGTAGCAGTTGCACGATTGATTTGAACGCCTGACACTGTGAGGGACATATGGGTTCTAAAATATAGCAGCTTTGGAGTATTTGGAGCTGATAACCAGTATCATCTCTCAAAGTAGGACCATGACGTTTCTGAATCCGATGAGAGGTTGCGCTGGCATCACTTATATTCCTCTCTTTTAGGACCATTTGTATGATGTATGATGGTAACCCGGATGTGGTACATATTCATGTGCTTAAAATGTATTGATTTGTTTATAAGTATGGCAATGGTGTATTGTCAACCTTGGCGGTCATAGTTGCTCGACATCGCTACAAGACTAAATGCTTGTTTTCAGTTTAGTAGACACCATGCAAAGCACGGTGTGCTCTTTTAGCCCCAAAACAAGTTTGTTTCTCTGGTATTGCCCTGTCCATACTTTTCTTCTGTTATTTGTTTGTAGCAGGAGCGTAGCCAGGACAAGTTTGTGAGGAGGCAAAAATCGACCCATCGTCCTTATTTTTGACCGCCGTCCTGGGGGAGGGGTATAAGAGGAGAGGTGTTGCTCTACCAAGGCATAAGCCAGGATTTCAAATCAGTCAGTCTGCAGATCTACAAATAGAACTAGGGGGCATCAGGGGAGGTCTAAAGGACGGGGCACCCATCCCCCTTTGCCTATAAGGGATCATGTTTTCCTTTCTTAGTTGCCAAATCATGTTGCAAAATTGACTTTTTTGCGGAGTTTGGCACCTGCCCCTATGAACCTATGATACTTTAGTAGAAGAACTGATATACTTTTAAATAGAAATATGACAGAATATTGGTTCATATTGGCAATAGCTTTAGTTGGCATTGACAGCAATACTTTGTGGGGATTTATTTTTTTTAATTCAGCGTTAGGGTTGACAAAATAGAGGGAAGTTGTTTCTAGATTCCATGACATCATTCATATCCAAGGTTTTGATTGACATTTCGGGGAGGCGTATTGCCAATGTGTCCTGCATGAAATAAACATGCTGACCGTTCTGTTGCGGATTCAGTCCCTAGCCCACATACTCCGATAAGCTACAGAAGTGTGTATGTCCGATCGAAACCTCGAGGTAACGATTTCAGACTTTAATGAAAGCGTTGTTTCAATTAAATTGTGTTGTTAATCTGTTTCGTCTTAGTTTTCAATGTCATTAAAAGATCACACTTATGAAGCCCTGCAATTCCCAGTCCCCCCCCCCCCCCCTCAGTTTAGGCACACCAGTTTTCCCCAACTGTGCCAACTTATCTCTCCTCACTTCGTTTTTTGTTTTTGCTCTCCTTTATTTTTCAACATCAACCATTGTGTCTCTAAAATTTCTGTGGGGGGGAGGGAAAACTTTTCAGAGGGAGACGATATCACGTCTTCTTGAAGGGGTTTACAAAGTAGGCTGACATTTTGTTTTACCATTTTTAGTTTTTTTTTTTAACGCTTTCATAGTTAAGAAAATGAAACAAAATAATGATAATAATCACGCCATGACCTGCAACGAAGTCAAGCTTGTAACTCTCCTGGCACGTCAAGACCTGTGCCGGAACATAGATCTGGTGTACAGTATCAGTGACAACGTCATGTGCATCATTTTGGAAGCCTTAATTGTCAAAATGAACGCCATCAATGAAACGCAGTATAGTTTTTGAATGTGATTAGGGCCAAAGATACAGTACATCGTTAACTAAGAATTATCTTAGTATCGTACAGAGTTGTATATAGAGCTCTATATATGGCTCTGGTATCGGACTAACGAAAGCGCCCTCATAATTTTAATGACTTATGTCACGTGCACCAGTGTGTAGGCGAAGTGACTGGGTATGATCCTGATTTTAATCACAATTCCAATATTTCTGTAAGTGAGTCACCACTGACATGATTAAACTCTTTGAGTCAAGAAACAAATTCCACCAATGCAATGTTAAACTTAACCAGGAAACCAGGATTTATAAACAATAGTGATTCGTTCATTACTATGAAATGAAAGTCACGCTTTTTCAGACAAGTCCCGGCTCTCTCTGCTGGTGTTTTTTTTTTTTTTTTGGATTTTGGTGCGTTTTTTTTCTCTCATCCCAGTTTACGCTATGAGTGTTTGTCCGTGTGACGTCAGGAAATTTACATGAAAGCATGATGTGTGGGACATCGAATCCACGGGGGTTGAATGGTCATTGAATTATTCATGAACACTTCCTGCGAATTAATGCACTTGTTTTATACTCTAATAAAAAGTGAAAGGAAGAATGGATCTTTTCAAGCCCCTCCGCAGGTTGCTTTGTTTCTGATTCATTTCCAAGTTCCATATGGCAGTCTCACCGCAAAAGTGGTGACATTAATGGAAATATAAAACCACCCGATGTAGAATTTGGCTGTAAACATCTCATAAAATATGTCAATTTAGGCAACCACGATTGCATAGTTGTCGTGGTCCCATTCATGATAGTGAGGAATTCACATTATTTATTCAAACTTTTATTGATCAGTGTAACGCTAGAGCTACCGAACGCTAGAGCTAACGAAGTTGAACAATGACGGGGATTCGCTTAATGTAGCACAATATTGACTCAAACACGTTGGTGTTATGGGAGTTAGGAGGAGGTTAGGCTTCCCTGATGCTGGAGTGTCATGGTTGGTCAGTTGTCGTCCGCAAGGATAGAAATGGGTGTCGATTGAGGATTTTCGGCTTGGTATGGGAGTCTCTGGTTCATGGAAATTCCCGAGTCCATAACTTGAAAAAAACACCCCGTCCCCGGCAAGGATTTCTCCCAAGAACCCCTTTTCTGGTAGGGACTTCCCCCTTTCACCAAGTGGGGGAGTCCCTCCCGTGCCCTGCATTGACGTGTTGCCTAAGTGCTCAGACTATGGGACAATCTAGGGTTTTCTGTGTCTGCGTTAAGTCCGTGCGTCATATTTGGTTGTATGAGAATGTACGAGTACCTATTTAGTATGGAACGCTGCCTTATCGAACGTACGTGAAACGAAAAAGACGCCTCTGCGGTATTTTTTTTTTTTTTTTTTGTCTCACAGTGACACGTTACCTAACCTTCCTCCTGACTAGAGTGGTTTGGCCAGGTTAAGAAAATAACCACGGCCATGCCAAACTCGTCATTCACTCATGGTGGTAACAAAACAGGAATAACTCCTTGACTCATACTTGACTTTTAGTCTCCATTATACATACCACTGCTGTAATAATCGTTACACAACGAAGATGGTGTCAATTGTGATGGTATAATTTTCCAAATCATAAATACAAAAAAAAAAAAAAACTCCGTGTCATCGTTATGTTGTGAGATGTATGTTGCCATTAAACGAAAAAAATACGTTTGACAAAGCAATCGCCATAGCAACCACATTCCGACTCTCTAAGGTCACGATCGTTTACCAGGAATGTTCGTCGCCACCAACAAAAGCGAAGAATAGTTGACGTGACATTGTGCTGGGATGCACCATCACCCGTAAACAAAATATTTCTCCATACCTACATCAGTCGACATAAACGTATAGGTTAAGAATACTCAAACGATTGTGGATTTTCGTTTTTAAATTAGTAATTTCATTTAATCGTTTACATGATCATCTCAATGACATTTGTCAATGAAATTTCATACTGCGCAAATTCGCTTCATTTTTTTTCCTTGGCCGTCGTACATTCCGAGAAATACTATTAAGCCATCTTTTATTATCTTACCACCGAGCCTGTTAGAGAAAGTTTGATCGCCGTTTGGCAAGTCGGTCAACTGCAGCGTATAATAGTAATGCCCCACCAGGTAAATTCCTGTCGTTATTTCTCGGTATCAATCTATAATCTGAACCCCATCCGCAGTGTGTGACGTGACGACATCGTTGCCGTGGGAACCCGAAACGTGTCACCATAAGGCCATTTAATAAGCGCTGAATACTACATCTGTAAGCCATCGATGCGTAAAATGTGTATATATAAATACACAGTGCATATGAAATCAATTTTCCCCCGTGATACATTTCTGGCATCGCTTTCCAAGAAATTTCAGCGGAAAGGCATTTAGCGAAGTTTACATATATACATCATATAGACCTATTTCTACGTGTGTGTATGTGTGTGTGTTTGTATTACTGTTGGTTATATGTGGTACTTTTAAGTAGTGAGAGTAATGGTGGATTTTCTATTCTTTTGCTCATCTCTGGATCATCCGCATGTGCGTCTAGGGCTGTATAGGAACTGCAAAATGATACTCATAATTTGGTAACGGAGTTAAGAAACAAATGACAGCCTTTACAGGCCGACTGTCTCACGTTATACTAACAGCCGCATGTCACTTCTATGATAGGACTACATCACGCCTACAACCCGTACAGTTGTCAATGCAGACTCACCGCGGGGTCATTGTGAACATTAGCCCTACCTCACGTTTACGCTTTCGTTTATTTTTTGGCTTTTCCCTGTACATTTTTCTCTCAATCCCTGTCATTTTTTTTCTATAATTTAATCTTCTTCTTTATTATTTGAAGAGCGTCTCCATAGTCAACTATAATAGAAATAATTTTAAAAAGCCTTGTAAATATGAAAATACACAGGAAATGAAATATGTGACTTTGCATTCCCGGTGTCTTTATGTCTTTCAATTGATGACTTTATTCGTTTCATTGTTTCTATAGACGAAGTGAGATTAAATCTTTGGTATTACATCATTGTATCTCAGGCTGGCAATTTTATAAATCGGCAGTAGCAAGGACAGATTTCTGGTCAGTCACGAGTCTGTTTATACTATATACAGATCGACTAATGATCAAAGTAAAAAAATGTCTATCATTGCTACATTTATGACGTAGCTCAGTCTGTGAACACTGGTAATGTTCGATCCGTGTGTTTCTGTTTTTTTTTTCGTTTTTTTTTTGTCTCAGCATTCGGCTTTGACAGACAGCCGTCTGATCACATCGCGGAATGATTCTTTGTACACAAAGCATCACAGTAGTTATATACTAATAACAGATAATAGACTGCAGGTAGACCCCTTATAGGAGGATAGTGAGTTGCAAAATACATCTTATTTAACTTTTTGCTCTTTCCTTTCTCTAAATCGAGTAGAATCGAACATATCTTTTTAACAGATTTGTGGTAAAAAAATGATCTGCCAATGTACATCTAAAACTCCAGCAGGTCCACATGTAATGAAAATAAACCTTTATCATGGTTGGTGTTGTTGACCTGCCTCATAAACGTATCATTTCCTTATGTTGTTATTTCGTGTTTTTTTTTTTTGTTTTTTTTTTTCTCACAGCCCAGTTCGTTAACATTTCTGTCCGGTACTACGTGCACAACACGAGACATTATACAATCATTCGTTCTGTTCAGTTCTTGTTACCGGAAGACTGCGTCTAACATCTTGCAACATGACGTCATAAGGAAGATGACCGCAGCGTAACATGCCGCCGATGGACTGGAAACGAGTCACTAATGTGTAATGTAGGCGGAGAAATGAAAAAAAAAGTATAAAGAAAAAACACAAACTCATACAAACATAGTCAAGTAAGTGAAGGTCTCAGTCGGGCAATTGATAGAATACCGTTCTCGTCCGAACTGAGTTGCACCTGAGCAGATATCGGTCAGAGGAACCTGATGTCTAATTGACCATGTTATTGTCTGCTATACCTGAGTGGGATGATACCATGCATCAGGGGGTAAAGATGACTTAAGGCGATGAGGTTGATTACAAGATATACCACACTTTTCTGTTGTCTGAATTTAATATGAAAAACCAGGATTTTTAGCAACTTCGATTTAGTATGACAACCGTGGTATTTATTCATCTGGTGTCTCAAAGTGCAGATGAAATGGGATGTGTGGGCTTTGTATCTTTCCCATCACTTTCTTAACACCCCAGTCATTATTTTCCATTTGGTCCAAACATTGTTACTTTAATTTTCAGTAGAACAGTTGGAATCACACAGGCAAAATATCATTTGACTTCAAGATTGGATGAGGTGGGATAATGCGATAGTGTATGATGCCATGGGTAGGCCCTCATGCGTAATTATAAGGACTAACTTCAGTAGACACAATGTCAGTTCTTTCAAGCAACATCGAACTCAAAGGCAATTCAGATGTGAGTCCCCAGTAAAGGGACAAACGGTGTCTAGCATCATGATCTCATGAGCTTTGAATTTTGGCTTCATTATTCCATATAGCCTTCATCGAGAAGAGAAGGCTATACGGTACATTGATTGGACAATTGTTTCTGAAGATTTACTTTTGGTTCGTAAAAATATACAGTAAAATTTCCTTAATAAATGTTACAAACATGAAGCCAGGAAGATTAGTGGTTCATTGAGGTTAACAGTCTTGTATGATTTTTTATTCAAATTGTGCAAATTGCACAGTCTATCTGCAACAACCAAGTTAATTAGGTCATTCTGACCCATTCTTTTACATTCTCAACTACACTGGAAAGTCCCAAGGAAGGCATGTCGCGGAACTAGACTGACAAGTGATGTTGAACAGTGAGAAATGAGACTTTCTATTTCCCATTATAGCAAAGTATAGGTGGACACTTTGATCTACCATCTCTTTGGAAATGAAAGATTTTTTAAGTATTATGTCCGATACTTCAAAACAAATACAATTGAAGAGAGACCAGTGTTATTTCCCACGTCTCAAAGAGTGCCTTCGAGTACCTGACTCACCTAATGAATCAATTCGATATTTTTTTCAAAACGATATTTGCAGACGACAACAAAACTTTTCCGTAACACCAAAATGACGAAGTTTAATTGACACAATCGTCTATAATCAACAATTTAGGGCACAGCGATTGTACCGTACATTTTGTATGTACTGCATCCAGCCTATGCACATACAAACCGCCGTTGATCGTCCACTTCCAATTGTTTTATGTTACGTAAATAGCCCTGACATGACATGCACGTGACTTATAGAGACGAAACTGATTCTTCTTATATTTGAACAGTGACTGACTCACGAAATTTAATGGTACAAAACTGATATCAATGGAGAGGGAAAAAAAATTCTTTCTATTTTGATAATAACTGAGTGGTTTTACAACGTCTCGATGTAATAATACATAATTTTACTAGGTGTTGGAAACACGTTTATAGACCTTTTATTAGAATTGTCAAATTCCTACTTTTACACATCCATGCTCGCCGAAGTGGCCATCAACGGCCATCACATTAGGCTATATATGTGTATTTTGTGAGGACTAGGTGTGAACTGATGTATGAAAAACATGCTACGCAACCCTACTCCTTGATCGGTATCGGGCATTGTGTGTTTACAACACCTCATTGCGGGTGTCAGTGATAATCTGTTTCGAACAAATGAATATCCATTGGGCTACTAATATTTTGCTATAGTTCAAAGAAGGGCACCGTAAAGTTGAATGCAAACTGACAACAACTACATTATCGTATTTTTTTTTTTTTCGTATCACCTGAAACGTATTAATTCTCCAAATGGGGGCAATTAAAAGACACCCTAAACTGTTGGACTGTGAGTTTAATGTTTTTACGTTTTGCCTACGCACGCAATTAGGCTATTGCCGACCTGCATTGAACTTTCAGCCATCATGTATGACCGGTCCTGGACGCCCCGAACTATAATAGTGCGTCCGTCAAGAGAACTGACCGTTTCCTCTCAATGCTTAGGTGGGATCGCTATTCCTTTGACATCTCAACCGATAGAACGAAATGTTCCAAGCACAAATGTTGCGTGCAAATTTCAGTGGATTCCGTTTCTTTGTACCGAGAAATCATCGTTAATCTGTCCTTTTCGCTTTCGCCAAGAACCCTCATAAACTTGCGAAGATGATCTTCGCCGGTTTATAGTTTCAATTCATTGACCGTTTCCAAGAAACAGGTTTGAAATTTGAGGTTCTTTTCGTTTCTGTCGTATGGGTACAGTCACTCTAAAAGAACTAGAAAGTAAACACTCAGTAAGTCCAGATCACGTTACCTACCAACTCCAACGAATCCTTCGTGTGAATTCATATCCATTTTAACAGTCGTGAATTTCAATATGATTTTAACAGTGAGACATACATGGTTAACTGCCCTTCAGTGGGTAATAATTCAGCGTTTTAAAGTGATCGTGTACGTAGACAACAGGTTAAGACAAGAAGATTTCTTACGTAGAAAGGTGTGGTACATCTTTTAATGGCACCATTCAGACATTTTGCGATGATAAATAGGTTTCAGGTGGTAAATTCTGCCATATGATTTTAAATTCTTCTAACATAACGACATAAAGTGTAGAATACGATAATGTAGTGGTTGACAGTTTTCATTCAAATCAACGGTGTGCTTCTTTGAGCACGCTGATGGGAAGTATACTAGTATTGCATATTCAGTTAACAACTGACGACGCTTGCAAGGTTATGTTCAGTTCTCGTAGGTTATTTGTAAATACAGTGTTTCCTTTCACCAAATACTACAATTCCCGATACCTACCAAGGGGCAACGACTTGAGTAGTATATTTTTGATACACTACTGAGACCTGTACTGTTGCACATTCATTATGTAGGCGGTTATAGTAAGAACCGTTAGTTTTCAAATATGATTTCTGTTTTTTACTGTTTTTATGCCAATCCCGTTGCTTTTCGAAGTAGTTACTGTCATTTTCCTTCATTGAAAGACATAGTCCGTTCATGTACAACCTCGCGTGTACACTTAAAAATAAAGAAAAAGTTAAGATCAAACATAATCTTATCTTTTTGGTTTTTCAGTACCCACGCAATCACTTTAATGTTTAAGCAATCATTAGAGCTGTTTTATTTGTATGTCATGTTGGTGCATTCAGGTATGATGTATCAGAGTACAGACTATTTACTGCCCTGAAACTACTTACAGCCCTGAAACTATTTACCGCCCTGGGTTAAATCAGAGGCGTTGATTTAAATCGGGCAATTTTAATAAAGCAATACCGCCCTCTAACAAGAATACGACGTGACTGTGTACATAGTGCAGTATTTCCTTAGTAACAATTTTTTTTTTTTGAGTTGCAGAAGTAGGCCTATTGATGTTTAGATTTTTGGAAAGGCGATTTAATAGTTTCCTCGTAAGTGTAAATATGAACACAAAGTGGGAGGGAGTGGATTGCAGTTTCATCACGGTAATCGAGGAGACCTATCGGATGTTGCTACAACGGTACTATTATGGCATTACTGCTGTTATCGGTAGAAGTTTCCACTTTCATCGGGTGAGCTGGCCAATTGCAGCAGACTGTTTCCCCCACTATAAAATTGCTTCCGCCAACCATTATTTCCCGCCCTTACCCCAAACAGGTTCATTTTCAAGTAAATCCGCTCGAAATGTGCCATACTAATCATATCCTTCAAGTTCCCCGTCCTTCGTTCTCCACAACATTTCGCATTAATGAATTTGAGGTACACAATTGACGGAGCAAATCGTGACTTAGCCTACTAGACTCTCATTACGTGTCACAGCTACAGATTTGAGTTTCAAAGAAGAAAGTTGGAAGTTAAATCGTCATTATGACTGGCGGTATGAGGGCAAGGGATCTGGGCAACGCTCAAGAACTTTCTAAGGAAACCCGAATGACCATCATCACATATTACAGTCAGTAAGAAGAAAATGAAAGAAATGTTGTCCATTTTGTCGACCATTGTATTGCACACCTTCACAATAAATATTTATAAACTGTTGATTCACACTTGAGGGAAGTTGCAGTTTCCTAGCTTTTAGTTCAGCCAAATGTAACCCAGCCGAAAGACGTTGTCATTTCCCTTGAGGCATGTCTCTGAAGGGGCGAGTCAACCTACACATTCTGCTAATTCGTAATCGTCTCAAACAGAAAATACACTTCGAAATATTTGCAGTGCAAAGAAAAGTGGAATTTGGTTGTGGTGATCATTTCGCACTCATGTGCCTTTTTCGTTGCTTTGCTTGTTCAATTATTATCCCTCTGGTTTCCCCTGTTCGAACAGTTATGCTTGGTCACCTCGTAAAGGCTCTTAGTTGGAACGGGGATCGATTATTATGACCTGGCAATTCTTCGTAGAGTACTGCATATGCAAATAGTTACCGGGAAAATCCCGATTTAATAAGGCTTGTCAATCGCAATCAGACGTTCATTTGGAGACTGACTTAGAATGACGGTGTTAAAAAATATAAAGAGATAAATTTATCAGCTATTTTCATCTTTTAGCAATATAAATCCATTTTTAATATTTTTTAACTTAAATAATATTACTGTTTTAATATTTTTAAAACGTGAAATTAACACTATTGCTGCTGTTCAAAATTCTAAAATATTAAAAAACCTACTCTTGTAATAGCTTGGTCTCTCGTAACTTATGTTTATTCATAGTAGGTGGTACTTAATTCGCCGGGTCTTTAGTCACACACTTCCAAGAGAAATCAACCGCAATCGAGTCTTCAGTGTATTGTGTGAGTGTATTGCACCGTAGGCGTACCGCAAAGTTACCTGTAATTCTCGTTCATTTTTCGAGAAGACAGCGGATGCGAGACCACACAAAATCACAGTCGTGAAAACGCTGTAACTCCAGGAATATATAAAATGTAGTGTTAAGAGATTGCAAGTTTACTTGAACGAGCATTTGTCTGAAGGAAACAGCTCGTGATCGACCATCGAGGCCATCGATTGTAACTTTGCGGTTTTCTGTGTGTCCTTTGTTGTGTGGCCTATACAATTAGTATTGTGTTCTTTTTGGCACTGCTGCACAGAACTGTGTGTACGTTTGGATTGTTACGTTCGTTGGACTTAGGAGTACCAACACCATACCCTTGGTTGATCTCCATCTTGTCGCTCGTTTCAACGTACATCTTTCCCTGTGAAAGGATGTGGATTCATAAGCATCAACGACAGTATTAGCTACGACATTTCAAGTTACTATCGTTCATTTGTACAGTAAGTTATTTATACGATCTGTAGGCAGCTTCAGCTAGTCTAGGCCAATGAACAATTCTCTGCTTGTTCCGTCAGACGAACAATATATCAAAACTGATTTTACTGTTTTGTTATCAAGTCTTTGTTGTAGTTCACTCTAGACACACAGTGTCTTTTACGGAATAGTACGGAGACATTTCACAAGGTTTATATATTCAGCAACCTGTATGAGTGATACAACTGCACAGGTCTACATCAAACTTGTTATCAGCATACACTGGTGAAGGTGAAGGAGCTGTTGCATTTAAAGGGAATTTTATGCATATCCTTATGCCGCCCCGGGAAATGAATGGCGAAGCCCACCAACGGGTCACTGTACAATCAGTTGTAGATGGTGCATCAGGGAGTGGTCGGAGTAGTCAGGAGGACATGGACCGCTTGTGTTCTGCGCTGAACACACTCTACACATCAGGATGGTATCATGGTGCAATGACATACAAAGATGCCAAAAGAAAACTCAGAGAGGCAGACAATGGGACATTCCTGATACGAGACAGCTCAGATGCCAATTACTTGTTCTCATTAAGCGTTAAAACACCTCGTGGTACCACCAGTGTCAGGATAGACTATGATCAGGGAAAATTTAGTCTGGACTCAGATGATGCTATTAAGAGCAATGCACCATCTTTTGACTGTGTAGTCAGACTCATCACGCATTACATAGAGCTTTCCAAAGCTGAGATAGATTCAAATGCTAACAAAATGAAACAAAGAAAGGGTAGTGGACAATTTGTTTGGTTAGAGCCCTCAGGTAGAAAGGACACTGATGCCACAATCAAGAAGCCACTACGATCAGATGTACCGTCCTTGCAACATTTATGTCGTTGCACCATTAATAGCCAACTCAAAGAACAGGGAAAAATAATCACTCTGGAATTACCGGGTAAACTAAAGAGCTACCTCATGGATTATCCATTTGATCTATAGCAAAAACTCATCAGTGTGCCATCAGTGAAGAGTGACGAACCAACCTAGGACGGGTGCGTGGCTCAGGCTCACCAAGCTGTTTTGTTATTTTCAAAGCGGGAGGCCACTCAGAGAAGTACAACATCATGGCTCTGGACAGCGGCAACTGTCAAGTAGTGAGAGGGTGACAACACAAAAAGCAATGGATATGGTGTGTGCGCTTGAAAGCATGCCAAGTTTGATCAGGTAGAAAAACCAATCATTCAAAATGTATCTTTCACATCTATCATGTTTTGAAATGTAACACGCATCGTAATCTAACATAGACATTGTTATTTTTTTTTCGTAGAAAAAAGGAAAGGGTTAATTGATTTGTAATTGAGAATTTCTTGAGGGGTATGTCATGTGACTACATGGAAGTATCAATATCTGGTCAGAAAAAGAGTAGCCGGCAGTTCTGTGCACCCATCTTTGACTTAGCTGTTACTGCAGATCATAATTCAAGCATTGGTTATCAGACCATGTTGTCCACATAGGTGTCATCTCTTTTGGCAGTTCTTCCTTGTGGTTCCCATGTCTCAACCATGTCGGCCGTGACTTGCAAATGGTATACCTTTCATACATGTATCTGTGGTATCTGTTTTGATATTGAAAGAAGGTAACCCTTCAGAGGTAATGGTAGGGTTAAGTTTCACCAAAGCAGCTCAAACACACCCAACGTTTGTGAAAAAGATGTGATTAGTAAAGAAAAAAAAACTCAATAGAGGCTGTATAGAAAAAAAGGCCATTCTTGCCACAGTGAGGTTGTGTCCTGGAGGATCAATTGTGGAGATGATAAGGATATTTGTAATTAACGTTCTGTTAAATAAAAAGAGGTGAAAATTCCACCATTTGTCGCCTTGAAGAAGACAACTATACCGTGCAATTAATAACAGCCAAAATAGATAATAATAATAAAATAAAAAACTTATTTTCGGTTCTTTAATTGTAAAATTGTAAAAAGATTGTTGACATTTTCCATGTACTATTACAAATAAGACCGGAAACCTTGGAAACGGCTCAAGATCCTGTTGTAGCTGAACTTTGTGTGACATTCTTCTATGGTTTGTAAATCTTAGCCCTCAATATCTTTTTCTGGCCGACAAGTTTGTAATCCTTATTTAAGTCCATAGGCCATTTTCACTACAGGAAGACCAAGTATTTCAAATGAACTTTTGATGATTCTTCATTTTATCTTGAAACACTTGTTTGCAATCATATAGGGATGCAGCCCCCCCTTCAAAAAAAAAAGAATCAGGTCTTTTTCACTTTTAATATGTTATCACAGGTGACTGGATCATAGAAAAAAAATGGTTTGGTCTCGATACAGGTTCAGGAGATTTATAGCATCAAGTGTGTACGATGAACATGTTTTTTGTATGTTACCACTTCATTTTCATATGCAAAGTGTTTTTGTGCTGTAACTATTACTTGATGAACAACACATAGATTCACTGATTCTGAAGACAGTCATTTTATCAGTTTTAGTTACAGTGCAGGAATTCCGTCCTAGTTTGTGGAATAAATAATTGAAAAAAAAAACAGATAGTAAAAAAAATAAGAAGGGCATCCAAAAGTCAAATGTTTTAAGGAAATTTAAAATGATGTCGCAACTAGTTTGTAGCCAGAAAAAATCAACATCGTAGTTTTTGGGCTTTTTGGCACTGGGGGAGCTTATTGTGCCAAAGTTTCTGCGAGTGTCCTCAGCGTGTTTAGTGAATGTCTTTTCCCTTTGCAGGAATGTGTCTGCAAGACATCTATTACCTGCAAAGAACTTTCCTCCCAGAAGCGGAAAACTTAACATGTGTGCCCTTATATTGGTGTATTTCAGGATCGTGGAACTGTTGCTTAATTTTCACTTGTAATTTATTTTTCACTCTCCTTGTTTGTAGTTCTTTGTCAGAAATTCAGCTTTATTGAAACCTAAGCGTTTTAGGTGTTTGATAAGATGGTGGGAAGGGAAGTTTGGGTGTGCAGCGTAGATATATATTTCAGACGAATTGGTGGACGTCGGGTGCCCCCACTCGGAGCCAAGTGGTGATGGGTGAATGTAAACGTTAGAGCAATAATAGAGGTGACATGTTTGCAGAAATTTCCATTTCGTAAGGCGGCAACAAAAAAAAAGATTCAATGACAACGCCATCTTTCCTTCGACGTCTGTAACTGGATGTATTCAAATGTACTATTGCTATGTACGTGATACCCGTGACCACTGGTTGCGTCATACTGATTTTTATTTGCCTTACTCTTTTTGTTTTTTATGGTAGGCCAATAATGTCATTGATTTGTATTTGAATGTCATTCATAGAGAGTATATCATGCTACTGTTTTTGTTGTCTCTGATAAGAGGGGGAAGAAAATGTGTTGGCGTCGGATAAATTCGAAGTTACGAATTAAATGAAAATTACTCAGCCTGCTGGGGGAAGTATCGGTATGTCTTTTGGAATATGGCGCAAAAGATATGAGTGAATATATATTACTGGAATGTCTCACATGAAAAATTACTGAACTTCTTTTCGAAGAACTGCATCCGATATGATAAGAATTCTTGTTTGCACACCGTTTATGACAAGGTTAAAATATCTTACACCACAAGTAAAAAGCAAAAAAAAAAAAAAAGCAGCTCACATGCCAGCACTGTTTTAATCCAGCGTTGTAATACCGTTTCCAAGAAGTCAACACAAGGTCGTATCGGCAATCTTGTGTAAAGGGCGTCTTGATTACGCATTGTATGCACATTAGTAGTACCAGTACATTGGTATATTTGCTGAGAACTCGGAAAGGAAAACCACACGCACCGATATAACAAGGGAAAAAAGGGGGGGGGGGCAAAGTTCCTTCTTTTGTATATTTAATGGTGTGTGCACACAAGTACGTAGTCAAACCTTCGGACAGACGGAAAAGAAACCAAAAATGTCCTCCATAATGCGATTTGTTGAACAGGTCGAATAATTTTGGAGGAGGGGAAAAAGTTGAATATGGGACTTTTCTTTACCTCGCCTTTTTTTCATCGAAAAGAAGTTATTGTTTCCTCTAGTCATTATGTTTGCGATATAACTTAAACAATGAATTCCTTTTTTTTTTTTTACTGACCGCCATTAGTTCGACACGTTTCCTCCTTTCTGTGAATTGGAATCGTCCAATACTCTGTACGGATTCTTTTCGTATGTGATCACCGTTTACCAAGAGTTCCTCCCTTTTCTGTCACTCTGATGGTGAATAATCGATTTGCATATGGCGTAGAGTGGATATCACCTATTTTCACACAAAGATGCTCAATCTTTATCTTACTATTTTATTTAACTCTTGTTTTTGATTTGTTTTCATTTTATTTTTTTTAACGAGAGTACGTTTGGCACTTGTTTAATATATAAAGGTGAAAAAAAAAGATTACCAGAAGAAAGAAAAAAAAATATGTGTGCCTATTCTATATTTAAACATTGAATGTAAATATGTACAGTGTTTGTAAATTTGAAGAGATCTATATATGCACTTTCCGTATTAGTGGAGCATATTTAGTGGCCGTCGTGTAATATTTATTGAACGAGGAGACCAATATATTAGTTTATATCAATATCAACTTCATTCTTTCTTTATCTGTTTGTCAATCGTTCAGTCCTGTTACATACGTTTGTTTACGTCATATTGGTAGGGGAGAGGTGTGTCAAAGGGGATATTTTACTATTTCCTCCCATGATTTCTAAGATGAGGTGACCTTTTCAACAAAAAGTGTGTTCATTGGCCCGCAGATATCTCTTAAACACCCCTTCCCTTACCCTCCAACTGTACAATGGTTTCGCCGGTCCTTTTTCAACCCATTCCTATGTCTGAAGTACTGTGAAGTACGAGGAATAGAAAGTGTCGTTCTCCAACCCCACCCCCTCCCCCTCACCAACCTGCCCTCGACAATTAAACACAGATCTCTCACTCCCTTACTTAACAACTCGTGTGGCTCAGGGGACAATAAACATATTAATAACACAGGAAATGATCATATTAAGAACAGATAATTAGAAGTTTCAGTGATATAAAGGATAATACTGTAAACCGGACACGCTCTTTGCAGAAAAGTACGCGATTGCCTAAATTCTTGGAGACTGATCGACGCTTTGGTAATTCACTTATGCAGTGAAAGAGCTCATTAGAATTAAAAAGTTGACTGTGAGGTAATTGTTTTGTGAGTGTGTATGTGTTGATGTGTTTTTAAATCATCCGCATGATGTCACCGACAATTTTTTTTTTTACTAAATCATAGAAGGGGAACGTAATTAGATGTCAGTAGGTTTGTCCCTATATATGACATGGATTTTTCTGGTGTTGCTGATTAATTTTATCTGTTCAATTGTCTGTCTGTCATTCCATTTACATATCAATTGATTTTGTCGATTTAGGATCAAGGGAAAGCATTGCTGCATTACTTCGAGAGTTAAATACATTACCATGGAAACTGACGTCGTCATGTCGTTTAGTCATTTCAAGCACTCGATTGGTGGCTGGGGTACTGTGTAGCTTCTTTTCTTTTTTTTTTCTTTTTTTTTGGGGGGGTCACCTTTACTGGAAAAACATATACAATGCCGGTGAAAGTATCACATTCGACATTACTTGGCTGTTGATTGACACAAACACGTGAACGGACCATACTTTCGAAAATACATAACATTTCAATCTACCTACCGTATGAGTGACTGGGTTTGAAAGTCCAAGCTGGTGGGTGCCCTGGTTGCACAAAGCATCTACATGTCCTTTTCCAAACAAAGTCGTTCGACTTCTCCCGACTTGAAATGTTAAGGGGGCTTCTTTAATAATTAAATCGAAACAATTCCCTTTAGATATACCAGACTATTACCCCCCCCCCCCCTCTCCACTCCGCCATAAGAAGATTAATAATACAAAGTAACAAAAAGAAAGAAAAATGAATATACAGTAGTTATCTTCGGTACGGCAAGAATCAAACGTATAGTCATTTTTCATATTTGCAGGGGAAAGAAAATGATCTGTGAGGCTTTTTTTCCCCTTTCGGTAGTGGACGTTTGCCACGTTAGACCTTTCGCAATACAAGACAAGTGTAGTATGTGCATATAGAGTACTGTGCTAGTATTACTGTGAACAATATTGGCTTGGAGCGACTCCAACAAAGGCGGTTATCCGTGTGGCTTTTTCATTCACGCTAAGACCAAACCTTGTTTCCTGGAATATCCTTGTTTGTCAGGCTGCGGTTTTGACAAATGGTCTCTTTTTCGATTGTCGAAGTTCGGAGTACTGAGTGAGGCATTCACCAATAAAGTGGTCTGGCTGCTTCCTTAAAACCCATGCAGGGGTCATAATCGCACGCAAAGGATATTTAAAAGTTCTCTTCTCCATGAAAGGACAAAAATCTCACATAATTCGTACATGATGGGAAATCTAGCTGTTCAAGCTTAGGTAGAATTGGGAAGGTGGTTTTAATGGGCACAGAGATTTAGTAGGTACTGAGAGAAGGATATACCGATGGTGAGAGGGAAAGCCGCTGGGTCAGACATTTTCCACACTATACACTAGGTCAGTGTCTCACTTGCATATCTATGATAGGATTATGGACAAACTGAAGAAGACTACAAGTATAGAACAAGTATATGCATGGGGACTTTCTCACAATTGTAAATGTAGACCGCTTACTTCTGGTCTACTGCTAATTTGAAGTGTATAGCATTTATGCATAAATAATGAAATGCCGTTGCCATGTTCCGTTAAAAAGAACAGAGGTTCTGCATAAGAATTTGTATCATCGGTCGGTGGGGAGGGGGGGGGGGTGTGCTACGTTTGACCTCTGTTTCAATAGAAGAATATTCCAAACTTGTCTGACCCACAAGAGATGGCGGTCCCAGATGATCAAACCGTAAACAATTTTGTTGGTCATGTGTCTTTCATTTTCGGGAATTTGATTTTGTAAAGGTCAACGTTTTCCCTGAATATGTCACGCGGCCAAGTTCGGAATAGTCAGTGAGTCTCCTTGACTAACAGCAGAATTAGTTGGACCGAAATAGCAGTTATGTCTTGAAAGGGCGATTCTATAAGAGGTGCAGTTGCGGATCAGTGGGCGCAGACTCGTTTATTTGACGTGTCATCAAACAATACACCTTCAACATTATCCGGTCAACATAACAGTGGCGTTCGCCTTATTTCAAGTTTAAGTAACGCATCTGAACAAGATATGTTGACTCCTTTTCAGGTGTCATTACCCCATGCCCTTGCACGGACCCTTCCGGGAGCAAAGCTCAATAGACCATTTGCCCCCGTGACCCCCACTCCACTACCTGATAGTAAGGCTTGGCGTGGCACTATAGCCTCCAATAGTGTCATGACATTTGTGTCCGCTTATTTATGTTTTTCTCCTGCAGGCCTAGCGAGATCCTTGCCCTCTATGATCAATGGCCAATCAAATTCTCAGATTGCAAACATGTGACGTTTTTCCAAAGAGTAACTTCTTAACGTTTTTTTTCTTTTCCCCTAACTTTTGGAGATGGATTATGAACTAAGGGATTCATGTTTTCAGGGAAGTATTTACCCTTTTCTTCACCCTTATGTAATCCTAGTTGAGAAAGGAATTTGTAATATCAGAAAGAATGAAAATGTTCATGTCGAAGTTAGAATAAAAGCAGTCTTCAAAGAAACCACCCGCAACATTGAGTGATGGACTCGACAATTAAAGTTGGGAGAGTTGGGAGTTGGGGGGCAGTCAACTCTTATGGAGTGTTTGTACTGAATGAAAAATAGGGATTGGCTTCGGTTCCACTGTATATTGTTGTCACATATATCGTTTTCGTGCCCGCTGATACATGTATGCGGGTCCATAGTCTGCATAGCCACTCTCTGGGTGTACCCCCTACTTCACTACCCCCCCCCCCCCAAAAAAAAAAAAAAGAAGTTCGTCAGCTTCGAGGAGTATAGCGCGTCCATGGCATGTTGGATAACTTACATCGTCAAGTGAAGCTTACAGATTTTACGTGCCGACTATTACGGTGGTGCCCCGATGATGAGGACAATCGCAATCAACGGAGGAATGGAAGGGTAGATTATCAGGCCAAGGTTCTGAAACACCTACAATGTAACGTTTTACTGTCCAAAATTTGGCTAAAAAGTGAGCAGTTGTGTGCATCGTCCAAGGTCGTACATTTATACTTAATTCCCATTAAAAAAAAAGAAGAATGGGCTCGCCTCCGCTGAGCTATTTTTGAGACAAAACGTGACTGTTTCTGTTCAAACTGATTCCTAGAAACTGAAAACAAATAGCAATATTTGCAATAGAAGTTTCAGTCACAAAAGAAACAGTAATTGTTTTCGAATACTTATGGTGTGGTTTACGAACTTCAGTTTCACATTCGAAGTATGATAAGTATTTATGTGTTAGGCTCTCAAGTGCAAAGATACCGTATCGCACAGACATATACACAAGCACACTCATTTCTATGTTTTACAGATTAAGCAAGTTATCTGCAAGGGTTTGCTGTGTGTGTGTAAGGGGGGGGGGGGGGATTATAGTTGGGAGACTGTGCAGGGGATTATGTAACTCTCCTAACAAACCCCAGGGAGTAGAGGACCGTAAACTGTTGCTTTCTTTTAAAAAACAAAAGGTTCTTCCGTATCAGTTGCACCGTTGCAATGCTAGCGAAATGACAGGCGTAACTGGCTTTCTGGCGTTGTTAGCTAATGACGTCACTTTGAATTGCGAAATGTAAGTTTTGTTTACACAAATAATAAATACTTATTACACCTATATAAATGCACATATGGTATAATAATGTCTATACTACAAGTTTCGTTTCACATGTGGGCCTCTTATTCTCTTTAATAATTTAACCCTTCCTCTTTTGTTATCATTTATGGTTTGTTTAGGGTACGACTTGGAAACCCAGGCAAGGAGCCCGTGTATACGACCATTGAAAAGTCTGCCGCAGAGCATGGTTATCCCAAGCCATTAAGTCCGTGTTGTGGATACATATAGTGCGTGTGTGAGAGAGACAGTTGGGTGGGACAGAATGCGTGCGCGTGTGCATATACGACGAACGCCCCTTTTGTAAACAGGAATTGTTGGCCCATTTATTAATTTTCAATTTTCATCAACACACCTCGTAATCTAGTGGTCGTCCCTCACGAAGTTATGACTATCTTATTTCGGGGGCAATTTGCTTACTAACATTCAAGAAATAGGCCTACATGTATGGTCAGATGAGAGTAAAGTTACATTGGTTGTGGTCGTGTTTTTGATATCGGCCCAGGATCAAAAGGCCCGCCCCAATGCATCATCACTTCCATATAATTAATAGCTAAATATTTGGGGAAGACTATCTAAGGGGAGCGCCACCATCAGTTGGCACGGGGCGTATCAGAAAAATTCTAGATGAAAATACCTCCTAAATCGCGAAAAAGTGGCCGTTCCAGTCTCTGTAAGAACCCTTTCACTTTTGAGACCTCAAGGGAAGGACGTGGTCCCCTAGTTCCCCACCCCCCCCCCACCCTCTCCGCTAAGCAGCAAATGAACAGAATATCTCAACCCAAGGCAATAAATTATGTAACAATGCATATGTCAGAGCCATAATTTTTAAGAAAGATTAAGCATGAAATGCGAGAAAGTCAATACGAATCTTCGATCTGTTGCGTTGAATGCTTGCTTTTACCTAAAGCATAAAATACAGAAGAATGTATGTATAGGTACCGAAAGTAGCCAATCAATGTGATGCTTCATTCGTACGCGGAAACACCGAAGTCACAGTCATACCGTAAACCTCAAATAGATTTAATCAGGGTTGCTTCATAGTTCATTCTTTGTCAACAGAAACAACAACCGATACCACAATGCACGGTGAAATGGAGCAATGTATTATAAATCCATAATTTATAACAATATTCACTGATAACATTTTAGCAGATGGAAATAAACTCATGTATTCTGCGTATGCTATTACTTATATGTACCAATTCTGCGAAAAAGTTCGGCTTACCATATTCAAGACCAGCACAGTTGACAGTTGTGGTTAAAATTCTCCTTAAATGTCGATAAGTTACGATGTGAATGATTGATATAGACGTTTCGTCATCCTACCAAGACAAGCGAAAAGAATTTTTTCTTTTAAATTTCTTAAATGAAAAGAAATCCAGAGGTAGGTCTCTTAACCACCCTGATTAATGCTTTAAAGGGATTGGTCACTTAAGAAAGTTTATTTTCATTAAATTTAAAATATTTTTCACTTTTCATTGGTGAAAACCATATCTCAAAAGCATGTTCCTTTTAGAAGTTATGTTTTTTTCTTTCAAAGAAATATGTTCCGAAGTGTTACGTCTCACTATGGGGACGTTGTGAGGTCACGCAGTTACAACTACTTGAAAATCCTTGTTTGCATTTCTTTATAATCTTGACTGTCGTGTCTGGAAAGAAACATTACAATAATTTAAGAGATATATGACCTCAATTTGCGCACCTTTTTAAGGTAAATCTAATGTGTGAATATAGTCAAAATTTAACTGGGTTTTCAAATTTTACGGCTAAATAAGCGCTTGATTAACAAAGAATAACAAAGACTTGCCGGACCGCAGTCACATGGCATGTTGTAAATAAATCCTAATGGCGACTGGGATTCTCTCTTCACCAGACAGCAGTATGGATAGGAACAGAATACTGATGTCGGGTTTGAAAAGGATGTTGTGAGAAATTATCATCCTTCATTTAACAACTGGTCTTCACTTGTCACTGGAACTGTATTTCCTTTTACCAATGAATCGTGGAGGAACTGGATTACAATAATAAATGTTACTGACTTGAAACAGGTAGGCTAACAGGGCCCATTTTCTCCTGCTTCCCTTTGTTCTTTTGCTGGTTTTGTAGTTCTGACAGGAAAAAGCCTAGAGAGGTCTTCCGGCACGATTGGCCGTCTCTTTCGTGGACGTGGTGACGAATATCAAAACCAATAATGACGAATGACACTTTTTAACATGTCATACTACGGAACATCGCTAAAATTCCAGTACTTTCGTTGCAGATGTATTTCTATAAAAATTGAGTGCAAATTAAAACTTTAAATTATAACACTTTGTCCGATCACTTGCATTGTGAAGAGAAAACATTACAAAAAAAAATAATAAATAAATAAATTCGTTACTTAACGGAATAAAAATCGCCGATGAAACTTGAACAACTCAATTTTTTGAACAACTTAAAATTTTTGTATTATTTGCACTACACAAAAAAGGGACGATATTGATGATTTTCACCTTTTGACTCCATACCGTAAATCTATGCACTAAGTGATGTGTCGGATTCTGAAGTGTTTACCGCGCGTAAGCAAACAAATAACTGTTGTATTCACATGTAAATCAGGTATATGACGCTCACACTATCGTTATAGTTAGTTAGTCCCTATTCCAACATACCCACAGATCTACACCATCATCGGTATTATAAATACGGGTACTTAATTCTAAAACACGCGCTTTGTGAACTTATGCTGTATCGCTCAATTAAAGACCTGTTGTATTGGCCCCCCGCATATAACACGATACGGGTAGGAATGTAGGTCTCCTGTTAGACTTTATTGGCCTGTCATGGTGGCTAAACATGACGTCATTACAGGCTCACGCTCTATAAACTGGCCTACGTAACTTTCTCCGTGCATCTGTTATGTAAACAACTTGAGAAGCACAAAATTTTGTCCGTGCCCACGGTGTACCGGCCTGATTACTTGTTAAGCGAATTGAGCAACATATTGAACGTCATTCAACTGTTATTTTAAAACAAAAGTTTGCCGAAAAAAAAATGATTTCAAGTCCGCAATTTTTCTTTTGGTGAGACCAACTTGGGCTGCTCTGAAATGGCCCTGATATGTGATAGCAATTAAGTGGCCGGGGGGGGGGGGGGGAGGAATGAATTCAGCCGTCTATAGGCTGTACATAGCTCGATCCTTCTTGGTTGTTAAAGGGAAATAGGTAGTTAAGAATACACCAACATGACATACAAATAAGTTTAAACCATTGTTAAACCATTCGGACTCATCAACAGAAATCTGCAAAACCTTCATCTCCTGAAAGCATTATGCATGTGATGAGAAGAGAAAATGCATCACTTGAACTTATTTTGAATAGTTTGGGTGAACTGAATTTTTGTTGAGCAACAAATAACTGAATTTTTATTTGTGAGAAACTCACTTCTTGAAAAAGGCTTTTGTCCTTCCTTATTTTGAATGATCTATCATTCTATGTCCACAAACATTGGTTTTGAAAATATGGTTGTTTCCTGTGAAACAAAATGCCTTATTTCCCTTTAAAGGACAGCTTCGAGCACATCTCAGGTATCAAAAATCGATATGGTTGGCATTTATAACTAAATGTATTAAAAGAAAAGACACTGTATTATATCTCAATGTGTATAGTCTGATGAATAGCACTGCATGATTACCACCGACAACTATATAAACATATAAAGACCTCTAATTATTAAACGTCATTTATAATATTTAAAATTACAGTAATGACACAGCTGAATCCTATTTAATTTGTCAGGAAATGAATATGGCCTTACCTCTATAGGCTGTTTATTTCGCCCCCCCCCCTAAAAAAAAATGTTACAAATCTAATTTTGGTCCCACACCCACATGATTTTGGCTATTATTCTTGCTACACCTGCATAATAACCCGCTTTTGCGGCAAATGTTTGGAGACGTAAGGAGGCCGATAAGACATATGAAGTAACGTTAAAATATATGCTTCTAAGTTCGAACAGATTATATTGCATTATAATCTGGGGCCAATGCAGATGCTACTAAAGCTATACTGACAACACCAGTCAACAACAATGAGCATGTCCTGGCAACATTCAATAGTGTATATGACGGCACTTGTGTTGTTATCTGAGGATGGCGCATGCGTACTTAATTATCCTACATTCATTCATGCATAGATCATCGTCCAGTGAGACGCGATATAGTACAAAAATATAAAAATATTAGAGTATCAGCGAAGGAATATGTCAAGAGAAAAACGACAAGTCTGCGCAGCTGTTCAATTACATAACACAAACATTAACTCATCCACATACACCACGCACGATATACTTGGCCAAGCACTATCTTTTTATAAACTGCTGTAGAGAGATTGAATATTTTGACCTATTCGTCATCTTTGCCACAGATCACAGGGATGGCAAAATCCCAACTTTCCAAACAAACGCAGTGTCGTAGTCAAAACAGACACCCACCTACACACTGTCTAACAATCTTAACTGGATGGTAGGTTAACTGTATATGAAAGAGTGTACTATTTTTTAGATAGCTCCCCAGTGACGTCTGTGCGTATATATAGACATCACACTTTTCAAAAGTTATATATATATATACATAGGTGGCTTTGTGCACCGGTTTTGCCGTTGTTATATGCTGCAGCTATCCCTGATATATTACCGTAGTTTTCGAAATATACGGGTATTCATATGATTCTTGGGAAGGACCAAGCTTCGTAACATGATATCGGGTTCTCATTCTGGTTTCCTATATTTGTTTCCATTTAAAACGACACTCAATTTTTACTTGACCTCCTTTCTATGATGCGATGAAGTTAACGATGGTATATCACCGTAAACGAACGTTTTTATCAAAACAAGTCTAGAGCAGAAACAGAAAGGAGGGGATATTGAGGGCCCCGCCTCTTAGAGATGTATGCGGTATAGCTTGGTGTAGGTGGGAGTGGTTAGATAGATATGCAAATATTCCCAGGCTTCACGGACGCCTTTTCACTCTTGCGACCCTCCCTAGGCCCCCAAAAAATCCGTTTGGGGGGTTGTGATAGCCCCTAACACGCCTTTTTTCCACCTACATTTGGGGGATGGCTCCGCTTGAGGTCCCCCCCCCCCCATTGTATCCCGTAGGTAGGTCTGTATGCATAGGTAGTCTGTGAACATATGTAGTCGAAAGGAAGCCGGTAGGTTTGGTAGTTGGTAGATAGTAATGAACGCTATATTTGGTAGATGCTATAGATAGGTAGGTAAGTGATTAGGCAGAAAGGTAGATGACAGCTAGATAGTCAGAGAGGATAGACTGACAGAGGAGTAAATACGTAGGTAGATAGGTAGATGATGCAAGTACATGGATATGTGGTATAAGTAGGTATAGATAGGTACTCTGATTCTCTGGAGCGTTTGAACACCAAACATTAAAAGAAAAGCTGAACAACATGTATAGGCTTACTTTCAACGTCTGTTCTCTAAGAAACACATTCAGTTCCAATGCACCCTGTGACGCCTACGTAGATACCGGTATCAATTATCTGCTCGAGGTCCCCTATAGTCAGCTTTGTTCTTCACTTCTCCGGTATCACGGTCGTTTCTCTTTTGTTTGTTTCTTTTTCTTCAACCTTTTTTTTTTACATCGTTTTATAACGTTTTGTAGTATTGCCATTCGCTGAGCTGGTAAAAAAAATTTTTTTTTTGCAAGTATACAAATTGGTTCATGCTAATGCTCATGCTCCTTCTCAGAAATAACCCTTTGATATTTTTTCACGAGCTTTTCAAATATAGGTTTATCTCTAGCTAAAAATATGTAGTCACTCTTTTGTATTTATCTTTCGATATTGTCATTGTCTGTAATGGTACAATTGACTAAGTTGTCTGCAGCCTAACTCTTGTAAATCATTGCACGTATATGCGAACTTATTCACAAGGTTTCAATAATCGTTCTCAGAAATAAATCCTCGTCCAAATGTCTGTCTTTCTTTCTTCTTTTTTTTTGCATGAACTACTTAAACAAAATGTTTATCTCCACCTGATAACAGGTAGCTAAACATATCGAACCATACAGCCATATTAGAAAAAGTAGCTCTCTGGGTTTTGTTATTTCGCCCGCACGTTTCCAGCTACTCGACTCGTCTGTGTTTACAACCCACAAATGGGGAGCTACATCGAGATAAAACCTGCCCTCTAACCGTTGAGACCTTTGACCGTTTTCTTGGTATGTCGAGTATATATATATATATATTCAACTGACAAAGGCAACCAGATCTGGGACTTCGGAGTTCCTGTTTTATTCCACTGAGGAATCCTTAATTTTTAGTTTACTGAGTATTGAAAAGAAGGGGGAAGTATCTAATCTCTTAATAAGCCAGAATTAGTGCATGAAACCATGGAGTTACCATGAAACAACCGCATCTGAGGACAGGTGGGGAATTCTCTCTGTGTATGCGTCACAATGTCACAGATAATTATGTTGAGTGTAATCTGTGTACGTCTGTTTTAGGAGAATAACTTCATCTCCCTAACATGGAGCGTTGGCCGTTACAGAGTGATGAAGAAATTGCAGGGGAGGAACCATGTATAGATTGTTAGGTTGAAAAAAAAACAGAAAACAAAAGAAAATTGGGACACATCGGGCAACATAAACAAATAAACTTCTGGCTTAAAATATATCCTGTTAGTGTTTGTTTGTTTTTTTTTCATTTTTTGTTTTGTTTATTTGTGGGTAGTTCAATCGCGTCGAAATAATACTTCTTGTATAACTTACGAAGGGTGATTAACGCAGTCCGATGCAAGCTGTTACTTGTCATGTTAATGTAAAACAGGAGCATTGTCAATACATTCTCGTCAAACTCGAACTGATTGTCCAAGCTGTCATGCATGCGACTTTCTAGGGATAAATTAGCTTAAAACCTCAGAAATATAATAATCATAACTTCTGTAGATTCCAAAAGAATGATAGTATTTCCTTAAAGGAAGGAAGGAACGTAAGGAACTACAAATTGTTGTGACTTTGACATATATATGCCCCTCTATACTAAATGCAGGAGAAATCAAAGATTTATTCTGACTTCTTTTTTTTTTAGCATAGTTGTGAGAACGACTTTGTGTTCTTTATGATTGGCTTTTAGCTTTCTATCTGAGATAAATGTCTGCCAAATCATGCATCATATACAAGGATTATGAGTATAGAAACTGGTCAAACCAACCAAAAGTTTGACCAAAACATTTTGCCATTTGACAAAGGAGGCAGGGGATATACGGAACTGATAAAAGGACGTGTCCCACTTCTTAACAAAGCCAAGTGTTAACTAAATATCTAATGTGGATCGACACCATGTGGGGGGGGGGGGAGGATATGAAGAGTCGCAGAAAAGAATAGGACATTAATAAATAATCGTTTATCGTTTTTGGCCATGACCCTTCGATGGGATTCCGTATTTTAGTTTTATGCGGCACTTCGGTGTGCGACAGCCAAACTAGAGCAGCTTGCTTCGTCGGGATAGAGAAGAAGCTTAAACTGATAGCACCATGAGCATTGTCTCGATGTGGAAAGTGTGTGTGCGGGTGGGGGGGGGGGGGGAGACATCTGGTCCAAAACGTCTCTTTCACCCCGGTGGAGAGTCTAAGAGGAGGGGAACACAAACGCAAAAATGGTTTCAAACTTTTTTTTTTCCATCGTCGAGGGTGCTGTATCATCCCTCGCTATCATCCTGCAGTTGACAGTTGAGGCCTCACACCACCTTTATCTCTCCCGTTGACTTATACACTGCAGTAAAATATCCTACTTCGAGGTTACCCCTGGTGCAGTCATGCAAGTTACATCATAACAGAGATTCCCTGCCTAACGTGTGAATGGTAATGGCATGGCCTGTCATGGCACTTAAAAATTTCCGTACGTCGAACATTCAAATTTTAGCAAGAAGGGGGGGGGGGGGGACAATTTTGAGAGGCGCTCCCATACCCTTGGCAAAAATTCACCGACCGAAATACCACTAACGACGCCTTCGATTTTCAAAAACAACTTAGATCTCCTTCAATCGTCCTAATTTTCACATCATCTACTTTAAGTGGTGTCTTCAACATTCAAGTAACAAAAAAAAAAGTCATGATAACTGAAAACATGATGAGTCGATTCCCGTTGCTCAATTTACGCACTTTTCTCCCAGAGTTAACAGATCTTGGGAATGTACATAATCTAATGATAGTGTATTCTAATGGTATGGGACATGAAAGACATCTGCCATTTTAGGCCCGTAGATAGGTCTGACTTCTAGGTGGGGCCATGGCGATATTGTGAGACCTACAAAGAAATGGACCGTCACGGAAGAACCACCAGGCAAAAGTGTGACTTAATGTTGATCATTTTTGTTCACCAAAAAAATTCTAGGGGGCGAAATATATGTAAGGTATTTCCTACCGTATATTTCATGCCACAAAAATTGAAGAGAGGACAAATATGTTGTGTCCCTCACTCAGAGCATAGTGAGAGAGGCATGTCACCTGCCCTCCCCCCTCCCCCTCTCTCTCGTCGCCCATATCAAGCCCGTCAATTTCTTCGTCTCCTGGTTTTCTGGTTGAAGAAAATGCTCTTCAAGTGGAAACTTGTGACAGACTGAGACAGAAATAGCTCAAGGTCTTCCTTTATTGTTATTTTGTGACGTTATTACATAATATTGGGGGCGGTTTTTATTGATGACGCAACAGGACATGGAAGTGCATTGACTGTTTATGTGAATGAGTTCTTTTCATGACATCGTACATGCCTTGCGTGGAGCAAGCAATTTACGTCGAGCTAGTACTGATGAAGTAGAATCCATATTTTAACCATTGCGGGGGGGGGGGGGGGGTAGTATCCATATCGAAGTGAGCAATAAAATGGATATTTTTTTTGGGGGGGGGGAGATATGTTTACAAGAGTATAATCTTTCATGAAGGATAATTTAAGAGGTTATGTCACATCCTCTTCGAGGAATGATTGGGTTTCGCACGGTCGTGCGATTGGCGATTTCTGCAGCCGTATCAGTTTACAAAAACATAACGTAAGGCGCACGATATAGAGTATCAAACACATGCTACGTGATGCGATCGGTAAACAAACACCTGTATCAGACGTAACACGAAACATGAATACAAAGTTGATGACATCACAAATATCACTGTCGACGGGAAATTTTGATATTCCCTCACATCATCGATCAGATCATGACAGAAAACTTATTCCCCCGCAGTTTTTCTTTTTCTATGCTAGAACAGGCTTCAGTGCTACCAATGACAAAAAACTGACTAATAGTAAGACATGTATGCCATTATTGTATCATTTCTCTGGTAAATAGACTGGACCAGCGGCGTCGCCAGAAGGTCTGGTGATTGTGGGGTACATTGCTATACCGTATCGCCATACGCCGTTAAATGATAGGGCATATCAGGCGCTTGTCCAGGGGTTTCAGCAGGGGCGTCTGACGGGAAGGCCCTTTTGCGTGCAGGTAGGACTGTCTAAGCGGGGCGCCAACATCTGTTACCCCGGAGCGCACAATTTTTTTTAACTTGATAGTGGCCACCCCTACTCCAACCACCATCACCACAAGATTGCCGTAAACGGGGTTTTCCAGCTTTGAAATAGGGATCGCAAGTCTGCAATTTCTCAATTAATCAGAAAAACATTAATCTATGAAAAAAGTAATATAATAATAACGACAATAAGTTAGATTGCTCTTATCTGGCATATTTTCACCT
This sequence comes from Stichopus chloronotus, assembly GCA_021234535.1. NCBI lineage: Eukaryota > Metazoa > Echinodermata > Holothuroidea > Aspidochirotida > Stichopodidae > Stichopus > Stichopus chloronotus. The sequence continues at coordinate 33,652,532 of CM037829.1, read as the reverse complement.
ATTACAAAACGTTCGTCCATTCGGAGCCGCTCGTTAATCTTTAAAAGCATTTTAAGATCTATCAACAACAAAAAACTTATTGTAGACTTCATGTACTTTCAGAGTCGTGTATTACGGCTCTGTATAGTACCTGAGCGGAGCGTCACAATTAGTTGGCTTGGAGACTGAGAAATGTTTGACCCAAAATAATTGCCAGATCAGCGGAAATGTCATTTCCAAGAACAATTTTCCTGTTAAATCTACGCCTCACCCCACCCCTGCAAGTAAATGCAGTGTCTGATTCTTTGCATCATTTGCAGAAAATACATGGAACGTCAGATCGGGCTTCTTGCCTCTCCGATTCTGGTTCCTTAACTGTACGTACAGTTAAGGACCATTTGCCTTCTGTAACCGGTTGCACAATGAAAATTATGAAAATATTGTAATAAACACCATGCAGTGTTACTGAAACAGTACGGCCTGATACTAGTTACACGAAAAACTAATTCCATCCAGTATGGCGGCGTAACAACAGTTTGCTAATTATGAGGTCACGTGCAAAACCTCTGTAGCTATCTATCCTCCTGAACTCGTATGAATTAATCAATTTGCCATGGTATACCCAGTTGCTTAGCTGGTTCAGCCCTTGACTTACAGCGTTTCTTTTTTTCTTTGTGGTAGCCGGGGGGGGGGGGGGTAAATGTCTAAAAGGGCACTCTGGAAAAATCTTCTAGTAATATGATATCAATCATGGAAATTTTATGAAGAAGGGCACCGCATCTAATTTGAGGGAGTTAGGTAAATAGAAAAGACTAACCCCCTCCTCCTTCCCCACCCACCACGTGGCTGCATCAGTTCCGGTTTGTTGGTTCATATGATAAGCTAGTCGTGATCGCGGGCTAGACAGGTGTATATAAACATTACCAGTAACATGAGAGTTATTGCGTGTTGTTGGACATCAATTTGCTTGTAACAAGTGAAGCCGAGTTATAAATGTTTGTATTTCTATATTGTTCCATTTATTTCTTTTGTGCCTTTTGCAAGAGGATATGTCAGTGGGCGGTAATATGTTGCTATAACGGGACAGAAAGGAAAAGTGGTGCTGTGATATCGCAAAAATCTTTACCGACTAAATGCTTAATTAAGGAACTACTATGATTTTCGGTTTCTTGAGTAAACATGAAACATATGATAACGCAAATATGGCGTAACAATGCATGATAAAACAATAGAGATAACAAAAGAGCGGCTAGAGAAAAACAAAAGAAGGGAAAGACGAGAACTGCTTAGCAGACTAAAATTTAAGGAAGCGATAGTTCGGTGGTTTTCTGATAAGGTAATTGAACGGCAATAGTCGTAAAATAGATTTCACAATGTTCTACAATTTACAGTGCCCTGCAGACTGCACGCTTGAGCTTTGTTTGTGTAACCTGTTTGGGAAGCATTGAGTAGATGAACAACAGATTGCCCATGTAAACTGAACAACAATTCGTATAGATCCTTGGCTGTATTCTCGAACATTTCAAATGAATAAGTTTGCATGTGTGGAAGGTTTACTTGGTAAATATATTTTTACATGTTATCAGAGCAAATGTATATAGTATTAACTAATTGGCCCTTTTTGTATGTGAGTGTATATGTGTGTGTGCTAACGCGAGACCATTACACCATTCACAGTTAGAGGGCTCAGTTGTGTTATTATATAATCCAACTTTGGATTCAAGGAAAGGGTATATTACTTGGTTACAATGGCTACCAGGGAGGAGCAACGCGTAAAGAAAAAATGTAAATTATATAATGAACAATGAGAGAAACATGTAATGATTGCTATTGTAACATATCGCACTAAAGATGGTGACTGCGCCTCAATACAGTGAACATAATATGCGCACTTCAAACCGGTCTGCCCCCCCCCCCCCCCCCATACTACAAACGTGAATTATATACAGATGTCAACTTGAAGAGAGGGCGGGGAATATGTTGGCGCTGTTTAAAGCTGGACCAACGTTTCAGTTTTGTGGGCAACCTCTTTCTTTCATGACATTTACTCAAGAAAAGGCGATTTCTGAGGCTCATACTTTGGGAACTATGAGTACAACTGTGATATAAATGCCGTCACGGTAAGATTCTAAAAATAGATTACATGTGTTTTTTTATTCGTATTTCATGTAGGAAACAGATGCCTAGAATATCTTTCAAACTTAGCAGTGTGATAACATCATAACAAAGGAAAATCATAGCGGATGTAACATAAGATGTGTAGTCTCCGTTTATTATCACGCACCTGCCATCCTTTGTGCATTTCCATTAAAGCAGCATTCCGATTTAATTTTCGACTTCTTTTATGCCCCGGTAAACTTTTGCAAAAGCATCGGGTAAAAGCCCAATGTCAATCAAGACATGCCCTACCGAACACTCAGGCACTTAGTCAAAGTAAGCTTTGGAGGGCAAATAAAAATTTGTTTCTCTAAAAACTTGCATAATTCTACCACGAAGTTGATACGTTGCAATGTTAACTGTGAGCAGAAAAAAAAGGAGCTACAAGCTCAAAATGTTGTTTTTGATAAGATAATGTATACGCATAGGTAGAGGGTTGTAATTTGACAATTATTACAGGTGTTACAAAGTACGTTCAGAGAAAAGTGCTTCACGAATTTCACAGGAATTTCCCCTTTTTTTCAATATCGGCTGCCTTCATGCAGCATTTTCCGGAGTGAAGTATAAGGTATTTAAAATAAGGCCTGGTAAACGAGTCACATACTGTATGCTATCAACAAAGAAACAATGCCAGTAATTCAGTGTAAGCTATAATACTGAAAGAGGATATAATCATTCCTGCAATAAGGTCAAATTTACTTAAGTTTTCACATCCAGTTCCTGTTTTCAGGGCATGCACGAATTTGTCGCCATCGTGAACCAATTTTTCGCCGACCCTTCCAAATCCCTTTCCATACCCGAGTAGTTAGTTACAGTATGGATGTCTTTGGGTCGCTTCATGCGGGATGGGTCTGAGTAATTCAGAAATGATGTCAACCATAAAAACATGCTTCTGCTACATATTGCCTCGTCCACTGGTATACGAGAGGCCGTAAGTATTGAAGAAAATTGCGATGGTAGCCACACCCTCTCCCTCCCCCTTCCCCTCCGGGCCAATACTCATAGTCATACGGCAGCAATCCAACAATTCGTTAAAACGCTGACGTTTGCTTCAACAACTCCGTGCTGCAAGAGATCTTTGTGACTAACCTCACGGGGTATGCAGCTCCATGGTCAAAGTTAGCATGGGCACTCGGCTATGGGGTATAAACCAGTGAGTGATAACCGTACAGAAAACTTTTCAAATGTGCTTTCATCAGTTTAGTTATAGGCCCTGTGTGTCTCTACAGTCTACTGCAGATTTGCTATATACTGCAGTCCATTGACGTTTTACATGTGAATGTGTGGGGAGGAAACGTGCAACGGAACTTTGCAAAGTTTGGACCCCTGCGTATACCTGGCATCACATGTTGATAGATTGCCTTAACTGCGAAAAATTATGTGCGTTCAGAAACCATATGAATGAGGATATTTTCGTATTCGCGTCTTGGTGTGATAGGGTCTTCCAAGTTCCAGAGACCTGTGATAAGGTACCTGTCACGGATTTATATCAGGTCGATGAAGAATGGTGACAGATCGCCACACTTTCAGGACAAACCTGTTGACTTTTTATCTCTAAACTGATGACGTCATTCATCTCAAAGTTTTGACAATGCATCTCAAAACATTGAGATGAAAATAACCAACAGCGCGAGGCAAACAGTCAATATTTTGAGAGTTACCTGTCAGAAATTCCAGGACAAGGAAGATATAGTATCTTACATAAAAAGAGGGGTGGGAAGAAGAAGAATGGCACCATCAATCGAAGTAGATTGCTTTGGTGAAAGAAAATTCTGGCAACGAGCAAGATGGGCGATGGGGGGGGGGGGGGGGGGGTACTTTTCACCATTTGCAAATCGTCGGTCTCGAGGAAGGGTAGGGGAATTGGTTACCCCTTCCTACTTAAGAAACAGCATTGAAGGATATCTAAATGGCAAATTGCGCAATATCTGGGATCATCTAAGTTTCTGAAAAGAAGTATAAGGTCAACAGATACAACTATGAATAATATAGGCTAACACATTAAAACTTTATGCTCTAACCATTCATCACGGTTTTAGGAGAGGACTCGGTGGAGATGTGATTCACGTCCATGAACTGAAGTGAGAGCAAGAAGTCTCCTGATACGCCTACGAAAGGAGCATATAGAAGCGAGAAAGACTTTGTTAGCTTTCCTGGACGGTTTTCCTTTCAAATGAGGGACGTGAATCCAGTTAGTTAACAAACTAGATTTAATTCAAAGATTCCTTAAGTGGGCGTCACACGCCACCTTGCAAACAAACTACGTTCTCCGGCGTTCTCTCGGTCAAAAATTTCTGTAGCATAATGTAAACATGTAATCACAGTCTTTGCAAGAAGTACAGATATTAGCTACTCATTTGAAGTAACAGAAAAAAAACGTAAAATTTCTTCAGATGTCACTAATCCGGTCGTTTAATATTTTCTTTTTAGGCTAGGCTAGTTCTAGTTAACAATTACAATTTTTGAAACAAAACGGAGACGTTTTTTTCAAAGTGCGAAATCTCTAAGCCAGAGTATAACAATATTTACCCACTCAGAGGTTCAGATTGTGTGGTACTACGTTACTATAACTTACTGGCCTATATACTCTTTTATGCGAATCATATGCACACTGGCAAATCCAGACAAATTTTTCAACTAGCTTCACGGGTTTGTTTCCGTTTTAATTCATCGATTTTTAAGCCATTATTGTATAGATGGACAGGCTGAATGCTTGGTTACTGGGATCGGTTCCCACTGAGGATTTAAAATGGCAACATTGAAGCGAAATAGAAATTACAAACTTACAACCCACGGTGGTATCCTGAAATCTCTATGTTGAACCAGGACACACAATCTGAAAGTTACGTTTCAGTCGATGGCTGTTTCGTGACGTCATGTGTCACGTCAGAGAATGATTCAGTTCCTCTTTCATATATGTGACAAGTTAATCAGTTCAGTTTAATCGAAACCCCGTCAACTGAGAATGAATTGTCTCACACAAGCCTGGAAGAGGTGATTTACGGTAAATCACCGCTTATGTTTTGGTAGCCATGTATGTTAAGTTTTCCTTACACTGGCCGCCTCAGAATATGCTTTGGCCTCAGAATATGCTTTGACTCGAGGCCCATGGGCCTATATGTCCACTTAGAAGGTGACGTCATGAATGTGAGCTATACTGAAATCACACAATATCTAGCTGATTTTAAAGGGTGAGACAGTAACCATGCAGGTTACGATGGATACATACATACACATGCTGACCTCATGCTAATTCTCTGAAAATGACATACAGCGGTCCGCGCTTCGGCGTGCCAACTGTAGAAATGTAGCACATGTTAAAGAAATAATAGAGATATAAGTTACGTTAAGTTGTATAAGTTACTGTTTAAACTCCATTATTTCAATTTTGAAGCAGGTTCACTGGATATATGGAAGACCACACGGTATTTTCAGCATTTTACCGTTCAGTCCAAATACACCAAGTTAACGTCCTCCCTTTAAGGTGATAATTCTACGGTGTCACTTAGGTCTCATCCTATATCAGAATGCAACATAGTGGACTTGCTGGTCTGGACTGTCACGATCATTTAGGTTTCCGGTGTAACTTCTGTTAATATCGAAAACTTTGAAATGATTGTCCCATCTGGCGTTCCACAATGTCTGCAAAATGATGACGTTATGTTGATGTGGCTAATCTTCTGTTTGAATGAAAACCCTCTTACAACTTCATAGAGCAGGAAAAGGCTAACCGACAACGACGACTTCTAAAATTGTTAGTTTTATTTTTGTAGCACAGTATCAATTCACTCCTCCAAAAGGGAGGTTGTTTCTCATTATGAGTTGACCTATACTTTGTGTGTGTTTTTTGTTTGTTTGTTTGTTTGCTAGACGGTGCTTTTTTTTCTTTCCGCCTTTCAAAAATGCGGCGGTTAGCCTATTGTTTTAAAATCCTCACCATAAACGTAACTGTGCGTTACCTAATAAAATCAATTATGCCACTTAGTCACAATTTTTAGCAGGGTGGGCCCTGCAGATGAAATTACAATGTTCTTCGACTGGGGGGGGGTTCATTCTGAGGGGTTGAACCACCGCCGGACGGTAATGTCCATGTTCCTTTGTTGGTTACATACGGGGGATCCTCTCACTTCGACCATTTGTCACTGGTGTTTGAACTTACCGCGACAGTTTTGGCAAAAAACTTGAGAAAACTTTGGAAAAAACCAAACAGCATGGTGGTCCCCTTTAAAGCCCTATATATCTCTCATGTATTGCACAAGTAGAATTCCATGATCACCCCGGTCTATATCATCATTCAGTGCCAAATGAACCCTTTGTACAAAAACCTCCAGTGAACTGACAATTTCTGGAAAAATTCTGGACGAGAGAAAAAAAATCGCCTTTAGAGGATGACAAAGCTGTGGTTGTGGGAGACAAGCCTAGCACATTGTACATCGCTTTCAAGTTGACTTTTCCTTACAAATCATCCTTGTATGTATGCAGAAATCTCTAGTTAGAAACCCCTGTCGATTGTTATTTTGACTTAACCGCTTTCCTTTTTTCTTTTTTTTTTTTGGCCTGTACTATTTGGAATGTTATGATGAACTATGTCAAAACCCTCATCCCAAATTGTTCTCCGACACAACACACACACAAAACACAAAAGAAGGGATTCTCGGAAATGGATAACCTCCCGGACTGTTGAATCTTGTATTGTTAGGAATCTTGTTATTACAGTTCGCAGAAGCAGCAATTAAAAAGAAAGCCTCGCATAGGGTTAGTCCCATAATAAAGTCTTGGTCTATAGGATAAAATATCGTAACTTGCAATATTGTTCTTTAGCACTAGCCTACATTAGAAATGCTAAGAATATTGAAATAGGAGGAACACAGCGATAACATGGCAACCTTTGTCACAAAACAAGAGAAATTCATATTTTATCTCACGAGGTTTACTTAGGTAATCGTTATAAAAATACTACCATTTCACTTACAATGTCGATCTCAGGCCCGCATGCCCCCTCCCCCAGGCTTTTCAGTGGGGGGTTGATTTTAACGCAAGTGGAACATTTTTCCCCGACAATTATGACCACCAATTTTATACTCATTACATATGTTGCTAACGTAGGCCTACTAATAGTTTATAGGCTATAGGGAACTTCAGATCTTTGTGTGGGGATTCGTTGGGACCCTCTGAACCCCACCCCCCCCCCCCTCGATACGGGCCTGGATCTATGTGCAATGATAGCTCCAAGTTGAGATGTAAAGACAATGTCTTCAGTTGGGCCAAGCCCTTCCTTCCTTCATGGCGTAACCTCTCCGGCAGCTCTGCTGGTGTAGTCACAACCCTATATGCAATCGCATATTTTGAAATTGTTGACATTTCGTACGTGCATCATAATGGAATGTTGTTAGCATACAAGCTGAACTTTGGTACAAGTACAACACTCTGAATTCTAACGAGTGAAATTAGGGATTACTCCAATGCTCACTCTAAAAGAGTAAAAATGACTCTTTTTCGATTGAAATTGTTCACTCGAAATTTAGATAGGTCCTTAATTTTAGTCTCAAAGAGTAATTTGTCACTTTAGCGTTTTGAGGTAGAACGTACACTCACGAACCAGGGACGCGATGCCAACATTGTTAAACACACGGTGTTACAGGGGGTCACCTTTCCCTATCCTTACGTTAACTGTTGTATCCTGTTGTACATGACACCATACAGTATATAGGCCGACTGTGTTGATACTTACATAATGCCGTGGCTCCATAGTAATCCCAAAGACGTGGATGGAGGCAATTGTGAAAGGTAAAAAATGGGCGTGTGGGGAATGGAGTGTTTTGGTTGGTGGAAATGCTGTAATTGATCGTTTCCATCGACTTTTCGACAAGTGCACTTAGCAGACTGATTACGTAATCTGCAGAGGGGTTATAATCAGATTAAAATGTCAATGACATCTTTAGTGTTCCGCGACAAGATGTAACATGTCGTGATGGTGACAGTACAGGCCCGTGATTCCGTCAGTATACTTTGATGATTCCATAACTGAGATCGTCAGTAGGCTCATATCCTGGGAGTGGCCTCTTCCTGGGGTACAGTATACTTCCATGATCCCATCTGCGTCTGGGGAGAGCTTGGTAAAGACTTTGGTTCGATATGATAACATATTTTGTAAAGAAACCTTAAAGGTCGTGTGACGTGAAAATGACACTTTGGAACATAGGGTAGCATTAGGCATTGAAAATGTGGAAAATAGCAACAAATTCCATTCCAAGTCCGTAAAAGATAGACAAATTTATAGGCAAATTAGTGTCTTACAGCTGTGTCATAACTCAAAACCGATAACAGATATAATTCCAACGGATTTTCACTCAGCGCTTTGTTTGTTTGTTTGTTTTGTTTGCTTTTTTTTTTTGGAGGGGGCAACTTCTGTATGACGGTGCTCTTCTCTAGAAGCATTTCACACAACCTGTTGCAACAGTTCATTTTGTTTCCCTTGCAGGGGAAGAAAAAGAGGGCTATCGTATAACTGCCCACATAACTAATGGGGGGGGGGGGTGAGTGAAAGGTTGGGTGATGTCCATAGCCAACTCTTCAATGTCTTTACAACCCATCCCTGGCTATTAAGCACATTGAGTGTTGGAGAAACATAGCATCTTACATAAGGACAATAATGAAAGCTCACCCACATCTGATCAAATGGTAGTATGATACCTATGAAGATACCTGGGCTGGTGAAGGGGTGGGGAATATGGGTTGTGTAAAGGGTGCATAGTCGTAATATCTCGTATATTTTCTATATACTTTATCTTCGAGTTTGTTCATTTTTTATGACCCCGTCATATCTTTACCCTATCAGTCTTATATATACCGGACATGGATTGAAATTTGGGTATACACACTCACAAAAACGTAAAGTAAAATAAGAACTCCATAACTTTTTGGTAAAATTTTACACACAGTTAATGTAAGTCTTACGTTTTGATACAACAATTTTACTAAAATGTAGTGAAATTTACCAAAATTATGTAAAATTTACAAATATTCCTTACATTAATTTTACATAAAATTTATGGAGTTCTTATTTTACATAATTTAGGTAAATAATTCTGTGAGTGTATACTTAAAAAATGTGATTGCGTACGTACGAAAAAGACCAGAAGGATAAGATTATGTCTAATTTTCAGTTTTTCTTATTTTTAAATGTACACGCGAATTTCTTCATGATCGGGATACGTCTTTTAACGAATGAAAGTGGCAGTAACCCGCAGTTAAGGGAATCAGTATGGAAAATAGAAGAAACAAATCGAAGTCGTATTAGAAAATTAATGGTTCTTGTTACGGGTGACTACACAATGAATATACAACGGTCTCTCTGTTGTATCAAAAACATAATATTCAATTAGTCGTTGCTCCTTATTCGGTATCGAGAATTGTTGCATTCAGTGAAGTATGTATTTGTCTGAATGGTGCCATTAAAAGACATGAAACGTTTGGACATGAGCTTGCCTAAATGTCAAGCAATGTAGTCGATGGGCCCGATGCCACCCAGTGCGCCCCCCAACCCCAGGACAGTGCGACCCCTTTTTTTTATTTTGTTCCTAGAATGGTCCCCAACACAAAAGAGTGGTACAATTTAGTGCCCTGTGTCACAGAGATGTAGGGGTGTCACCATTGGATTGCTCACCCTTACAAACATGTGTGCAGAGACCAAGATCTTGTCTGTATCTATCTGAGAAACTGAGATGCAGGCAACTATGTTGAATAATGTTGCATGTGCGCCATTTTAAAAGTGGTGCCATATAGGGGACCATCCCAATTTGGTGATGTTAGCATCCCTTTTTCGTGTTAGAGAGGCTCCCAGGAACAAAATAAAAAAGCTGTCATACTGTCCTAGGGGGTGCACGGGGGTGGGGGTTGCATCTGGCCCATGGACTTATCACTTTAAGCCTGCCAATGAGCCCTGCAAGCACTGAGTGAGTTCAATAGCCTGACACGTCTGACTTAAAGAGAAACTTATAGTAGAATAAACTGCAATGAAATAAATAATAAGTCAAATTACTATATGAAGGCAGATACAATGCAACATGCATATATTTAATCTTCAGGCATACGTTTATTGAGCAGAAACACAAACCCCATGGAGATATGAATGTTAAACATTTTCCAAAGAAATTATTTGTCTGGTATTTTTTTTTAAATTTATTCATCATTTTACGATATTATGCTACTGCTTTCAGTCAGAAGATCGTTGAGAACCTCCTGGATAACTCTGTACGAGTGTGAATACTGTTACTTGGTCCGCCGTTCTTGAAACGCGTCGTAAAAGATAATTGGCGTTCAATGGGCCTATACAATAGTATACATGTCATCTGCATATATATAGGTCTCTATAAGATAACGTGTATTTTACCTCCCTCAGTACTTTCTGCCAGTTTGACTCTGAGGAAGATCAAGCTAGGCTAGAAAAGTCAGAGCAATTTATTTTATATAACTCTACTACACTACCGGCTTTCTTCCTTATGCGAGACAAGCAGTTGGTAACAGTTTCGTTCTCTTCACAGTATAATGTCTACAGATAAAAGTTTAATCGAACGTTTTGCACTTTATTCAAGTTCAACATTAGACTAAAAAAAAAAGAAGAAAAAGAAGAACAGGCGGCTAAACAAGCAGAAAGTCGTATTAGGGATACCCCCTTAAGCCTTCCTAACCTCTGTTGTTTACAAATTTACCATAGAGACGGGCCTTTTTTTTTTTTTGCTAAATGTTGCACATGGTATTTAAAACATTTCCCATTCACTTTCAATTTTTACGGTACTTTATATATAGCAGTGACAATGTAGGCTTCTTGTATACCTTTAAAAACACCCACGCATTGTTCCCATTCAACTTATATCATGACGTCATCACTGAGTCTGAGGGAGAGAAAATGAAGCTGATGATATATTTACATCAACGATGATTGAACGGAATCCTTTTTTCGGTGAACAAAACAATTAAATCAATTTTTTTCATTTCCGTGAAGTTTCTGCTGGCTCTTGGATTCATCACGGCTTACCTTGAACGATGAATGTAAAACTTCACAATTCATCACTTTGTTCATTCATCTCGAAATGAGGTAAACCCTTGAAGGAGGCTTTTCTTCAAAAGGCGTTAGAGGTTGCGAATTTCTACAGATTTAATAAAAAGCCGTGTTGCGACAGAGATTCTAGCTCGATTTCGATTTTTTTCTTCATTCTGATAATTTCCTGGAACCCACTCAGTTTTGTTGCCAATGGAAAAAAGATACGCGCTAGCCCTCTGATTAAGATTTTACCCCTTTCCACAACATAGGCTAATCACTTTTTCCACATGGCCCCCGGTGAAGGGAAGGAGTTAATCGAAAAAATGGTTACCATAGTAACCAGCTCAAAATTCTGTACTACGTAAAAGCAAAACTGGTTGGCACATAAACGGTGTGTGTACATATCTAACGTTACGTGTTTATATGAAACATGCAGCGAATATGTAAATACATCATCGTGCGACAATGTACATGCTGTCTATCCTGGGCCACTTACCACCAGCCACTCCCCCCTCCCTCGCCACCTTGACCAGTCCGCCGCCCCTCTCCTCCCCGCTCGTCGTAAAAACGTTAGAGCAACTGAGCTTGGACAAGACATCTCTGATAAACTTATGTTGCTTTTCTGACAGTATTGGGATATGTGAGTCTGTATTTCATTCAGTCTCTTCAATATCATGTTGACGAGAAAACAAATATGTAGGCCTAGGTCAAAGTGACATATGAACCATGAATGAAATTCTCGGAGACCTTTGGTGGAATCACGTCGGTCACGTCATTCCATGTTTCGTCAATTCATTCAAAGTTCTGTGAAATAGGAGAATAAACCCTTGTGGGGTTAACTTTCATGCAATATCTGTGCAGTTCTTTTAATTTTCTTAAGTAGAAATACCTCCCGTGATATTTTCTCCTGTCGAGAGAAAAGCATAATATCATTTTGCAATTCATGCTTTGCATGCTGTTTTTCAGCAGTTATTCACAACAACTTTTCATCTCTCTTTAAGAAGGATTGGTGGTAGAGGTATCATTAATGATCCGCACTATTTTCCCCATGCTCTATGGTATACTATTCGTAATGTCAAAATAATAGACATAATGTACTCTTTTGTTTCTTACTTCGTTTCGTGATTTCAGCATTTTTTTTTCATCTCATATTTCAGGGCGACATTTTCAAGCAAACTGCAATTCAGAGGACATAGACCTCTCGTTCAGTTTGCACAATGAATGATAAGGCGAAACTAAATGCTATAGCCCTCCAACATATTAATTTCTTTTTCATCTCATATCTCCACCTGAGGATTAAAGACACTTGTCTTGTCTTTTTCTTTTTCTTTTTTTGCGCTCATCTATTAGTTTCTTGAAACCCAACCTAATCTTTTACTTGGAAAAGAACTTGGCACATACTCAAGTATGAGTTGTCAGCTGACACCGGTAAAGTGGTAGCTGAGTATGTAGTACTGCACATCAATCGGCCGGTCGTGTTACCCCGGGGCCCGGCTATATCACGGAGATAGAAGATGAAGTAAATGAGATTGGGATGAGAAAGAGAAGGAGAAAGAGACAGAGAGTTGGAGAAAGGTGGAGGTGGAGCGAGGTGGGTGGAGAGAGACAACAGAAGCTTCAGAGGCAGAGAGAAAGGTCGTCATCTGCAGAATGAGTTGAAGCAAGGAGGTTGAATATACTGTAGTTGTATTAGCCGGTCTCGTTGAAATCGGTACAGAGCTCAATGTACAGACCTCGGCATAACGTGTAAAAAGGTCGTGCGACTTTGTAGAACTTTGGGCGGCTTGGGCGGTGAAGGTAAGCACACATAGCAGACCGATCTTACTTGACATCATACTCATGTCTTTCAAATAGTTTCTCTCTCCAGTTTTCTCTGCCCTTGATTACATTTAAACTTGGTCCTAAAAGAAAAATGGCCGGAACACGTTATGTCGATCTCTGTCCAAAAAAAAAATTGGACACATTATAAGTTAATTTGCTGACCATTTTCAGTAAATTCGATTTTGAGATGTGAATCAAGAAAAAAAAAAACAAAGGCCTTTTTTAATCGTTTTTTTTTTTTGTGAAAGTGACTTATGTGTTTTTCACTGGTGGTCCTTTTCTGTGCATTTTCGAATAGAGTTAAAATTCTGTGACTACGGTGATTAACTTTCGCAAGACAAAAGGGGGATTCTGCAGCCTGGGCTTAGATGGATAAAACCTTTGCAAAGTTTTAGACCAATCTTCGACTATGCATGCTACTCGTATGTGAGGAAGTTTCTGCTTTGCTATAGGGAGGGTGGGTGTGTGGGTAGGTAGGTGCGGTAGGGGGGGGGGGGTGGAAGGCTTATGAGGGGAATATAAAATTGTCACAGCATTCCTGCATGTAACTATACAGTTATGATTTTAAGCATTATTTTGCGATTAACAAGTGTACTACTAACGATGTGGATCCATAGAAATGAATTAAAAATATTCAGAGAAGGGGGAGTGGAGTAATATAACTCCGCCCTTATGTCAAAGATTTATTCAAAATGTGTAGTGTGATAAGTTGTTGACCGTCAATACGGTCCACTCACGACTCTGCTGATTAGGTTAGATGAATGACACAGACAAGTCAGCATAGTAAAGAAACCTTGTTTAAATCAGTCAACGGACAAAGTTGGACTTAAAGAAATTGTGTGTCCACCGAAGTAAAAAACTAAAGAAGAAACTCGGGAAATTTCTGCACTTTAAAAGTCGAATATCCTTCTTGATTGCAACATTCTTTTTTTAGGGATGATATTGAAAAAGTATGTAAGGTATGATGAGTGCATCTTAAATGCATAATCAATGAATGCATCGTAAACAGAACTTAGAAAATAAAAACAAAAGACGTCAGTGAGACAAATTATCTGAAAATCGTTCGTATAACGTAGACGGCAGTGTACAGACAGGTGCTGTTCATATTTTGTTGATGACGCTTTCAGTTCAGATAACATTGGCTGCGAATGAAACATAAAAAAGTGGTAATATTTTAAGGACAAACACAAAACTAGAGTACAAGTAGAAAAGAGTAACTGTGGGTTATTTTCCGTAGTCATAGATACCGCACAGCGTCATCGTTCTTCTCTTGTTATGACCAAATGAAAAACATCAACAGTCACGGTTAGTGAGAAAACGACACAAAAAATGAGGTTTCCGCCTATAGCGGTTCGGAATTTGCCTGCAATCAGTAAATGTAACTTTGCATGCCACCAGAAATCTTGTTCGAGTCGAATAAACTCAGCATACTTACTTCAATCGAGTTCACAAATTAGTCTCTAATGGTCTGTCAGCGGGGCAATCAGCGGATTTATCTCCGAAAAGTGATTCGTGGAATATCACACTTTGTCCTACCAGATAAAAGTGATGCAAAAAGAAGAAGACGTTTGTTTATTGCTGTTTATTTATCAAGTAAATGGAAGGGGAAAAAAGGTGAGGGGGAAATGAGGGGGGTTCCTGCATGTTTACTGAAAAATAAGCGGATTAGACGTTTACCTCCAGACGCTATGAAATTAAACTTTTAACACGAATTCTCAAATTGCGAAACGAGCGTCTTCTCTCTGCATTTCTTAGTGTTTGCAATGGGGTGGTTGGGTTCGATTTGTATTGCGTCTCTCGAGCGCTCGTTATAACTTCCGGCATGGTTGGAATTTGGAACCAACCATGTCCTTTTGATACTGATCAATCTCCTTGAGTGAAACCAAATTATCTTTTCGTGTGTGAGTTAGGCTACTTAAGTCATATTTTTGTTACCCTCTCCGAGATATGATCGTTGATTTCACGTAATTCTGATCTTTATTTGATGATAGGTGATTCCTTAGTAACCGGCCGATTATACCTACCTGCAAGTCCATGTTTCCATCTCAGTCGGATTGGTTTATAGTCTTTGCTCATCCATGATGTTCATTTTATGAGTCGTTACCAGATTACAGACATCCGATGATTTCACGGATTAGAGACAACAGAATCAGACAGATGATCGTTTTTCGCGGCCTTGTCCTCTACTATGCAAGCAAACATCAGCGAGTAGCTGTCACTGGCTTAGGGGGCAGCATGCAACATGCTCAACCTTAATAGAGACTTCAAGATGGGGCTGACAATATCTACCTAGAATCCACAAGCAATGCCACTACTTCGAGCGTACCTTGCACGAAAGTTAGTGTTTCATATTTTATCTAGATTTACAATGTTTGGAATGAATAACGTAGCGGTCACTCTCTTTCCGTATGAAGAACGAACAGGTTCTGCGCCTGCGCCTGCAGTTGATGTCACATGACTGCATTCTCTCTAGTATTTAGATTTCTGTCTTCCTCTCGTACATACGCGCCGGTATAATGAAGAATCCGTCGTCAAATAAACGTAAACACAGATCACGTCGATGACTCAATGATATGATACCAGCCAAACACGACATGGGATCTTTTTTATTAACCTATCGATGTGCGTAAACCAGATAAAAGCTTAATCGACCCAAAAAGTAAAGGGATTTCCTACAAGAGCTTCTCTTTCTTTAATTAGCCGATTGTCCTCAGGGTTTTCCGAGAAAGTGCGATAATCTTTAAGGTCAAATGCAAAAAAAATTGAGCCCATTGGTATGGATCGTTTTTTTTTTTGTCGTCATGCTAGTAAAGCCAGTAGGCCTATACAATGGAGGCATACATACACGCAACTCTGATCGGAAGTTGGCAAGCGGCAGTAAATTCTGTTTTTAGTGTCTGTTCCATATCCCAGACATGCAGGTACCGTGGTGAGTATAGGCCTACGTCGGGGATTTGTGGAGAAGAGACATATAGGCCTACAATTGATTTCAGTCACTACCATCCATGAGAGCGATTCACTTAAATGGATGAAATAGTAATAAACAAGCATTACACATGAAGAAAATTATGATCATTGTTAAACCGTTCAGACTCTTCAATAAACATCTACAAAAGCTTCATCTCCTCAAAGCATTGTGGATAACATGAGTATTGGAAGATGCATCATTTGAGTGTTGGAAAATTTTGGGGGAGCAAACCATTCTTGAGCAAAACGTAAGTGAATTTCTATGGACGAGAGACTTATTCTTGTAGAGAAGGTTACCGTAATTCCTTATTTGAATGAACTATGACTCCGTGTCCATAAATTTTAGTTTTAAACATATGGTCATTTATGTAAGAGAAACGTCTTATGATTAAGGAGCTGTGAAATTTAAACCGATGTTAACGGGTTCATTTGATCGTATTTAACTGTGCACTGTGCACTGTGCGGATTGCCACCATAGGCCTGTGTAGACATACACGGTATTCACTCGGCTGAAAAGTCAGCAATCTCTTGGAGCAATAGGATTTCTGTCTTTTTTTTCTGTCATCGATTTTACGCCAGTCGTTTTCAAATTAGATACTGTCATCTTCGCCCATTGAATCGCCCATTCCGTCAATTAACAACCTCGTTGGTAGCATACATTTAAAAATTCAGAAAAACTTAAGAGCAAACATAATTTTATCCATGGTTTTTCGCACACACTCATTGTTATTTTGCTTTTTCCGATTTACGTATATAGATACACTGTAAAAAAATGTCTGTAAATTTACAGAAAATAAAACAAAGAAATAAACAAGAATTACACAAATTGTCTTGAGACTAATTACCAGAACATTCCTGTATTCCTTTCGTGTTTCTTTGTTTTATTTTCTGTAAATTTGCATTTTACAATTTACATTTTTAACAGTGTATATTGTTGCGCGTTTTAACTCATTTGGAGATAAATACAAAATATCGGTCTTTCTGTGCAGAAGAGGAACAGCTTTCACGCGTTTCTGACGCACTTATAAATCATGACGTCACATCACATGTTTCAGTATCAATTATTGTTTATTGAAAATAACGTCTCACATATTTATAGTTTAATACATTTTCCCGTGTACTTAAAAACAGTTCTCCGTGTATACTGAAAACAAGCGAGATCCTATCAAATGTCATCTCCAGAAAACGTAGGCCTGCATCTCTCCGTGACGAGAAGTTTGGATATTACTTTCTGAGAAAATTTGAAAAATTCAACGCCACGAAAGTGAGGCTGATTGTATTATCAACAACGTCCCTGTAAAAAGGTTAAGATCTAAACAGCGTTACTATAGAAGAGATTGGCTCAATTACTGCGTGTATCATTTTGTCGGAATTTTATTCTGATGGTGGTCTAAATTTCCTCATAACATCGGATGTTATGGATTTTTCTCTCGTTATGTTTTATTTTAGGCCTATGTAATTTTGTTTTCTGATGTTGCACTTGTTTTCATCACCGGCAGGGATGAATAAATGTATAGTATCCCTTTGCGACAAGCGCTGAACCATTGGTCGCTGAGGCCACGAGTTCAAAGGAATTTCTCTTCATCTAGCCTAACTTTGACTTTGTGGATTAAATGTTTATCGTTTTTTCTTCCTTTTTGTTTGCCTTCTTTTGCTTTTCTTTCTATTTTAACGCTGAAATATGAGTTAAAAATTTGTCCGTAAAAGTCAAAATCCACGTAATCATGTTATAGCCACTGCAAAATAACGTTGTTTGAGCGCCATTTTTGCATACATGAATATTACTATTCATTCTCCGTTGGTCTATTTGATTTCAAGTAACGGTGATTGACTGCTATGGCTTTCCTGGAGAGTCGGAATTTTGTAGGGCCAACAAAAATGTTGAGACAATTTTCATTTTCAAATGTCTGGAAAAGAAGAGTGCATGGTTCTCTTTCAAGTTTTGTGACTTGTGAATTTTCCTCTATACTTTCTCTTCCCGGAAACACTGACGAAGACCAAAGGTAGATGACTTGGCGATTACCGGTGTAACTCATAATCCAGCTTTAAAGCTGGATGTGCTGTTATTTCTGTATATTTACAAAAGTACATCGAAGTAATGGCTTTACTTCTTACAGTTGTAAAAGCTACAAAACTTCTATACCGTAGTCGCTTTGTCCAAGATATAGCCGAATTTCCAAAACAAATGCGTTTGCATAGGACTTTTGTGTGTAGTACCGTAGTATTCGAACGGAAGTACGGCACAATTACCAAGGGGCCCGGTTCCGCTAATTTTTTAGCCCAAAAAAGTTAATCACTCTTCTTTCTACCGTAATTAGCACTCTGATTAATGAAATTTCTCCTGAAAGACACGTGTTGTAGATGTTACCTTCATGAGTGGTATCAAATAGAAGAGATTAGTAAAAGATTAAAGATGAAGCCTATTTTTAGTTCCTTCAAACAGAACATCCTGTTTTAACCCTCCTCTCTGTGTTTATAGTTCTTTCGTTTCAGAGGTTTCTAACCCGGTACACTTTTTGTTTGTTCTAGTGTCGTATCCTGTCTCCATTTATATATCTCTCTTTGCATTTGTAGTTTTAGGACAAAGGAAATTGTTTATACGAATGAATGAATGAATGGATGGATGGATGGATGGATGGATTGATGAATGAATCAGTGAATAAATGATTCATTGACTGAAGTATCAAACACGACCAGAAGTGCATTACCAATTTTCGGCACTTCATTTCAATGTTAACAGTTAAGTAAGAGACTTAAAATTCTAGAAATCTTTGTTAGAACTATTATATTTCAGCTTTCTCAAATTAATTTCAGATATCTACGATTGCGGAACACGTTAATATACTTTTCATACCATAGAATCAGCCATGTTGACCGTAGGTGGCACGGAGAGCAGGGGCAGTTCCTCAGCCAGCAGTCTTTTAGAAGTGATAAGGCAAATCAGCTACCATCGATTCATTCCTCCGATGACATTTCAGGAAAAAGCACCGTAAAAAAAAAAACAGTTGGTATAGTTTTTCCACATACAGGTGCCTTATGTTAGACTTGATCAAAGTCGTTTCATCTTTCTTTTGCCCCCACCCCCTCCCTTCCCTCTCCTTCTGTTTCACTAGTTCATCTCGACTTTGTCGAAGTTTTTAAAAATCGTAAAGTACCCATAATTCCTTTCGACAGTTCGTGTGAGGAGAAACCCACAATGGCGATAAATGAACCACAAAGTAATTTGATACCCTCGTCTCTTTCCTGTACTTTCTAGTAGGTCACACACATCAGATCAGGGGCAGCTGTGGTCAAACAAAAAGACATAAGGATAGTGGTGGCGTACTAGATTTCGATTGGACGGATTGCACTATTGAACACCCCTTGGAATCGTCCCAATACCTGGCTGATATGTAAATCCGACATGGCAGCACTATTTTGGTTAGTCTGTCCATGTGTGTACACGCACACATATAATGTTATTACATCACTCGTAAGGAATACTGTAACTGAATGTTTTCTTAATTACCAATTTACACATAATGTGAAGAAAAATGATTCGGTTAACATAAACTGCTGAACAAAAATGCCCCTATAGTAGCGCCGACCCGATCTTCATCGCAGTCACATATACTCGGACAATTCCCAGTACACCATATTCACAGACAATTAACTGACCGTGCCCAATTTCTACAGAAGCCACACACACACATGCAGTGACACAGCACGTAATTACTGGATATACTGTTATTCTGAGAAACTGGATATGTTTGACATTTTGTAAACAAGTATAAACAAGTTGCTATTCTATTTTCGATTAAAACAGGGCATACCTACGTTTGTAGTTATACCTTTCCAGTCTATGAAGTGGTCTAAATGTCGCCGAGGAACGGTAAATTGTGGTAGCCGTGTGAGGGTACGCTTGAGATTTGCACTTCCTCCAGCTTTTTGGATGAGCCGTGTTACTAACCTCTATTAGTAACCGTAACGGACGATAAACATTAACGATGTAAATATAGGTAAAGATGAAGGCTTGGTTACCTACGCATCTTTACAAATACATATAGGCCTATATTATTCAAATTGTGGGTGACAATAGGCTATCCAGGCTAGTATGCAGCTTTTTCTTAGTGTATGTGAATGGGAGGGGGTCGATTTTACCATCACAAGGTAGAACATTTTACCCAACAATTATGACCGACTAGTGCCGAAGACACATAACGAAAGGTTAAGGCCTTGGCGCCATAACAGGCTGAACCGGATTCCACATCTCGTGGGTAGTTGTTCGTCCCGGAAATCTCCGACCCCCTGTATATAGGCGTGCTATCTAAGTGTTCGGCTCCGTTTTCAGATTTTCTTTTTATTTGACATATAACACCTTGAAATCATTACATTGAATATTTTTCAAACACAAAATGGAAGACAAACAATATTTTCCGCTTTCATCATTTTTATATACTCCCAACAAGCTTATATTACAATACGTAAAAGTATAAAATAATATACAATGGAAGATTTTAAATCTTGCACTTGACATTTTTACTTGGAACAAAAACAAAAACACTGAAAGTGATTAAAAAATATCTGAAAGTGAATGAAACAGTTGCGGTTTCATTTCTTCATCTTAATTCCAGTTTGCATGAAGCTCTTAGTGTAAGCCATTTGACGTCTATCTATAAGACGAGTTGGCCTATACGCCTCCACACGAAAAGCGACTTGTGGACTGAACGGGCTTTAAACGGTAACTTGATGAATACTAACATACGTCTTGAAGCTAATAATTATGTTAAAATTATGTGACTCTGCTTTCGAGATATCTTTGATGTATTTAGACAAGAACAATGATTGACTAACGCAAAGTTTGTTTTAATTAGCTCGACAGGATGTAATGTGCAAGTTTGTATGTCGATAACTTATAGCTCTTGTTTGCTTGCTAGATGGACTAAATTAATCCAACAGGCAGCTACTTTTCTCGGCCTCCTTACCAGGAATTCCCAGGTCAGCGAATGCTTCGAGGCTTAAATACACTGATGAGATACGGATCTGGAGACGCAGGTGCCGTCTGCGCTGCGGAGCAGACTGTACAATGAGGGCAAGCACAGCGTGGTATTGGTTACAGTTAATGCAGACTCCACTATATAGAAGGCTAATTGGCGTTGCAGCGACACTTCATGATGGTATAATTGTAGTTTAGCAACTGCTTTTAGTTACACTGGACAGTAAGCTAGCTGTCCAGCGTGTGGGTGTGCTGTCGATTGTCCAACATGGCTGTAACAGGCATTGACACCCAGTAGAAGAACTGTATGATTGACTTGACGGTAACACCACGCCAGTCAATTCATCCGCTTTGCATAACATTGCAAGACTAAAGGTTCGTGTAAGGCATCTTTTGGCAGACGTTAATTCAGAATGCGGTTGGTGAAACGTGGTGTAAGGATGGCTGTGAGGTATATTCATTTAACTTTTAGCTTGGATTATGAGCAAAATTTTGTTTCGAGTGGATTTCCAAAATATGCAGAGTGTCGAGCCACAAACCACGAACATGAAAAAAAAAAAAAAACCTTACAGTTCCAGGTCGGACTGTCGGACTTCACGGGTGTAACAATGGTTTTCCTTATCTTCCACAGCCTGGCAGAAAAAAAAAAAAAAAAATACAAATCAGAAGCACCTCTGTCGGTCTACTGGTGGTCTAATCTTAAAGGGGCTCAATGAGTTGATATCGATAAGTTTGTGAGGATTTTAAAGGATACAAACACATGGCAATACTTGCAATTAGCATAATCAGTCATGTTTCTCATCCAATAGTTATAAAAAAAAATGACAAATGTTTTGAATTTTCTTCCTGACTTGCACTGGGTGAGTTCATATGAATTAGTACTGACGTGAAAAGTGTGTGGTCATGAATTTCCAAAAACTAAATTGAGTCGTTAATCACTCACTCATTAATGTTCCTTTGAATGTAACACATGGTGATCCTCTTAGTTTGACCATATGTTATTAGTATGTGAAGAAAACTTGACAGGTTTAGGACAATTTAGAGAATTTCACGAGGCAACTCAATGAGCCCCTTTAAAAAGGGATTTTTGTAAAAGTAGATAATCCTAAATGGACATAAGAGAGAAAAAGAAAAAGGAAGAGGAAGATGATAGTAGGAAAGACGGAGGATAGAATTCTGGCACCTGCAATTAGCTTTTTCTAAACAGAACTATAACAAAACTTCGAATAAAAGCCTTTATGTGCCATCAAGTGTATCTTTCCTCGTCTTTTCGTGCAATGTATGTTGGTTGTCAGATGGCTGATAATAGTTTTTATATATTCTTTTTAATAACGATGACTAAGATATGACTATACGTGAATATTACAAACGCCAATTTAAATATCTATTTTATCATCGTGCATAGTCCCCCTTATCTCACGCTTCCAGTAGCAAAATGCGAGAATAAATTTACCCCAGTACCGAACATGGATCGGGGTAAATCATTGACTGCCAGTGACGGATATACACTGTGCGTCTATTGCAGAAAGTCACAGGGCATCTCAGTTTCCGGAGGGCAGCTGAGTAAGGAATCAAACACTTATAATGATAACTTTTTTTTCTATGATGGGGTCATTTAAGTGTTGTTTGAGAAAACATTGGACTAATAACGATGTAGGTCTATATTGAACCATGAAACAATTAGTAGACGCATCCTAGGACATTTTGCCGATAAGGATTTTATACGGCCTAAAATTTCCTGTGTTATTCAAACATAAGTTTATTATTATCTTGACACACCTAAACCCCAAGGCAGTCGTTTTGAGATCACTCTCGGGGGGGGTCCACCTGCAGAAATAGTTCATGTTTCAGGGTCTCAGTATTGTTATAACAACCTCCTCGCTATTATTGTTATTATAATTCTTATTGTTTACTGTTATTAATTGGGATCAACTTGGGTGGGGTACCGTCTCGTGTAGGACAATAGGGAGGAAGATACTAACAGCTGGGAGTTGATTGTACCAACACTTTTTCTTTTCTTCGACACCAAAGGCACAGTGGCAAATAATTCATTAATTTCGCTGTGAACACACTGGCCACGAGTGGATCCAGGACGGGACGTGGGGGGGGGGGGGTGTGAGAGGCACGAAGTGTCCCCCAAATGATTAAAGAATCTATGCATTTTTGAAAACGAAACTTCCTAGAAGAAAATCAACTTCACAATGATATGGTTTTGTTGCAACAAATCTGAGAGTTTTCTGCTATAAGAAAATCAAAGGAAGGGACACCCCATCCTGTTACAAGCCTCACCCCATAACACCTCGCTGGTCCCTCCTAAACAAAGACTCTGGGGACCACTTGTGCAACAGTAATACTTTGAAGTCTGAACTTGATTCGAAAGGGATATTTTTCCAATCTGCTTCATGCCCACAAAGGAAGCTCCTTCGGCACCGGTGTTTGGGTGCTCGGGGGAGGGGTCCCCCCCCCCATCAACTCTGCAAAGCCTAGCGCTGAACTCTGCATGGATATGTTTCACATTTTGAACGTACCCGTTACTGAACAGACTTTGAGGAAGCGTGCCATATTGGCCTTAACACCCTTTCATCTAACCGTCTCGGTAGAACCAGGTACCGTATGGTTGGGAATGCGCCAACAGAATGTGCAGAGACTACCACCTGCAGATCGGCTGTGTTGCATGCGGTAGAAACACTGAAGTAGTTACGGGTAAAATTATATGGACCCTTGCATGATTGATTGCAGTTCATCCTCCTCTTCCACCGCTTTTAAGGGCGGGAGTGAGTCTGTTTTACACAACACCCGAGTTGACGATATGTTGGAGGCATACCGGTATTCTCATACTCTAAGTCTGCCTTGTGTTCGGTAACCGCCTTGAGTGGCACCAGGGAGGTGGCACTACATGAGCCGGTACCCGTTACTTGAACAAAAAAATGAGTCCACAACCAGTTGGACTGTGAGTGATTAATCCATGCTTGCATTGCCTGTATGTATCACCCAAATGCCTTACGTAGCTCCAGCAGCTTGTTGAATTTGATTTTTCGAATTCTTTGCTAACAGAGGTGTATCAATAACCGTCAAGTCGGAGATTTACACAACAATGAATATAAATGAGTGACTCGTTGAAAATCGATGGGTTTTCTTTCTTTTTCTCGAGTGGATTTGAACATATGAGTCATACGAAGCGGATTGGCAAAAAAGAAGATTTATCGGATGGGAAAATACCACCTGCAATGATATAACCGTTTAAAGATTTCTCATCCCTCAACATTCTGGGTACAAGGGCAACTGTTACTCTGAGTAAGGGTTGTCATATTTTGAGAACTTGCACTGCAGGTTTTTTTTTTTTTTTTCTTAACATAGTCTACATTTTCATTGATGATAAAACTATCCTCTGAAATGATGTAATTACAATAATTGTGGAATCTTTTTCATTCTGTAACTGGAGACGAAAGCTTGGTGCATGTTGCTCTGACACTTGATAATGATGTAAATGATGCATTTGGGGGATTTGGGTCCGTGACTTTTTAGAATTCTAAGTCTTGGAACTGGAATCTACCGATTTCTTATGAACATCCGCAAATTCACAAATAAGAAATTTTGGATGATACTGAGTCTAGGCAGCCGACCAACTTTCTTATCTAATGTATAAATGACATAATCAATCCGAGTGTGGTACACATAACTTCTCATGCATGGACCGAATATCGGCAGACTATTGTCACGTTGAAGGCCCCAGTGGTAAGAATCACGAAGGCAGAAAAAAAGACGCCCGTCCTACTCACTGAACCCTTGGAATAGGACAGCTCCCCCTCCCACCCCCCTCCTCTTGTCCATGAAACTTTGAATAGTCGCTCATTTTTGGAGAAATCATATGAAATGTCACATACACAATGGGTAAATTCAGTTCGTATCAAAATTAAAAGATGCACTCAAACATTTGCGGGGAGAGCCCCTCCCAGCCTGGGAGGGCATTAAATTCAATTTTCTCAATCAGCAGATGAAGTTTGAACACTTTCTGCAAGTGCAATAAAGTAACTGCAAACGCAAGTTAGTATTTACCCTACTTTTGAAAGTTGAATGCCCCCTCCTTCCATGCACTTCCGATGAGGAAATACAAGAAGAAGAACAGTAATTGGCTACACGTCACTGCTCGCCAGAGCCAGGTAAGGTTCCGTGACTTCAAGGACATCAATTTAAATGATTGAAAAAAGAGACAGGAATTAAAATGAAACAAAGATGTTAAATCATTTGCAGAAAAGATTTGCATGTATAGCCATTTAAGGTTATTACAACGATGCATATCAACTATTCAAGACGATGTGACGTAATGTTTTCGTCGGACTAAGGACAAGCTATTACAAAGAGAAAGTGGGGAGGAGAAAGTGATGCACACACAGTCATCGCGTTGTCTAGCATCCTTGACTACGATCAAACAGCGTCAACTTTTTTTTTTGGCAGGTTGAAGATAGCTTGGACGGCGTCCAGTATCGTTAACTTCAACCTCTTGTAATGTAACACTATCGGGGCCTCTCCTGTCAGGATGTATAGAAATTCGACGACGCATCCCTTATACTGTCGCAACACAGAAAAAGCTGCCCAACAAATCTATTCTGTGCTAGTATTCTTGGAATTGTTTTTTACATTCTATGTTTATCCAAAAAGGTTGTTAAAACCATTCGAACCACTGAGACCATTCTGGCAGATTAGGCTGCACATGCTAGATAGCTTAATGATGAGCGTGGTCTCCATCCATATATACTATGTCAGTACATTGCAAAAGGCTATGAACGTTGTTTTTTTTTTCTGATCGATGTCGGGTAGTGCCTCATTCAGGTGACAGAGAGGGGTATGAAGTGTAAGGGAGATGTGAAGTGTATTTGGGTGGTGGTGATGAAGGGGGCTATTGCTAGAAGCCTTGGGGAAAACTGATTTGGGTCATATGTAACGTTAACTAATGGGAACGATTAATTCGGCCTTAATCATTGTAATAATGCTATCATTACATTTTGCAGCTCTCTTTACACGGAGGGGTGGGGGGGGGG
Organism: Stichopus chloronotus; assembly: GCA_021234535.1. Classification (NCBI taxonomy): domain Eukaryota; kingdom Metazoa; phylum Echinodermata; class Holothuroidea; order Aspidochirotida; family Stichopodidae; genus Stichopus; species Stichopus chloronotus. The sequence continues at coordinate 33,626,551 of CM037829.1, read as the reverse complement.
AGATTTTCTGAAAATTAAACGTCATCTCTACTGGCCTAGCTTTCATATATTATCATGCTTTTTTAAGCATGTTTTCTGCCAGTGCTACCTCAGGGTGGAGGTTGGTGCTTTGCTTATTGGGTTGTTTTTCTCCGTCATCGTCTACAGAAAGAAAGATGAAAATAAACTGCCTCCAGAGAACACACTGGGAGTATGCAGTTTTGAAATGATTTAGAGAAGAAAAGCAAGTTGAACTGGTGTTCTGGCAGGTACATGTCACTTTGAATTCTGAACAAATTAAATGAGTAAACCACGGACAAAAATCCATCACTAGTGGTAGAAAAAAAAAAAGGATGGAGGAGAGGGGTGAACATTCAAAGTTCACAAGACATTAGGTGACAGGTGTATCGATCGAAACAATCTAGAGGTATCTGAATAATGATTTATAGGCAAACGTTTCTTCAATACACTCTCATTAAATGCTCCATTGACTTCACATTAAATCATAGATCTGTATCATATCATATATAATCATAGATCAAGTAGTTTATTCACCACTAGTAGTTTAGTCACCGCTTGTAGTTCAGACGCCTCTTGCTGGAGAGCTGACGAGGTGCTATTTCTGGCACTGTTCGATTTTTTTTTGCACATCATGTATATAAGTCGCTTAAATTTTACCCAGTAGTTGAATCCATCGAATTTTTCTAAGGACTCCTTCAGGTTGAGTGATTGACGAGGGAGAAACATGAACACATTTTGAGCCTCTAGCCTACGATCAACAGCTTAAAATGTCAAAAATAGCTAGGCCCATACTACAATGTACAAGATGTGTGGTAACTCTATACATGAGCACTTCAGTCAATATTCATTTTTCAATATTCATCCCACATATACAGCCCACATTCTTTGGTTACTTATCAGGAAAAACCGCCGAAATGTTGACGTCGTTCACCTTTGCGACGTTGTGTGGGTGTGGTGGGGCTGGGGAGGGGGTGAAGACTTTACCAGGCAAGCAGGTCTCCATATTGGGTGCCAATGTGAACTGTAACTTCGCACTTCAGATCGGGCACCAGCCATTTTCCTGACATAAGACGTGTTTGAAGGACATGCTGAAAAAGGACAGCAGACAACACTAGCGATTGTTAAAGAAATGTAGTTAATTCTTTCGTTAAGAGTGTAAATAGTAACATTTTCATTGAACTGTAATTTCATCATTCCTTTTTCATTGTAATGGTTAATTATGTTATTTATGGTTGAGAATCAATAAACGGAGGACTCAACAACCTCAAAAAGAAATAAATAAATAAAAAAAAAACATAACATGAGCCAATTGCAAACATTGCTTCGTGCACTTGAAATCCTTCATCGTGACGGGACTGTATAAAATTACACTACATTGGCATCATATATAACGAAATAAAAAAGATACATTGTACAATTAAATTAAAGTTTATCGACCTCAAGTTTGTCATTGTTATAGAAAGCAACCGTGGTGAAGGCGTATGATCCTTCCATTGTTACTGAGTTCCTTTACAGAGTTGCGTCAATGGTGCCTCCAAAGTGGAAACACTGAGTGCCGCAACTGGCGTGTACAGTTTGCGCGAGACGCCCGCCAAATGGGAACAAAATGCCCGGCCGCCGAAATAGTTGCTCCAACTCTCCCAATATCAATGAACTTTACCATTGTTAGAGGAGATTCCGTAACTGCCCGTCATTCAATCAGTCTTTTCTTCTTCTTTTTTTGTCTAGGATTGTAGAGTTTCAGTTTCAGTTTACTTTTTTTCTCTTTGTAACGTAGGCTATCAAGTGAATCTACACAAAAGTTAGGTCTGTATAGCCTAAGTTGCCTAACACGGTGAAAATTACGCCTGCTACAGCAATTGCTGACATTGTTTACTCCGTCTGCGACACAGAAAGCACTGCAGCACACTCCAGAAAGCAATTCGCAGCTTATAGTGATTTCTTGTGTAATAAGGAAAACCAGAAGGACCAGAAGGGTGAGATTATATGTGATATTAAGTTTCCCTGCGTATTTAAATGTACACGCAAAAACAAAACCAAAAGAAAACGCAAACACACACAAAACAGAGAATACTTGAAAACTTACTTTTCTTACTATGAAAAGTATATAATTAAAATGAAACAGCACAAACGTCACTCCTGTATATATGAATAAAAAAAAACACCACTTAGGTCGTCAATCCCGTCTCATGAATTGTAGTATTTAGTGAAACGAAGCACCGTATTCTACAAACTGACGTCAGCTCATTTTAATGCGGACCAAGTGGCAACTGCATACTTCCCATCATGGCTTGTTCAAAGAAGGGCGCGGTTAATTTGGATGAAAACTGTCAGCCACTACACTACATTATCGTACCTTATTTTAATTTTTTTTTTTTTTTTTTTGTAATTATGTCAGAAGGATTCGAAATCACAGTGCAGAATTTATCACCTGAAACCTATTTGTTTTCCCACATTGTCTGAAATGGCGCAATTAAAAGACAAGGCCGATACGAAACTTGAATTCAAATACGAAATTTGATTGTATTACCTTTTGTCTACGAAAGAAATCACTCTAAAAGCGAACTATTATAACACACAGGCTTGCCTCCCTGACATCACCCGTACGAGTCAGTCGAATAGGATACTTTATATGACAATCATAACCTATATAGGCCTACGTTAAAGGGAAATATTGTTTTATTTGTTTTACACAAAAAATCATATTTTTTGAAAGCAAAATTCACTGACACATATTTCTCAAAATAAGGCAGGATGGTAGCCTGCTTTTCATAGAAAGAATTAGTTTATCACAAACATGCCTAGTCAGAGTACATTGTTCACCAAACTTTCAGATATTCAAATAATGCATCTCATATAAATTCATATTCCGCATAATCTTTTGAGGATATGGACGTTTTTCTGACATTCATTGGTGAGACTGAATGATATAACAATGCTTTTTTCTTTGTATGCCATATTGGTGTCATTTGAAGCCAATATTTCCCTTGAATTCAAGATCGAAGTTCGAAAGAAATCCACTGATAACTATGCACATGCATACGATCGTCAAAAAAAAAAGAAGAAGAGAAAAACTTTTTGCCATAATAACCCGGTGAAAGTCGGAGAGATGAGCCTCCAGCACATTTTGAAGTTTTTAGAAGGTACTGTGTCATAAACAATCAGGAACTTTGTAGGCGGCTACTATACTCCTGATAAACAATGAGAGAAATAGTTTCATCAATTTCTTTGCAAACAAATGCACATCGGGCTCTCTGGCATATCTCCCATTCCTCCAACTGGTCACCTGTTTCCATTTTTATCGAACGGAAGCAATCGTCTGTGCGTATTGCCAAAAAGTGTGGTTTGATTGAAGGTGAATCACCGATCCCTTTCACATTGGATTACCAAAAGCCTCAGAGAATTTCCTGATTTCAAGAATAACTTCCTTTTTACTTTCCTTACATTTCTTTCTTTACTTCATATGCGAGTTTGTCCGAGCGTTTTTATTGAACAAGATAATTTGTTTCCCCCGACAAGTATTTCGGATAAAGTTGTCTTAATTATCGCATAATTAACGCACCGTATGCTGTGGCATTGAAAATGATAATACTTGGTGATAAATATAGACCACAATGAAAGTATGAAAGCAATATGTCGTCTGGTTTATGGTGACTTTACACGGAAAATCTTGTTCACTAAAATTCCGGCAATCCGTTTTCATTTTTTTTTTTTCTAATTTTACTATCATGCATTTCTTTTGGACATGTAGGCAAGCTGATCCGGAGAGTGGGGTGGACTTTTGCTGACGTTACATCACTGCGGTTAAAAGGGAACGAACCACATACAAGTTCATTAACCTAGTTAGATAAAACAACGTTAACAACATAACTCATTAGCACTCCGCAAATATAGTGCGGTAATACACGTAGGCTATATAGACCCATGCATTAATAATTAGTTAGGCCAGATCTTCACCTGAACCGCTTCTACTGAGTCGACGTGACTCATGATCGTACTATGTTATGATAGATACTAGTTCTGCGAAATCTTTGAGCGAACCAGCGCTCAGTGCCATTAGTACAGTTACAGTTGATAGCATAGGACGATTACAACGCCTCGATAGTGCGTTGACTCATTATTCCTAACTAGCCTGAAACAGAAAGCAAAGTGACCGATATCTCATGTCGGTAACGTGTAAGGTCTCCATATCCTAACTGGTACGCTATAATCTCGAAAAAAAGAGTATAATAAACCGAATTTACCGATCGGTGATATTGGATTGGAGGGTGCATATTCTCCCCTGAGTCCCCCACCCCCATTCTGACTCCCCCTCAACCAGTCGTACGTTATCCAGCGACACTATACGGTCGTGAAACTCTGTTGATAGACGCTGACTTGAAGTACAGATTACTACTGATCACACTGCAACAGGTGCATTGCAAATTTCCAGAAATCTGACCCATACCTAGCTGTAAATAGCGAATTGTGGGGCACACTCCTTAAATAGGCCCTAGAATAGAAAATCATTAACTAAATACAATCATGAACCTTGTGGGATTTTCTCTCAACCCAGTCAATCCTGTCAGTGAATTATCATCGTGTACAAAAGCACTTTACATCACATAGCTGTAAGAGAAACCAACTGTTTGGATGAGCAAATCCGTTTACACGAAGTTGCGAGCTTTGACTTAGCAAGCAGCTTACTTAGAGTTAACTAGTTTGATAAAAAAAAAAACTCATTTAAAGAGGCTCATTGAGTTGTTTTGTGAAATTCACTCAATTTTTCTCAACCGGTGAAGTTTCCTTCATATACTAATGACAAACAGTCAAACTAAAAGGATCCCAAAGTTTTACATACGTTGGAACATTAATGAGTGAGTAACCAACGATTAAATTTGGTTTTTGAAACTTTGTGACCAGACATTTTCACATTAGTACATTCACATGCACACAATCAGAGCAAGTAACGGTCAAAAATTCGAAAAAAATGGACAGTTTTCATTTAACTATTGGATGTGAAACTTGATTAATTATGCTAATTGTGAGTATTGTCGTGTGTTTGTATACTTCAAAATCACCGCAATCTTTACTGATATCAACTCAATGAGCCCCTTTAAAGGTGTCATTGCACTACAAGAAAACTTAATTTGTAAGTTGTTCTGAAAAAGTTTGTGAAACAGCCACAGTCATGGGTCAGTCATGGGCTATTGAACGTAAAACGTTTCAGCTTATTGGGGGACGTACTGCAGACTGTGTGTTGATAAGTAGCCATGTCAGTCTGCCATTACTGTGAAAGTTGCCAACGAAACTGTACTCAGAAGAAGGGAATACTGTTCGATCGGTGACATGCCACTTCAGCAGATATTGACCACTATTAGTCAATGACAAAGTTAGAACGACAGTGTTTCGTGGTTTCTCTTTTTTAAAGGGAAATAAGGCGTTTGTTAGACAGAAAACAACCATAGATTTAAAACCAGTGTTTGTAAAGGTAGAATGACAGATTATTCAAAATAAGGAAGGACCGTAGCCGTCTTTTCAAGAGATAAGTTTCTCATAGATAGAAATTCAGTTATTTGTTGATCAACAATAATTTGTTCACCCAAACTTTTCAAAATTCAAATGATGCATCTTCCGCTACTCACCACATGCATAATGTTTTGAGGAGATGAAGGTCTCGCAGATGTTTATTGGGGTGACTGAATGGTTTAATAATGATTAAAGCTATTTTCTTCGTATGCCATGTTGATATATTCTAAACGCCCTATTTCCCTTTACGATAACCACAGATAAGTACGGCACTTAGGGCCTATGAAAACATGGTGAAGGACTTCATGTCTGATCGAGTTGCTATTAAACTTCCCTATGGTTGTTGAGTTCATTTTATGCCAACTGAAGTCGTGGACAGACACATGTCATTTACGTATTTATTCTTTACATTAGCCCCGTAGGATGAACACACGATGCTATGCGATTACGTAATATACCCCTCAATGTGACTTCTTTGCCTAAATATTGCCTGACTTTTCGGTTTCGTCTGCAAACGGGAATTTTAGAAGGGATCTGAATCAGTTCCTTGTTGAATTCGAAGCTATTGACGTTTGGGACCAATAGAACAGCCAGGGCCAATACAGAGGACCGTATGCGTCACAATCCATTTTGTCACTGCACGCATGGTTGAACCATTGAATACATACAATACAGAGTCTTCAAATATAATAGCTAATTGACTACGCACTTACCACGCATACATCTGTGCTATAGCATGAACTAAGAAACCCTCACAGCCCTCATATTTACATCGATCAAAGGTTTTTCAACAAAATTCCACGAAAACTACACATGAAAAAGCTGTCTACCAATCTCCCCCGCACAGACTGACAGTACCCGTGTAAAAAAATAAAATAAAATAATGTGTAAGTCGTACCCGCCAACTAAACAACAATGGTCTGCTTTAATTTGATAAAGCATCACCCGGTCATGGGAGCAATTTATCGACAAAACCGCTCGGTGGCATTTTTTGGTCCATTTTCCCTCGAGTTTTGTGGGTTAAGCTTGTCTGAGTTTTAGACCCCAACGAGTAATGGAAGGGCATTTGTGGTCGACCACAATCGCGCCAGGTTATTGTTAGAGCCAGCCGACTTACTCGAGTTGTGGTATTATTTGTATGGCACTTTTTCTTTGTTAACTCCTCTTTCTAACTCTCTATCTTTCGCGGGATGTATATATAAATGGTGGAAGTCTGCTTCGTCCGACCACACCGAATAAGTTACTTCTGTTCTAAACTGGTAGTAACTTCCTCCCTACGGCGTGAGTCAATTTTATCTCAAAAAGACTGTAATTGGCTTTTTTTTAAGGAAGGGATGCCGGTCATGTTTGGCTTTCCTTGTTTAGGTTTATTTTCGTTTTTACATGACTTAAAGGAAAAGTGGTACTATTGTGTATTATTAGCTGAATGTGAATTTTATGTATTGTTAATCGGCTAGCTGGCGCGATAAACTGACATTTATATGGATGCAATCATTTTTATGACGAATTTCGTGTCTTAAAAAACGAACAGAATAACAATGATATCTCATCAAAACAGATTCAAACTAAAAATTTGATGTAGGTTACTAAAGGATAGGGGTGGCATTTAGCAGACGATACTAATACAACAGCAGCAGGGACGTGTTCGTGCGAGCACGGGCTCGCGAACGCGTGTATCGAGGGACCGACCATAAAACGTCATCCAAATCACGGAAGCCATCCCCCCCCCCCCCTTCTTTCTCTCTGCGAAACATGGTTGTGATCATGGAGGAGGTTTTCAAGATAACACTATCATGTAAATTACACATCAGCTAAATGCATCACTGTGATTCCAGAGTCCTGTAAGTACACCATTCACAACGATTTCACAACGTATTCTACATGAGTGAAGTGTAGGAGAGGCCATGAAGAGATGGCATAGCCTACAGCATCAGATTTCCTTAGGATATCCTTGGGCTTTTTGAAGCAAAACAAAGACCGCCCTAAAGGTGGGAAGGTCATTTTGTGACCAAGGCATCACATGTAGTGTCTTTCTAACCAGTCTCCTCTCACCCCCCCCCCCCATTCGGAACCATAGACATGTAATTTGTAGTTTTTAAGTAATTGACTCGACGGCAGAAGTCCAGTTTTCAACAAAATTTGACAAGTTACCATTGAAGGGTGAGCCACATATAAATCAACAGAAGATGTGAACTAAAGCGTTTTCATTAGTTCAACTGAGACATTTTGAATTTACCGATAGGTAAGTCTTACCAGGTTTACTGATATAATAGGCTATTGCATTATGCGTGTGAAAGAACGCCCCATCCATAGAAAATTCCCCCAGCATAAATTTTTCCTCGGACACCATCCAGCCCGGAAAATGTCCATAAGAACAATTCCCGACTCGGAGAATTCTACCTCAGACAATTCCCCCCCCCCCCCATGACCATTCCTTCAGGGAAAAGGATTAGGGCTATGGAAAGTTAAGGAGTTACAGGGTAGGGGAAATTGTCCTGGAAGTCATACAGAGGCATGGAGATAGGGGGAGGGAATGCTGTAGAATCTTCAAAAGGCTACTTAGAGCCTTTCTGACAGTCGTAACACCATCCTCCTTCAATGTCAACAAAGGAGGAATTCAGTTTACACTTTGCCTGTTCAGTCATGGTAACTGTGTATTCTGAGTCACAAGTTAGAACAAATAAACTTTAACTAGGTCAAAGGTAATTCACGGTCTGAATTATCAGGAACTGAGCCTCGGAGCAGGATAAAAACCGTTTAAATCATGGATTTAACTTGAAAAAGAGCAGTTACACATCGCTTCAGGAAACGATGTACCCAATAAAACTTTGTTTATTCCCTTTGAACAAACAAGTTTGAATGCAGTGATTTTTTTTTCTTTGTCAGAAACAATAATAGCAGAAATTCAGCAAGGGAGGAAATTAGTAAATCAAAATGTTTAAAAGTTTGTCTAACTAACAAAGGGAGTTTGATTTTTTACCACGGTAGGTGCATGCTCCTCTAGCTAGTTCTCCGCGTCTAAGAAGAGGGAGGCACCATGATAAAAAAAAAAAAAGAAAGAAAGAAAGAAAAAAGAAGAAGAAAGAAATTAATAGGAGGAAGTTGAAAAAACAAATAATAAATACAAATTATCTAAAAATGTTATGGACTCTCTGAAAGGTCTTGAAGAGCCATTGTTTCTTCACAGTGCATTCCCCCATCTCCCCCTCCCCCCCCCCAAAAAAAGAGAAAAGCGTTGGTTAGATCTTCAATGTTATGTACGGTATTTTGAGATGTGGGTTCTACAGACAGTCTGTGGTAAAATGGTAAAAACTGACAATACCACCAACTCCCTGACAACGCTGTTAGTATAGGCCTACGTATGTAGTCTAAGGACCTGTTTATCATAATCCTTCCGGAACAGTTCGATAACACCCCGCGAATGAACAAAAGCGACAAAACCTATCTGTGGTTAGAGGCCCGAGTTGAACAACGGTGTCCAGTCTGCACAGACAGTGAGATGAATGGAGGTCAGGGGTGTAACCACATTACGGGTAACCACATTTCAGAGCAAGCCTTGAGAAGGGAACCAGCCGACGCACAGCGCTAGATGTATAGCCTAGTAGTTGAAAAGGATTTAGGTGTACCTGCAATGGGAGATGGGCTAATTAATAGTATGTAAACTTGACTCTTATGGAACCATATCCCAAAAGGAGGGATAGAAAGAGGACAGTGAAGTTGTCAACTGACTTGGGGGACGTGGTCGTGATTTCATCGAGGGCCGATTAATCCACAGATAAACTTAGAAGACGATGGGTGGGGGGGGGAGAGTGAAACATGTTTTCAACAATTTCTCGAGAGGGGATGAAATATCAGCAAACATTGTGCAATCTAATGGGAATCTGCAGAGACGTGAAAAATAAATCACTTATTTTAAGAGGGGGTATCAACTTTTGGAGAAAGAAGATGAGAAACTCTTCTCTTTGATAGGTGGGAGAATTAAAAGCCAGCCACAACCCTCATACCACCCCTTTCCCATAGTCCCCCCCCCCCCTACCTCCCCATTGATGTCTCACACAGATAGGATTCCTGGCAGCATTCTCTCAGCCCGCACAGTGTGTGTGCCTCGGTTGCAGTAACTTACATGGCATGGCGCTACACGTGGCTATAAACTGTGAAGTCATGGCCGGCCTACAAAACAGTATGATACCACCACCATGATACCCAATGTAGACAAATCAGCCAATGGCAGGAGGAAAGCCGTCAAGTGGGCCTGCCCATATCACGGCAATTCAGTGTAGTTTTGATTTCTCGATAATTTACAAAAAGAATCATTCCACGCCCTCCATTCATGGCACATGTGCTGAATGATTAACCTATGCTGGCGCTAAAATACTGTAGTGCAGACGATCAAAGAAAAAAAAAAGAGAAGCAAATACTGTAACACGCTCTCGTTGGAAGAAAATATGTGTCGGCTTTCAACTGCAGTGCAACGGTAATTGTATAAATTATCGGATACGTGGGGCACTAACCCCAGTCTATACCGCAGGTGTTATATGCAAAGATTCCCCGCACTTATGGTTGCCGGAGACTAAGGGCGGAATACTAAGAGTCATGAAAAATACGCATGTACATATTTATGATGTCCGCCTAATTTTTCTTGGAATCTATCTTGAAAAGTAAATATACTGTAACGTCACGGCTTATTTGCAATTCTGGCGGGTGTGACTAACCTACATTTCGCGTAAGTTGGTGTAGTTGCATGTCACGCATTACTTATGACCTATCTCACGTGGCTTTTTGTTTCGAAATCACAGACCGCGATATTCTACGGATTTCCCATTTACGGTCACAATTCGGTCATCTTTTCACATTTGGTCTGCTCCTCCCATCAGCTCCCCTGATTAGTTGAAGTGCTCACGTGATGACGACGGGTTCTTAACTTGCACGTGATTACAAATCAAGGCTTGCTACAATATTCATATCAATTCATGCTTTAATGACTACACAAACTGACAACTTAGAGCTATGACATGCACTGAGCGGTTTCTCCACACTTGATGGAAAAATACAAGGTTATTCAAATTTGTTTTACACTAACTTTGAATATACAACATGTGATTAAATGCCGATCCGAGTGAATTAGACGAACTCTTACGTGTGTCTTGGTTATAATGCGACATTCACCATGTGACAATGTGCCAACATTAACAAAATGATTACACAACATAGTCTATATCAAGACTAATTCGTAAGGGACGTACGTCATAAAACTGAGCACTAATAATTAAGGGCGCTAAATCACAATGCTGTTTCTTTCCACAGCATAGTATTACCAAGGATACAAACCCAGAGAATGTTTAAGCTTTCGAACAAACAAAATGTGGCAGTGGATGTGTCTCATACAACACTATCTTTTATTAGAGGGAAACAGGGTATACACTAACATCTTGAAAAGAAGGTGTCACATGATGCTACAGTACAAACAGTTGGGTACCATGAATATGTATGCTTAGGCAGTGCGGTATACCTGAATTATCATGCAAATGAATTAGAAACCATCGTGTGAGCTTACTGCTTTCTTTTCAAAACTGAATTCAGTCTTTTTTTCCCTTGTTTTTTTTCCTCTCCACCATTTAAAATCTGTCTTTTTGGTTTGGTTTGACATGAAGAGAAAATAAGCCCCACTGAGCTTCTCGTTGTTACTCGTCAATTTCTTTTATATGCAGTATACGCTTACAATAAAATTGAAATAAAATTCAAAGTTAAAAAGAAACAAAAGGAAAAAAAAACAAAGCTGGTCCTACATACTCATGTGAAGGTTAAGACCATGACGTCTGACATAATTTAAGTGGCATCATATTGGCCATTTTCATTGTTAAGCCATACAGCCCTTTGGCATGAAATAATGTTTAAACTCATATAGAACCTCTGCACGATTTGAACTTAAATTAAATCTTTACCGTACCGAAAGTTACTGATATGTAAACCCGAAGCATCCTAAGTCATGGCAGGGAGGTGCGGGCGGGGGGGGGGGGGGTGACTATAGTGATGCGATGGATCCCATCAAAGAAGTTCCATCGTTGTGGATCTAACTTCTAATGGATCCCGATAGGGAGTATATACCACACCCTAAAGGGGAAAGTTATTTTTAGGGTTGCAACAAATGCCACACATGTAACCGCCGCGAGACAAACCATCGTCACGTGATTAAAAGTACTTTGATTTAAAGAGGCTCATTGAGTTGTTTTGTGAAATTCACTCAATTTTTCTAAACCGGTCAAGTTTCCATCATATACTAATGACAAACAGTCAAACTAAAAGGATCCCAAAGTTTTACATATGTTGGAACATTAATGAGTGAGTAACCAACTATTAAATTTGGTTTTTGAAACTTTGTGACCAGACATTTTCACATTAGTACATTCACATGCACACAATCAGAGCAAGTAACGGTCAAAAATTTAAAAAAATGGACAGTTTTCATATAACTATTGGATGTGAAACTTGATTAATTATGCTGATTGTGAGTATTGTCGTGTGTTTGTATACTTCAAAATCACCGCAATCTTTACTGATATCAACTCAATGAGCCCCTTTAAAGGGAAATAATTGTGTTTGCCACTTACGGGAAAAGAAATGGTAGCTTAAAACCAATCATTATGGGACACAGAAAGTGATATAATTAAAAGTAAGGCAGGATGGTGGTCTTCCTTTCAAGAAATGTATTTCTTACGGAGAGAAAATTTAATCACTAATCGTCTCTCGAAACTGATTTGTTCACCCGCCAAACTTTCAAAAGTTCAAATACAGCATCTTCCGTAATTCCTCATCTATATATAATGTTTGAGGAGATGACGCCATTGCTGATGATTATTGGTGGGACTGGATGGCTAACAACGATGATTAATTGAAGCTTGTTTTTCTTTGTATGCCATGAACGGTACTTTTTAAACGCAATTTTCCCCTTGAAACTACCAAAAGGCTGCAAGTATCACTTCTCGCGGTCATCACACTGCATCGTACCAGTTAGTGGCTGCAAATTTATCCGCATTACATTTCCCGAAAACCCTCCATGAGGAACTTAGGCGAGACGACTTTTTCAAGAGGGAATAAAGTTATTCTTCTACCGTTTATTTTCCGCTGATAACGTCATCACAATTCAATATGATATGATGGCGATTGCATATCACTTTTTGTAATTTGCAACTATGTGACTGTTAATTTTTCTAAAAATATGAAATGTGACGAAACGAACTTCGTCCTGGCGTTATTGACACGAATGTCCCCCCCTTGCATTTACCTCATGAGCAGGTTCTGGCTAAAAATGCTATTGTTTTAGAGCAAACACATATTTCCCCTTTAAGACTACATGACATCAAACATTAACTTCAATGTTGATATGCATGAAGATGGCAATCCTTGGTTGTATCAGATTAGTTTTTCATATTCCAATTTAGAGATTTGATTCAAAAGTTCCTCAAACAATTACACTTCCCACAGAAACTCGGGGCATTTTTTATCACACTACTCTCTATACGACACATACCCTTCATCGTACCCTTCACCATCCCTACCCCTGCCTCTATATCACATCCTATTTGATATACTTTTGATGAGTGTAACTTTAGAGTGAGGTTATGTAAGAAAAAAATTACTAAGTTAATTTTGAAGTACAAGTAATAAAGAAGTTAATAAATTATTTCACGAAATCATGATCAAACTTCGACATCTCCAACTGGTTATTTTTTTTTGGGGGGGGGGGGACAATACGGCTAAGAATGAAATGTCAGCATTCTTGCTCCATTACATTCTACTTTTGAGGCAGTGAATGAAAAAAAAAAAACAACAAATATTACAAATGAACACGTGCTGTTATAGTTAAAATGATTATCTGTGTATCACGTTATCAGTCTCGGCTTCGTTAAAACTCCGTTGTATCTTCTAAAACGGTCGGTTAAAAACCACATCCTGATTGATATTTCCTAGAAATTATTTATTTTCAGGCCGTGGAAAAAAAAAAATTCCAATCGAAATCGTTGATCTACTTTAACGAACGGACAAAGTATTACCGATACAGCACCATACAACAGTGACGAAGGCATACCGTGAGAGTAATGCTATGTATCCTAAGTGATAACACTCCACTGAGCTGAAGTAACTCCCCATATATTGAAATCGAACTGAAAATATTCGAGCGAAAGACTGGCAAACCATCAAATGGGTCTCCCCACTTTCGACTTTAACTGGTAACTGGTTGCCAAGATGAATGTTGTTAAAAAAAAACACATTGACCACAAAATAAGTTCCTCCAACGATTCTCGGAAACCATAATAGATAGTATGGATACTTAATGCAAATACACGTAGCCTATTGTACCGACACATTTTCATTATCATTAACTTCGTTTTTATGTTGCACGAAGTTGAAGTAGGCTATTTGGCAGAATGAGGTTTCGTTTGCACTCTCACAGTTAACCCCACCCCCCACCCCCACCCCACCCCCACCCCCCACACACACGCACACTTCTTTTTTACCCTTTATTAATTAAGGTCAGACATGTAAAATTCCTCGAAAATATTTTTTTTAAAAAAATGAAAATTTTTAAGTCGTCTTTCTTTGAATGGCATGACCTTTTTCACAATTATGATTTTCTTCGATACCATACCGATAGTGAGTGCACTGTACATAATGTCCATTCGTCAGCCACAATTTCGCCAAAACCGAAGTTCACATCACACACGGACACAATGAAAAATTTCGAAGATTGCTCTGTGACCTGGCGGATGGTATTATTTCTACGCACACAAAATCTTTTTTTCTTTTTTTTTTCCATTTATTTTTATTTTTGATGGTATAGAAGTACCGTAGTCTTTTTGTGCCATGACATACCGTTGCACATATTCCCGGATTATAAATTAAGAATGGTAACAGTTTGCAAGCCTGTACAATAGAATGGAAACTCGGATTATCATTTAATCGAGAATTTGTAGATATGACGTCACTGTTTCTCTCATCCGTGATAAAAGGTTGACCAAACATCCAGTACCATTAGGGGTTTATAATAAAGATAATTACAATTTCATTTTTTTCTCGAAATTGACTCTGTAAAGGTGGAGGTGGACTGGGCTGGACTGGGGGGAGGTGTCATGCTGCGCCGGACTGGGGAGATATCGGAAAATCAACTGGTATAGAAGCACCATTTTAATTGAAAATCTCCCTTTCGCCCAGTCCATACACGGCACTGAACAGAAACCAAGGTGCGCTAGAATAATTACTTGACTGTACATGTACTTCTTTCTAACAACTAGCCTAAAAATGCAACATATTTTGGATAAAATCACTTCAAATTCGAAACTTGTTCATGCTTGGAACAACTTCGCGTGCACAGGCCGGTGCACCCATGCTAAAAGTCATTGTGACATTTTTAATTATCATTTAACAGGAATTAAAGGCGATGACTTCCTCGTATTCTCTATAAGGAACTGACTTTTCTTCACGTGCCCGAAAGGTCAGTCGTCATTTCCAACTACAAATACATGCGGTGCCAGCTCGCGATCTTTCGATTCACTGAAAACAAGCCATGAGTCCAAGCATAATACTGACAGATGACACTCCCTAGCTACGACCACTTATAGATAAATATTTAAATTCCAGATTCCCCTCCCCCCCCCCCCCCAATCCGTAGCTATATCGTGTAACTTGAAGATTAAAAATAAAATGTTTGTACCTTACATAAAGTGATCTGTTGGCACGGTGTAGATAGATGGAGGGCGGTAAGGATGGCTGGAAGGGGGGGGGGGGAGGGAGAAAGGGAGGGGTATATTTCTGATTTTCCCTGTCCTTCTTCTTTGTGAGACTGTTTACGTTGGTAAGCGTCCTTACACTAGAACTGTTAATTACAATGCGATATTGTGAATAACATAGCTAACTTGTTACCAAAATGTAGCCTGATCACTTCAAATGCTACAGAAAACATAATCATTATTCTAGCGAACTATTCAGGTGACTACATGGTATTTTTCAGTAAACCTCGAATGATAAAGTTCATAAATAGAGATCCTCCGAACCGACGTGAAAATGTTGATACAATTAAAAGCTATCATGCGCGATCTGTCAAGGCGTCCGTTGTTTTCTTTCTGTTTCCACCATCTCCAGTTCGTTTCGGTCAGACGGTCAAAACTATTCCAACACCCTCGAGCAACACGATACAGGGCTAAACATTTCTCCTATTGACCAAAGGGAGTTCTCTTCACTCACGACAAAATACATCCCCGCACAGTATATAACATCGCTTCCACGCATCTTGACCTGGTCAGCCGACCGGTTCAAGGATAACTAATGGCGTTTTTCCAAGAAATCGAGGCTCGATTCATCAGTCGGCTGTAATGGCGCGTAGGGTTTTTGTTTAGCCAGGGTAGCACAAGGAAACTGGATACTCTATCTCTCTTGCTCTTACAATAGCTCCTTGCATACTCTTGCCATGCAGGAGATGACGGACATCGCATTGGTAAGGTCAGGGTAAGGTCACAAGGTGGTGTCTTGTTTTGTTTTGTTTTCTTTTTTATAGACGGCGATTTTTAATTTTTCGTCTCCGTAAACAGGTAACAGTGATAGGATTGTAATACAACTGTGACTATGCGCAAAGAAAAAAAAAAGACAGGGGACAACAGAAGGTCAAAAGTTTAATGCAACGTGCTCTTACGCTGCGAATATTATTGTAGTATTATACAATACGACGGTTTTTGAGTTTACGATGCAACTAGATTTGACAAAAGTGTGGGTGGATAAAAAAATATTTTGTGAGGAAGAAAAAAATAAGAACGATGACAACAAAAAGGATTCTCTCTGACAGATGAAAATCAAAAAGGTGTAACATCATACGAGGATTCTGTGCATTGATTATGGTAAATGAGAAACTTAAAATTACATGTATTAAAAGTTTTAGCAACTCTCTTAAAATATCTTGGGTGAAACGTTATATCACCAGGGATGATGCTCTTTGGAAAATTTTCTTCGATTATTATGTAACTATTTTTTGTCAACAATTACTTTTTTTTTTTTGAACAATTTTGCCTCTACCGACATTTCATCTATTAAATGATACTTTTATTAAAAAAAAAAAAACAAGTTTGCCAGGCTTGGAGTTTTTTACATTTCGCCATCCCTACCGATATTTATGGTAAACGAGTTCTCTGGAACAACCATTTTATTAAAATCGATAAAACATAATAAAACATATAATAAAAAGTTACCTGATACCGATGTTACTTACCCTAAAGACTTATTAAAGTGATTACGTGCGTAGGCAAAAAGTAAAAACATTGAAATTTCATCTCCCAAAGTTTGGTAAGGCTTTTAATTACACCATTCAGACGATCTGGGAAAATAAATAGGTTTCAGCTGGTTAATTTTGCCATATGATTTCAAATTCTTCTAACATAACGACAGAAAGTGTTGAATACGATAATGTAGTGGTTGACAGTTTTCATTCAAATCAACGGTGTGCTTCTTTGAACAAGCCAGTGGGAAGTATACTAGTATTGAATATTCAGTTACAACTCAGGATCACTGACGTTACGGGTAAGGTTGTGTTCAGTTCGTAGGTTATTTGTAAATACAGTGTTTCCTTTCATCAAATACTACAATTCACGATACCTACCAAGGAGCGACGACTTGAGTAGTATGTTTTTGATACACTAGTGAGACCTGTACTGTTGCATATTCACTATGTAAGCGGTTATAGCAAGAACCGTTAAATTTCAAATGTGATTTCTGTTTTTTACTGTTTTTATGCCAATCCCGTTGCGTTTCGAAGTAGTTACTGTCATTTTCCTTCATTGAAAGACATAGTACGTTTATGTGCAACCTCGCGTGTACATTAAAAAATAAAGAAAAGTGAAGATCAAACATACTCTTATCTTTTTGGTTTTTCAGTACACACGCAATCACTTTAAATGACGATGGTGTCGTGATGTCACACATACGTTGATTTCTGTACTAAGTTGGCAATTTGTCGTTATCCTTTGACATTTTTACGGTTTGTTGTCCTCAGTTCCTATAGTTTGAAAATATTACATCAGTTTATCTTGAACGACAATTCCTTTTCTTTGTATAGTGTTTACCCTCTGGCCTCAACTGCCCCGGGGTTACGAATTTTGCCCAGTACACAATAGTTTATGAGATGGTGCTTGCATACCTACATGGTCTCGGTTGCAGACAGAACCAAACGCAACAGAACCATTCTTTTACAGTAAAAGCTGGATCATGAGTTAAAAATATGTCAGTTAAAGTAAAATTCTGCACAATATATCATAGCCACTAAAAAAAAAGAACAACATTTTTTAAGACCCATTTTTGCATACGTGAATATTCATATCTATTCCCATTGGTCTGTTTGATTTCAAGTAACGGTGATTGACTGCTATTATGTCTTGTAGAGCCTGAATATTATAGGGCCATCAAAAATGTCGAGAAAATTTTCATATTCAAATGTCTGGAAGATGAGTGCACAGTTCTCTTTCAGATTTTGTGACAGGTGATCATTTCCCCTACCTTCTCTTCCTGGAAACACTGACAGAGAACAAAGGTAGATGACCAAGCGATTGCCAGTACAACTCATATTCCAGCTTTAAGAAAGATCCGCCCTGGAATCTGAAGTGATGTATTTGAAGTCCTTGATGGAAAGAATAAAAAGATTATCTTTTTTACCTGGAATTACAGTTAACTTATTTGACTTATGTACAACGTATACATTTTTGTACCTTTGAGGTTTAATGGCCACGAGAGAGCGAAGGGCTTAGAATATAGACTGCAGAATCTCAACAAGCCGATTTACTCCTGACAGGTGGTTATGTTACGTTCGGGGTTTATTTAAATCGGTTTGCGCGCCGTCATATACATTTTCTACATTCAACCTTCTAGATGTCATTAAAGCAATAAAAATGGACCTTTGTTGTGGCCGACAAAAGAAACGAGTAGTGAACCAATAAAGTCTTTATGATAAAATAATGTAATGAACCTTCTTGCCCCATGTCATAGGCTGTGCCCCCCCCAAAAGAAAAAAAACAATAAAAAGGATCTGAAAGTATATATTGAAGTGGTGAATGAACAATAAAACGAATGAATAAAAATGTCAATAGGCCTAAATGAATAAGAATGATGAAAAAAAGTCAAAGATTTTTTTTTCAACGTCTTTAAGGACGCATTGTATGAAATGATAAAGCATGCGAGATAAAATGTCATTGATTCGATATAGTCAGAAATATTTCATTGATATTTTTTGTGGATGTTTTGGTACCTATTTAGGAACACATGTTGAGAGTGTGGACGTGAGTTAATCACTGCAATACGGTGACTCAGTTAGCCAACTCTAGTGACCCAGCTTGCGTGGCAGTCATCATTAATTTTAAAGTTTAGGGTTATTAAAAAACCTTAACATACTTTTATGATAGATGCGTCTGTACCTCGATACTTAATGATATTGGCCTTTCCTTCCTCGAAAGTCACCCTCCTAAATTAAAATGTTTTCAAACGTGTGAGTTATTGTCACTGAAGTGCAACCTCAGGTTAAAGACTAGGAAAATCAACAGTCAGTGTATATTAAAGTTACCAACTCTGATAGAAACCACATCTACCCTATGACCCAGCGGTGAGGTTTGATTCCCAATTAACCCAACACGACGAAAGTAGCGAAAACGGGTCACCATAGTTAGTTCGTCTAAGTTACGCACATACATGTCGGTCTGTAAACATCTTGGCAGAGTGATTTGATCATTCCTCCGAGGTAAAAATCCTGAAAAATTGAGTAACCAAGCTAAGGTGTTCGCCCTTTTAGTTGCCCCCTTGCGGTATACTTACAGTGCATCATGGGAGCAAAGGAAGTAGCCTGTCGATGGTCGATGGTTGGCTTATGGATGGATCAGCAGTCTCAGATTGATTGATTGATTGATAGATTGATTGATTAATGAACACATGTACACTAATATGGTCTGTGCCTAGAGGAAACACGTTATAGATTTGCTGTGTGATAGCTCGATCTCTGGTTGTATATATAGGTGTTTTTATGAGCATACCGGTAACATCAAGTGATAGAGGATACACTTTTAAAGCAAAGTGCTTTTAGAACATCATTTCTGACGTCTCACATAAACAGACAAACAAAACACACACGTGCACACTTGGCATTATGCACTAGGGAGTTACGTCTCTATATACAGCGTTGTAATGCATATTACTAGGACAAATCATAATGCTTGCCAAGAATTCCAGGAACACCAGCCAAAAAAGAGCCTGTAAGTCACTTTTCATTGTTCAGTTTCAAAAATAATATCGCTAATCTTCCATTTGCTTCTTTTCTTTCTATTGATGCACTGCCAAGATCGGGTCTATTTTAGACAACTTGTTCAGGAAGGATGTGACGTCAGAATCCCCGACGAGACAAAATGGAACTCTTTCAGGTGTACGTGTACCGATGAGGGTGTCGAGAGGTCCTGCACTGATGACATCATAAGTTATATTACCTATTTGTTTATCATTAAACTCAGTCTTACTAAGACCCTAGTAATGTCGTATCGCTCGCACCACGGTGTTTCTTTTGTACAGAGCTGACTGCGCCCTCTGTTGTCCTCTGTTGTCCCTCGCCGATTTCTACTTGTAAGGTTGTATTGAACAGATGATCGGATACGCACAACTCGGTTGGGTACGCAGCTCGCGTGTGTTACAACTGACAAACAGGGGCGCTGTTAGAGTAGCAGTGAGATGGGGGTGTTAAAAGCATTGTGGAAATAAGAAAGAGGGAAGTAAGAAACAGAAAGAAAATTACAAACGTCCTGACCAAGACTACATTAGACTGTGAACATATACACTATAGGCTACAATGGTGTGTCCATTTCGCTAGCTTATGTTCCTTCCAAAGCCTCAATTCTATTTAACATCACTGTTTTTATCTGTCCTTGACACTGAATATATACACGAGGATTCTCGGCGAATAAGAAGTTGAATCTAGCCAAAAATATTCGCATATTTCCTGATAATGTTGTGTGTCCATGTGCATATTAACTTTCTTGCCGTACATGCAGCAAAACTGGTGACGTGATACAAATGCAGGACGCCACCAGCAGGGTGTGTATAGATATACGGCAATACAGATACAATACTATATAATATAATAAAACCTTAATGTATACCTCTACAGATCAGTGGATACGTCTCCGGACGTCACAACCTATGTATACAAAACCAACATTCCTACGAAAAAAAAAAGAAATCTAGATCTCCGAAACAGTACACCCAAATGCATGAATCAACTTGACACATGGTAGTTCTCATTGGGCGCATTTATACCTCGCCCTATCCTGTATCGTAAAAGTTACTTATCCGCTGTAGAAATATAAAAAGTTCCGTCACGTAGTAGCCTAAGCGAACATTCTGCTGGACCGTGAGCAGACACGTTGACCTGTTAAGATACCTTCAGTCCCATAATATGGGAGTTAATTTTTTAGAAAGAGGCATCGAACTTATGGGTGTCTTCTGATGTGATCGAGATCCAGAATCCAATGAAACTTGCATTCATTTGCCACTTATGCCAATCATAGAGACTGGTTGCATATTAATGTATGACGTCACTGAGTAAAATGACGAGCCTCTTTTTGAAAAAAAGGGGGAAAGAGGGCGCTGTCGTGTTTGATAAATTAGAGTCCCTTCATTGGCACTCTGAATCCCTTGATAGAGGAACTCCATATGATATAGGGACTCTAGCATACTCTAAGATATTCCAGACGCATGACTGGATGCGAGGACCCTCGCATACACGAGAGGTTAACTGTGTTCCTAACGCTTGAAGTTGAGCATGGCGCTCATCCATTTCATGCGTCGATGTAAAATTACACCCTCAGTTTTTATTCCTTTTTATTTTTATTCCAGGCAAGAATATATGCAAAGGTGATGGTGTGTGTGTGTGTGCCCTTGTTTTCGGGTGGGATCGAGGAACGAAACAATAAATTTTAGGTCCTCTGCAGAAAATTCAATAGATTTCTCCTGTCCTCTCAAGATTAACAATGTACAGTCTATTGTTAAGGTTAGGGTTGAGGAAGTAAAAACAAAAGAAAGCACAATGAGGTCGTCGGAATGAATGGATAACAAAGTTGGGTGTGTGTGTGTGTGCATGTTTGTGTGTGTTTGTGTGACGCATTGGCTTGTAAACACAATATCTCAAGAAGAGAAAGTTGCTTGAACTTCAAAGTTGGTGTGGAGTCCATTGTGAGTAGATGATCCCTGTTCTTTTTCAGGTAGGCCAAAGGTCATTTAAGGTCACAAGAGGGAAAGTCTAAAACTAAAAGCCTGTTAAAGATGGCATCTCACTAACTGAATGTTGGTGATTCTTTAAACTGTAAATAATGGTCTTCATGAGATCTTAATGAGTAGATGATCTTTGTCATGTTTTGAAGATGCCTCAAGATCGGTATCTTTATATGAGACAGTTGCTAGAGCCTCAAACTTAGTGCATATGTTGCTTATTGTGACAAGATGATCCCTATCGTTTTTCATGTAAGTCAAAGGTCATTTGATGTCACCAGAGGTGGAAGATTGAAAACGTTTTAAGAAGATACCTCAGATACCAACTGATTCAAACTGAATTTTCAAACTGTTAACATTGAAAGCTCTTGACGAGTAGATGATCTTTTTTATGATGGTCAAAGGTCACTTGAGGTCAGAAAAACATCACAGCTTGAATACCTGGTAGCCATGGTATATCTCAAGAAGGGTAAGGTGACTGAACTTTAAAGTTGGTCTGTCGGTTTTTCATAAATTTTGGCAAAGAATCACAAATTCTTTGACTTTCTGTTTTTTTTTTTTTAATGTTACCTTCGCGTTTAAGGCTTGTATACTAAATCAATTCAGGTTTCATGTATCAAAATGAAATGTCTCCGATAACCGCATCAGTCCATTCCGGCTGTTTTATTTTATTCGTCGGTCTTATCGGTGATTTATGTAATGAAAGTGATCTGCGTTAAGTAGTTCTTCAGATGCTCTTACATGCAGGTACCATCTGAACATAGTCATACATACACGTATGTAACATCCTCAGTATATATCCGCATTCTATGAATCTTACCTTGTTTATCTGCCACATTGTGTGCTGCATGTAACGTACATGGTATGCGATGTGGGACAAATGTTCCATATTAAATATATTTTCGATCTAATATAACCATAATTAAGCCCTGCCCTCTGATTGATGTATAATTTATACGTGGGTTAAGTCGATAGGCGGATATATTCAAAGTATAACACTCCCATATATTCGATTTAATACAAGTCCACCGGTTACGATTCCGAGCAAATTCCCACCCCACTCGACTGGAATAGGCTACCAGTCAGAATCAGGTCGCAAACCAATTCCATTCCAATTTAAATTTCAGCAGTTTCAATTTCTGTCCAATTCCGAGTCCAAGAAAAACTGGAGTCAGAGTATGGACTCGGCGGTTACAGCCCTGGTTTTCATCATAGACAAGCATATGGTGGTATTTACACAGGAGAGTCTTGACAAGCTCTGATACGATTACAGGCATAGTTCATGAGACCTTTTCGCCATATTTTACAGCTGGTAATATGTTTGAAAAATAGAAGGGTTCAAATACGCATTCTGTTCCTGAGCATGAAGTAGCACGTCACGACTTATCTGTAATATGTTTAAGCCATAATTTTGTGTGAGACTTTGGGTACACGACTTCCCTTTTCTTTTCTTTTTTTTGCGTTTTGGCGAGGTCCAAAAATGGCCGATTTACCCTCATTTTTATAGAAATAAATCTGAAACAAACTTTATAAAGAGAACGGACTTGGTGATATTGGTCGACATGTCGAATGACAGGAAAGAAATGACATTCGTCATTAGACATCTTGATATTCGTCATCACGTCACTCCGTAGTAATAGGCTGAATATATGTCCATGGAAGTTTAGCCCTAGTGTCCAGATTTGAAACAGGTAATTTTAATACGAGCAAAGCATTGCCGTTGTCTGGCCGAGTATTAACTGAAAGACAAGTTAATTACATTCAATTTTAATACCCGCTCGCATAATGCTTAGACATACAATATACACATCTACATCTTGTTACTTGCTTACTTTACGATATTGACCTGCGAGAGATGAAAAATTAGTGTAGTGTGGTCAGTGTAGTGGCCCCCTCTTCTTTGAAATGGTTCCCTCCTACAGCAAAACAAACCATCCACTTTACTATTTTTTGAGGTAAGCACATTTGCAGTATGTAACCTAAGCCTCCTTAGTTGTGGTGGTTGGACAGAATACGAAACCAACCGCGTATTTTGTCCCTTTCTCTTTATCGGATAATGAAGTAAAACTACGAACTGAAAAGTTCGTCGTGAACCAAATGACGACGATACATCGAAACCCCAGCCTGGTTCACCGTCTCTTGTTATTAATCCTTACGAGCATTTCTGTGTGTCAAGAGAGACGTCATGCGTATGCCGGTACTATCAGCACAGACGACAATGATCGCTAACGTAAGGGGGGAGCGACCCGTTCCCGGTGTTTGTGATAGGCCCGGCCTATGCTTATAATGAGAAACGTAGCCTCATGAACCGCACCGATCATGTAAGTGTTAGCAAGAATTGACGTGACACATGTATCGGCATATTGACCTATACCGTAATGGTAAAAACACGAGTCACTATACATATTGTGCAGAAAATTTCGTCCACACTTTCAAGTAAATGATACTCATACCTGCTAAAATAATCGTATTTTCACAAACCACTACACCGTTTGCCGTACTTTCGTTTGAGGTCTGAAGTACTTTTTTTTTTTTTTGCTCATGTGTTTGTCTGCTTTTAGCGTACGGAATGGCATCACTGAACATTGTTGAGTGTTAATAAGCAGGCAAATATTAAAAAAATATGAAGGAACTCTCGAGGGTAAACTTGATAACTGAGTCTAGCTTGCGAACAGAGCACAGAACTTCGTGGGGTAAAAGTTCATCCAGTCTGTTCTAAGCAGAGATTTGAATATCCAAAGTATACAAATCAAAAGCAACAGCCTATACATTTGTTTTGTACTGAACTTAATGTTAGGGAGTGCTTAAATCATGTCTCGAGAAGACCTTTTTCTGCATGATAGAACATGAGGTGATATCGATAGATACCATCATGGTTAGGGTTTGTTCCTTCGATGAAACCTTATCATGTATGATATCATGTGAGGATTGACTGGATCAATGGGAATGGGTATGAATATTCTTGTATGAAAAATGGGACTTACACGATGTTTTTTGTAGGGGCTATAACATACTGAATCACAGTGGCAAAACATGACAAATTTCAACTCATATGTCAGATTTAAGTTCTGAATGAACTGTGTAATAAACAGCCTCCACCAGAGTGGAGCCCCCCCCCCCCTCCCAAGGAGCTCCTTACTTTAGATGTGCGTGTGTCTGTGGTTATTGAGGGCGTGCATTTTTTGAAGTTTTAGAAAGTTTAAACTTTTTCTCACAACCTTTTTTCATTGACTTTACGTACCACGATGGCTCATTCTGCATCTGTTTTTCATTTAATTTAGTTAATGTGAAGCAACCATCTTTAGTCAAGACGAAAGCTTTTAAGTGGAGACTATGATTTGACTCTTTGAAACTTGCCGAAAGGACTGCTAGGGGAAATAGTCCCCCTCCATTTGGCGATGAAATGCAATTTGCAGGTCCCTAGATGTCAATATACTGCTCCCCAGATTATTTTGCTCTTACGTGACGTGTGTGGTAAAAAAAAAAAACCTCCATAAATTTTACAATAATCACTACCTGCCATTAGTTCCCCCCTCACCGTCATTTTGCATGCTGACATTGTTTACAGCCAGTGGGTTTCAAACCCCGAGTCCCCCCCCCCCCCCCCCCCAACTAGAGCTGTAGAGAACACGCTTCGATTTTTGCAGCAGGACTTCAGACGCGCAGAAATTGTGTTCCTCCTTGATATGATTTTTTTCTGCAGCACTTTACATTGAGAGACAAAACCATTTGTCTCCCCCAATCGATCCCCCCCCCCCCTCACTGAGAACGACTTGACGTGTTCTGCTAAAGTGGTAATCCACATCCAAAACTAATTTCGAAATGCAAACGAGAAAAACCAATCTAAATATTGCGCCTTCCCTGAAATGTGGCTGGCTCCCATTTCCTGCGAATGTGTTTCCTATATACCGTTTGCTTGGAAATCCATGGATTTGTGTCTTCAAAGCTCTAACTCCTTTTCGGGCTTCGGTTGATCCTTCGCACATATAGCCATGGAAAAAAAGAAAGAATAGTGTGTAAAGAAAGCTAAAGACCATCGTAAAAAGCTAAAGCTATGTATGTGGCACTTACAGATTTACACTGCATTATGGGAGGCAGTTTGCCTGCACGATGAAAGTACAGATTAAGCAACGAATAGATGTGACATAAATATACACAATTCCATCAGTGGAGATATGTCGGACCAAATGAGCAAAACGCATGAGTTACAGAGAAGTATTATTTTTACCCTGTCAATGTGTGCTTTTTCGTCGGCGTATATTTACGTCTCATGACTTCTTTTCCCCCACCTCTTGTGATCCTTTATTATGTTTCACTCAAACGACTGAATAGAAGAGACTAGTATCACTGGAGTTTGGCGTTAAATCTCCACCGTTTTTACATTCATTTCACATTATAGTCCCTCAAAGAACACGTTTCGTTCAACAATTATTTCTGCAAAAAGAAAAAAAGTCTTCCGAGTATTAACTGTGTATGCATGGCAGCCTTGCTACAGCTTGCTCTCTCTTGTGCGGATTCTGGAATGATCAATGAATGATTTTATTCGCCTATATCATATTCATACTGTGAATCGTTCAAGTCTGTAAAAAAAAAAACAGACAAAGCCATCCATTCTTTCATCTATTCCTCGTTCCATCCATCCGTCCATTCATTCATGACTTTCTTTTGTATTGTTTCACAAATAGGCGTATCAAGAATTGTGACAAACACAACAAATCATGAACGATTCAACAATGGATGATCAATTTAAAACTCCTTTCAAGATGGAGTATCAATGTACCTTTGTTACTTAGGATTTTCAATGAAAAATGAAACTCATTCAGCATTAAACATAAAGGACTGGTATAATTGTTAAATCTGACCTAATGACATCCAAGAACTGACATTAACAGGGGAAATTGCTTTCGCAGAAACATCAATGTGTGAGCCTTGCGTGACTCCAATGGAGCCTGTCCGTTTTTATCACTTCAACTAATTTGCTGCATGTAAGCGAAGAGCGAATTACCGACAAAGTTAACCTGTTGCTGGGGGATTCTGTAAACAATAAATCTATACAAAGTGACAAATTTCTGAGAAAAAAAAAACAAAACAATCATTAACGCGATCTGATCGTAAACAGCAACAAATTAATATATTGTCTTTAATATGAGTTTGCGTATAGGTTCTATTGCTTCCTTATTTGTTCACAGTGTTGTATTTCTGCGAAGTCTTGACATGTGTACACTAACTAGTCAACCGTTTTAAATGACACGTAGCTTTCAACATAGAGGCTTATTGACACAATACTTATCACGAAGTAAAGGCAAAAAAAGAAAAAAGTCGGCCTATACATAGACGAATATGACAGGTTTTCCATTTAACGGTGAATGACATTCCCGGTATGAGTCGTTAAAACTATTGAACGATCCTCTGATGGTTTTGAACAGGTTCATGTAATGAAAGCATTAGACCTATTTAGAAACATTAATGTAACCTAACCCACATTGTCAGAAAGTGACTGTATAGCCTATAGTCACACTCAAGGCATAGTTTGAAGATTTCAAATAGAATACGACTTCTGCCGGTATATACCACAGAAATCGCGATCAATCGACGATAAATCTATAATGTAAGTCGATGACATTACAGATTGATGCAATCTAATACCATTTGTCTTTGTAATCATTATATCATTATTTCCCCCTTGGAGAGGGCAGGCCCGTAGCACAGTAAGATGGTGGGGGGGGGGGGGTCGAGGACTGGACAAGCCACGGTGTAAACGTCTTGCGAATTCTGCGTAAAAATTGAGGTTTTTTTTAAAATGTTCACTTTCATTAAATTAATGACAGTAAAAACTATGGTGAGAAGAAGTTGGCAGAGGAAGAAATAAGATAAACTGCTCAAAGGGGCTCATTGAGTTGATACAGTTTAGTTTATGGCGAGTTTGAAAGAATCCAGTACACGCCAATACTTCCAGTGAACCTCATTTATCCTGTATCTATTCCTACCTGTATCTGTTCCTACATTTACTGAAAATGTGAGAAATTGCAGTATTTTTATGAATAGGAATTGCCTATGGTTAACATATTATTGTAAAAAGTGTCCTGTCACAGATTTTCAGTGAGTGATTGTGATTGTTAATTAGGCCTACCCTATTGTTATTGCTTTAGTTGTGTGCCAGACGTCCAGAATCTCTTAGTTTGACTATTTACAATCAACATATGAGTAATACTCAACATTTGCAACAAAATATCATGAAATTTGTGAACCAACTCAATGAGCCTCTTTAACGCATCGGGATGTTGTCCATAGGTCATTCGAAATCCACTTGAAAGTATGGCTGATGTGGTCGGACACAGACTGTGTCATCTATTCATCTTCACGTTATTTTACTTCGTTGAGTCACAATGAGTTCACCAATTCGGTGAAAGCACTGAGCTATTACATCGTGAAAGTGAATTGCCCAGGTGGTATCAAGTCACTGGCGACCGCAACAAGTGGGGGCGTGATAAGTAATTCTCCCGATCTGCATTTCCGAACGTCGTGATAGTTAGCAATAGGCGGGATCAAATATAGGCCTACGCGAAGTGACGGTTGTTTGGTCTTGTAAATTGTGCCCTATAGTTTTCCGCCGTTTCCGCAGCGAACCAGTTTAAATAAGTTTAGGTCTAGGTTTCAGTATTTACATCTTTTGTCAGTGGGTGTTGGGTCAGTGTCAGCGGACGTACTGAATACCGTTGCAACAATAATGAATTTTATGTATGTATGAAGGTGAAATCTGTATCATGCATACCTGTGTAATCGGGAATAGCCGGATACTAAATCTGTAAGTTTATGATATTTACAAAAAAGGGGAAAAACTTAAGTGGCATTTAAAGTCATTTACATTTCTTAATTCACTGAACCCAAATTCTAAACATTTCTTAGGTATGAATATATTTTAAGATCGTAGACAAATTTCAGATATCCCCATTTTAGAGTTCTCAAGCAATAATTCCCGACCTCTGTCTGAATATCTGGATAAATTGTTACTGTAAAACAGCTGACTCTACACGGGCGCGTGTGTACTGTGTGCAATAATTATACAGAATTTTGTCCCAGTGGCGGTGGAACCTGGGCTGGGAGGGGGCTCGGACTCAGCCCCCAATAAGGAAATGAGGGACTAGCTACCCGTCGATATTTGCCAATTACTACAAGAATAAACGAAACTGGACAATACATACTTCATCATGATTCTTGTCTATCACATGGTTCTTGTTTATCATCTCGACCCAGTTTATATATATTACCGTATTTCATAGATTGATTGTTCTCTCATTCGGACTGAGCAACCGCAGACAGAGATCTCCATTTCAAGGTTTGGCACATGCAGTGTAGAACACTCGGGGAGTGAATGACTCGTTTCCCGCCATCTGGAGACTTGTAAAGCCCAAAATTTTCCTCAGTGCTCCGCGCCAGCCGGTGGTGGCGCTTCGCTTAAATAAGCTCATGTCCACATTCCCCTTTTCCAGGTAAGAGCATATAGTGCGTTGGAAATAGGGAAACTGTATACTTTCAAAGAAAATCGCTATGCAAATGATTTAAAGCTGGAATATGAGTTGAATATTTATCATATGTTGCCATTGAAAATCAAATATGTTATAGCCACTTCAAAAAAAAAAAAAAAAACATTGTTTAATTCCCATTTTCGCATAGGCCCTCTATGAATATTCATGTCCATTCATATTCGTCTGTTTGATTTAAATTAACCGTGATTGACCACTAGGCTTTCTTGGAGAGTCTAAATTTTGCATAGGACCAACACAAATATCGAGAAAATCCTCGTATTCAAATATCTGGAAGATGAATTATAGTTCTCTTTCAGATTTTGTGACTTTTTTCCCCTACTGTCTCTTCCCTGAAACACTCACTGACGGAGGGCAAATATAGATGACCAGGCAAATGGCCAGTACAGCTCATATTCCAGCTTTAAGGAAGAACGCATATCAAAATTTGAAAGAGGAGTTATGACTTATGCATTCTTTGCGGCGTCCCGACCCCCATACGACAGGGTGTAGCGAGAAAAGACTCAGTGGTAATCAATTGCTGGAATAGTCCCCTTCTCACAAGATTTGCGGTTTGATCTTCCGACTGACACAGAGTGGACAATTATTTGCTTGTTGTTCGTTATTATATGACCTTTTCAGTACCCCCACCCCCGCGCATTTACCTCTGTACCAAAAATGACGTTTTTAAATGTCAAAATCATCCAGCCAATGTTTGCCAGGATTCCGGGTAAAAATAATTACGGATTTTGCAAAACATTATGACCCACGCTGGCGAAATATTTGCTGTTGCCAGAAGTATATAGGCTGTAATGAAACGGGAGGGGGGGGGGAACCGTCAAGAGAAATTTCCCCCTCTCCTTAGGGTGATGGGGGATCTGTTTGGGAGACATATTGTAAATATTTTTGTAGCAAAAATTTGAATCAGAAAAAAAAAAAAACAACAACAACAATTATAGACACGTCTGTATTAAGAAGATGAGAAACCAAACTCATACAGTATTTTAAAGCAATTGCGCGCACGTTACAGAGGGATTACCCCCTGAACTTAGGATTTGAAAAATGTTCTGGGGACAAATTAGGAATATTTTTCTCTGGACTTAATTAAAAAGATGCCAACTATAGATAGGTCTTCCAGATAACAACTCAACCTTAAACTCATTAAAACGTGGAATTATAGTCTTTTAGTGTCGTTGTGACTTTCCATATCCTTAATGCTATCTAGATATTTCATTTTTTATTACTCTCTCCCCTACTGACCCCCTCTCTCTCACGTAAACAAAAGTGTACGCGCATGAGTATGTAGTCGCTACATGGTTTAAGGGAAAGCTCGAAACGTTAACAAGAATTTAAGATGTGACCAAGACACTTAACCAACACATACACTATCAACCCCAAAGCCTACAATAAAATCGAAAAAAAAAATAAATTGAAATTAAGAAACATTTAGGAGCATATCCTGTTATGATTTGAAATCAATCGCAGCATATTTTCTACTTGGCCTATATGCGTATGAGGTTCATTCGTAGAAAAAAATTGTTACTTGCACAGTCATCTGTTTTTACAAACTGAAAGAAAACAAGACGGGGCGCACAATTCCCGCACAATGTTTCACCTAGTTTCATTTTGTAGAGAGGGAAAAAAAAAGATGCAAACAGCTTTTGCATGTATATATAGTCTCACATTAAAAAGAAACCTAACACAATTAATCACTGGAAATCTACACAAAACTAAGCCTGCTGTTATAATGTTAAACAAAATTTAGACATTAAACATACAATAATGAGAGAGTGAGTGAATAAAACAGAAAAAAAAATAACCGCAGATATTGCGGATTTAAAACGGAATTCTGGGAATATTTTATCGCTATGGAATACACCACCGAATGTCAGCGAAATGAGCCTTTATGAACGAAAAAATTAAAGAAGGAAAAGAGGCGACCGAATTCTCAAAGACCCTTTAGGGGTTTTGGTTTCTGTGGATTTTCAAACAACTTAGATGACTTATTTCACTGAGCAGGACACGGTTTTTCAAAGAAATGCATGTCAGGGCTTCGTCACGTCTATTTATCAGTAACCAAAGTAACACGTATAAGTCATTTCGACCATTCCTTATGTTTGATTCGATTTAATTATTGTGCCGTCTGCGAATTTGTCATAAGTGAGGTAAAACCGTTAACTCTATCAGGGAGTGGAAATCATTTTGTTTAATGTAATTTATGTACTAATTTTTTCCCTTTCATTTCCTACTTGTGATTTTGCTTTGTTACTTTTTCTAAGGTTATCCAAGAAAATCAAGATTGAAAGTTTAAACTCATGATAGTGATAAAAAGTTCCGAGACTGGAGTTGATAACAAGGAACATGAAGAAACCGGTAGCTTGTCCGGAGAAACAGCACGTTACAAAAATGCTTATAATAAGTCATTTAACAAAATATTTAATTCTGGCCAATGGAAATTATTGGATGCATTCATTAAGAAGACATTTTTCATTTTTTCTTAATTGTTTTAATTCGCTCTGAATTTGATAAGGCATACTGTAATTTGGAGTCAGTAAAAACGTACCTATATTTAGATGTCATGAAATGTTTAAAAAAAATCGTCAAATTGTTACGTTAAGCTGAAAGTTTCTCATAGAAAGGTCACAAGAAGACTGCAAAAAGAACGGAGACGCGTCGTCAATGGCGACGTTTTCATGGTTCCGTGATAAATGTGCAGAAATCAATGTAGGTATAGTGTTTTCTTTACTCATGAGTTTCCCACGATACTATGACATTCAGAAACAGAAAGACAAACAATATATTGCAATCTGCAACAAAAAAAAAAAAAAAAAGGAAGAAAAAGAAAAATTTGCACAGGCAGACACGCATCATTGAATGCCAAACAAATTCTTCACAGCGCAAGATATAAAGAAACGTATTCAAATCTACGTTTCAATTTGCATTATGCTGACAAACTAAGTAACCGTGTGTGTGTGTTTTTTATGAAACGGATGATTGCATCGTGGTGAAGGGGGATAAGTGGGTGTTACTATCCATCTTTAATATATATTCATGTGTTGAAAATACTTGAACCGATGACTTGAGTCTGCATGAAGGGAGGAATTCTGCGGTCAGGAGGATACCTCCGGCAAAAACACAATACATTGCATCAACAAACAACGTGACAAACAATACAAATGAGTTTGCTTATTGTGACACTTACTTTTGTCATCGAAACAAGACTAAACGTATATCTATTTTATCCCGACACCCAACGTTTATCCCCTCATTCTCTCCCCTCCTTTTTTTTCTTTTAAGTTCCACCTCTCCCCGCCCTTCCGCTGTCCACCTCCTTCTCCCTTGCCTCTACAATACGCCACCCCTGTCAACTTATCCCTAAATCCAAATTCAGACAATAGCTGAAACAACTGGAAATTTATATTTTTGTATGGATGTGATAAAGGGAAGGTTTGTTACATGTGAGAGAGTGACACGTGAATTAGGGTTGGAAATACAACCTTTGTTCCTTTCGGCACATTACATTTCCTCGTCAGAATAATCAACGATTGACCGTGCATTAACCACAGGATGATGAACGATCGAAAGTTAAATAAAAGCATGGGGCGCAGCCCGAGCGTATATCCAGCGAGCGCATTTACCCCGGAGAGTGCATTATTTTTCATTTAATACACAGGTCCAAAGTTGATTAACCTTGGTCGTATACAAAATATGAGATTTTGTTAAAAAGACGAAAAGTAAAGAAAATTTGGTTTTGTAAATAACCGCATTTTTATTGAAACTGCACGGAAACAAGACGAAAAGGAAAACATGATTCACAACATGTCAACAATGTTCGTCCGGGATAGACAAAGTATTACCATCACTCTTGTGTGAGATTGGCTAACGACAAAACATTGTCCATCTACGTTTACATTGTATTCATCCGTCGGTGATTTTACTGTTAAATCAATCGTGCTCTATTGATGGGATAATGCACCGTCACCTGACTGAAATGGGCCAATAGGAGTCGAGATCTCTCACCAAGCATATATGAACATGGTAGGTGAAAAAATAAATAACAAACGCATATTTGCAAATATTTCCTATGTTTTTGATCGGTAAGTTTTGTTTCATGTTAAGTAATCAAATTGATCTAACTTAAGGGATAGACTGATGACTTCGTCTGCTTTGATGCCTGAAAAATGAAACCATTTATCCGTCGCTCTCATAATTGCAGAATTTAAAAACATGTAGGTCGGTTAATTTCGTTTAACACCTAAACCGCAGAAACAAACATTATCAATATATTTCTACGATCTAAACTTTCAAATAGCGAGAGTTTGTTTCGTATATTAGCAGGTTTTTTTCAAAGAATAATATTATTTCACCGAGGGTAAAATCACGCATAACGTCATCATGATTTTTAGAATATACTTCACTTATGTAGAAAAGAATGATTAATCATTAACCTAGATACATGCAATTAAGCCACGGTCTTATTTCGTCAGAGAATTCGAAATGGCGTAAAGAGGCGTATAGTCCTATGTTCCTCACGGCACAAAAACGTAACGGGTAAAGAAAACATAGGTAACAAGCAAATTAAAATAAAAAATATCACGTTGGTAGGTGTAACATAATTAGTCACTACGAGAATGCAACTTCATTTAGGAAATGACATTCGATCGTTTCTGCGTGGAGAACTTAAGTTAGAAGCTCCTAAACCGTCCGCAAGTTAAAATGCCTAGTTTTTGTTCGATCTTTCATTTTGGCCATTAAGTTTCCTTCATACAATCTCAGAATGGGACATGAAGTCTCCTTTAGACATGATATTAGTTTCTGCAATTAGTCACAGTTTTGCTCAGCAAATTTGTCATACACATCAACGTAGTGCAGAGAATTTATAGATGTTGTTGTATACGCGTGATGTTTGAAATTTTGTAAAAAATAGCCAATTTTCATAGGGCCCTTTCATAGGGCAATTTACGTTGTTTTATAACCTGAACAAGTTTGGCAACTTTTTTTCCTCCTTTTAATATTGATATTTAGCCTTGATTTTCTACCCAGACCTAGACAAGCGTATCGTAAGCCAGTTGTCGCTTACAAATTTCATTGAACACTTTCTTTTACAGAATTTTGCATTTGATTGAGGACATATAACCAATTTTATTTTACATTCACTCTATTGTTTTTCAAGTAGGCTAATACTGATAATACATGAGTATCTTATATACATATTTGTACGTGTGTGCGGGTGCCTATGTGCAGGTGTGAGTGCTTTGGGGAGGAGTAGGAGAGAAAGATGTAGAAAACCTAATTCCTTACACGTTCCATGTATTCATTTTTTTGATAAATCTTAATTTCATGAAATTACCACCATCGCGGTACTTCATTACTTCCTCGTCCCGACCATGTCCCACGCGACTCGCTATCTTTTTCTTTCCTGTCTTTGATTAATTATAAGCAACTTTTTTGCCCAAGCATTTATACTTTTTTACTTTATTTTTATTTTTTTAACAATTCTTTAACTGCCAAGAGACACCACTTTGTTTTGCCTGGAAAGATAAATTCGTTCTAAGAGGGAAAAAAAAGCCCTGGAGAAAGATTGCCCTGTAACGAATGATCGATCAAGGTAAAGCCGCAAAAGAAACTAAATATGCTAATGTAGGCAGTTTATTGTCGCTGTTCCGAGAAATCTAGACCATGAAAATTAATGCTAAACAAACCCACTTAAAAATAACCCCGGTAACCGAAAGTAACACGCAAGGAATTTGATCTCATACGAGATTGCTTCAGTACGGGTTTGTCGTTTCTGCCCAGCCCCAACTGGTCACTGAACAGCTGAGTATAGACGAGGGTGACCATCGGGAGTGGAATGAGAATGAAGAGTGCAAGGGTAGTGGAGGAGGGGGGGGGGAGAGGTGTAGAGGTGGGGTGTAAAAGAGAGGAAAGCCAACTGCACTGGTGCTTTGAATGCAGGTTGAGAAATATAAGTCAAAGAAAGGCGGTTGCTCATAAAAAGTTAAACTGAAACTGTGTAAATGATGCTTCTCGAAAGGGAGTATATATACTGAAGACTGATTCGTTTGTATCCGCAGGACAAACGGGTGTCCTTATCTGTTCATAACGGTGAGACGGAGACTGGTGTAAGGATCCTTCTCCATCCCTAAGACAACAGAACGAATATTCGAGGGTAGAAAGTCTAAATATCTGACCATTTTGCTCGGTAAGTCGTTCGATCCATTGCTCTGAGGAAATGAAACGATTATGAACCCTTCAAAAGGTACATTAGGGTCGATTGGGGGGGTGGGGGAAGGGATGGACAGAGGACGCATTCCCCCCCTTTTTGAGTGTCGGTGACACTAATACATTTATCTGCCCACATTTTGGAACCGGCAACTAAAAGCATAAATTAAAATATTCTTACTGGATGTGAAAATTTCCACAAAACTGTGTTCTGGAAATCAAAGAAAACTTACGTTCAAATTTAAAATGCCAAAGAGACTTGGAAAGTGCCATTTGCTGCAATCCGAGAGGCGTTTTTATCGCTCGTCACCAACCGATGGTGGCACTCCGTTTTAGAAGGAGGTGGAGATCTAGGGTCCTAGATGAAGTTCCCCCCTCCCTAGACTACGATCCACACATAATTTTATGTGATCCAATACGTGGCAATTTTCATGCGAGTTGTGACTAGATCTTTAAAGGCATAATCTGCTAACTGATCACCTTGTAAATGGTTGAAGTACAACGAAATCTTACCTGAAAACAAAAAGTAAACCGCAATGTCAATTCCGAGCAATGACGTAGTTTAAACGATACCTTTTTCTTTCAGGTCACACCTAAATGTGTAAGATCATGTTAAATAAAATAATTAGAAAAAATGAAAACAAACAATAAGTAATTAGAACGCTTACAAAGAAACTAAAAACGAAAGACATCATTATAAAAAGGCAGACCCACGTAGAAGTGAGATGTGCTATTAATAAACTTAAAAACCTGAAAGAAGACTATATTCTTTCACTTTCACATATTAGTCAGAGATTTAAAATAATCAAGTAAAAACGTTTCTTAATTAAGGACAGAAGAACCCCAAGACGGTCAATATGATAACAAGTCACTAGACGTTGGGGAGGATGAAATCTACTTAGTATTCCTTGATCTGCACTGTGATGATGTGGCCGCTTTGTCAACTTATAAGCTGCACTGTTTGAAGATTCCTGTCACGAGTTCAGCCCAAGTTCAAATTGACCAAGAAATAGGACTTGGGGAAAACGGGGGTGGGCAGTCGCATAAGAAATTACTCCACTAAAGGAATAATAAGCCACCGAAAAAATTGATATCTCGCAAAATAACCCCCCTCCCAAAAAACAAAAAACAAGAAAAAAATACAATTAGCAATAACTTTCCGCTGTCTTCATTGCTGAAAATCGTATCTTAATAGTGTGTTTTGTTTGGAAGTTATGGATTTCTTACGATGTATCGTTATCAAAATTGTACATTGCTTTATAGAAAATATGTTGCGCCACATAGGCACAACTACATGAATATCTTCTCTGTTTTTTATAATCTTGACTGTCTTATAGAACCATTACCGTAGTCTAAGAGATGAGACCCTTCACTTTCACAAAATCTGCAATGCACCCAGTCTCAATTTTTTTTTTTCATTGGTGTTAAATTTCAAGGTTGAATCATTGCTTAAATTCATTTCAATAAATGCTTCAAAAAAGTCTTTTGGCAATAATTTGCCACTGTTACTTGAAACTTTTGTAACCTTGGGGGCAACTGGAAAATCTTTCTTCACCAGGTACGCCTTACATCAAACAGCAGTATCTTGAGTTTCGAGTTGAAATACCTGCAGTGAAGGATTATTGTTTCATTAAAGAACCTCGTCACTTGTCACTGTCGTTTTTCTCCATCCCTCGAATATCGTAAAACCATAGGATATCATCTTCCCACTTTCTTAGAGTAAAATTAAAATTTTTGAGACTTCGTTGTTTACCTCGTTTTAAAGAATGTATAGACAGGCAAGTTCAGGTAAGTGGGGTAGTCTTGCGCAATTAAAAAAAAAAATGAATATTTTGAATGATAATAGAAACAAATTGGCGTTAGCAAATACATTTTAGCTCATGTTGTATGTTCACAAATGAAACATGGAAACCATTAGAAGTGACATTCATGTTGTAAGTAAGATTACGTGTAAGATTCTGTGACAAAGGCACACAGTTTTGAACTACGTATAGGGCCTATCACATAATATTCCCATATGCACGTAATTGAGCCTATGGAAACATTTAGTGGTCGAAATCAGAATTCAATCCAGGATATCACGAGGGAAACCTATCACACAATATACCACAGCCCGGAATTGGGCGCTTTTTCTCCAGTCCCCATAGTTCGTACTAAACAAATCGCTGGTCACATGGCGACTTTTCCCCGTATTTCATAAAAAAAACAAACAAGAGGGAGTGTTCAGTGGAATTGTAAAAGTCCAGAATTTTTGGAATTCCTGAAAACACTCAAATACGAAGAACGATTCTCCTTCTTCGTATTTTCTCGGTATGGACCGATCCCCCCCCTCCCCCTCCATGCTCTCATCTTACACAGTGTGCAAAAGTTCCTCACGCCAACGGTATCATATTTCACAGTAGACTGTACTTCTGGTAATGAAAAGAAAATATTCTCACTCGATCAGGGATGAACGTGTGCTCCTTGGTCCAAAAAAAAAAAAAAATGTTAATGAAAAGAAGTGAAACTAAAATCAGAATTCAAATTTAACGGAGTCACTTCCTGATCACAGCTATCATGCGATATGTGGTAACATGAGACACTTGACTATCATCTTGTGTGTTAATGTCCATAATTATCTAGAATGACGAGATTTGTTTTGGCAGTGATCCATTCACCCTACCCTTTGCCGTGAATCAAATCTACGGTTGACTTGAGGGGACATGCTCGATGGACAGTCATCATGTGATAATAACTGATCTCGATAAAACTTTGCTTTTGCGTGTGTCGAGGTACCGACTTACGCTAACTCAAATGCTCAACATCCCCTTCGGGAAAATTAGTCAAATTGTCCAGATATTATGATTCAAATAATTTGTCATGTAAAAAAAAATAATACCAAAGTTGGTAAAATAAATCCACCCTTCCTGGGTTATAAAGCTACCCAACATTAGGTACTTTTTCACCAACTTGGGTATTTTTTACCAACAATTTGTAACGAGGCATACGTACCGAATCTTTTTAAAGTGTAAGTTAACGCGAAACCTCAAAAAAATTCTTCTGAGATGTCGAGCTAGCCAGACGTCGAATATAAAGGGCAAAAAACATTGTCGAGATAACAAGTTATTTTAACACGATAGCTTTACATTTTGCATGTCCCGTCATGTCTACCATACAAATCTCTCCATTTTATCTTTTTGTTTCTAAAACACTTTAATGACATTTTTCAATCGTCCTTCTTTTCACGTCATACACGTTCTCCAATCAAGTTTACAATCTCAAACCCCTCCCACACAAACGTACAGTATTATCTCCCCAATCGATCTTTGCCACACCCCCTCCCCCCCCCCCCCCTCTCACCCAGGACGTTACAACAATTTATGATCACGCCCGCTGCTGCAGAGAAGCTTGGGAGCTGTTTCGCTATGTATAAAGCAGCAACGCAAACTTACTGAGAAAAAGAAAAGGCATTGTGTCCAGGTGTTTACTTATGTCAATTTAATGTCATAGGAAACCTGCAGTCAGCAGGACACCATTGACGCACACAAACTAATAAAAATATTTCAAGTTTAATATCACAAATTCCAGGCCTCAACAAAGGCAGTTTGATCTCTTCAGTTACTATACACATTAACCCCACGTGATCCCCCACGTGATCCAATTATCTCAGAATTTTTACCCAACCTGCAAATGTTATGCTGTCTACATTGTGACTGCTCAGTCATCCGATTGGCTATAAGAGATGACGTAGGCTACGTCCCTGGGAGGATCGAAATAATTTTCAAAGATCAAATACTTGCAGGCTGAATGGATGTTAGTGAATTATGGTAACTTAAAACTTTCCAGGTATGGTCGGTAGTATGATTTCCAACTTTTTATTGTTGGTTACTGACAAACGTACTATACCGACAATCAATTAAACTGCACAACAGTAATACGAAGTCCCCGAGTAACATAAAGTACATTTAACACCTAACAGTGACACTACTATAAAATAGTTAACGAAAAGGGCATCATTTTGTTCCTTTATCGTTACACAAAGTTTTGAAGCGATTTCATACGATACACTACGATGATGTCACGTTCCTAAAGTGACGTCATTATTCAACTCACTTCTCTGACGATGATGAACTAAGGAGAAAACATGGTCTGAATAGTAACCAGACAAAAATGCCTCTTAAGGCGGTTTCCTGTGATTCATCATCCTCTATCGAAGGAAAGGGTATCGATGAGTTGCTATTGCTCAATCAGAAAGCTGGAAGACAGCTCCCTGGTTCGGTGCACCCATCTGTGCCACTTATACCAGGGCTTATACAACGCTACAGTAATTACATGCATTCCTCGGCAAGGGAGAGCCTATGTCTCGAATATTCTTCTTCTCGCTTGGGGAATGAGGTTTCCAAGAAACTGAACGAAAATAACCCCCAACAGAGAACGAGGAGCCATGCTGTTCAATGACGTCACATAATGTACTAAATGACGTCAGACACACTGAACTACAATAGACGTCAGCTTATGACAACTTGAAAATAAAACTTTGTTGAGCACATTGCTGGCAACAAGGTACAGTGTGTTATTGGCGTCAACGGTAGAACCACGCACGGACAGGACCATGTTGAGTTTTATTATTTTTCAAGGGGGAGGCTTGTCAGAAATCGAAACACAAATCAGTTCTGCTTTTAGTGTGGGACGGTCATTGAAGGTGATGGCGGTGGGAGGCAAGATCCACCTAAATTGATGCAATCATATTCCACATCGTGCACATTGGATAAGCCTGGCGCTGGAACAAAACAACAAAAAGATTCCATGCCTTTGGTTCCTATACTTGTGATAATTCGTGTATAATCAAAGCTACAATCAACTATGATCAAATGCTCCCAAGTTATCACTGGAAGTTTTACTACAACACCACTCATACTCAAGCAGCCATTTCGGAAAGCAACTGGCTTTTAAAAATAATAAACCGATAATCAACTGCAGCAACAATGGGCTTGTCCCGACTCTCGACACCAACCACAACTTGTGGGGGGGGGGGGGGAAGCGTTTAGTACACAGAGGAGGCAATCTTGAGCTCCCGATTCATTAAAATGAAATATTTCAGACACTTTGTGAAATTGTTACTTCTTATCTAAGTGTGAAGCCTTTCGATGAAAAATTAAGCACTCATATGTCAGTTTGATTACACTGGACGTTTGGGCACAAATTAATTGTATGGCACCACTTCCCGTAACACTTTACAGTCTGGCCTGCAAACATGCTATTGGCCATTATCTTGAACCCACGTTCAGCCTATTCAACGTTGGAAAATTACTGCTTTTTTCTCATATTTGGTTTTAGCGTTATATTTTCAATGTATGAAGCATGTGATACAAAAAGGTGAGCCAATTTCATTTCAAGACCGAGGCTCACTTTATATAGTCCTTACAACTACCTGTTGTCGGATCCACCTTTACCACCGTGACGCATAGCTGAGAGCTGGGGGTGTTCCTTAAAGCAGGAAGGTCTCAATTGCACCTTACCTGCTTCAAGGCAGAGACTCATCAGGGAGGTGCAATTAAGGAGATACAACGGAGGCTCCTCCCTTTGAAGAAGCCTTCTTTCCCCGCTAAGATCACTGTTTTGTTCACCAATTACAGATTCGATGGGCTTACAATGTATCAGGAAAGCACAGAAAATTACCCTTTCTGTTCCATCTCCTCATTCGCACCTCCATGGGCTCATCGCACGTTTCTAACAGTTCCAATTCTCACAACCTCTTACTTTTAGCTCGTCCGACAGCCTCCCCTGACAGAAACTCCTCATCCTTGTGCAATCGTAATTTTAAGTGCCGAATAGCCCGGTGACCATGCGAGGACCACACTGTAATCACCTCCACTGGCTTGTGATATCACCGTGGCACTACTTGAACATCCTTTGTATTTCTTTCTAATTTTTGACTGTCTTAAACTTCACAATAGTTCTCAACTACAGAAAAGCTCAACTGAAATTCCAAAGATTCCTTGCCTTGTGAGAAATGATCGTGCATGGATAAATGATTTGCTGGGCACACGTACACAGCCATTTGACCGAACGGCGAAGTTAGGCAAGTTCACGATTGAGGAAGTACCAGAATGCATTGCGGTCTCGATGACGAAAGCTTCGCGCCCACCAGTTGCTAACAGTACCACCTAATACCTAAGCAAACGGAACTGCGTTATAACAACTTGAACAGTACATAGTTGACAACACGTACCATATGGGAGGTCTGTCTGTGTTAACTTTGTAAAGTATTGCTTAATTCAAAAGGCAAGAATAACTTATTTTTTTTTATGGGTGTTTTGTATGTTTTTAAGCCTAAAACCTTGTCACAATGTATCATAATGAGCCATTGTATAACAGATCATGATTTTCAACAAGTTTCTGACAATCTTCTAGCAGATGAATAGTGACCACGTAAACCTTTCTTCAACATCACATGTGATTCCTAAAAAAAAAAGTTTCAGCTCAACAAAAAACCAGAATGCAGAAATGCATTGTGGTTTCGATGATCTATTTAAGAGAAATTTTTTTCTGAATCTGATATAATAGCATTAGTATGTGTCACATTTGTCACATTTTCACAATTTGACCCCTGTTGACCCCAAATGACCTTCACAAAAAACGATAGGGTTCCTGTACTCAATATGGTACAACTACATACAAAACATGAGATCTCTACAAGCTTCCTTTCTTGAGATACCATGTTTTCAATGTTTTCACAACTTGACCTCTGATGACCCCAAATGACCTTTGACCCCTACCATAAACAATAGGATTCTTCTTCTCAATATGGTACACCTACATACTAAATATGAGATCACTACAAGCTTCCTTTCTTGAGATATCGTGTTTACAAGGTTTTCACATTTTGACCCCTGTTGACCCCAAATGACCTTTGACCTCCACCAAAAACTACAGGGTTTTCCTTCCTAATGTGGTACACCTACATACTAAATATGAGATTTGTCCAAGCTTCCCTTCTTGAGATATCGTGTTTACAAGGTTTTCACCGTTTGATCCCTGTTGACCCCAAATGACCTTTGACCTCCACCAAAAACAATATGGTTCCTATACTTAACATTGTACAACTACATACAAAACGTGAGATCTCTACAAGCTTCCTTTCTTGAGATATCGAGTTTTCAAGGTTTTCACAATTTGACCCCTTTAACCCTAAATGACCTTTGACCTCCACCAAAAACATTAAGGTTCTCCTTCTCAATATGGTACACCTACATACCAAATATGAGATCTGTACAAGCTTCCCTTCTTGAGATATTGTGTTTACAAGGTTTTCACATTTTGACCCCTGTTGACCCCAAATGAACTTTGACCTCCACCAAAAACAATAGGGTTCTTCTGTGTCACGGTCATACACACACACACACGTACATACACACACACATATGCATGATTACAAAGGTTACGATTATCATCGAAACCAAAAAAGGTTGGTTGCCAAGCACAGTGGGGTGTAAATGCACCGACACATGCATGCTCCCAAGTTCCTGGACTCATTACCGTGCACCACTGACCTCAGCCCACTGAAAATGAAACTAAGGTAACGACATCAAGCCGGGCATTCTGGACAAGTCTCTGAGGAGATGAGGAGTTGCACCAAAACGGCCACACTTTTCCTCAACTCTCTTCCTCAGTTATTCTTCTATTTGATCACATGGAGGTGGAGACAGATGGGGGGACTATAGAGGAGCAGAAAGTATCGGATCACATACTGCTTACTTTTGTTTAGAATTGTCAACTACAAGAAATTTTCAGGCTTTTTACAGAGCAGTGATCCCAAGTTACCATCAGCCTCCACCAAATTCATGAGTGTACATCAACCCAATGTATACCCTGCG
The DNA here is from genome assembly GCA_021234535.1 of Stichopus chloronotus. Lineage (NCBI taxonomy): Eukaryota > Metazoa > Echinodermata > Holothuroidea > Aspidochirotida > Stichopodidae > Stichopus > Stichopus chloronotus. The sequence continues at coordinate 33,583,167 of CM037829.1, read as the reverse complement.
TATCGCACAAGCTTTTCGTTCAGCTCGTCGCTACGAAAAAGCCGAAAACTTTACGGCGGCAGCCACGAAGGGGAGGCAGCCACAGAGGTGTTATGCAGGCTACTTAATGTAGGGCTTCCATCTGTCAAATATGGAGGGATGGTTTGGTGGTTACAGAGTGATGGACTGTCTTGCAATCATTAGGTCACAGAAGAAACCCTGGTGGAACAACTTGGAAATTTTCTTGGGAGTCAAGATCACTTGTTCAGCAAAGCCGTCTTAGAGCGGTGCTCGGGGGTTTAAATTGTCGGTGATTTCTATTTGGGTTCCTGTTGTCTGATTCAGGTCTCATCCACTTCACATTGCTAAGTACAACTAATGGACCTGTGAGCTTGACACGTCTTCCACCCCTCCCTGTTTTTGGGAGAGTGCGGACTGGGAGATACACTCTCGTCCGTTGAATGGGGACATTAAATGGCAGTCCTAGGAGCAGATTTGGGTATGTACGGGAATTGCTTCCTTCAACACTGTCTGGCTGCCCTCTGAACACGGCCACATGGATTCCATATGCCTGGTGGATATAAATCACTGTACATAACAATTTGGTGGTACCCAAGTTCAGTCAAACTACATTTGCAGTATGCTCAATACTTCATTCTCGTCCAAACCGTTCAAAGCTCCTGACTTACAGGGAATGAGTCACTGCCATCTTCAGCTGCATCCTAAGATGTTACTAGTACCAATACTGAAGTGTACCAAAAGTCTAGAATTGCAAGAAAATGAATTTTAGAGGTTGGAAAATAAATCATATTTATCCTATTTCCATCTTCATATTTTGTTCCATTGATGAGATACAAAATGTTGAAAGATACTCACTTAATTTGAAATGGTCACTTTTGCAACATTTTGTGATGTCCTTCTTGCACGACTCAAACATTACCTGCTTTTGTTTACTTTCAAAATTAGATGTCTATATAACTTGCAAAGTTTACTGTTTTCTTTCATAGCATGCCTTTATGGAGAAGGCTGGTGTAGTCATATTCATTCCCCTATACAGTAACAGAGTAATCACATTTCACAGGGTGTGATGGCTTTCAAAATAACAATGAAAAACAAAGGAAGTCATTTGAGTGGTACAAAGACGACACTGCAAATTATGGAACAATCTACCATTTTTAACTGAGTCAAAAACCTTCAACATTTAACATCTCATTGCAGGAAGGTCCTATGAAGATCATGCAGTTGGACCATTTGAATACATTTTTAAGTTTGGTGACATATATTTCTGAAATTTCTGACCTTTGGTACCCTTTTAAGTAGTCAGTCTCTAACACAATGATTACTATGGCTTGCATACATATGTTGCTTCATATTGCACTGCAAGATCAGAAAGACAAATACGCCTTGTTCACACTTGGAACGGACCCTTACTTCATGTCCACAAGGACAACTACTCAATGCTTGTAGCGTGAACTCTCGTGTTAGTGGTACTCCAAGTCCACATGCATTCTTAAAAATAATCCTTCTTTTGGATTTTCTTCAATCTCTTTTGTGAATGCTCGCAGACTCAACATTGACCCCCTTAAAGGTTGGCTTCAATGTAAACAGCTAACAGAAACTTTCATGACTGTGTGGTGTATTAAAGCTGGAACACCAGTTGAAAATTTGTCAGGGAAAGTAAAATTCCACATAATATGCCATAAAAACATTGTTTCAGCTAACTTTGGTCTGTTTGATTTCAAGTAACTTGAACTAATTTTTTATTTGAATTTGAATTGATTGAAGTCATTTTTGTGAAACATGTTAGACAAATCAAGTATATAGCTCTGAGGGCCACATCTCTGCCCTGCAGAACTCTGGTGTCTTCCCTGAAAGAAACTTCTCTCAATTCTGCCTACCGTAGCTTTTGTGCCTTCAGTTAAAGCGAACAGAGATATGAAATCTGTGGACACGTGAATTGCCAATAGTTTATTTAACAACATCGTATGTTACAACAAAATTCATAAACTCAAAGAGATATATACCTATTATTGTCATCTTCATATTACATCATTTTAAATTACAGTTGGTTGAAAGAGAAATGCTCATACCAGTGCTTGCTTGGTGCATATAAACCTTTGGCTTGAGAAAACACACCCCACTCATTGTATCACTGACAGAGTCGAACGCCCCTCTTCTGAAACTCTAATATCGTCTGGTAGAGTTATTATAACAAGTACGCTCTCCATGCCTCAGCTCTCTGAAGTCTAAGTGGTGGATGAAGAGGAGGGCGGGAGGGGGAGGGAGGGACTTTAGCTGTGTCATCACATGATGTCAGCCTCGGAGTCCACTACATGCCGAGCTTACCACATCTGTCCGCGAAGCTTGGTCGCCAAAGTATGACAAACATGGCCATGCATGCAATCCCACACGCGGCAGGATTTCAAAAGGGCTGAAATTCTGAAAGCTCCCACTCTGTGGGATCTCGACTGTCTTCACATAGCAACCATAATCTTGATTTGCTGCAGAGGGGGCCAACCTGAAGGGCCCAGGGTTTTACGAACGAAAAGAGCCACGAGATGGATTTGCTATAAACTGGAAACATCCTGAGGCATCGTGCTGTACAGTGGTCACCCCACCTCACCACATGTTGACAACCCCCCCTACAGCCGTAAATTACCACTGTGGAATCCAGGATGTATAACAAATGGAAAATCGATACATATGTGAGCAGATGTAAAGAAGGTAACCAGCTTCCAAATATTTTCAAAATATCTCTATGTATGTACATTTGCAATTTTATAGGTAATACAATATACTAAAGGAGGCTGCAAATTTCCATCACCTAAAATGCATCAATGAAAAACCTATACATCATCAAATAAACCTTAATATTTGCTTCCCCATTATAAATTAATACTCAGCATCAGACAACAGGTCAAACACATCATGCTCAGGAAAAACAAAAAAGGATATAGTTATTAAACAGGATAAATTTTGAAAAAACAAAGAGGAAAAAAAACAGAATTCAAGCAGGTGTGAAGTGTTCTAAGAAGTTTGTATGTCCCACAGAATGCATTGTTAGTTATATTTAACAAACAGCAGTGGCAATATGCACCATGATAAAGAAGAACAAAAATAAGAAAAGGATCATAGGTGATTTTGACATGTGCGGGAACGTAACCAGTGACTCGTCAAAAAGGGAACGTGGCCTGAACAAAAGTGGGCAATAAAACCAATGGCAAGATGGGAATTGATACCTTGTATAATTAGTGATGTACAGAAAAAACAAAAAAAAAAACAAAAAAAACAACAAAAAAAACAGCCAGCCAGCCAGCAAATTGTGTTGATGCTTTACCAGAGCAATAATTAATATCACTACACGATACTGGTCGCAGCAAATGTAGTAATTTTCTCAGACCTAATGAACATTTACATAGTGGAATGTGTGTTTGCTGATATTTGTGACTACAAAATGATTGGGTGCAACTGCATAACAAGCCCTTTGTACCCAGAAATGTGATAGGGGCCGAACTGTTACTTCACAGGAGCTGTCCAGTAACCTCTCCATTATCGTGGTGACGAATTGTCAACTAGCTAGAACCAAGAGCATGGCTAGATAAGATCAATGAGGAGCACAATGCTGCAGCAAAGATCTTCATCAGCAGACTACCAGCTGTTATCATCGCCTATAACACTACAACATTAATCCATGTGGGCCATTATGCTGCAGCAAAGACTTCCATGTGCAGACTACCAGCTGTTATCGTAGCCTATAACACTACAACATTAATCCATGTGGGACATTATGCTGCAGCAAAGACCTCCATCAGCAGACTACCAGCTGTTATCGTAGCCTATAACACTACAACATTAATCCATGTGGGACATTATGCTGCAGCAAAGACCTCCATCAGCAGACTACCAGCTGTTATCGTAGCCTATAACACTACAACATTAATCCATGTGGGACATTATGCCGCAACAAAGACTTCCATGTGCAGACTACCAGTTGTTATCTTAGCCTATAACACTACAACATTAATCCAAGTGGGACATTATGCTGCAACAAAGACTTCCATGAGCAGAGACCACCAGCTGTTATCATAGCCTGTAACACTACAACATTCACCTATACAGAGACATATCAGAGAAGTTTCCTTTGGCACATTTGATCAATGAAACTAAAGAAGCCACTTGTTTTTGTGTCGCCTTTAGTCTTCCTAAGCATGTACAATAAAAAAAGAGGGGGAGAGGTAGAGGAAAATAAAATGAGATCACTCTAATTTTGCCTGTCATTTTTCTGACACCATCCCTGTGGAAAGCTGCACTGTATTAAAGACAAACAAAAAGGCATTTTAACATCAAAACCGACTTAGTATAGCCTGCCATCATCCAGGAAAATTATTCTGAGGCAAGTTTTTCTTTCAGTGCATTCAACCAATCTCAAAAAAAAAACTCAACTCTGCAAAGTGACACTTTGATGCAGAAGGAGGAGAGCCCGAGGGAATCCAAAACAACGAATTTCTAGATCGTAATTTTTCGACAAAAAGCGGGCTGCGACTGCCTTGGGCGATTGTGCATTATGAACACTCCTGAGAAAACAAACTAATACATGCCTGCCATATGTGTGCGCACGTCAAAAACCTGCACATGCGTTGCATTATTCAATAACAGTTATTTCTTTTTCTTTACATGCACCAAAATGGAAACAAAAACAAATTCAATAAAAAGAAATGTCTTTCTTCACCGCAGCGAGTTTCTTTCAGTTATCTATCATCGAAGGTGCTACAAGACAGCGCAGTTTCCACGAAAAGTCAATTGAGCCTGTGGGGGAATATCAGCAGTTTTAATAAAAATCAAAGCGACTGCTAGAGAGACGAGAGCTGAAGCCAATGTGGTGAAACAACTTCTGTCCTCAGAAAAACTGAATAATGGACGACGAATGCGTCTCTGGTGGGTTGTTCGCTGGTTGAGAAAAAAATTATTTTTGGATTCAAACTCTTCCTATGGCTGCAACTTTGAAAACACATGTTTTTCTATATACGTTTCTTCAAACTGTTTTCTCTTTCTTTTTCTCTCTCTTTCGTTACCTATTTTTACTGCTGCACGTGGCACCCACATTTTGTCGAAGTAGGCTGTATAATTTTATGAGGTACATTTCCACCATATGTAGCAGTTGATTATTGTCAGGTGATAGGTGGTTTGGCCGAGTTTTATGCTTCGATGTGACTCTTCCCTGCCATTAACCTAGAGACTGTAGGCAAGGACGTCGGAACGCAGGTAGAGCATTGCGTTACTGCATCACCAACACAGGATGCTTCAATGTCTCACTCTCTGATGTTTAATAAATCCATACATGACAACCGGGAAGAAAAAAAAAGCAGAAGTAGATAGCCAGTGGATCTGTATACCAGCATTTTGATTCCCAAGCTGGGCATACATATGAATGCCACACGAGTAAAATACATTCTGCTATTTACCTTCTGATGTTTTCCATGTACTTCTTCAACCTCTTTCTTTTTTCGTTCTAAATTGAAGCACGTTAAGGGCTCGAATTGCAGGGTGTTGCATTAATAAGTATTCTCTACAGGACACGCAGGCCAACTAACTGTTGACGTTGAGTGCACAGTAGTTCTATAGTATGTCGACCGTTACTCAGATGGAAGACAAAGGAAGATGAGCAGTGCTCCAAGGAACATCAGAGGCAGTTCACTGATGGCTTCTTGGTGCGACTGCAGGCTCTGGGCATAGAGAGGAGGGATGGGGAAGGGGGGGGGAAAGAACTGCAACTGGTATACTGGGAGGTTCACACACGCTAAAGTTTTGCTGGGTTTCAGAGGAAATCACGCTTTCTTCAGTTCTACAGAGAATTGAAGATTTACAAAAGAATGGAGGAAAGTGACTGGATTAGATGAGAATGACTATGGTGTCTTTACAAATAAAACTGCATATTTTCTTCTCAAATTGCTTTGTTTGTGAAATCATACTTGACTGCTGTCATACATCTACTAGGGAAGACTTTGTTCAATTGTGATCGGCCTGCACAGACCGCCGCAATCATAAATGCAACTCTTCGGAAAATTTTTAGCAGTTGATAAGATCAACATGGCATTGTTTTGCCTTCACTTGGCTTTATACTTGGTTGGCCTTGTTCATCTCACCATGTCCTTCTTCCATCTCTCACTTAAAAAAAAAAAAACAAGGCAACAAACCACAAATAAAATGATCTTCGAAAGAGGCTACTTCATTTCATATCTGCCGCTCGAGATTCGTGATGCCTGCAGAAGCAGGCCGTGAATCCTCAGTCACCCTGAATAATCTCTGTGGACTTGACTAAATGAGGTTAACATTAAGGAAAACAGTTTGAAATATCTGCACAAAAAAAAAAGAGACAGAGCATTATACTTCCGCTCACTCTGTTTTTGTGACTAAGTGCAGAATCCACAAACAAACAAGAAACCCTTTGTGCCTGATTCCTGTTCAGCCTGTTGAGGTAAGCTGAAAAATAAGATGAGGTTGTTTACATATTCAATTGTGTGATATGACAAACAAAGAATATATTAACAAATTGAAAAACTTTATTTTTTTAAACCGAAGATAACTCTGAGTGGGTTATCTTTGACATCCAGAAGGTCAAGAAGTGCTAGCCTGTTAAATCTGAAAAATTACAAAATTAATAATCTTCATCGCACAAACCCTTGGGGCTGAGTTCACAAAAGCATGGTTATTTTTGTTTCTCTGTAGGGAAACAAACATTTTGATGAGTCACTTTGACACAACTTTTGCTATCTCTATGGAGGCAATTTGTAGGAGTAATCTGAAAATTTGTAGAAAATTTTGCACAAAGGGTGCCAAAAAAGCTGGCAGTAAAATGTGAAGAGACACTTTACTACTTTCTTCCTCACTTACATAAATGGTTGAGAAATGCCTGCTGACATCTGACAGCACTAAATGCATTAGAAGTGAGTTAAGTTTGGTTATCCAGTCGAATGGTGCTTGATAAATTTAGCCGATACAGGAACTACAAAAATAAATCTTCATCGCATCTACAATTGGACAATCTCCCAGAGAGCTGGAGGCGCCTCTGAAGAGCATGCTCACGAAAGTTTGGACCAGATTTTACTGAAAAGCCAGAAGATTTTTAGGGTGCTGAAAAGATTGAACGAATCCATTTCGTACACAGTCATGTTGATATATAGTCAGTGGTTGTCACTGAGAGGTGCTCCGACACATCCACCTCTTTCCAAACTCTACTGGTGAGTTTGTCCGTAAAATCCACCCTGATCGGGTCAATCCAACTCTAGAAAGCCACCGTGATGAGGGAACCATCAACTATCGTTAATAATATCCATGCCAACATTTTCGAAACACGTTCTACCTGACAGTGACTTGGACCATGATGAAAGCTGCTCTGCAAGATAGCAGTGATGGATGGCTCTTTTTACAGAACAACACATGATGACAAAGAGAAAAAAAATGGCCAAAATATTGACACATTCATAGAGCAGGCAGAAAGTGGCTATCAATATTAGAGCTTTTTTAACTGATTCCTAAAACTAAGGATCGGGTAATTTTCTCTCATACCCGCAGACCAAAATGGTGGCTTTATTGTTTACAATGGTGGTACAGTGGTATTTCCACTGTACATCACATTTGTGTGGAGCTATCTTTAAAGTACACTTCATACACTTGCCTACACTTCATGAAAAGGACCAAAAATTTTCCATGAAAAAAGAAAAATTCCATTTTGCGCTTTTTGCTGTGTATGGTTGGTGCAATTTGGTAATCTGACACAGTGAGTTCACACAGTGGTTGTATCGTTTTTCACTTTATGAAGGAATCAGGTAGTTATATGGGATCCGGGTGATAAAATGCCATTCGGGTACCCAGGTTACCCCTGAAAACACTAATCAATATGCAGGTATTTGTGAGGAGCAAACCATGAGAGGCCCTGTGACTGGTTGGACTTGGGGAATTCAGTTGCCAATATTTGAAATGTCCCAACGAACAGTAACCCACAAGGAATGTACCTGAAATGGATGCATTATTGTGCAGTACATGAATGTGATTTAATGTTCAAAAGGGTTCATGGGTTCATAACATTGTCACAATAATGACAAATAATTTTTGAGGGTGAAGCCGGGTGAAGCCTATCTCAAGGGTGCAACAGTAACAAGGTCTGTACTATACGTGTACAGGTCCTTCCATGGTAATAAAGAAACCTCTTCAGCTTTAATTATGTTGGGGGGCGACCTCTACCTGCAACGATTGCCATTCAAACAAAGCCTAACCCACAACCCACCCCTTCCTCCCCCTCCGATCCATCCTACCTATCCTCAGATATTTTCTGTTGCTATCTGAGATTTACTCCACAATGCAGTGTCTCAATTGTTTCCTCATAAGGTCCTTGATGAAAAAATGCATCAAGGTAAAGATGACACTGACCTGAAGCACTCCATATCAAGTCTTGACGATTTCAAGATTTCACCAACTGTTCTCTTGTCTAAACAAAACTTAAAAAGGAAGATATTGAGGACAGAACTCTTACTTGTTGATTTTCTTTAGGCTCTGGAAACAATACAACTATTTTATCAAATTACAAGGCAAACGAGTGAGGGGATCCAAGCAGTCTTTCAAGGAGTGGCAAGAACGAGAAACTGTTATACATGCTGCCTTGGCAACTGTAGGCTGTTATAGCAACTCTCAAGTTTGATTCCCTTTTTGCATTTACTGTTTTATCCTATTCATCCTCAGTGGTTGATAGTTTCAGTACATCGTCAGCTCCAACAGGCCCCTCTTTTACAGAAATGGTCTCTAACTCGATGGAGTCAGCATCTGCAAAATCTTTGCTGTGAGAGCTGCTCAACCTGCGTAAGGATTCTTTCGCACTCTTACCCATTTTGGGTTCTGAGTCTTTGGAACTGGAAGAGGCTGACACGGAGGTCACGTCCACCTGTGGTGGCCCTTTGGAATCACTGAACAGGTGCAGCTGGTCCCCGGCCACAACGTCCAGGTCGACCGACGTGCCGGTCAGGCTCCGCACCCTCTCCTGCGATGCGGGGGGTAGGAGCTTTGGTGAATCTTGGGATGCACTGTTGTCTGGGTGGTGAAGAAGCGATGCCTGGGGTTGCTTGCATGGTGTGAGAGTAGGAGGTAATAGAGCTGGATTCATGTCGGGGTAAATGTCCGACGGTGACGGCGCTAACACTTCCTGGGCTTGTTCCACTTCCGGGGATGCCGATCTTGCCTGCTGCTGCTGCTGTACCTGTTCACGGTTGACTCTGATAGGTCGGGGAGATCCTCTGATGCCTGCAAACAAACAGAAAATGGAAGCAAGATGGTCACACGGACAGACGATTAAATTTTTTATGTAAATCAGCATACACATGCGTCACATCGTCAGGTTGGAAAGTTGTAATTGAAGTATGAATACCAATTGGACGATGTGCATTACCGGTCGACAGACTCGACAAAGTGAGCATGGCAAGCGAGGAATGAAAACAACCACACACTCTGACCGGGTACAATAGGTTAAAGCTGAGCAGCTATTAACCATCCACCACGACTTGAAACTATACCAGCTGCATGAAATGATAATTGTAGCAAAAACCCAAGAGTTGTGAGTGATTACTTTGTTACTGCTATTTTAGCACAAGTTTATAGGGCAGTGAATCACAAGCATCTCTAGTAAAAAATCACATGGTAAGAGTCCCCCAAAAATAGCATAAAACAGCTAGGAAAGTTTTCCAAGTACATGACCAGACTTGACACAGTCGGTCAAATCTCCTTTAAAGGCTGTACATGATACATGTATAGTGACAAGTGTAAAGATCTTATCGTCTTTGTGTGTGTGGGGGTAGAAAGAAGGGCTCAAACCTGCACATATGATATGCATATTGTTTCTTCCTATCCACAGAGTAGCTTTGTTAATATCAACGTGGAAGTGGCAGAATATGTGTCATGGAAAGGTAGATATCTACCACTTGCAACATATCATCTACTGCCAATGAGTATAATCTGTTGCGTATTTGCCAGGCCGATGATTGTGTCGAAAAAGGGCACAATATTGCATACAGTTCAATACAAATAAAACTGGTGAAGTTGATCTTTTCATCGGGTATCAATACTGAAAAAAAAAAGAAAACACACCGCAATCGAAATATCAAAGGAACACAAAGGACCATTCACAACACTGAATGGGATCGATCACAATTCATTTACATAACTGACAAAGGCAGCTGCAACAAAAGATCCAGAGAAAGGTTTGCTCAATCGGTATATGTGCAATATATGTACTTTCTATGAACTTAGTTTCGCAAATGTACATTCCAAATCGACTAGTGATATCTGTATCGTAAATGCAGCTGCCATGGTATACGTTTAATACGTCAAAACCTTGGGGGCAAAAAATTTGCAGCTCTGCCTTGTGAAACATTCTCCTCGCACTGTCCAACAATTTTCAGCTAGCACTGCTTTACATCTCACTTATGCCAAAACCAAGTGTCTCATACTGCATGCTTTGATAACATTTAACTATAAAGCTTGCAAGATACAAATCTGTTCATCACGTTTGACACCAGATGGACAGAAACACTGTCAGGTGATTCCATTCTAAGTGAGGGTAGAAGTAGCCTTACTACACCATTTGGCAGCATGTTCTAGTTTAATGATTTCACCTTCTAAAGCTTTAAGGCATGAAATTTTTAAAAAGATGCATGCGATTGCTTTGTGTTTGCCAATTCATCAACACTTACAAGGGGGGGGATGGAGGGAACAGGAGAATAGAAGAGGCAGAGAAAGGTGGTTTGCACCCCCCTGAAATGTTTAAGCCATGCAACACAGGATTGAACAACATATAGTGACACGCATTACTGGAGGCAAAAATAAAGAAAGCGTTTTAAAGTTTTCTGTAACTATTTGCACTGCGCCAAAAAATTCGTACCCACGTACCCGCAACTGCATTTGGTCGGGTCCCCGAAAGCGTAAACTGCCGTTAGGCTACCAGTTTGCTGGGTTGGAAATCATGACACGACGCTTTGATTTGCATGATTATAAGAGACCATGTACCTCACATACAAGCAGGGGAAAGGCGTGTTCTCAGTCAGGCATACATGCTGAAGTTTATCACATGTGCAATGTGCATTAGTGGCAACTTCAGAACCAGGTCCTGACGTTGTCTGTCAGGTTCTCGGTTCACACTGGTATCTGCACAGAAGACATTTTTCTGGATCAATGGGAAGGAAGATTTGAGGGGAACCTGTGGATCATTTGCTGAATCAAAGGGTTTACACTCATCTCGATTGCAACAAGCATCGACATGTCATTATCACAACAGGTATGAGAGTTGCAACCATCCCCCCAAGTCCCAAGGTTTGGCCACAGGTACTTTAGGGACCAAGAGGAGAGCGGGGTTCAGCCCTTTGTTGATTCAAGGCAGCAAGATAAACTAATGGATCTACAACCAACTAACACATGGTTTGTTTGATTGCAAATGGTCAACAATCGAATGTTTAGAGTTATGGCAAGGTATGTACAGAGGAAGGGGGAGGGGTTATGTCTAGCACTTTCCCAAAGATTACCCATAATGATTAAAATGATCAGCTGGAGGTTGCTTTGATAAAAAACGCACAGAGCTGACACTTATTCTGGCCGTAAGTTAGCTCCTAAAATGGTCCCACCATCATCAGAGAAGCATTTTGAGTGCTGAAATCTGGTTTTGCAATTCATGCAAATACGATCTGGTCACATCTGGTCAAATGACAAATGATCTCAGTACCCTGTGACTTTCACAATGGGTAAATTTTTACATCAAAAGATACCGGCAAATATCAACCTCAACACACGCAAAAAGAACGTCAGACAGATTGCAGCTAAATAGGAAATTCATTCAAGTATACAGCTAGCATTCATGAAGAGAAGAGCATACAACTAGATCTGATGTAATGTGGAAGACAAGGAAGCTGGAGGTGGAGCAATGGGTGTGAGGGTGAGTGAATGAAATACTACAGGACTGGGAGTTGGGTATTTCAATACTGTGTGACTACAATCACTACTGTCAAAGCTTTGTCAAATGTTGACACTAAATTTAGACTCTGAACAGAAATTAAACAGCAACACAGTTGTCTGATGTTATAAACATGGACGATACAGATGTTCCGCCACTCTCTTTTCCCCTTTCTAACGTACCCCCCACCATCTATGTACCAGTGTGTTATTTTATGTGTTTGGAGATTGAGTTCAGTGTGGCAAACTGCACATTTCAACCTATAACGTCTGAATGAGTCCATCCACATTTCTAGCCAACCCCAACCCCCTTTCCTACATCCCCTTCTGGAATCAAATGTGGGTTTTCATTAATGCTGAACACAGAGTATGCCCAGATTTTGTGCCTTACTTTAGAATACACACACTTTGTTACTGCAAAATTTTATCACATTGCTTACGCTGCGTAAACAATCTGCTCTGTGCTTAAAGAGTGTGCCTATCAATGGGAGATGAAACCACAGGCAGATCCAGAAATTTGTGAAAGGGGGTGATTATTCTGTTGTGTCTTAGTGGAGGCCCAAGGTCTATGGGAGGGGGGATGTCCACTACACTTTGGAAGATTTTGTTTGATTATGAGTGTTCAGATGCAAAATGGTGTGATAAAGACAAATGTTGTGTCATACTTCAGGGCCTGAAATCATACCCCAAATTGGACAGTTGCATCAATTTTTTTTGCAGACATCAGACAAATCTTATTTCTGTCCATTTATAACTGGATACCACAGTTGGTTTGGGAAAGGTGACTAGTCATACTAGCCACCCCCCTGCCTCCACCGATGGAAACACCGTTCAACGGAGTGACAATCATGTTTCCAATTAGAGAGATGAAGTGGCACAAACAATCTAAAGCTGCAAAAGAAGTCTGAGAGCCTAGGACTGTTGCCAAGTGAAAAGTCACACACTTCTTTGTAGCGTGTTTCCATTCACGCATGAGTACACAACAGATGACACACTGTCAACGAGTTGAATCCCTTCTTTGACGCCGACTCAGGAAAGAAAGTAGACCCACATGGCCCAACCAGAGTGCCACTTCTTCTCCTTCTCGCTTCCCCTCTTCCTCTTGGCTATGTGGAATAGCTACAGAGTAGTCACTGCTATGAGCACACATTCAAAGACAAACAGGACTATCAAAGTATCCTTACTCCATCTGAATAACAGGTTACTTCTGCTCTAACTTCATCTCCCTCATTTACAGAATTGAAATGAGTCAACTTGAGTTCCAGTCACAAGTCGAGGCAGTAAAAAAAGGTGACTCGAGTCAACTCCGGTCCGAGTCAATTACTCGAGTCATTACAACTCTGCTCATTGCCGACCAACGTGCACACTCTGGACTGCCGAAGTCGGCACCTCTCATCTGCACCGAGTAAGCGTGTACAGATGTAGATCGATTTGGCCAAGATTTTTGTAATAGGCAGACCAAGCATATCACATGGAAGTTGCACAGAAACAAGTGTGAACAAACCCACTGCGTGACTTTTACCTCATCATGCTGTGATTATGAATTATTCATGAGGCTGTTTGGAACATTCTTTATCTTAAAATGTATTACAATTTCAATATTTTTGCAGAACAAGTGGGTGATGCTTTTACTTGAAAATACCTTATGTGATCATTATTGAATATTCTCCTTTTAGGACTGGAGTTTTGACATACAACGAGAAAACCTTCAGAGGCATTGTTGGAAACTGAACATTTTCAAGGATGTCACTGCATTTCAGAGACATTACCACAGAAATAAAAAAGACAGTACAGAATAGAGGAAAATAGACCTACACTTGATTCATAACTACTACAGCATAACTACTGCAGCATAACTACTACACCACGTATCATCGTATACTAACTAGTTTTTTTTTTTTTTCCTTTTTCTCTTTTTCACTTCTACAGTAGCCTTCTGGAGTCTATTTGCAATTTTTTCCCTTTGTGTATACTGTATGGAACTATGGATAATTGTATAATTCAAACCTTTTCATAGATATTTCCTGAACAGGATCATGTATCTTCACAAATGTTAGTTTTTCCTAAAGCCACTTAAAGCATTTTCTTATCTTTATTTGCTAATTCATTTTGCTACACAATTGCACAACTCTTCCAAAGTTATATTCTTTTAAGTACTGTTGATAGTTTTATGAGCTACAAGTATTGCTAATAGTTCTATGAGCTTTAAATATTGCTGATACATCTATGATCATACAAGTGATAGTAAAAGTGGAGCATGAAGTGATAAATGTAAGTGTCTCCATCTGAACATGTATCAATTCCTCAAAAAACAGAAATTCAATGTAGCATTTACTGCATATTGTGCACATGACAGGCACCGATACCCTTCGGTACTTCCTATCCAAGAAAAGCCACAGATATGCTATGTGACAAGTCACATTGGCAGGTCCTTTCCGGGATGAACCACAGCAAAGTCACATCGGTTTCATCCCTTTCGAGCCGTGGCCACTGTGTGAAAAGTTGGTCACATCATTAGCAGTTCCCATACAGGGTGAGACGCATATGTATGCTATACATGTGCAAATTCAGTCGTATTCAGTGGGTTCCAGCCAGGTTGAGCCACAGATACAGTATACTATGTGCAAAGCATTTTGGAAGATGATAATGTATAAAAAAAACAAAGGAAGAAAACTCAGGGATCTTTCTCTTCTTTCTTTTTCTTGTCTCTAAGCTTAGGCAGATAGTGCAAAAAGAAATATCAATGTTGGTGACAAAATTTGTGGTAATGTCCTTCTAAAAATAAAAAAAAAGAAGCAATGCACATGGACATGGTTTTCTTTAATGAATGGCTTTGCCTGAATCTTTCACAAGCATGTTTCAAGTAAAAACGGAAAAGCGTTTTGAAGCGGAGATGAAAACTGGAGCAAACTTTGATAAATGATAATACTGCAGGTAGTTTGGTAACTTTGATGTCTCATACAATTTGGACAGACACTGAACAAATAAAGCACAAATCAGGGTACAACAAACCATAATTAACTTTGTTTTCAAGCAAAGAAGATCTCGCCAAGTGTTTCAGACTAATTTTATGACCAAAATCTGTCATGACCGCACGTCACCCTACTCCGCAAAAAACGAGACTCTTAAATGTTTGAGCGTTCGATTTTGTCGCCGAACAGGAAGGCTAAAACCGGTGTGTGCACGAGGTTTTGGCTGTGACTTTGGCAAAATGATGCAATCTTTTTCTTATTTTCTGATGATATTAGAAAAATGTAACAAAATACCACTGGAAATATTATTCTTCCTTTCCACACAGTCTTGGAGGTATCACGGAAACGAAATGATGGCAACTTAAGCCCTGCTTTGTGCTTGGATGATGGACAGATGAGCAGACCGGTCAGTGGCATAGCGAGGGGTGATCTGGAACCCATGGCTACCACCAGATTGCATTCAAACTATGCCTCATAATTTCACCAGTTGATCCTTGGTCATCTTGCCGGAGTCAACTAGAGTCTCCCCCCCCCATCAGCTCCACTAGAAGAGTGAGTCCTTCCTTTGGCACAGTGAATAGGTTGTACAAGTGATATGGGGTGGGGCCATGAACTTCCGAAGTTTTCTAAGAAAACAGCCTCAGATGTAATTTGGTGTAAAAAGTGTGAAGGTTTGAAGTGAATTTTTTTTTGGAAAAACTATTTTTGGGGGCATAATTTTACAAGGAAAAAATTCTGACCAACTTTTGGATGGGGTCATGCCCTGATCTCTCCTTTGATCTGCTGGTGGATTCCCCTTGCTATGCCACTTTACAAAAAAATAAAAACCAAGAAAACAATGACTAGGGAAGAAGGAATGATGAAACGATTTGTCAGTTAGACCTACCATGAAAGAATCACTGTTTACCTGCAGAAGAAAGCATATGTTTAATAACTTTTGTCTGTTTGCATGGGCCAGCTCCACTCATTAAGTAAAATACATAGATAAAGAACGTTTGCTTCATTTCATGGAAACAGACTCAGAAGCAGAGAAAAATGATACATGAAGAAAAATGAAGGATGTCTATAGAATCTCGCTGGGTAAAGATAGAAGGTACCCTGGGGATCACTCTGTTACTGCCCTGAGATTGTTGTTGCAGTAAGTGCTAACATGAGTGTATGAGGATAGGGTGAGGAATTAGAATAGTGGGGGGGACTGAGGGGACCAGGGGGTGGGATAAGGGATGGCTACCTTGGGGAGGAATTGACACTGGTTCTGCTGAGTAATGCATACACCACATTTACTGACTGCGATTTGCACCTGGCTAATGAATCACAGCAAACATTAAAAACGATCCATCAATTGGATTACTAAAATAATGTGTAATCTACGATTACATACGATTACATGCCTACGGAACCGTGGGAAGCTTTTGTGGTTGTAGAAATTACACTGTGGGAAAGACTGAAAATAGCTGGACTGTTGATACAACTGGCAGACAGCGATTGGCACGGTCAAAACGGTACATCCCCGTTCCGAAACAAAAGTCAAACACAACATCCTACTTCCACCGGTTATAATGACACCAAGTACGCTGCCGTTTCTGTTGCCCACGAACAATTCTACACGTACTCCGTCATCCACACATAGACACACCTACCCACAAACAGGCATAAAACAGTCTTGAAATATTAAGCACCAGTTAAATTCTGTTCTCAAAAATGTGAACTACTTTTCGTGGAACCATTCCTGCAATCGAGATAGTAAACGACGCTCTCTTTAAACCAGGACGATTGCTTTGTTAATTTACCAATGATACCCTCATGAATTCAGTTGTGCCAGCATAATTTCTAAAGTGAATTGTACAATATTTCGCTGGGAATGTTACGGCTTAATTACCCACCGTGGTCTAAATTTCTTGTTTTAACTGTTATACTTAGTTGCCACAAACATCTTCATTCTCAACTGGATGGGTTTTTTCCTTTCCACGAAAAATCAACCCATGCAGAGCGAAGCAGGTTTAATTAGCTTTCCTTGATTTTACATGGCAATCGCGTGAGTGAGGATGCAAGTCACCATGGCAACTTCAACATTTTTGGATAGAGCAAAAGACAGCTAGCTTTTCTTTTGCACAAGTTTGTTTTGTAAAATCTCAGAACTACAAATCAAATGAAATACAAACCAAATGATGAAAATGGATTGAGACTCCTAGATTTGTTTTGGGATTTTTCTGGGTTTGTTTAAGACTAAGTGATACCATGAAAACAACGCGAGACTTAGAGAGCAAAGACGCCACTGTTGGCAAACTTTCGTTTAAAGAGCGCTTTCTGCGCACTAAACCATGTGAAGGATGGCATTACAATTAAATTATTGGGGGTTAGTTGGATGCTGGGAAAGAATGCAATATTGGAATGGAATATTTACAAGAGAGAAAGTGAGTTGGCCAATTTTAAAAGGGTCCACTGAGTTGGTTCTCAAAAGTAAGGACTGTTGTCGTACCTATTGAGTATTACTCGTGTTTTGTTGGTAAAATGTTCAAACTTACGAGATTCTGAAGATCTGACACACAACTTGAAGCAACAATGATGGGGTAATTAAAGTTTGAAATAACTTATTGAAAATCTGTTATCAGATTATTTTCACGAAAAGGTACCAAAGCATATGGGAAACGCCTATTCATAAAAAAAAATACAATTTCACACATTTTCAGTGACCATAGGAATAAATGCATGATTAATGAAGCTAATTATAAGCATTGACATGGATTTCCCTCGAGCTTGTTACAAAATAAACAATATCGACTCAATGGGGCCCCTCTTTAAGACTGCCAGTTCTGCTTAGTGGTAGTAGTTTTGCCACCTACACGAAATGATCACTTCTAGATAGCAGCAGCACCATAACTGATTTCACAATCCAACAAATACATCACGATGGCATTTTCTTGACATTTCTGAGAGAATTACCCCATATTTAGGTAACATGGCTCTCACCGTGATTCATTCACAGAGGGGAAAAAAAGAAAGAAAACAAAACAATGACGTTGCTTTATTGTTTTATGAATGGAATTTTTAAGCAAATGTACACACAGGTTTGTCACCACTGAAGAAATGTCCAAAACACACGATTCAGCTTTAAGCTTAAACTACGGTAATTTTGGTCGTAATAAATGTCCATAATAGTACAGCATTGCACTTTCTTTCAATAATGGTCATCTTGAATAGGTGAGTCGATTTCCACATTGACATTTCTAAAGTCATTGATGGAAACAGCAATTAAAGTTGTGTGACTTAGTTGAAAGTTGAATCATGCATACTGTATATATATGACCCAACTTCTAGTTTGGACTTGCAACACATTTGTGTCACATCAATTCTGCATGCTACGAGAGGTATTAGTTAAATTTTGAACTAAGACTGAAATTCTGGTTGCGCTAAAACCTGAACCCTTGGCTAGGTAGGCTGAAGTTGTGCTAGATTTGAAATGACTTTCGGTCTACATCAATTCCATGAGTACCGTAGTTTAACTTTTGGACTGAAAACAGACTGAAACTTTGTTTGAATCGACTGTGGACCTTGATGTGGGGTAAGGTGAAACTTGTGCTAGATTTATGAGTTTCTCTTTTAAATTAAATCCCTACGATTCTACATAAATAAGTGAATTGTTGGACTAGACCAAAAGTCTGTTTGCAATAACCCTGAATGCTGGCATACACTGTAGGAAAGTTGAGAGTGATCTACTTGAAAAAGAGTTTGTTTTATATAAACTTTGAAGGCTACCAAAAAAATTAAGCCAGTGAATTTTTGGATTACACTGAAATGCTGATTGCATTGAGCTACCATCTGTAGGAGAAGAATCGTGCAAAATTTACGACAACTTTCTGCTTACGGTAATTAACGATGTGCATTCAGGTCAGTTTATGCATTTTTAATGTAAACACAACGATTCTTCAAAGCCGAATTCATCTGATTTCATATACCAGTTTGAAAGTCTACTGGCAGCCTCAACGTCCGGATGCTGTGCCATCTTCATGAAACGGTGGCTCATGCACAAACCAGAGCCAAATTTAGAATAACTAGTGAAGCACTGAGAACCAAAGATGACAACAAAAAAATAATCTCCTTGTATGTAAACATGCGGAATCGTAGGAATATTCTAGTGGTGCAAGGACATGGAAATTTAATTGTAATGAAAATATAACTTTTGTTGAGTCCGGTTTTTTCTACTTCACACAAGCCAAGAGTTTTGCATGTAAGTCTATCTTTACAGTTTTGATATGTCTTCATATATTTATTTATCTATTGCTCATATTACAACATCACACAGAGTTTAAAAAACATGAGTTACACGTTACACTGTTACATCATTGGATTTCCACTCATCAAGAAGTCGTAACAGAAATTTGAGGAGATTGCGACTGCACACTTCTCCTCTAAAATTTACTTCAATGTCAAGTACTTTCCAAATGTTTTACTAAACAGCACTGCAAATGACTCCATGAAATCCTGATTAAAATCAACTCTCCAGTATTTGCAACCAATACTGGGTTTTGACATGTGCCTCTTTGGCAAGGTTCAACTGTCACTGCTGAAATTAAACGTCACAGCATTGCTCATGTAATCACACCGCCTTTAACATTTCAACTATTCATATGTGCTGCACTCTTTACTATCACTTAAATAGGAAGGTAACTCTACCCTTTGCTTCCTGATTATCATGTATAGCATACTTTGTGTTCTTGGAAACCAACACTGAAGGCTTTTTATTTCTCTCTCTCTGCTTTTTGCATTTTAAACACTTATCAGACAACAGCAGGTGGTTTCTACTTTGCAATAACCTGAACCCCACAAGTATGCTTGTTTTTCAGCCAATCGGCTCTGTAAACTGTTCCCTGTCACAAGCCAATCAAGATTAACATCATACTGTAGATGCAAAAGAAATCAAAAGGCCACAAAAAGTACTGCCACCAAAAAAAAAGGAAAAATGGAAACTTGATTCACCAAAGGATACGAAAACTGAGTCTGATAAAGTCGTGAGTGGGGGGGATCTTGGCGGGATCGGTCCTGTTTCACCTTTATCCATGTGAGATAACCCTATCAGCTCACAAGTAGAAGGGTAAAAAAGAAGAAGAAAATCGGGACACAAACAGAATTGTCAGAGGAGTGAAATGCCATACATGAGAAAACAAATTGCATATGGAGAGATTCAAATTTTTTGCATTGCTGATTAGATTCTAACCATGAGTCGGTTCAAGAGATACTGAAGCATAGACTGAGGTGTACGCCCACCTGTTGCGGAGACTAAGCCTGGAATTCAAACTACATTCGTTTCTGAGCTGACGAATGCGCCTTGAAAGGAATTCTAACTATTGAACTCTTTATCTCTTTGACTGTATACTGCATATGAGTTAAAACAGAGATCAAGGCTTAACATTTGCTCTCTAAGACTACAAGGCAAGTTCGCGCAGTCGCAAGTGACTTTCATCTCTTGAAAGTGATGTAAATGTTTACAACGTTTTCAGACTTCGACAGTGTTTATATACTCTGATGGCCTTCAAACTACACCTCAATGCGAATTAAGGATCACACCCAGGATATGCATTAGGCAAACTTAGTCAAAGAAAAACAAGGTACAATTTGACCCCTGCTGACCCCAAATGACCTTTGACCGTCCCCAAAAATCAATCGGTTTCTACTCAATGCAGTTCACCTACATACCAAATATGAGATGTGTTCAAGGCTCCCTTCTTGAGATATTTTGTTAACAATGTAGGGTGTCACAAGCATACACACACACACACTGATTTATATTAAATTGATTTACATGTTTATCGTCAAAACCAAAAATCAGATATTCCAATTGTAGGTGAAAACTGGCCTGGACATGCAAATCCAGGAATTTCACATCTGCTTTAGGGTTTGTCGATACATTTCCGAAAACTTGCTGTGGTTTGCGGTTGTGCCCACAAAGTACCTGAAATTCTAAGCCCAGAAGATATCTGCATTCTGAACGAAACAAGATAAGGACCAAAAGCTATCAATTTTTGCGATACTTAAACAGTTAGAAAATGACAAATCCGAGGGCAAAATCAGGAATACAACAGTCACTAACTAATGCTGGTTATGTCTCTGGTTAGCAATGGACAAATGTAGATAAATACTGCACTTCTCATTAATTAGCACATTATGGACGTAAATACTGCACTAGTCTCTGATAAATAATGGTCATATTTACATACTGTGCTTCTCACTAAAGATTAATGGACGTAAATACAGCAGTAGACATGCATAATGGATACATGTATAAATACTGTTCTGGTCATGAACTAATAATGGATATATGCATATACTGCGCTAGTCACTAATATGTGACGGATATATGTAAATACTGCACTAGTCTATAAGTGAGCATTCCATACATGAAAATACTACACTATTCACAATTAAAAGTGGATATACATGCAAACACTGCTCTAGTCACTACTTAGTAAAGGATGTATGCACACTGCACAACTCAGTGACAACTAATGGATATACGTAACTACTGCACTCGCCACTAATTAACAACTGATATACACTGCACCGTTTACTATAAAATAAAAAATGGATGTATGTAAATGGTGCACTATTCACTAATTAATGCATGTAAATTCTGCACTATTCACTAATTAACGATGGCTGCATATGTAAATACTGCACAGAAAGTAATTTATAATGTTTGCACATGTTGACAGGTCACTGGAGGATATGTAAATATACCATACTGCTTTGTTGTGTGATCTCTCTCCATATGAACGATAAACCTACAGCGAAGCTAGCCTGAAGCCAGATCACCGCATCTATTTTCGAATGTTTTAACTTCACAATTTGATTAAAATCTTAACCTTCAACCGAGCTTCTTGCACGTCTTCATTAGCGCTGGCATTCTGAGAAAACCATGCCTAGGCCTATTCTGAGCCTTCTGTAGGTTTTTCTTTGTTCACACATAAGAAAAGATAATTTCAGAGAGAGAGAGAGAGAGACTCCAAAGGGATATTTAATTGCTGGCACTTTGAGAGGTTGCACTTGAAAGAAAAGATATTCTCATCAGAAAGGACAGGTGGAGATGGGGGAGAAGAGGGTAAGAATATCTGATACTCTCAGAAGTTGGCATTTAACTGAATATTCTGTAAATGTCACCGATTTAGACCAAGCACGAACACACACAGAGATCGACGAATTATGAGTCCATCCCTACAATGTGATGGGTGCCACGTTTCTCGACAGTGCCTGCACAGCATGTTCTGTTTTGGAGTACTGCTGATGAAAGGTCCAGTGAATAAAATTCATAAGGAGGGAAATTTTTGTTCTCAATTAAGAAGGGGGAATTTTTGTTCTCAATTTTCTCTCTCTTTGACAGTCTCAAGACAGGAGAATGCAATGCTAACAATTTACTTACGGCAAATAGAGTTACGATATGAAGCATGCGAGACCCACTGCTACGAAAAAAAAATTACCTAGTTTAAATAAAAAAGCAAACATTGAAGGAAGGTGACACAGTCACACAAACACACACACACACTAAAAAAATATCCAAAAGCTAGACAATTGTGGCTTTTTCCAGTAATGCATATATATGCTCACATGAAATGAGGGAGCAACTGCTGTGAATTTCCCAAGTTTTGCTCTATGCAAATTAACTAACAAGTGCATGGGACTTACTGAAACATGTATTCCAGTCTGTAACCAAGCTAAAGTTATTTGAAGGTCTTTGGGATATTATTTTTCTATTGCCGTCTCCCTCCCCACCCACCCCTCCAAAAGAAAATTTTACACATAGCTATGATAGGCATAAGATGCATTCTCTGCTAAAAACTATAAGCGATACTTGAACTGGCAGCTCTGTATTGAAGTTTGGTGGCCAAATTAAGTACATCATTGCACAAAACTGTATCATAGGACCTCACACAGTATCTTTGTACCATCAGAAATTCACTCCACCCGTTTACATTGCAATGTTTAAATTTTATTGAGGTCTTCTTCATGCTGGTAAGAAACTACCAAATAGCAAGATTTTATTAGCTCAAGAGATGACTGGTAAATGGGGACTCAAGCATGCATACTTAATGCATGTACACAACCTACGTGGGGCCTGGAATCACCATCCGCTAATAATGACACTGGTGTTCGATTTAGCCAGCTGAAAGCCGGGAACAGCTGCATCTTCTCACTAAAGCAGCACCGGACCAAACTGAAAATGCTCCAAATGACTCACTTAACCAAGGTACACAGCAACCAGCTTGTTGGCATGGTTACTAACGGATATCTGTTGGGTTATTTAAACATTTTAAAACATTTTACAAAATGTGCCAAACCAAAACCAAAACGTTCACCAACCGATCCCCATACCTTCATTTTATCAATATCCATGAAAGTGGAATGACATGTAGAAAAAAAATCAGCAAATTCTTAGCAAAGAAATGAACAAACAAATTAACAGACATAACATGAAGCAGACACACACACATAATTGTACACAAAGTATATGCAGTTTCCATCCCTAAGATGATGTATAATCTCATACTCTTTTTGAGGTTTCTGCTATGGCATTTTTTGCTTCACTCAATTACCAGCTCTTTTTAGCCTGTTCCTTCTTAACAAAAAACAATCTCTAATCTCGGGCTTGTACAATTCTGCATTAACAGGAAGGCACGTGGGGCTTTGTACATACGTGACCGAACGCTAAATGGCATTTTAATTAGGTCACAGATTCCTGGAAAACACTCCCACAGTTGCAGGGCTTCCTCGTGGTTCTAAATCAAATATTGATTAGTTTGGTGGCACGGGAATGACAAATGGCGAGAGGAGTTGAAATACGGCTATTACCGGCACGGAACATCAAATTTACATGGCAAATTAAAAGTATGACTTTTGTTAGCGATAACGTCCTTTAAAATGCACATCAGATATTACACGATCAAGTGCAAATATCTAGAAATCGTAATCAAGAAAACTGAAGGACTTTAAGTTATTACAATATAATGATCTTGCAGGAACCCAATGCCATGTCAACCGCATCATAATCCCAACTGTGTCAACTCCACTGTCACGCTGTTGCTGTTGTTGGTTCTGTGAACGTTCGTTACATATCACAAAACACTCTTAAGAAAAGACTGCTGATAGTATGTGGCATCTTTCAACTTTTGCAAGTTTTCAATAGCGTCTCTATACATGCCAGCAAACTGCCAGCAATACATGCCAGCAAACTTCCCTAAGTAATGCATATTCATCAACTGGAATGATTGACAAAGGGTGTCAATCAGGAGTAACCAATCTGTCATTGCTTTATGCCCTTATTTTCCTACATGATGAATGGCAACAAAAAACCAATCAAGTGGATAATTGATGCTTTCGTTGAGCTCATGCGGAAACGTATTCTCGGAATTCCCCGACCCTTCCCCTGTAGCCGGCCAATGTTTCCTTCTTTTGAGTGTATGTGTGCTTGGAATGACATCATCTTGAAAGAAACAAATTAACAGAATTCACAGATCACATGAATTTGGTGAAATATCATAAATCGTTACTGACGAATGCACTAAACAAATGCACGATTCTTCTCGCTTTTGTCTATTTGTTCCCTTTCTCTTTTCACTGTGATCTCTCCTTTATTCATTGTAGCTATTTCACTCTTCATTTCTTTCAAAGGGGAAAGATTAGAAAATCTTTGCTTATTTCTGGCTCCCCTACCCACCAATCACTCAATTACTTTTCTTTTGTTTGCCTGGACTTCCTCAGTTAACGTGTTATATATTTCCTGTAGGTATCGTTCTATCGCTGGCATTCTTTGATGATGGTGGAAATGTAATGAATTGAACTTTGTGATCTGACACGAAGGGCAGATACGGATGTCACTCACGTAATGTATCGTTACGAAACCAATTACAAGTACATCGAAGATGATCCATGTTAACAGCCAACAATATAGAATACTCGTATTTTAAAGGCTGCATGGCAAAGTGTTCACCTCTGTTGATCCTGAGATGAATTTGACCTCTAGAGTAGGCCGTAACAGCCTCTTATGAATTACTGCATCCCAAATTTACCGACAAAATCTTTACCAGCAAGTGCAATAAGAAGCATTTAGAAGGTTTTTCACAGGTAGACAGTTATTACAGACAAACATTGAATTAGGTTCATCCAGCAAAGCTGTTATAGACGTATATAATACACTTGACAGATGCACCTTCCTATTAAGAACATCTCAGTCCATTATTCCAAGAAGTCCTTACTCCACTAAGGGATGTTATTCTGAATCATTAACAAAGGGTCATTATTCTGGTTTTTAAGGTTAATTAATACCCAGAGGAGTTGATATTTAAAATTCAAGCTTAAGGGCCATTATTTCAAAGGTGTGTTACTTGAAAGCGTTGATATTCCAGGTTGAACATTGTGGTCATTATTCGGGGGGGATTGTTGTCTTGAAGGAACCATTGAACTCAGTGCATCTTTGCACAGAGTTTGGTGCCCGAGTATGATTTAGGTCATTCCAAGAGTCCCTGACACTATCCAGAGGATCCATGGTGCTAAATCTACAGTCATTCATATGGCAAAATACATTCAGAGGGCAGTTTAAATAATGACATTTGGTCTAAACTGAAATTGCTTGAATTGTACAGGAGACTATATCAATTGTTTAAAGCTGGAATGTGAGTTGAAAATTTGTCATAGTTTGCCACTGAGGGTAAAAATATGTCTGGCCGCTACAAGAACACATTGTTTTAGCCCCATTTTTGCATATATGAATATTCATACCCATTCACATTGGTTTGTTTGATTTCAAGTAACATCGATTTAATGGTTAGGCTTTCTTGGCGAGTCTGAATTTTGTAGGGCCGACAAAAATGTTGAGACCATTTTCATATTCAAATATCTGGAAGATGAATGCATATTTCTTTTTCCTATTTTGTGACAGGTGATCTGTTCCCATTACTTTCTTTCCTCTGAAACACTGGCAAAGAATGAAGACTCCAGCTCTTAAGTAATGAAAAACAAACTTTGCAAGCCCTATTGAGACTTAGGTCTTACCTACTTATATAGGTCCCTTCAGAGCAATGATCCCGATGTTCAATTGACCCTTCAGAATAAGGACCCTTTTGATCAATTCAGAATGACAACCTACTGGAAAAACAACCTTCATGCACAAGTTTGGACTAACCTATCAGAATCACAACCCTTCAGAAAACTGTCCTCAACATTTACTTTGGAAGGATGACCCCTCTGAATAACAAACTGATCACATTAACATAGATCTCACAATGGCTGTGTTCGTGTGGCGGCAATATAGCTGGACGATCTCGATCGTTCATGACCACTTCCCAACAGATCCAACATGGACGGCAAAATGATCACGACAAGGCGATGGGCCAGGAATCTACCTTACCATACTAACAAAACGGCTCCTCCTCACATCTTGTATCAGTGGATGTCCTATTGGTTCCTTTGATGTGTGTGGCTGGTTGAACAAAATTGCTCACTGGGCCTGTCATCATCTAGCCTCTGTCGAGTCTTTGCGGCGATATGCAAATAGCAGTTGTGAAACAGGCTGTGTTCTGCCCCAGAAAATCGCAACGCTGGCTGTTACATTTATTCAGTGTTGTACTCCCCCTGGAAAAACGCTACGAAAGAATGCCCACCCATTAACTTAAAATCTACTACCAAATCAGTACTAATTTAGCCGACCAATCGGAGAACCTGTTCTATAAAGAATACGTGACTACATATTTTGAACAAAAGACCCTACGATGAGAGATACCATTGTCAAAGAGCAAATGAGAGGCACACTTTCATTGGTCAAATATATGTCACAGAAACGTAACGATTTCTGTTAGTAACTGAATATTTGACTGTTTATAGATACCATATTAAGACTTTGTCCAAAGGCTTTGAGGCTGCCAGATACTCAGGGTAAGGCAGCTCTGGATGACAGTCAAAGACGCATATGGAGCATGAATCGTTTATGTAATGTTACGCATTGTTTACACTGTGAGTAAACCGGAGGGTTCCGACAATTATTAGCTGAATAGCCTCGACTAAGGCTAGCCAATGTCAGTCCTCTGACTTTTTGGGGATTTCAGGGAGATGACGCCAGAAGTTAAAATTGCTCTTTGGCAGAGATGGCAAATGCCGGAACTCCCATGCTCTCCGATGTGAACAATGCCTACAATTGTGTTTAATCACGGCGTTGTCTACAGGACTGAGGTCAAAGAAAAATTTTCCATTCACTGACAAAACAAAAGAACCAAAACTCAGCGAGAAAAAATCCCACTGACTACACCCTCCCATTGGAGCGAGAAATACAATACATTGTTATTTAAACAAGCTTTGTTCACTGTCTAGGGCATTTCCAATGCCTCACAGAACGAAACCTGCTTGGCAAATGTGCAAACAAACCAGAACCCACTTTAACATCAAATGACTCAGGATAAAACCGTTCTTGGAGATTGCCTGGGAATTCTCTGAATAACCAGCTCAGGTAATAAAAGCTGGCAAACAAGAACTGAAAAGAATTGACAAAAAAAAGGGGGTCTGGAAGGAGAGATAATATTACACCATTATTGCCACAGTTACAACATTGTTTTAGGGTAGCAAATACTGTGGATGAGAAATTTGGTGTCCCTCCAAAAAAAGAAAAAAAAAGAGAAAAAAGAAGCTTTTCTCATGAGCATGACTCCACAGCTTCGGTACCATCACTGTAACTGACAATTTCATTTTCACAAAGACAACTATTATTTCATATATAAGTGTGTGCAGCCTTTTTTCTCTTCATTATCTCTCTTCTGATTTCTTTTTATTTGTTCTTTTTCTTTGGGGGGGGGGGAGAAGTAACTTTACTGTTAAGCCTGTTGAGGTTTGTTACAGCACTTCCTTTCTCTTTGTACTATTTAATTCCTTGTTTTTAATTCACTATGTCTTAACATGCAATGTACATATATATTGATAAGAATCAAATAAGTGAAATACATAATCGAAGTATCACAAAGATAGAGAAACTTTTTTTTTTCTACAGATTTCAGTTCTTCAGATTTAGGGCATTTTCACATACATCAAACTCACAACTATCCTCTGACAACGTTGGTTGACAGAGGTCTTAAAGGTCTTGTGACATGACAATAACATTTTGGAGTATTGGGTGCATCCATCATTTAAATTGTTTAAAACAGTCGCAAGTTCCATCGAAATCCGTCACAGATTGACCAATTTACAGGCAAATTATGTCTCACAGCTGTATCATCAATAAGCACTGCCTAAGTGTGCAAATTTGTGATGTCAAGAGATGGACTCCTATCATACGTCTTACGTTAATCCTTCGCTTATGTAACCTTTATTTCCAGGACATTTTAAAATTTTATATGCACCGAGGGTTTTATTTTGAGAGGATGCATTTCTTCTTCAAAAATGTCAATATTTTACCAACGCGAAACTCAGCAATTAAAAGGCAAAATATGTAGGCTTAACAAAAGAAATACTGTCACTGTGCCACACTCAACATCATCTGTTTTGCATTTTTCTCAAACTTTGAAATGTCACATCTCAAAAATGGTAAAAGATATACAAACAAAATTCAAACAGACTTTCACTCAGGCTTTTACTTTGTAGCTGGTGCTCTTTTCTAGAAGCATGTCACAAACTCTTTAACCTTAAGCCAGGGGCTGTGGCCAAATTCCACTGGAAAAGTTGTCCAGATGGAGTACAACCCCCTGTCAGAGACATGTGAAGGACAAAAAAAGAAAAGAAAATCCTGCAAAACCACAACAGATTAACAAAATGTGGTTAGATAAGAAGAAACAGGAATAAGACCATCACACAATAGTGAAATATTGTAGACAAAGTCCAGCTGGTTGTCCTCGGCTGACAAAAAGTCTGGAAGTTGAAGAAAGGCCACCAATGGTTTGCTTATACAGAAAGGAAGAAGGGAAATCCGCAGGCTGAAAAGATGCATACTGAAGAGGATGGGGTTCTAGCTAGAGACTGGGGTTGGCAGTAGCCAAGCTTCTCCTCCAAAATCTCCCCCCAAACAATAAAACAATGATAAGACACTAATCACTTATCACGGGCTGGCACATAATTTTGGATGACCTGCAGGTTATTTTACTCAACATAGTTTAGCTAAAAAAAAATATCAGGTTTACTCAAACACCGCTGAGCTACTGACAGCATACCAGACCTCAAAAGCGACCGGCATTTCGCGGGTCACAACCCACTCAACCCTCCGAAGAAACCCACATTTCATCTCTGTGAAGGATTGACTATGCAAAGCATTGTAAGTAAGAACTCTGAAACACACAAATTTGTTGAAGCCTCCCGACTCCATCTTGCGACTCTGGACTTGGGAGCTACGTACTCATATTCCAATAATCTGTCGATTCATAAATGACCTTGTCATATGATGTATGTTGTTTGTGTTCTGTACATTACACAGGCCTCCCCGCATGTTTGGAGAAATTTTTTCTTATTCAATTATGCTATTTCTACGTAATTTTATACTTGTTTATGTCACTATTTGTAATTTTTCTGGCAATTGTACCTCACGTGCAGCTCCTGCAAAAGGATGTTGTTGAGCACACAACCTGGTGAGAAACTGGAAATACTATTAAAAAAATACTATCAAAAAGGTACTTACTGACATGGCGAAGCATCAAGGGAGAAAACTGATGGTGTGTTGATGTATTTACTGCTACATCATTGCACCAGCATAGCCGTTTTTTTTAAATTTTTTTGCAGCTAAATAATTCAAAGGAACCATATCTGCAGCAATCAAAAAGAGACGTGTGTACCTGATAATTCTTTGAGAGGGTGGTGTTAGACTAGGGGAGGAGAAGGGGTGCTACTCTTTTTCAGAAATTAAATGTAGGCAATGGGGTCATGTAAAATATTCACACACAGCATCAGAAAATCACAGGTTTCATTTAAAATCTAGGCTCTAGGCTTATGTACTGTTGCCTAAACACTGAGAGTGTGTTGGGTGTATTCACTAATGCACATACACAATAGAAGACATAAGTTGTAGCAAACTTGTGAGCCACATGGAAAACATACGTGCATACGTGACATTCCAGGAAATTAAGGATAATTTGAGGAGAGAGATCTGAGCAATACATCATTTTATCCAAATTATTTTACGGTTTTTATGACTTACTCTCAATTTCATGCTACTTGTCATGTTACAGGTCCATTTTCAACGATATTTTATGAATTTTATGATTTTATGCCACTCTGGGAGGCCTGATTACAATTTAGTGACCTATTTTGCTTTAAACTTCTTTCAATTTTCCAAATGCTTCCCAAAAGGAGGCAAAGGCTTGATATGAAATGATAAATAGCATTTGCGACATACAACACAGATGAAACTCTCCCAAAATCAATGTGAAATGGGCAGAGTGTCTCAAAACCTGTTCGTTACTGCTGGAAAGACATGAATCTCGACTCTTTTGCAACTCTGTTCAATCGATGAAAGAACAGAATGCTTCGTTGACGAGAAGTCAGCGACTCATTACATCCTCTTAAGTAATCTGGGTATAAAGTGGTTGTACACACACACACATGTACTGCATATACCGGCTGCATAGCTGTCACTGGATATTAAACAACTGACTTCACACAATTTGTCAACCATTACATTCTTCTTTTATGCTTAAAACAGTTTCTGATTTATTATCAGCTTTCCATCTAAAAATAACTTGACACTTTTGAGTGTGGAAAGCATGATTTCTGTGAAAATTTGGCACAGAAGGCATTTTCTTTTTATCTTTCCCCCCAATGTGCCTTCAATGCCAGTAAAACATATTACCATGGTAACCATCTGTCCCTTGCAGCAAAATGCTGGTGTGACATTTGCAAATCAAGCAGACAAGTTTCCAAGAAATTATATCCCCCATCTATCTGTAGAAGCCTGCGAACTATGCTCCTGCATGACAAGTCACACTGCACAAGTGTAATGGGATGTATAGTACAGTATCGTAACTAGTGTATGCTCTGTACAGTAGGCACTTAAGTTTGAATTTTTACATAAATACAATTTTTTTCTATAATGTGTTTGCATTTGAGGGTATTAATTTTGAAATCAGTCAAATTAAACCATGCATGAGGGGTGACAGAGATAGAGGAAGGTAGAGGGGAAGGGCACTACAGGATAAGTTTGGAAAGAATAAAGCTTATGGGCCATCGGGAGGAATTACTTCATATTCACAAAGAGAGGAAATCTTACCTGTATAAGCTCAGAAATCAAAGTTACTCTCGACATGAAATCTAAGTTTTGAATTCACATAATTCAGACATTGCTGTTTAATTTAGTGGATGTAACATTTTAAAATGCCACAAGTATCAACATTTACACGATGTCTCAATAATTTTCTGCACATCGATGTTTAACGTGGCAAACACCCGCTGCTTGCTCCATTTGCTACCGAAAAAAAAAGGACACTTTCTCAAAAGAATTTCATGATGGTATATAACCAGGGACATATTTGAGGGTTTCTGAAATGCGAGTCAAGTAAGACTTTGATAACTAAATACTCATTATAAGGTATCATGTGTGTACCACGTACAACCATATCACTCCCTTGTGCAGAAGCATCCTTTATAAGGTTTCATGTACCTGACAGTGTAACTTCTGTTACGCTTTGAGTTCATCGTGAAGTTGTAACGGAAAATTCTGCTTTGCAAGTTAATATAACCACATGCAGGCCTATTGTAAGCAACATTTATGTGCTGATAAATTCCCTCAAGCTTGAATCAAGTGTGCTGATAAAGGTCTGTATTATTGTTGCATTTATGTATCATTTTAGTATCCTTCATGTGTGTTTACGGTAAAATCTCCCTCTCTAACTTCAACCATTGATATACACTGACACCTTTTAACTGTTAGCAACATTCGTTTTCTTGTAATCACCTCCAAGTTTAAAGTCATTTCATTACTATTCATGTGTCGCTATGGCACAGTCTCCCTCTAAAGATAAATATCATTGACATCCGCTGATACTGCAACATATTCCCTTACGCTTATCAATCCCTACCAGCACTTATATTCCTTTCTAGTGTCGATCAAACCGTGCATGCCACGCATCTATTGAACGCCATTCTGCGGTTTTATTCAATCCTCTTCTTTGAGACCACCGATGCAACACCAACAACAATTGGGCAATTCAACTTGAAATGAAACTAAAACTATAAGACATTATTACACAACCGCAGTCAATAAGTAGGCCAGCAGATAAATAACACACCAATGACTAGAGTGTAAACCACTTCATGTCTTCATTCTGGCTAATTTCTGATTTGTCGTTTCCTACCACGGCCATCTATCCTCCCCCTTACCCTTCTTGAGCAGTTTCAATACAAAAGTCTACTTCAAAGTCAGACAATTCCAATTATCTTAAACTGAAATCTCATTTTAGTAACAATAGTTCAACATAATTAATTGCACTATTTTAAACACTCAACCAACCTTTCTTCTGACTAAGTCGCGGACAAAACTTTTCCCCACCGTTTTAAGTTGGAAAGGACACCCTAAGCCTCCACGGAAAATTATCAAAAGAAAAATGGGGAAGATCCTTCAGTGAGCCCACTGTACTCCACCTGTTTGATGAATGGTTTCACCCGTGCGGCACACCACTTAAACATCACCTCAATCACCTGTAGTGACTCAAGACAAGGGCTCATACATATTCTGACAATTCGGGCGATAATTCACGGGCAAAACGTGCCTAACAACATTAAAAAAACCCAAGAATTCTATAATACTGCATGCTTTTGATTATACAACCCACAACAGTTTTCATAATTGGGCTATGATAAATAATACATGTGTTAGTCTGACAAGACATGTAAAACAGTCTGATCAATGTTGGTCATCTCACAGTCCTATACTATGTATACGAGATCAGTCCAAAAAATTTCATTTTTTTCAGATCTATGTTTGTAAGGTTTTCCCCGGTTTGACCTACGCTGACTTCACCTGACATTGACCAAAAAACAGAAGGAATCTTGAACTTGGTATTATTGATACATATGCTCTAAGTGCAAGATTGATCCAAGCATGCACGTTTGAGATTCTCTCTTTGTCAGTTTTTGCACACTTTGACTACTACCGGCCACTGGAGGTCCGAGACAAATTGGCAGCGCCTGATTATGTTTGTCATCGCTTTCACACAGTTGACTTGCTTGAGCACATGCATCAGATCAATAAAACATTGGTATTTCATGTCCAAAAGATTTGTAAAGCTTTTAATTGCACTCAATTTGGGAAAATTAATAGGTTTCAGGGTTAATTCTGGTTAATTCTGCCTTATGATTTCAAATTCTTCTAACATAACAAAAAGTGTAAAATAGGATAGAAAATATGAAGTAGTGGTTAACAGTTTTCATTCAAATCAATGGTGTGCTTCTCTGAAAAAGCCAATGGAAAGTATACTAGTGTTGGATATTCAGTGAGTCAAAACAACCCAGGAACACTGACACCGCAATGATGTGATCTGTTTGTGGGTTATTTGCAAATACAGTGCTTCCTTTCACCGAATACTACTATTCCCGATACCAACCAAGAAGCGACGACTTGAGTAGTACATGTTTGATAGACCAGTAAGACCTGCACTGTTGCATATTCATTATAAAGCCACTTATGTTGAGGGGCATTAATTTTCAAATGTGATTTCTTCTGTTCTGATGCCAATCCCATAGCTTTTCAAAGTAGTAAAAGTCATTTTCGTTAATTGAAAGACGTAATATTCTGTCATGTACAACCTTGCATGTACATTCAAAAATAACAGCTTAAGATCAAACAACCCTATCCTTTTGGTTTTTCAGTATACACACAATCACTTTAAAGTACTGTGCTTGCAAGGTTTTCACATAGTGACCTCTCCTGACCTCACATAACCTTTGACCTAGACCAAAAGTAGGGATCTTACACTAAATATGGTCCATACACACACAAAGTATGACATCAGTCCAAGCGTTTGTGGTAGAATATTGCGTTTAAAAATTATCAAATCTGATCTCTGCCTGTTGCCCTTAAATGACCTCCAAGAAAAACAATACGCTTCTTGCACTCAATATGTTCACCAACACATTCCACATATGAGTACAGGCCAACGTGCCCTTCTTGCGATATTGTGTTTACAAGCAAGTGTTGCAAACACACATACATAAAGACACATGACAATGTGACTGCATAGGTCACAATTATTATCAAAACAAAAACCATCAATGTGTTGCAAAAACAAGTTAAGAAATGTCAATGCATTCAAACTATGCAGTCATTGATGAGCAGGATTGAGAGAGAAGCACTTGCACAAGGAATGAAGAAGGGGTAGGGGAAAGAGAAGGGGAAAGAGCAGGGGATCAAGGAGGGTGTAAGGAGGGTACCACAATCTCTACTGTTTGAGAGACTTGTCAGAGGTTTTTGAATGAAGCCGTTTATGGAGTATTATACTTCTAATAACATCATATTGTTGTAAGCCAGGCCTGTACCTTGGTTACATTCCTTGGTGGGGCCAACATAGAAGTAAAGGGGACAAACTTACCTTGACATACGACTTAATGTTGATTTTTTTTTCCCCCAAAAAAAGTCCTAGGGGGAAAAAAGAAAAGTCAATTTTAGTGGAACTCTGTCCTCCCTGTTCCCTTCCCCCCCCCCCCCCTTGACTCCAGGTCTGGATGAATCAACTGAACGGAACTGAGATCGCTTGCTAACACAACACACTGTTGACAACTGAACCACTGTATGACACACTGACATTGAAAATAAAATGTCTAACCCACCCATACGACTCCACACGATCACCAAATCCATGATTTACAGCAATTTATCATTTGTAGAAGAAACCTCCCTGCTCCGGTACTGAAAATCCATCAGGGAACTTGACATGGCAGATGGAATGGAATATTCCTGACCATATTAGGAAAACCCGACTAAGTGATATGAAACAAGCACACTTGAAGGCATATTTGAAAATTGTCAGCCACTCAGACAATTTCTCAGAAATTTGTACAGTTATAGCTGTGGTGTGTATGCGCACACTCAGCGCTGTAACCGCAAAGTGGTGAGATGCATGTACAATTTGAGTTATGAATATTCAATAGTGCAAAAAAAAAAGGTCTCTGGCTCACGGCAAAACGTGCCAAGTGATCAGATATAGTGTCTTTTGACATACTTAGTTGATGGCTGAAACTTTCAAATTAGAGGGCAGTATGTAACAATATGCATATTGTAGGTACAGGACCCCCCAAGTGGCACTGGCAGTTTACTTCAAGGCTTTTGCATCTGCCATCATAGAAGTGAAACACTCTGCACTATGCTTACACACATGATGGCAGCACTCAAGAATGGCTGACCTACACACAAGGTAGTTCAGTGAAATGTATGAATTTGTACAGATTCTCATATGAACTTAAGAATGAGAATCTTAAGTCACAAGTCCAGGAGGAACTCTCACAACAACCTCC
The DNA here is from genome assembly GCA_021234535.1 of Stichopus chloronotus. Classification (NCBI taxonomy): domain Eukaryota; kingdom Metazoa; phylum Echinodermata; class Holothuroidea; order Aspidochirotida; family Stichopodidae; genus Stichopus; species Stichopus chloronotus. Next base: position 33,547,774 of record CM037829.1, on the reverse strand, counting down.
AAAAAATGATAAAACTATGGCTTTCCTTGCATCATTTGACAAATGAGAGGAGATAAATCATAACTTAAAACAGCAGTCGTGGAATTGAAAATGAAAGCTAGACAAAGAAACTTGGGGCTTCTCTTCATGGATGTTATCATAATTACTGAACATAAGTTCTTGTGGTCTTTCTAATTAAATAATGTAAAGTGGGGGGGGGGAGGAGGGAAGGGAGAAAAAAGGGGAAAAAAGGGGAAGCATGAGAAAGAGATGATGACTATGACTCCACACTTTGGCCATGTTTTCGAACCTGCAGCAAAGTTTACCATCTGACGTGACTTTTTAATGCATGTTTCTCTGAAAGTAACTTGACACATTTCATCACTTTTGGATTCCCCTATTCCCAAATTTGAGAAAGCACATTCCCTGAATTTCCCTCTCCTTCTTTTCTAGTTGTTGCCAGAACCTGTTCACACAGAATTATCAACAATGCCACAAAAACATTCCAAAGAATGAATAGAGAGCTATGAGTCACATCCCAGTGGCAACAATGAAGCCCCCTTCCCATTTGACAAAAGGGGAAATTGCGACTGATATGCCTGGATGAACCCTTTCTTCATGCAATCAAAAGATGGGCAATACTAGGGACAAGGTAACAGCAGCTTATACCTGGGATTCCCAAGCCAAACTTAAACATTCTACTGAACAGTAGGTAAACAAAGACAGAAAAAACCAAGGGTAACTTCATATGATGTCACAGCTTTAAACGGATTGGTCGCAGATTTGTTAACAATGCCTTTATAAAAAAAACATTTCCAGGATTTGAGTCCCAGAGTAGGCTTGACAATACTCCTTGATACGTTACCTATGATATTTATAAGCATGCATGCTTGCCAACTGTCAGAGTTTCACTGTGTGTATCTCGATTTCAGGAGCATCGTCGCAGAGTGAAAATGCCAGATCTCACTGTGAAAGTCACTTTGATGCAATGCCAGATAACTTTCCATATTTAGACCCAAGCTCAATGCTCTCCAATCCTGGTCTATGTTATTATCAATTCCCAGGATATGCCATCATCAGAAATGTAACTGATTCAGCAAAATATTTTCATGAGAGATATTATTTTTCTTCTGGATTACCTTCTGACTTCAGTTAGAATTGGCTTAAATTGACAATCCAATCAGGAGATACTAGAAACCAATGATGTATTTTTTCCAGCTGTACCTTGTACATGTGTAACACATTTTCTAGTTCAATTTTCAATTTATTCAAATCCACTATATTATAAATTTTAGAAAGAGGAGCAACAAAATAAAATACAAAAAACCCACTGGAGACTAATGGAGACTTGGTAAAGGAAAAATAGATTTGAAAAGATCTAAAAGTCATCTAAAATTTCGCACTGAAAAAATATTGCAGTTACACAAAAGAATTCTTGAACAATTCTAAACTTTGGCAAGGTAGAGTGATTTAAACAGATATAATGTGATTGTTTTAAAGCAAACAATAATATTTTTAAAACCATTATTTGTGGTTATAGAATGTTTACTTATTCATAATATTATGCAAACTTCATTGCAAGAAACAAATTTCTAACAGATGGAAATTGTTATTTGTTGCCCAACGATAATTTGTTCACTTAAACTCTCCAAAATTCAAATAAAGCATTTTCCGTTACTCATCACATGCATAATGTTTTGAGGAGATGCAAGCTTTTGCAGATGTTTATTGATAAGACTAAACGGTTTAACGATGGCACAAGCTATTTTTTTTTGTATGCCATGTTGATGCATTCTGTACGCACTGCTTGATCGCACATTAAGACTCACTGGGGAAGCAAGCAGGGGATGTTGCCCACCACTATAAATTTTGTGGCCGTTCTTGCAAACTCAACCCCAGCAATGCATTCACATCCGCTGTACAATAACCACAACCAGTAAACTAACAGTTATCAAATGGTGACAAACAGATCTAAGCCTTCTTGCAAGGACTGAAAACTCCACAATAAAAGGTTTTCTTGCAAGAAACTCAAGGTTTGTCAGGTTGGCAGTCTGTGTATAAGTATATTCTACATATGAATGACATCATTTCCTTGTGCATATTTCAGCATAACTAATTTACATAATTTTCCATCTCTCTCTATCTTAAAGTATTGGCTTCCATTTCTTCATGCATTTTGATTTCATGTAAGCCTAGTAATGGTTAATTGACATTTCCTCTGGTCCTAACTTAAAAAAGTGGAATTCTCTTTTGAAATATCTGAAGCTAAAGCCATAATTTTGCAAGCAACTATGTCGAGTATGCACAAAGGCAGCTAAGTACCCTTGGCAGCAGCATTGACTAATGTATGTTACAAGCCTGTGATATGCAAACTCACGCATTGATTGTATAACACATGCTAAATCGCAATATGCTGACTGCTAACCGATTCAAACCTTGACAAGCAAAAACTGCTTATCAATTTTTTCAGGGTATTTTGTCCCTTGGGTCTTATAAAGAGCAAATCCTTTAACACATTCTCTACACACAACAGATTTCAAGCAATTTATCATTACAGACTTTAAGACAATATTGGACTTACATTCTTCAAAGGCATTTTACACAACTTGGAATTCTACAATGTTCTAACTGTTCCTCATTTGCTGTGCAGAAATGCATCTAAGAATCAAAGTTGGCACTTACACAACTTTCAAAACTTCCCCGATATTAATACATTCACATTGCAAAATTACAACAGCAATTAAGGCACAAAAGGAAACCAAAATAATTTGCAAAGCTACAACGATGATTGCGTAAAGTCTTTAGAATTAGCCTAATCGACAGCAGCCATGAGTCATAACAACCAGGACAAGTACTTCCTCTAACAAATTAACCACTGTCCTCGCCTTTTGTCGCCTGAATCTACATTCAAATGAGCTTCCAAGAAAAACTTCCTAAAATAAAAAGCAAAAGTGACATTCAAATAAGCCATATTTAGTCATGGTATTTTACGAACTAATTATGTAGAAAAAATACGGCTACCTTTTGGACAGGAGAAGTTGTTCGTGAAAGCCAATAAGAGAAACGGAGAAAGCAACGACTTGATTCTGCAAACATGGGGATTAAGTGAAGAGTTTTTGTAGAGGTAAGGACAAATTACTCAATGGGAGATGATCGACGAGACACAGAACTGAACTCGTGCTACAGCAGCCGCTGCATGGCTGTGCCGGGAAGGGGCTAGTCCCCGGAGCTGTAGTCCCTGGCAATGGTTCCTTCAGAGGGTGTTGCAAGAGTGAAAGGGCACTTGTGGAGCCTAGGAAGGTGATTTTTGGTCATCTAGGAGGTAATTTCTTCTAAAAATTTAAAAAATTAAAAATTTTCTGATTCGATCCACCGACTGAAGATGAAGTTCCACTCTGACAGTTTTCCTCTCAGTTCCAGCAAAGAGTGTCGGTGATGACGATGGGTGCCACTTGGGCCTCGGCCCTACGTCAAAATGCAAAGGCACCACCACAGTGCTTCTGTGACAGCTGGGAACTGTCTTATTAAAAGTGATATGCTTTTTACTGCACAGGTGAACATGCAATCAGTTACTCAGTGCACTGTGCATAGGTCATAAAATTCAAAGAGCAATGTAATTAAGTTTCAAAGCAATCTGGAAACATGAACCGATAAAGGACTGTGCATTTTAAGCAATGTTCATTCATTTCAATATTTCGTTTCATTTGTTTGTGTTTGCATAACTTCGCAAATACAATCAATTAACATAATCCCCACGACTTAACGAAAGTACAGGCTAACGGCTAACCTGTGCAGCGGCATGATAGGGTATCAGTCCAAGGCACGCTGCACGAAATGAAATATTTAAACACAAATTTCTTGGAGAAGCAAAATTTGGATAAATATAACAAGCTAGAACGGACGAAAGAATTGGAAACGAAAAAACAAGAATACTCAAGGTTTCCCAAGTCAGCCACCTTTGCGCGAGGCAAAAAACAGCGGAGCTTTTCCCAAACGTGTTGAAGCACTCGAGCGAAAGGCAAACGAGGGCGAGCTAGGCCTTAGAGGGCATGGTACTAGAATTAGTTTTGAGGACGATTTGAGTATAGGGTCAAATGATGCATTAGTGAGGCAAGGGGTACGTGTATGTCTACGATGTGAACTGGAAAAACGATGATACAGAAAGGCATCTACATTAGGTGAAAGAAGTTACGCTGTGTATTGAGTAAAATGCTATTGTATAACAAAATGCTAAACCAATAAAACTAGATACACCTGGAATTGCTAGCACAGTTTTATAAGTCACCTGGTTTAAGTTGGAATACTACAGTACCTAGAACGATACACGTAAATCTGTCTTCAGGAAGTATATACTTTTCAGAGAGTTCCTTGGAGTTGAAGTTACCATGAAGTTCCACCTAAGAAAATGAAAACTCTTGAAGCAGAATTCTCCGAATCAGAGTAGGGACTTCACAAGAAAGTCAGAGCAAGGAATTGACATAACATCCAAACTGTGTACTAGGCCTGAAGCTAAACTAATAGCACATTGAATTTCAAAAGTTCTCCAAACAGTATACTGACTGTGTAGTGATACAGAACAATGGACTGATCTAATTGTTCTGAGTAGGTGTTCTGCAAATCGACTCTGAAACTCTCTCAAATACTTCTTCACTTCTTTAGTTCTCCAAATTGAATAGATAGTTGGACAGCAGCGTACATAACAACGGAAATTAGCAGGAGGGCCAAAAAATATGCACCTTGGAGCATACAAAACCCCAGAAAGTACAATCGTGAGGGTAAAAACATACAAAAATTATGAATATTCATGCTCATACATATCTGACTATATTCTCTCTTTTCTTTAGCTCCTTTTCTCATCATTTGTGTAGCAAGATCCTTCAAACCATACTTTAACTCAACACTGTTTGTTCTTGACTTGGCAAGTTGATCAGGGTCTGTGAAACTATGATACATGTAGCGGTATTAAGTTAACATACAGTGAAAGTTCCAACAACGACAACTCCCCTATCCAAAACTTCCCAGTTAGATACACTATCGCTTATTGATTGCTAACGAAAACGGTTTCCCTGTTAGCTTCCTCGAAAAACGTCTTATGACACCAAAGGCAAATCCTGACATTTGGAAATGATATGTTAACTTAATATTTACTAAAAGACATAAGAATGTAAGTCCAGACACCTGCAGAGTGCATTCAACCATTCTTGGTATGTTTCCAATGAATGTTGCACCTGCTGAAGTGCTCTGGTGCCAATTTACCATTGCTTGCATAGTCTTGAAACCCCACTTTTATGCCAATGGAATGGATTCATGAAGACTGAAAATTCTGTTCTAATGTTGACATGAATTCAGCACTTTATGTGCAACTGCCTGTGTGCTGTGAGATGGAATTCTGTCATATCACTGCAGAGGTGGTTTAGGCTATTCACAATGTACAAACTGAGAGGTAAGACATCTAGTTTAATTTCATTCATACTCTTGAAAGGTGGATCCAGAAAATGTTTTTCTTACTGTTTTTCACTGAACACACACAAAAGGTCTTGTGCTCACAAAGGGTCATACTTGTCACGTTTTTCTGTTCACATTAGTTGTTCTTAGTACAAGATGCCTTTTGTTATACAATTACAATACAATTACCATTTTTCTGCTCTAATTTGAGATGCAGAAGGTGATCAACCATTAGCTATCACCAGTGACAATACCCCCAGTTGGAACTGTGATTCAAAGTACATAAATTTTGGTCTTAAACTTTGTGCATTGGATTTTTGCTTTCATGCATGTTTTCTTCTTTTACTTGATTTTTTTTTTATTTATGGTTTTATGGTTCTAAGCTTTACTTGCTATTTGCTCTCAGTACATGTAAAATACTTCCTGCAAAAGTGCCATCCTCAGGCAATACATGACTCAATGAATAGAACAACACGGATGTCTCAACGACGTAGAAGGCAATAGGTGGGAAACCAACATGTAGGAAGTTGGACCAGTATGTCCAGCATGTCCGTAAAATCCAAAGGGTAACCATGCTAAATGCTCGCTGAAGTAGGATGGAACCGCCCATCAACTTTCAAGGGGACGTAATATGCTAAGCGGGATAAACTATTTTGTTACAGTTGTTTTTTTTTCAGTAAAACATTAGGGTAAACGATACAGAAATAGGGTCAGAGTAATATCTGGAGTACAGTTTATTTAGTACGAATTGTCCTGCAGTGGCAATCTTTTTGATGCTCTCACATGTCCTCTCAAGTATTTGTCTCTGATGGAATGCAAACTGAATTAGACTTGTAACAAAGATACCTTCAAAAATAGCCCTCATGAGCCAAACAACAGCCCACGGCATTTGCATTGGCTTTTCTCAGAGCTCTAGAGAAGCATGTTTGAAATAACTAAACCATGTTCCTAAGGTACTAGATTTCCAAACAACATTTTTTTTTTCCAAGTTGGGATCTGCCTAGAATTACAAATGATACTGTAAAAATTGCTCTTTAGGGGCAGTTATCTTGCTATCCTTTGAAGCGTTTGGGTAGTATGACAAGCTTTGTCAATGTAGAGCAGTAAACGTAATCCTCGTGGCATCACAACGGATAATGAACTTAGTGGTCTCTTGTCTTCATCTATGGTATCCTCCCATCAGCTCTGAATCGAGTCTGAAGGTAAGATGGAGGATGAAACTGATGCGTTGACAGTTCTGCAACAGTGTTTTTCCAAGCTCCAGATTCAGTTTGACGATAAAAATGCAGGGGGAAGATCACGATTTCTCCGATGGGTTTCTGACTCGAGTTGCCTGAAAAAAAATCTACGCAGGAAGCAACTTTTGATACTGGATGTAGAACAATGCAAACAATAGCACTGCACAATACAACTCCAGCTGTCCAGTTGCAGCTCAAACACCTGTTTTTGTCGCACTCATCAAACGGCACAGTTTTTTGGCACGTGTCCAAGAATCACTTTCGCAGCCTATCTTGTTTTGACGCCTACGAAGATTTAATTGGGTCAGCCACTAAATGACTGGCACAATTAAAAAAAAAAAAGGAAGATGAGATGGTGTTTACTAACTCTTACAAACATTCATTGAATACACACTGACTCAGTCAAATTTTTTTCCATGATGACTGCATGACTTCTACACTCTTCCTGACGAAAACACAAGGAGATATCATTTTCTTCCAAACTAAGATCCTGAAACCACGTGCCAGTAAGTCATCAGAATTGATCAAAAGGGGAAAAAAAAAACTGAAAGATACTATTTTGATGTTAATGAAGTGTTAAATCTGTGATTTGTGAGCAGTCAACTGTTCATTGTAATGATAAAATATGCAACCATCGAGTTGGTTTTAAGCTATATGCATGCTGCACACCTGACTATGGTAGAATATCATCACTTAATATAATTTTATAAGTTCTAGTGGAAATTTCCCCTATATACAAAATTTGGAGACACTTAGATGGGAGGATGTACCTAGATGTATAATACATTTGGTTTCATGAGATGCATTGCATTTACTGCTACATGCCAGTTTTGACAGAGTATCTGTGAGTGTTCTAAGTCAAAGTGAAGCATGATGTTTTGCACACTATGACCCCGCAGGGCCGACAGATGACGTTTGACCTTATGTCAAGGCCTTTAAATTCTACTTAAAGGACCACTTGACCAATAGTGTTGGATCCTCACATAGAAAACTATACATGAGGCAGATAGCAGTCAAGGACACTCCACATGGAAGAAAAACCACATAGTGAGTGAGCCATCGACACCGAACTGAAGATAGCATTTTTGAGGGTCTCAAACAAGAGATCTAGACTGAATGATAAGACCTGTGACCTAACAATATTTGATTATCCTACATGACCAACATCAGCCATACCCATCAATAATAAAGTGAGATCACCTGTATCACACCTTCTATGTGGATGGTACCAAACCAAATAGTTCCTTTGCAAATTCATTTTTCATCGATATGGCAGTAAAAACTACCAACTATAAAAATGGATTTGATTGTTCCTATTTATCGGAAAGACAAAAAAGCATCTCACGCCAGACAAAAACATATTACGTTGGCGGCTGGCCTAAAAATGTTTTCAATACCAATATGATTGACATTATTGTCACCATTTATCACTATTATAAAGATCACTTCTACTGCAGTTTTCATGCTGATGGTTGTAAACCAAAACATTTTTTTACCCACAATAATTTTTCGCCAACAACGCATTAAAAATTCCAGCTTCAAAATAGATTTCATGTTCAAACATGGGAAAGTCATTAAAGCATCTCACACCAGACGAGAACACCTTTTGTCGAGTCCACTGATACAGGTGTAATAAAAAATAAAATAGGAACGAAGATTCAAGCTTTGCCACGTTATCACCATAAATGTTAATACAAGGAAAGGAAAAGCCACTTTCAGAAGAGGCAACAATACACAAAGATAAATCATGTTTTAACAGCTGTGCAATAGTTCCTAAGTCCGTGATCATTCTTCGATTCCGAGATCTACATTTTCGGGAAACCTCTATTAAGCTTTATTTGAACAACAACTATGCAGGTAGGCAGAATATAAAAATGATTATTGCAGTGGTCCATGACATCACAGCCACACTAATCTTCTTTCCCTATTGCATGTCAGGGTTAGGTGAAATCGTATCAGATTGAACCTGGTGTGAGGAAGTCGTTCAAACATAAATATCTCGATAAAAATGGCATTTTATGACTGTGTTGGGTGTCGTAGACGTTTAATAGGCGAGGCTACAAAACATCTGAGGTTTAACCTTCTAGTTTCACTTCCATATAGTCGTGTCTCCAACGGCAAAATCCACGGGACACATAATACGATCATTCGAGAAAGAACAAACAGGCTATAGACTGGAGTGACTTTATATGTCCTCCCATCCCCTCCCCTCCCTACCATCATAGATCAGTGATGAGCTTGGCCTGCCCTCCAGAAAGATGAGGTGAAGAACTTTCCTGCTTTTACTGTCGAGATTCACAACTTGAAGATTCGATAATGATAGATCAAATGCACAAATTGAACTTTTTACACAATGTGTTGCTGATCATCTTTACTCAAACATATCACCTAGTGCAGGGAGGCAGTATATCAAAGTAACGTGTACAGTGGTGAAATCCAAGCTATTTTCAGCAGGTTGTCCAACAGACAACATACATGTTACAATGTGGTGTCATGCATAAAAATGATTTTTGTCCTGCCAAAATAAGATCATCAATGCAGTTTGCAGTGAAGACAATTCCCTCAATTGTGTCTTTGGTACAACTGTACATTGTGATGCCCACTGTGCAATTTTTCACCATAGTATTCTTTCAATTGTCTCGGACATTTCAAATGAAAGTCTGTATTTGGTTTATGAAGTCCCATCTGCTTTGGTTGGTTCACAATCTTATCACAAGAAATGGTTGTCCATTTAATGTTTTCACAGCCAATATGGCAAGACCACTGCTTTTATGTGTTTGGTGATTGTCAGACTAAAATATGGGGAACTCACCAATGAATGGAGTTAAACAAAGAGCCTAGAGTAAAGATCATTAAAGATGATTCTGGACAGACGTACCTAATTACCAGGAAATGTATTAAAAGGTTTCCTAGATTTATCTCGCAAGACTGCAACTAAATGATGAAGGCTGATGAAGCTGATGCTGACCTCTTTCTATCCCTCCCAGTCTACCGCTCCACCTTCTCCCAGTCCCATACCCCCCTCACCTTCTCCCAGCCCCATACCCCCTCACATTCCTCCCATACGAAATTGATCGATGGACGATGGAGCAACGATTCTAATACAAAGTACATTTTTCTAACTGGCAAATACTGACAATCTTTTCTCAAATTTCATGACTTTTCCATGACGGACACTTTACACAAAATTTCATGACTTTTCCAGGCCTGGGAAGTGGACAAACAATTTCATGACTTTTTCCAGGCAGCAAAAACTCTGCTTACAGGGACCTACACTCCCTTTGCACCATGCATTTGTTGCATCAGCACAAGCAAGTGAGGAGTGAAGTCAACTTTTAAACTGGTAAAATGTGGTAGTCTTTTCTCAATTTTGTGACTTTTCCATGACTTCTGTCATCTTTACAAAATTTCATGACTTTTCCAGGCCTGTGAAGTAAAACTAAAAGTCCATGACTTTTTCCAGACGGCATGAAACCGCCCAATAGGGACCTTCTCTATTTTAACTTGACACACAGTGGCATGGATTTCTCTTTGGGTTATTCCTATTTAATATCTGACTGAAGGGACACAGACTTCATGCTGTTCATCTCCTCTAGAGGTGGGTTTTCGCTTTTTTTTTTCCCCCACATCTCTCCCCCCACCTTTTCCATGAATTCAGTCAAATAACAGACACACACACAGTAAGGACAGTCATCACCACGAAAAGCAAACACTACCAAACAGTTTAGCAAATATTGACACAAGTTTTGCACAGGTGTGATTTCACAAATGCCACGATTAAAAGAGACATGAGGTTTCCAAGAGCAAATATGTACTGGTGCAGATCAGGGGGTTCCTGCACTTATTTTAATAACATTACATAAGAGATACGTGATCTTAAAACAGTCTTCCCATACAGAGGATTTCTACAACTGTTTTTGAAATATCAAGCTGTGGAACTTGCAGACACACGATTATCTTTTCGATATTTTATCTCTACTGAATAAGGAATGTCCACATGTCAAACACACTTTACCAGTTTCACTGGCTGAGAGGATCAAATTTATGCAACAGGAAAAACAGGGCTACTTAACAAACTGCTTGTCCTCTGGAAAGCCAGGGGGAGTAAAAAGTTATTGGGAGAGATCAAGCAAAATCTGTTTCTGCTGGATATCAGTGAAGAAAATAAACTCTAGCATACTGAGTGTTCAATTGAACAAAGAGAATTTAGAATAACTACAGTAAATGTTCCATTGTACAGTGCGAATCTAGATTAGTTCCATATTCAAGCACACCAAATGTTTCTTTCTACAGTGTGGATCTAGACTAGTTCAGTATTCAAGCGTACTGAATGTTCCATTGTGCAGTGCGAATCTAGATTAGTTCCGTATTCAAGCACACCAAACGTTCCTTTCTACAGTGTGGATCTGGACTAGTTCAGTATTCAAGCGTACTGAATGTTCCATTGTACAGTGCAAATCTAGAAAAGTTCCGTATTCAAGCACACCAAATGTTCCTTTCTACAGTGTGGATCTAGTCTAGGTTCAGTATTCAAGCGTACTGAATGTTCCATTGTACAGTGCGAATCTAGATTAGTTCCATATTCAAGCACGCCAAATGTTCCTTTCTACAGTGTGGATCTAGACTAGTTCAATATTCAAGCGTACTGAATGTTCCATTGTACAGTGCGAATCTAGATTAGTTCCGTATTCAAGCACATCAAATGTTCCTTTCTACAGTGTGGATCTAGGCTAGGTTCAGTATTCAAGCGTACTGAATGTTCCATTGTACAGTGCGAATCTAGATTAGTTCCGTATTCAAGCACGCCAAATGTTCCTTTCTACAGTGTGGATCTGGACTAGTTCAATATTCAAGCGTACTGAATGTTCCACTGCACAGTGCGAATCTAGATTAGTTCCATATTCACGCACACCAACTGTTCCTTTCTACAGTGTGGATCTGGACTAGCTCAGTATTCAAACATACTGAATGTTCCATTGTACAGTGCGAATCTAGATTAGTTCCGTATTCAAGCACACCAAATGTTCCTTTCTACAGTGTGGATCTAGAATAGTTCAGTATTCAAACAGACTGAATGTTCCATTGCACAGTGCGAATCTAGATTAGTTCCGTATTCAAGCACACCAAATGTTTCTTTCTACAGTGTGGCTCTAGACTAGTTCAGTATTCAAACATACTGAATGTTCCATTGTACAGTGCGAATCTAGATTAGTTCCGTATTCAAGCACACCAAATGTTCCTTTCTACAGTGTGGATCTAGTCTAGGTTCAGTATTCAAGCGTACTGAATGTTCCATTGTACAGTGCGAATCTAGATTAGTTCCGTATTCAAGCATGCCAAATGTTCCTTTCTACAGTGTGGATCTGGACTAGTTCAGTATTCAAGCGTACTGAATGTTCCATTGCACAGTGCGAATCTAGATTAGTTCCGTATTCAAGCACACCAAATGTTCCTTTCTACAGTGTGGATCTAGACTAGTTCAATATTCAAGCGTACTGAATGTTCCATTGTACATTGTGAATCTAGGCAGAATCTAGTTAGATCAAATATTCTAACTTTCTCCTCTGACAAGGGAAGGGCAGTCAATATTCTTCCACATGCACGGGGTGAAATAAAGTATCCAGCATTCTTTAACATATCAAACCTTGGTCAAACAACACATATCAGAGTGCTCACACCACAAGAAAAGGTACAGCATCAACCACAAGTAATTTACCAGCAGAATGACGTCTATCGTCTGAGCTCCGTTGGATAGCCTGCTGACGGCGGGACTGCAGAGGGCTTGACGTTGACCTCTCCCGTGATTGGCTAGAGATGAAGAGAGGAATGAAATAAACCTTTAGATGAAATCGTAAAAAGAGGAATGCGTAATCTTGTTTCAGCCAAATATCCGTTCGTAATTTACTTTTATTTGGGATGGGATGGGTGGGTGGGTGGGAGGGGGAGAGGGAATTAGCTGACATAGTATGTTTGATATGCAGACTGGGTCCTATCAGGGATTTGGAAGCTCCATAACAGAAAATCTTCCTTTGACAAGGATCAGTTGAACAACTAAAGAATCAAATTGTCTCTGGCAACAAACATACAGCATCACAACCTGGGATGGTTCACACGGTTTTCTGTGATTCAGGCAAATTCAGATCAATTTTTGCTCATGGTATAACAGACCCACACATATTCCTGACAAATGTTCTGCTAAGTTGGATTCATTGCTGCAACCCTCACAAGCTGCTGATTTTTCTATCAACTGAGGAATCGGCTTGTTTGCTTCTCCTAGAACACAAAGTGGAATTAACTTGTGTTGCTATCTGCTCTAACTCTGTTATAGAAATAAATTCAAAGGCACTGACAGTGTAAGCAGTAGAGCAGATGATGAAGGTGAAAGGAGGCAAGGGGGGAGGGAAGAAATTTTCATCATGCATGTTCAGAATTAAATGCACTGACAATGAAAGAAGAGAAAATGACACAGGTAAGGACAAACCAAGACCATCAAAACTCACTCACAACTGGAGAAAAAAAAATATGCAAGGAGGTTGATATAAGGTTGTGACCTGTAAACTTTCAGTTATCCTGACTGCAGTTTTCACACAACAAACAAGTCCAATAATATGGCACAGCTGGCTGGCAATTACAGAGGGACGGTGGCCAGAAACACACACACACAATTGCCAGATGCTAGTCCATAGTCAGTACGGTAAAGCATAGGTTACATAAGGTGAGGGAGTATGTGGTGTGAAAGCAATAATTCAATATGACAATCCTTGGTAACTTCCCTTTCATTACTCTAGCAGAACTGACCTATCCAGCTTTACACTGCTTGATAAAGGAACTAAATCAAAATTAAGACCAGGTCAGCCCAGTTGTCCCCTTATTAAGCAACAGATAATAATTGTTTGACATAATTGTGTCACAAGCAAAATAATTTTTCCAGTTTCTTTTCACATCTTTTCTTCTTAGTGTAGTCTGCATAAACAATCTGCTGGTGGGTGCTGTTCAGCATGTACATCAGACCTGGATGGCGTCCAGAGGGAATGCTAAAAATAAATCTGAAGATACCGGCAGATCTATCTTGGGTTCCTGTTTGAACTGGAAGATTAATTACTACAACACTGGCAAACAAAAAAAAAAAACCCTGATCCCGTCTTCCAGATAATCCCAGGCATGTCTTATTTTCAGCCACGAAACATAATCTCACCATTGTGGTATCAAATTAAGCAAGTACACATATTCTTCATGCTGCATGCACATGCAAGGAATGCTGAGAGACGCAATTCATCAAATCAGGAAAGGTCACTTGAACCAATCAATATTTGCTCTTCTTCAATACCATGAAGAGCATGTGACCAGGTGAGATACATGGATGGGTGAAAGTTAGAACGATTCGCTAAATATTCCTGAACCACAAATTTTGCAAGGTGCTCCAACTGGTCATCTTTGAGATATGCCTATTTCACCTTTATAACAAAATATACCTTTTCATATAATGAAAATGACCTTTTTGGCACAAAACCCTTTGCAATCATGCAATGGTAAACAAGGCAAATATGTAAAACAGTACTTCACTGTACACTCTCACATTACACACAGACAAGACCTCTAAGATAAGAATTATAGGGGCAGATCTCAGATTAATCCCTTGAGAATCCTGTTGAGACACCATTTTTTTTCTGATGCTGCTTTATTTGCACATCCAGATTCCATCACTATATTGACATGCATCCCTTGTGTTTCTCACGTTAATTTCCACAAAATCCTCACCGACTTCTACAAAGATTTGCCACTTCAGGGTGGTTTAATTTTCCCATGAAGAATTGCATCCACTAGTGTAAGACTTTTTTTGCATTCATAAAAGTGGCTATGAAATCAGAGCTGATCAAATAAAAGTCATTGCTAAAATCAACAAATTTGAGTTAAATACACCTATTTAACTACATAAAGCCAGATTCACTGGTTACAGTGGGTAGGTATGGTGTGTAGGAACTTGAAAGTATTATCTTAGAATCTAATTTTTCTCCTAAGTGTTTTGAAATTGCTTGACAATGCTGAATAAAACAGGAGGGGGATATAACGTTATATACAACACTTAAAGATGAAGTCGTTGCCATAAAATCTATTTTTACAGGTTTATTCATACAATTACTCATGATCAGAGTTGTATGGTAGACACATTTTAGCACTGGGGTCCAGGCAAGGGAACCGGCCACTTCTGGTGGGATTCAGGAGCTCATGACAGGGTCCGTGGCTAAGTCCAGGGCAATGCCCCATGGGGGGGGCATGGTCCTGAGAGCAACTCCCGGAGCACTCTATGTCTTGTATACAGCAGAGTTATGAGAAAGTATTCTTTCAACTTCTCTTGTGATATTTACTACATTTTGTGAAGTTTGTACTGGGTGGCAAGGTGTAACTAATCCTGAATGCCAGGCGGGAATTACCAGTCCAGGGAGGGGCCGCCCGGTGTCACCCACTGTGGCTACAACCCTGCGCTTGATTGACATTCTCCTAGATTGTACCAGGTCTTCAGAAAATCTTTTGCAGAATCAACATTTGCCAAGTGAGACCTTTTTAACATGAGCCTCACCAGCTTGGCAAGTGGATTTCTGGCCTTCTCACTGCTATGAACTAACACATTTTTGTCTTCCCACACTTCATGCTTTTAGTTTAATGAGCAAAAAGTCTTTGAGTTGAGGCTTAGCAGACTGCCGACAATATCCAGAACCCAACGAAACTTGCTGTCATGATCCGCACAAACATTACTTTTATCTTATAACATTAACTTCTACATTTGGAACTTCAAACGTGATGATTACAAGTTTCAAACTGGGAGTGAGAAGTAATCTCTCTCACCAAGGTACTCTATTTGAAAAGTTTTGGGACGACCTGGAGTGTACCACATACACTTATACATGACGGTTAGACTTGGTTGAAAAATTGATACGTCAAGTTAAAGGTGAATCAAAATACATTTATTTTGCTGCACAAACTATGATTCAATCAGGCGCAGGCATTTGGTTCATAAAAACGTGGCTACACTGTTGATGACCCAACTTCTGATGGAAGTAAATCCACAATAATTGTCAGAGTTTATTACGGTGAATGCAGAAGTCTCCAATTTACAAAGAGCACCGTTCCTAACGAAAAAGAGAAACTCCCTGGAATTTAAAAGGTTTGTTCCTCTTTTTGTCTCTTCAGCATTTTTCCAACAGAGAATGCTAAAACTGCCTCGCAATGCTGGCAAAAACAGCACTGTACAGCATTCAATACCCCCTTGTAAAAATATCTCGTTTCAAAGAAGCTCTATTTAAGGGTTTATTTATAGACGTTTATTCTTTGCACATCCACGAATAGATTTGCAGGGACTGCAAAAGAGACGGCAATGTGAGATGGCAAACACACTTATGGCTACCACAGGAAGCATATATGTCTTTATAAACAAAGAAAGTGCATTTCAACAGTATTTTCTGACCTGCACTGTTAGAGTTTAGAGGCTTTACTATGGTCATGTTACCGCACTTGAAACTGTATTTAATTTAAAAAAAGTCGTGTGACATGCATCTAAAAATGAGCTGGCTTTCACCCAGAAGTTCTGACGGTGAACCTTGAATGACGAATCCATTGGAACAGTTTCTACTATCCATTATCGTTCTCAAGAGATGCCTGTTTAAGGGTTGCAGATATTTGACAGAACTGATTACAGGGATGAAATTTAGCGGTCGTCCGGTCGTCCGAGACGACCAAAATTTCTGTAGGACGACCAAAGTTACTACCTCAGGTTGTCCTTTGGACGACCAAATTTTACCCCTGGTCTTTTATATTATGACACAATGCTTACAACTCAACACTGAAATGCAACCAAAATATTTAACATGCACGAACTCCATTCCAAAACATCTGTTTTCTTGCACAAAAAACCGCCAAAACAACCTGAAATCCACGGTACGTGGAAAGCCAAACAAACAGCCTCAGTGTACGATCATGTTTCAACTAATTTTACCGTACCAGACATGCACATACTGTACACAGCAAGTACCAGATAGATGAATCGCAGTCGAAGAATTCCGCCATATGTGGCCATATTGTGATTTGAAACAAACATTATATTATACAGAGATTTTCTTCTACATGATATATACTTTACAGCATCAGTGATTCTAGATAATGACATTTTTTGTTATCGAAGTGAAAAGGTGGAATTTTACCAGCCTCCTTCTGGAAACCCCCCCCCCCCCTTCCATTTGGAGAAACCCTGAGCATTACTTTTAAGTTACAAGTCAGTGTATAATTTAGCTGTGGAAAGTTTCAACCTGTATAAGAAAGACAAATAAAAACATGGTCTTGACTGTGCAAAATACACATTTTGCACATTTCTTGTTTTTATATGTCCGTTGTGGAGGACGACCAAATTTTTGCAGCTGGTTGTCCTTCGGACAACCATTTTCAGTTGCTTAAGGATCATCCCTGGATTACCTATGTTAAAATGATGACGTGGTGACTGGTACATGTTAGCACTTTACATACTGTCTCTTGCCCTCTAGTTTACACACTGGAAGTACTGTAATATCAATATTTTTAGAGAAAACAATATTCACTTCCAAAATAAGTCGCTAAAGACACATAAAATTTTGAAAAGTCCTTGAATTGAACACTAAGAAAGCAGAAAGGATAATGTAACATTACAAATTTGCATACTTAGTCAATGTTGATTAATGATGCAGGTGTAAGACAGGAATTTGTTTGAAAAATGGTAAATGTTTGATGGACTTTGATGGAATTTGTGGCTTTTTCAAAATGTTCACTGATAAATACAGCCAATATTCAAAAATGGCATTGTCACTTCATACCACCTTTAAAGACAATCATCAGGGTTAAGAGCTGATGGAGGGGACTTGTGGGTGGCAATAGAGGAAAGAAGAAAAACATCACAGAACAGCAATGGGGTAAAAGTACATCCATTAAGGGACTTCTTCTTGCCCTTCACAGCCTGGCTAACATTGGGAACAATAGACTCTTTTACTGTATGTTGGTTGGGCAAACTTCACAGGCATAATTATGTAACATATCAAACCTGTGGGTAATAAAAGGGACTCAGGACTGAGGTTTATCTGCATCATGCTTCTGAAGTAAAGAAAACATTCAAATTTTCAGGAGGGCCTAGAGCTGGCCTCTGGGCCAAATCAGGCCAATTTCATTGGACCAGGCTTTCTGTGAAGTCTGATGGCTAGGCTGCTAACTAGGGGCGACAAATGTCTCAATTTCCCCAACACTGACGTGACTTCCCCCCTTCCCCCCCCCTCCCATGGCCTCAAATTTCCTCTCACTAACTTAAGACACCCCCATTACTTCCTCTCTCAACTTTGAACAGTTCAGCCCTAGTGTACTGTACCTTGCAATCAAGATCAAATGCATTGAACATTCTACAACAGGAATTCACTGGCGACATACCTCACATAATCTACGCATTACCATATTGACTATGGTCTAACATCTGGCAATTGTGTGTGCATGTGCTACCATCCTTCCGCACACACATACACACACACATTCCATGCAGACACTTTCCTGCTAAAAAGACCAGATACGCACACACACACACCAGCTGCCAGATGCTACACCATAGTCAATATGGATATGCATAGGTTATATAAGGTGAGGGAGGATGTGCTGTGAATCTGGATTTTCTACATATTGCACATTAGGCTTGCCATAAACTACCCCTTCACACATGGATTTGGGATGCCAGTCATTTCAACGACAACCTCCTCATGTGGAACAAGTCACAGTATTTTTTTTCCTCACGTATGATCAAATTTCAAATATACATTTGCCAGTCATCATTTGGCAATCAGCTATGATATGTGGTCTCTTCTCAAATTCCCAATGTAAGGGAGGTTCTTTTCTTTGCATTTAGGATTTTAAAATGCCTGCAGTGCAAACACTGTAACCATCTTTTTCAAATTTCAAAATAATTACAAGGTTCCTTCCCTTGCTTGACATTATCCTCTGGCAGAGTGGGCCTTACATCGACTGAATTCTGCTCAGTTGGCAGTGCTCCGTAGGCAGTTTTTGCAGCGCTTGTTCTTGCAGTGCTCCGTCGACACGGATGCGGTGATGGCAGTGCACCAGAGATTCCTTCTGCCAGCATTTTACTCGTGCTGATAGTTGCTCAATCCAAAACTGATGAAAGCCTGAAGGGCTTAGATGCAACATTTGATGAGGGACATATGATGATTGAGCTAAACCTCTTCCCTGGATCACTTCTAAGAATTTCTGCTAATTTTAGAGACAATTTCAATAAACTGAGAGAGAGAGAGAGCGAGAGAAAGAACGCAAGAAAGGGAAAAAAATAGAGGCCTAAATTATCCTTCAATGTCACTCCCGGCAGTCATCCAGCTAGCCGGCCGGCCGGTGTTGTTTTGATTAATTGGGCATTTTATCTCTCGCTCTCTCTCTCTCTGTCTCTGACATTCGGCTCGTTATCTGTCTCTACTGAAGCAAAAGAGGAAGAGACGAAGCCGAACCTGGCGATTCTCGGAAAATGCAGAGCACGTCGTCACGTCGGGGATGCGAGGTTCGCCTCGACTCGAGCGAAACTGCTTGGACGGTTTCTACATCTGTATTTAACTTTCACTTGTTTTACATAACATGAATAATACACCCGGGATGATGGATACGGCCTAAGATGTCTGCTCAGTTGTTTCATGAAAAGACTCCAGCAGGAATTCCCGGGAGATCCCTAATTTATGCAGCAGATGCCCCTCAATAGTCTTCAATGGGAGCAGAGTGATAGGTGTACAGCTCTTTAATATTACAAATACAATACAGAGAATCAGATGTATCCAGATTTCCAACACGTGCACCATTTTGATGGAAGACCTTGCAGATGACTAAGAACCATCATAGGGAGAGCTCCTTTGTCTAATTAATTTAGAATCAATGGAGAGCTGCTAATTAATAATAATGACAGAGGTCAGTGGTAGTTGACTTTGTAATGTATCATTGGCGATACATCACAGTGCCAACTACATTTACTCTAGTCAAAGTCACACAAGTTCTAATGTTTAGTATAGAGAGGTGAGAGGGGGAAGGCAGATGGTTAGGACAGTGAAGAGTGTACAAAAAGGTGGTGTCGGATTTGACAAGCCCGCAATAGAACAATTCATGGAACAAGCCACCTTTCACTATTGAATACACCAGCAGTGTTGAAGTTTCAGCATTTTCATCCAGTGGTTCAAGGGACAACTAACATGTAATATGATGTTGTCCTATTCAACACAGGTGTCCTGCAAAAAATCATGTCATCACTTGCAGCATATATTTCCAGGTTTGTTGAACCGCAGTACCAGTAACTTAAGTTTGCATTGTGCTGTTAGCAATTTATCACATTTCATCCATACTGTTTCAGATACTGAGGGAAAAATCTTAAATTAATTTCATCACTAACTAAAATTGGTTGTTGGCAGGACAACCTTGAACCCAAATTTTGTTGCCCCTTTAGAGAATTTGGGTGTCTCAGACAGATGCCAGGAGTACCACTGAACTTCACCACTGTACACCAGTGAGGAGAAATAAATAGAGAAGTGCCTTGGGGAAGGACACAACCCCATGGTGGCACATACTATCTATAACCCCCAGATCACAAAAAAAAAATCCAAAGCCCTTACATCTCAAAAATCCAAAGCCCTTACATCTCAACCTTCACACTTCACATCTCATATCCGTACATGCATCGTTGTGAATAAAGAGCAGTAGTACAATTTCATCCATCATGCATCAAGCAGAATCAACCTTGTCATTTCATTCGTTTATGAGCTGGCTTAATGTTATGTAGATCTAACCCATACAACACTTTCAAAACTCAACAGTAATAGGGGAAAGATAACCATGAACTTCACTCTTTGAATCTCTGATTCTTTACCTAAACTGTTTTAATTACATTTAATTGCCTTAATTTTGCCTTTTTGTTTTGTTTTTTCTTATAGTATTTCTGGTCTGAAATGTTTTTCATTGTATTTTCTCTTTGTAATGGACAACTCACACTTACAATCACCTTTGCTTCTTCTGGGTTGTCCTCAGTCTAAAGGAATTCTCCACCAACGAGAAAACTTAACATAATCAAATGAGATGTTTTACCGTTCGGTCAATAAAACATAACAATTTTGTCAAGCGGAAGCATTGCTTAGATGTGAAATAAAGCTTTGAAATTGTGCTTCAGAATGGGCCTGAAAACACTGCGTTCCATTTTTTGCACTCTTTGTGTACCTAGAAAAGTTCTTACGATGCAAAAACTCTTTAGATCAGCAATTATGAAAACCTCATGAACATCTACATTCAGTTAGATGTTTTTTGAGTGAGAAACCAGGGTAGCTGTTCTTAAGATGGACAGAAAATATAATTACTGGTAATACTTCCAGACCCACGACTTGCGTGAAGATAAGCTGTGTAATTGGCTCAATTTGTATCCTTTATTCGTCCATTCCAGGTCAATATCCTGTAAAAGGTAACCTCGTTTAAGTCAGCTAATCCTTAAAACAATTAGCTTGCTCAGAACACTGCTTTGAAATGTAGGTTGAAGCCACTCCCTGGTGAAACTAAATTTTTATCACCAAATAAGAAATCATGACAGTACTACAACCCACGATGCGAGTTAAACATCAACAGCAATGTACAAACTTCATTTGTCGGTACTTTGTCACAAACGCTTGCTTTCTAGCAACAAGCTTGTACTTAAAATTTTTACTAAAATAATTCATTTTCATAAATTTGTGAGACATTTACTGAAAATAAGAACGATGACATGCGTTACAAATGTTTGTAATTTTTTGAGAGACATGAGAAGTGATAATGGAAGATTCTGTTACAATTAATCATTTACACATATTGTTACCAAAACTGGAATAATTTTTGATAATAAACAAAAAAAAAGAGGGAGATGGAATAAAATGACTACATCAGGAAAGATAAAAAATGTGGGGAAAAAAATCTTGGAGGAGGAATGTTCCTCATCCCTCTTTATCCTGCTGTACCTTACTGCACACACTTCCCTGTCTATGCAAAATGCAGCAAGACTGAAATCAAAACAGCATATTTCTGTAAGTTTGTTTGGATACAAAGTTTGTTTGGATGCATGTCAAGTTAAAATATATTTCTCCAAACTATTCATTTTCTTGTTATCCTGTTGCCCTGCACCTGACAGAGTTTCCACCCCTGAAGAGTTTCCAAGTTACGGGCGAAAGCGCGATGGACCCTCAGAATAGATCCTGATGGACCATGTCCCTGGCACTGTGACAGTCTCCTTCACTGCCCTCAGAAAGTTAATAGAAATTAATATGAAACTCCTAAATAATGGTAAATAAAGGTAGTATGAACTCCTATCAAGCAGGGAGGGGGGGGGAGCTAAGGTAATCATCTGGACCGACTCAAAGAGAGGTGATGAAAGCTAAAACAGGAATATTATAGGGATATTTACAAAGGTAATCACATTCCCCCCTCACATTGCGATAAATTACGCTTTCACAGACCTCCCTTGAACAGAGCTATTAAATTATACTAATATTGTTGACCCCCTTGAAATAGGTAAACTAAGATATTACAGGCCTCCTGAAATAAGGGAAAAATTATGGCAATAACGCATACACCAAAAATGTAAAATACTTCGTGTGAATGGAATCAAGATCTTCATACCATCAATGAGAGTGAGAATGAGAACTTGGTTCAGAATGAGAATGTTCCCTCAGTGTTCTCAAGGTTTGAGACGATGCAATTTTCCAATGGTAACATCAAGCTCCACTATAGTGCTGATCTGAAAGGGGACTGTTGTTGTTGTTGATGATGTAATGGGAACTTCCAACATACTTGTGCAGGAAACTGTTCCCCAGCAGGTTCTGACCGTGTGGCCAGCAGGAGCCCCGCATGGTCACTATGTACTGAGCTGAGTATCCTAGTTTGGCAGTACTAGGACTTACAGTCTTAATTTTGTAGACACCATTTAATAAGGAGCTTCTAATTGTGAGAGAAACATAGGGTATACTTGTGCAGGAAACTGTTCCCCAGCAGGTTCTGACCGTGTGGCCAGCAGGAGCCCCGCATGGTTACTATGTACTGAGCTGAGTACCCTAGTTTGGCAGTACTAGGACTTACAGTCTTAATTTTGTAGACACCATTTAAGGATCTTCTAACTGTGAGAGAAACGGAGGGCATGACTGACATAAATCTGTGAAAAGCCATTTTGCGTGATTTGAAACCGTGGGCCTAGGATGGCCAAGCTGAAATCTGATGTCAAGTTCATGGAGACGTATGACCCTGACTCAAATAGGCACACCATGACTAATTTTGATCAACACCCATTGAAGCATGGTGAATAAAGAGAAGCAATCAAAAGTAGTTTGTATTCTTTGATGACATGTTGGGTCACAAGTAGATGGGCTTTTTCAATCAAGAGCAGTCTATACACAGTTCTCCTACCTGAACTGACCGCATGGAATAAAAAGAAGCCACATCTGATCGTCTTTGCCGAGTTGATATGGCCACCCTAAGTGAGGTTGCAATGTTCAAAGCCACCGTAGGCGTTCTCCACATAATCTGCGGAGAATCTGAGCATCGTGAAATGACTGCCTTTCAGAAAGTTCATGACGTGAATTCTCAATTATTTTCACAAGTTGGTGTAAATTTTCATACTTGGAGAAATTCATCATGGGAGTCGCACATTATAAATGGCATTATTGCATGATATCAACACCTGTTGTGGGCAGCTCTCCACTTCTTGTCTGGCGACTTTTTCCCCCCAAGGTTCTCTCGTTTGTACGAGCATTTCCAGGGTTCTTTCTCGATGTAATACTTCCCAACTCTCGAAGGTTTGCACAAGTTTCCTTTGTATATATATATGACACAGACACGTTTCTCAAAATCTTAGGTTACTTAAGGGCACTAGCAATAACCTGATGATAGCAAACAGTAACACAAGCCCTCCCATCTTTTGATAATGGTGAACAAAATGAAAATGACACACACAAAAAAAAATAATACACAAAAATGCAGGGCAAACCATTCCAGAGGTGTAGGTTATCACAGGGACTCTACCCTGGAAATTCTTGGAAAATGTAACAATGGATGATCTTGACAATATCGTATTGTCTGACCGCTTGCCGATACAAGAAATTGCCAACAAAGTAGCCAGTTTGGTGTCACTGCAGCATCCACAGACTACATTCTATATGCATGGTGAAGAGCACCAGGTGGTACCTAATAGACTGGCAGATGCTGTATTGACAAAACTCTCCGGTTATGGTACCATGTTTCTTACTTAACCATCAGAATTTTGTTCACTCTTTCAATATCTCTGCCATAAGGAACAACATTTTGACAATTGCCTTCCCCTCCCAGTACAGTATGTCTTTACATATGTTTATACAAGCTTTTACACTTTGGATACTGACTGGTACAACTCGATCACCTACTCGATCGGTGACGGTGATCGATGACTGATCGATTGACGGATAATTGACTACTTGACTCACTGGAGCTATTTATTTATTGATTGGCTGACTGATTGACTGACCAGCTGACTGAGCCCATTGACTGTTCGATGGTAGCATAGTGTATTAATTTATTTATGGATGACTGATTGACTGGCAGACTGGCGACGGACTCATTCCTTGATTAAATGGCTGACTGTTGAACAATGACTTCCTAAGTTGATTGATTGGCTGTCTGATTGATTGTTTGACAGATTGATCGACTGATGACAATCTGACTTACTACTTGACAGATCAACTGACTGTTGAATCGTAGCATCATGAAATTACCTATTCTTTGGTTGATTAATGATTGACTAATAACTGGCTGAATATTGAATGGTTGTGACTGAATTTATTTCTCGACTAATGACTGATCAGCCGACTCAATGGCTACTTGGCTGGCTGAATGACTGACGGCTGAATGGTCGAATATTGGATATTTATTGATTCAGCTGTCTGATTGATTGGCTGATTGATGACTGACGATCTGACTTTAACTGATTACTTGACTAACTGTCTGACTTTTGAATGGTTGTATATAATGAATTTACTTCATTTGCTGACTGACTGATTGACAAGCTAACTGGCTAAATATTGAATGAATACATACTGAATTGATTTGTGGACTGGCCGACTGATTGGCCGACTGACCGATCCACTATTTGATGACTAATTGTTTGAACATTGCATTTTTACAAGTTTAATTAATTGACTGGCTGAATGATTGATTGCCTTGATTTATTTGTCATAATGATACATTTTAAGCTTTTGGAAACAAAACAAGCATATTTGCCATGATTTCAAACTTACAGCAGTGTCAGTCACTCAGAAACACTCAACTTGGGCCTTTAGTAACATGCAAGACAGTACACTATGAAAATGTTATTGCCACATGTTCCGTATCTATCCTACATCTACTTTACATTTCATAAATTTGCAACTAAAATCTGAGTTGAAAGGTCATCATCAGTTTAGTCCACATCTATGAAATTCATCACCAGGATCAGACATTTAACCACGGCTCACAGAAAGCAGCTTCTCTCTTCCTCGTCAAAGTCACCCTTAAAGTTTTCCAGTTTTGTTGAGGGAAAAAAAAAACAATTCCTGGAAATTTTTGAATTATGTTATGATTACCTTCAAAGGCTCATTATCTTTCGTTTCCTGGTCATCTACGCTTCTGTTGCAAAATAAATCCACAGACCGGCTCTACACTTTCAGTTTGGCAATTTCGCCTGAAAGGAACCTCTAAAATGGCTTTTATCATTTCTTTCAAAGATATGCAACCTTTCATTTCTATTTTTGTAATACGGGTCTGTGTAGCTTGTATTATTTTGTCCTACTGCAGCAAACATTCCAGTTTGTTTTCAGTAGCTTTTCAAACATAGATAACTTTACAAATGCTGACAAAAAATTAGTCAAAAAAAAAAGAAGAAAAGGCAGCTTGCTCAAGATCACAGTAGGTGATTGCATGCCCAAGTGGGCATATCTGGATCTGGCGGTGGCAGTAATCAACTTGAGGGAGAATAGCTACAGAAGGCATGCAAATCATCACACTCAACACATGTAAACACACAGTGGCTTTTTAAACATGGGTTGGTATAAGAGAAGAGTTGATGTCATTTTAATTCAATGGAAAGCAAAATACTTGCTGTAAAATAGTCAAACTGTTTGGGGTACGCCACTGGCCCCTGTTCCTCTCCCCCAACCCCACCTCCCTTTCTACATTTTTTTTTTCATTTTTTCTTTCTTTTTTCTGTGTCGCTTTGAGACACTATGCAAATTTCCAACACAGGGAACATGAGGCATAAAACAGACGTGCAAGAAGTTGGGCAGACTGTGAACCGTCATCACTTTCTTTTGTTTCAGCCCAACCAGATGAATCTCAGTGAAAGATTTCACCAGGGTCTTTTGTTTTCATCTTCATTGTTTTTTCAATGATTGCTGGGGGGTGGGTTTCAAGCAAAACAATCGCTGTACTATTGATCTTTGGGAAGCCTTATTTTTCACAAGCTAGGAGACTCCACGAATGTAGAGTCCATCCAAAAATAACAACAGGAACGTAAACAGGTTCTTGAAACACTCCAGCCATGCCATCGTTCACGTGTTTCTGTTTGTGTAGAGTCCTCCTTGCATTCATTTCCTTCGTTATGACAATGGATGAGGCAGTTTCACTTGGAAATTCCAGGCACCGATCAGGGAATGTTATAACAATGCAGGCCTTCAAGGGTTAGTGATATCATGACACTAAGCAACAGCACAAGTGTGGAGGAAGCCTGCGTCTTGTATATTACAACTTCACGTTAGGTGACTAGCGACTCAACAAGTTTAGATCAAATTTGGCTTTCTATTTTAACAACATCTGTAAAATCTTAGATTTCTATTGGAGGAAAACCCATCTTACTGTGAAGATGTCGGAACCCCAAACCTCCCTAAGCTGTCCGAACCCCTAACCCAGTTGCAACGCTTCATTGCTTCAAATGCCACCACCTCTTTCCACTCAGCCACGGCACCGGTGTGAAAGGAACTCTTAAGTTATCTGCATACACTTGCTGTAATTCTGCAAGTTGTCAAATCAAATTTTAGAATGATCTTAAAATTTGATGAATCTGTTCCTATAAAGGGAAGAAATGACTGCACAAGATTTTCATGCAAGGCTCCTTTTACACCCTGACACATTTCATCCATAAATTTGATAGTGTGTGGGAGGGGGAAATGGTGTGATAAGCTTCAAAGTGAACCAGACTTAGATTTGTACATTAATAACATGGATTCATTTCAACCTTTTTTTTCTTTTTATGCCATGTTAGTGCATTGCAAGTGTCCCTTCGCCCTTTAAGTCTCTTTATATACTAATTACTTTTTAGCAACAATGCTGCACCCGACAAAAGTTTAAGGGACAAAAAGATTTTGTTGGGTGCAGCATTGTTGCTAAAAAGTAATTAGTAACATAAAGAGACTTAAAGGGAAAAGGGACATTTGCAATACACTAACATGGCATCAAAAGAAAAAAAAGCTTTTAATCATTGCTAACCCATACAGGATCAATAAATATCTATAAAAGCTTCATCTACTCAAAATATAATGCATCAGATGAGAGATGGAAGACGCATCATTTGAATTTTTGAAAGTTTTGATTGTTCAAACAAATTCAAGTCTTGAGCAACAAAATAACTAAATTTTTTTCTGTGAGAAACTTATTTCATGAATAGAAGGCTACCATTCTTCCTTATTTTGAATAATGTATCATACTGTTTCCACAAAGACTGGTTTTAAAAATTATGACATTTATGGTTAAGTCAGAGAACATGACTAGACTTGGTTCCACAAAGCTTTGACGACATTTAACACAGTGGTTGGCTGATGCTGGTTTTGGCTGTCTAATGTCTGACTGTAACATTGGCTGATCTAAAATCCACAACTTCACGCGAGTTATAGTTTACCTCACTGCATGGCGACTACTTTGTATTTTATATGTACTGCTTATGGAACTTGTTTTAACTCCTGAATGACAGGCACCATGTTTTCATATTTTCAAACCTTTCAATACTCGTTTATCAATTTTATCCTCTCCATTAACGACTAACACTTTAATTAGTACTCATGACTGAAACATGGTAGCATGATAACTCGCCAATTGACACTGTGTGAATAGACAGTTACAATCTCATATGCACCCAGAAAGCCAAATGACAATGTGATTCCTTACCGATATCTCCTTTTTTCATACACACACAATTACAAACAAAGCAACCCAGTGGAGAAGAGAAGGGACCATATCAAAATGAAAAACAAAATGCAAGAATGACAACCACATTCTGTATCACTTATGGGTTTGATGTTACAAAGTGCTCATAGGAACGAGTAATGTCATTCACTCAGCACTGATGACAATTGTGGTCATGAAAGAGGTAATTCACAAGTTGACAGAAAGTTCGTGACATCAAATTGTGGTTACAGACCTTAGATTGTGCAAGTCAACAAAGGCAATCTGGAAGTCTTGCCTCCAATGGGTGAGTTTACTGTGACTAAAACAACAAAGTACTCTGTAAATCTTCACAGGGAGTTTCTGGCAACAGGGATATTCTCTGAAGGCTTACAAAAAGTGATAAGAGCTATGTTAAGTAGTTGTTTGGCATAGAAAGTGGACTTTAAATGCTCCACAAATTGAAAGAGAACGAGACCAAAGTTTATCTAGCAGTGATCTCTCCTACGTAACATAGATATACATTTTGGCAAATTTCGATAGGAAATAAATATGCATTTTTTTCCTAATATGAGCGATTTAACCTCTTCACATGCTCACATGGAGGGTTTTTGAATCCAGGACAGATCTTTGAAATGATAGAACTTATTACATTCATTTCATGTCACATTACAGTGATGACAAGTCTCCCATGGGAAAATTCAAATGACAGATATCAGCTGTTCATCAAGGGCTAGCAATGTCGACACTTTGAAGTTCTACCTGAATTCAGTTGCTGAGATATCTTCCTTAATAGGTTTTCAAACTTAATGCCATGGAGACCTCAAATGACCTTTGACCTCCATGAAAAACAATAGGCATCATGTACTCACAGTGAACTACCAACTCACCGACTTTGAAGTTCAAGCACATTTCTCTTCTTGAGACACTGTGTGTAAAAGGTTTTCATACTATGTCTTCTATTCATGTCACATGACCTTTGACATCAATAAAAAATGACAGACATCATCTACTCATTAGGTGCTACAAATGGTAAGATTTTGAAGTTCTAGCAACATTTAATTGCTGAGATATCTCCCTAAGTAGGTTTTTTTACTTTAAGCTCTGGTGACCTCAAATGACCTTTGACCTACATGAAAAACAATAGGGATCATCTACTCACCATGGACTACCAACAACTCAAGTTTGATATTCGATCACCTTTCCCTTCTTGAGATTCGGTGTTTAAAAGGCTTCCGAACAATGTCCTCTATTGACCTCACATGACCTTTGACCTCCACAAAAAATGGCAGACATCACTTTCTCATCAGTTTCTACCAATGACACGAGTTTGAAGTTCAAACAACATTCGGTTGCTGCGATACCTCCCTTGATAGGTTTTCATACTCTAAGCTCTGGTGACCTCAAATGACTTTTGACTTCCGTGAAAAACAATAGAGATCATCTACTCGTGGCGGACTACCGACACACCAACTTTGAAGTTCGAGCATCCTTCCCTTCTTGAGATATCGTGTTTACAACCAAGGAGTCACATACACACACACACACACACACAAGGGGGTGGGGTTGCTATTTATGCCAGAGAAAATTTTGATGTACAGATAAGATCAGACCTGCATAATTTTATTTATAATTGTGCGGAGTCTCTCTTGATAGAGCTGGAAAATGCAACTTCCTGTAATATACTAGTTAGCGTTGTCTATAGACCGCCTGACGGTCAAGTGACACATTTTGTTGACCAGTTCAATGATTGCCTAGAAAGTATCAAAACTGAAAATAAAACACTTTCTCTTGCAGGAGATATTTAACATCGACATATTAAAAGCACATGAGACACATGAAATACAGTATGTTCTCAATTCGTTATCAATTTACTCTTTTATTCCTCTGATTGACAAATCGACCGGGACCATGAGCCCAGCATCTTCTTTAATAAATAATATATTTACCAATAATGTACAATAAAGATTGGTACATTTGTTACATTTCAGACCACTATCCTTTTTTTTTTTTTGTATCTCAAGAATTAAGATTGGAAAGTATTCTACTCCGAATAAAATTAGAAACAATACCAGCATATAGAAATGTAATCCATATGGTATAAGAATTAAAGATATATCGACAGGGCTGTTATTAGTGATGATGATGTGGAATCTGCACAAAACAATTTTTTTAATATTTTGACAACAACATTCAACAACTGTTGTCCCCTTGTCAGAGTTAAGCATAAGGTTAATCACCAGAAATTACCATGGGTTACAATCAGAATATTGAACTCAGTAAAGCAAAAGAACAAGCTTCACAGTTACCACAAGTAAAATCCTACTCCTGCTAGAAAGTTACTTTATGCTGAATACAGAAATATTCCCACTAAAACGATTAAAGATGCTAAGAGGTTGTATTATTGTAATTTAATTCAAGAATCCAAAGATGACACTAGTCAAATCTGGAGGATAATTAACAATATTTTCCACAAAAAGAACAAAACTGACTACAGCAAAGTGTTTGCGTCTGACAAAGGAACTGTGTCTGATGAAAATCATATTGCTCATCAGGTCAACAGCCTGTACTTCTCTTCTGCTGCAAAAAATTTAGCTGACAAATTGCCCACTGGTAACAGTTCCCCTCTTGGATATATAACACAACATGTCACAAATTCATTTATGCTGTTCCATACTGATTTACAGGAAGTTAAGTCAGTTATACTTAAGCTCAAGAGTGGCAAAAGTGCTGGATTTGACATTACCAATGACATGCTAAAGTGTGCTGTTGATACTACCTCGCTGCCACTTACTCATATAATTAATCTGTCTTTTACACGTGGTGTTTTTTTGCCTTCCCACCTAACAGTTGCAAAGATTGTACCAATTTGTAAGTCTGGTGATCCAAATTCATTTTCAAACCATAGACCTATTTCTGCCTCGTCCTCGGTTCTGAAAGTTATCAAACATCTAGTCTACAAAAGATTATACAACTTCATCACAAAGTACAATTTATTAAATACTCTAAACAATTTGGTTTTCATAGCGATCATTCCACCTTAATGGCTGCGATAAGTCTTGCTGCCAAAATTTCAAGGGGTGCAGATCATAGACTAACAACTATTGGCATTTTCATTGATCTAAGGCATTTGATACAATTGATCACAGCATCTTAATGGGTAAACTGTATGCATATGGTGTCCAAGGTGTAGCGTACGATTGGTTGTAAAAGTTATCTACAAGATAGATGACATTTTGCCCGATATAATAATCCTTCATCTGATCAAACTCTGTGTGACATTGGTGTTCACCAGAGGTCAACACCTGGGACCGCTTCTTTCCATTTTATATATTAATGATATCTAAACATGCTCTCAAAAATTCAATTTCATCTTATGCAAATTTTCGGGGGAATAACAATTGATTGAAGATTAAATTGGAAAGAACACATTTCTACCGTTACCAAAACGGTCTCCAGATCGAACGAAATCATAGACTTGAACATTTTTTACCCAAGTACATACTTTTACTCTTATATAATGCACTAATTCTTCCATATTTTAACTATAGTCCTTTACTGTGGGGAAATACCAATGCCACATCTCTCAATGAGTTGTACAAGATACAAAACTAGCACAGCAATGCCGCTGTAGCTCACACAATTGAACTGAGGGTTACAGCCCTATGTTCTGACACACTTTTGTTCCCACACCCCATGTTCTGACACTCATATGTTACAACACATTCATTACATCAGGCACCATTTTGGGTCCCAGCTATGATGCTCGGCATAGAAATGACGCATTGATCAGCTGCTTCTGTCGAAATTTAAGTGTACACGTCGAAATATAAGTGTGTCGGAACATAGGGGTGTCGAAACTTAGGGCAGTCACTGAACTAAGTAGAGGTAAATCTTTGTTTGTAGCATTGCAAAATGAAAGCACACTACTTGGATTGGATGGCGACAAAATGTTACCTGCAAAAAGTATCTAGTTGACACACTATCAAGCCTACGACATTGTCATATGCCAGTGTAGTATATTAATTTCGATATGTGATGTTGAAAAATGGCATTAGGTGTACCAGCTATGGTCTGTAGAGAAGGTTACAACTCCTTTCCGCTGTGTGATATGTAAGGATGCAATGGATAATATTCAGATCCTGTCAGAGCTGGCTTTGGCTGGATCTAAATTGAAATGTGTGCTGGACTACATTTTTTAAATGGTTGTAAAATTAGAATGAACATGGTTTGTAAAAAAAAACACTGCAGTGTTGATGATGCAACAAATCAACTCTGTTTACCAACCTATCTAAAGAGTTTACAATGATCACTCAGCCACATGCTTTACTAACTAATTTGTGATAGGTGATAGTTCAGTTGGACTTGATGACCCACAGGGCACACAGGCTGGCCAGAACAACCGTAAAATTTGTTTTGTTTACTAGAGTGACCACAGAATAGCTCTCCAGTTAAACCCCTTCAGTTAGAGTGCCGTGAGCAAAAAAGCAGCCAAAAACCCAATTTTCCTCCAAAAATCACATTGCAACTCACCTATAAATTAAGCCAGTCAAAATGTAAATAGGTGGGAAAAAAATATGTCTATCCAAAAAACGCACTGCACAAATTTCAGACAAATATTTCAAAAAATTAAGAAAGAGAAGGCTTTTGAAAAAGGTTGAGACATCAGCCTCATTCTAATACCTCACACACTTGGTGTGTGAGCTAAAAAGAGTCGTTCAAAACATATGTGATGCCCCCTACAGAGCGCAAAGTGCATCTCTTTTCAATGAGTTAGCATTACTTTCAATTTACAATTTATTTGAGTACCACCAGCTTGGCATTTTTGTCTTCAAAATATGACCTCCTTCCTTCACCTTTTGATCACTTCTATACCTACAACTCCAAGTACCATAACTACATTACTAGATCGAGAAACTTGTTGAATCAGCCAAATAAAAGAACTAGTCTTGTTCACTCCTCAACAAGAAGCACAGGTGTGCAATCCTGGAATTCACTGAGTCATGATGGTAAATCCTCCCAAAGTATCTACATATTCAAGGAAAAACTAATAAAATTCCTGCTTAGTAACAATTCAATGTGATTTGTAATCCTGGAATGTTTTGTTCATGATTTGTTATTCTTATGTGTCATTCTTCTCGTTTGTTTTTTTCTTCTCAATTTGGGTTCTTCGTTTTGTATCTTAAGAAAGGGATCAGACTCCTGTATTTCCATTATAATGTGCTATATTCTGCTGTTTAATTTTTGCTGACTTGTGTATATATATAATATGTTCCTCATTTACTATCATATGTATCACTAATTTTGAAATGGAATACAGAGCAAGTGTTTGAACAGTGCAACTCATGCAAATTCTGTGTCAATAAACATTAATGTTGCAGAGAACTGTCAAAGTTGTCAATGCAATATTTTCTCAGAACTGTTTGTAAGACTAAGTATTCTTTCATACCCAACACAATATCCCCCTGCTGCCCTCATTTTGTGTGAAACATTTCTAAGGAATACAATATAATAGCTTCAAAAGTTTGATAATTTAAAAGCCAAAAGTTGTTTGAAGGTTAGGTGTATTTGCATGATTTCATCAGGGCTATCTTCTTCTAGTCAAACCTTACAACCTGGTCTCTTTGATATCCCTTCTTCCCCCCCCCCATCACTCTTTTCCCTCTCACCTAGACCACTCCCCCTCTTCCACAACAATCCAAATGTAATGACTCAACATGAACAACCTTTCGGGGAGAGTAAAACAGTTGAAAGTCTGTAAGTGAAAAGTTGAATCCAGTTGTTAATGTGTTCCACAGATGACATATACTAGCGGATACGTGTCGCTGTACGCAGAGGGACTGATGAATAAATCACCGACGATGAGAGACTGTATTATGGATACATGATTAAGGTGACAGGTGACTGCCGTGACAGCACGTTGAAGTACCAAGCAGAGATCAATCTTCCTAATCTATCACAATGATAGATCTCATGTAGAACACTAAACACATCAACTGCAAAGTACCATCAGACACTGATACATCGTAAGCTAATTTCAGTTTCAAACATTTCTGCTAAAAGATGACCCTTTGAATGAATGACCTCCGATAGAAGTGTTGCTACGGGGGGACACTTAGCCTTCGTTCCGATGCACTTGAGGGCAACGTTTCATTTTCATTCCATCGAGGGCTTCTTTCCTGCGACGCTAAAAAGAATGGTTGAATTACTTTTCACTTTCACAGTCCTATTACAAGTTGATCAGCTGCTTCCTTCTCTAATTCCTGGAACTTCATGAGTACATTTTGTCTTCTTTTTTTTTTTCCTTTTAGGTTTCAGATGTAAAAGTAAAACTAATGTGTCACAAAATATCCCAAAATGATCAAAGAAAAAGAAGAAGTCAAGTAATACATAATTGTGCCATTACCATGGGCCTCTCTCTCTTTGGTGCTACAGGATTACAGATTATTACACTTCACAAATGGGTTTGATTCCTGGAACTGTTGTCGAGGAAGTGCTTCTTTCTTGGCGACAAGCACGATTTGCAAACCAAGCGCTGACAAATTTCACTTCATCTCACCCATTCGTGAGTTCTCTCCGAATGAAAATTGACTAAAAAAAGGACTCTGGAGCACATGATAGAGAGCAGTATTTCGCTTTGATCAGCATACACACTGCACATTCCAGAATAAAACAAATCGAAGACCACTGTGAAATGTACACCTTGATCCATGAGTAGCATTCCAAAGAGGATGTTAAAGGTACAGTAGTAGGAGAGTGGCAATTCTAGAATTACAAAATGTAAGAAATGTGCAGGTAAACCCCCAATGTAAAAAATGGTAAAATATACCCATCAAAATAAGAATGCAGCAGTAGCCAACAAAATCAAGACATTCTGATATCAGTGTATCCCCTATCCCAGAGGTAGTGCAAGCAATCGGACAAATCTTGAGTATGACATGTAGGAGTTCATAATACCATCCTTTTTTACTGCTCCATTTGGAAGAGTGGGGAAGAACACATCAAAACCGGTGCAGTGACCACTGTGGTTCTACAGCGGTCAGCGCACCGCAAGGGGTTCACACCGAAGGGGACAACACTGCCTGCCTTTTCTGTTCTGGGTGCTATGCAATTTCCCAGTTCTGAGGTGAGAAGAATGAAGCCACGTTGTAAACAAGTCGCCGCATCTGATGATGTGGGAAAAATATGCATATGCAAAGGCCAAATGAAAGAAAAAGACGAAAAGGAATGTATGAGCACATAGCCATACAGGAGATCTTTAAATGTCACCTGCTAAACGTGCACAACGGAAAATATACACTGAGAGTGTGTTCAAATGACGAGAGTATCGGTCGGTATGACAATAGAAAAAAAAAGAATATAATATTCAGTATAACCAGAAAGCCAAAAGGCTTTGTGATTCCTTGCCATATGGTTATATCGTGACAAACATGAATTACCCACATGACACATAAGAGATCAACTACAGCTATTGTTCTTGAAACACCATATTAACAAGCCATTAACCCAAAATGACCTTTTACCTCCTCTAAAAACAGAAGCATGCAAAACTTGATAGAAATCATCAATTCAACAAGGGTAATACACATAGTAAGTATGAAATCCCTTACAACTGACCTTCTTGAGATAAAGTGTGTCAAAGAATTTGACTACTAAATACTCAACTGCTGAATATGAGCGACAGATATGCAAAGTATGGGATCACTCACAGTTTGTCTTTTTGAGGCACAGGAGTGAACATGATTTTGACCCTTTGACCTCTGGTGACTCCAAATGACCTTCAACCTCCACTAACATCAGGGTGGAGGGATTAAGGGTATGGTGGAGGGACTGAGGGTAGAACTGGGGGTACAAATGGAGGGGCTGAGGGCAGGATGGAGAGGATGAGGGTAGCGTGGAACAACTGAGGGTAGACCTGGGAGTAGCATGGAGGGATTGAGGCTAGGATGGACGGATTGAACGCAGGGTGGAGGGATTGATGGTGGGGCAGAGGGACTGAGGGTAGGATATAGGAAATGAAGGTAGAATCAGGCGTCGGATGGAAGGATTGAGGGTAGGATGGAGGGATTACAGATTATAGCTCAAGAAGTCACAGAATGGGAACCAGCAACTAAGATTGCACCAGAATGAAGTTCCCCTCCACCAATAGAGGGACAAGAAAAATGACTTTCTACACTGACTTAGAATGACAATGTCAATACCTGCTGCCATGTATCACTAGGCTTAAGTGTTTGAATATCTGACCAATAAAAGCTGTGGAAGACTTCAGTCACCAGACTGACATTATATATCTTTCAGCAATCACAACATAGAATTAGATCTTGGAATCCTCAAAAGAAATTCAACGTGACTGAGAGGATAGGCTGAACGACAAAGCAGACGAATCCTCCAGAATCATTCCTCCGTAAGCAGATAAAACAGTTAAATACATACTGTTCTACCGAAAGAGAATCTCTGCTAAAAGGAGTCTGTTACTTTTTTAAGACAAGAGATAAAAATCTAGTTAGTGTGTCCAGACAACAAACCTTTTTCTCTTTTCCATTGTGGAGACATTTATTTAGAGTCACATTGACAGGAGCTTATAATCTGATTCTATGCTGTGACACAGCCACCGCCCACACAATCTTAACTTAGCACACAACTAATTCCATGAAACCTTTTTGGATGCTCTAACGTTGGGCAGAGAAAAGAAAATTTTCCATCAGCTCTCCAAAAGCTGAAAACTAGTGGAACGTCTCGTAATAAATGCGGGGTGAATGCAAACAGCATCAAGTTAATGTTTTAAAACGAGAAAAAAAAAAGAAGAAGATTGAGAATACTTTTCGTGGAATCAGTCATCTATCAGCTGCCCTTGATGTAACATGAACCCTTGATGTTATTTGAAAATGTTCTTGAAAGCTGCATCACAAAGTATGGAATAATAACAGTGACATAGCTGTGGTATATTTTGTGCAATCATGCTTTCTCCTTTGCAGGGTTTTTGTAACATTTTTGTTTACCACAAAACCTTCGACAACTGCAAACATAAATTGAGTAAACACAGACAAAAATTTAGCTATTTACTTTTGTTGTTGACATCCTTTGTTCTCTCTTTTCTTTCTGTCTTTGTTTTTCTATCTGCACCACACTGATAATGTTTATTTTTACTCAGGGGTCTATGACCAGTGAACAAAAGGATGAAAATCACACCTTTTTGTTATAGTAATCTTTTCAAGTGTATAATGACCAGAGAAAAAAACAATGAATAAACCTCACACTTTCGAGCAGGTGATGGCCAAACTAGGGAACCTTACATTTGACTGCATCATCTACTTTTGTAGTGGCCAAATAAAGGGAAGTTCTTTCCACCGATCTACCTTTTAAGGTTGTCACGACATGTGAAAAATGGTTGGACCTCACAGCTCTCTGCATCCTTCTCCCTTTTGAGGTTCTAACGACCTGTGAAAAATGGATGGACCTCACAACTTTCTGCATCATTCTTTTAAGGTTCTTATTTTGAGGTTCTTATGATCTGTGAAAATGGATCAACCTAACAACTCCCTGTATAACTGACCCCTTTGAGGTTATAATGGCTGGTGGAAAAATGAAGGAACCTCACAACTCTTTTTAAAAGAAAAAGGATTTATCCAGCTTGTCTGCTTGTCCCAAATATATTGATGAATCATTCAGAACAAAACACTGAATACTGCATTGCCCTGATGGTGAAATGAGCACAAGAATCTCAGTTTTGCCATGTAGTTTTTTTTTCCCCATTTTGGTGTCAAGCAAAAGCACATCAAGAGGAAACATGTAATTAAACGATGAAGGTAGCATGTAAATATGATATTGCTCCATTTTTGCAAAGGGTAAAACACTGAACAGTTGCTTAAAACCACATACCTTAATGGCTACCATACTTGGCCTATTCTACCTTCTGACTTGCAGGTGTAGCCGTGTGCAGATTTCTCTATTGAGTGAGTCCACATAGGCAACAATAAATACCTTGGTTTCAGAGAGCATACCAATGTTATGAACCACTTTATTTTCTCGAAACCTTTTCTCTTCTCGACTTAAAATGCCTAGCAACAGCAACTGACTGTGATCATATTGCAAGAGGCATCTTTGAATATTCATGATGAAGTCAGATCCAACCACCTACCAGTGGTGCAACAACAAGGACTGATCCCTCCCTATTTCACTATTTTTTTTTTTTTTTTTGAGCAATATCTTTATCTTTGTCTGGATCTTCCTCTCTTTCTCGCTTTTTCTACTTTTTATCTTCTGTCACTGAATCCTCCGTTCCAGGAAATTCATCTTAAAAATAAACTTACGATAGCACAAAGAATGAAAAGGAGGTAGCAAAAGAGAAATATGAAATATGAATCCAGAAAGGTAAGCACTCACGAGTAAATGGCGGGAAAAAGGAAAGTAATTGCAAGTTCATTTCAAGAACCAAAAGAAAGAAAAAGAAGAGGAAAACAAAGAAAGTGAAAAGAAAAGAGGCGGGAAGGGCTGACAAAGAAACAAGATCTGGGAGAGGAGAGGAAAGGAACAAGTCACAACCATGGTTATTGAACAAAGTAAGAATAAGTAATGCAGTGTTGCACAAAGGGAGGAGAGACAGACTTGAATAACAATGAAAGCTGATACAATAGCATCAAAATGACTGAGTATTAAATATCACCAGAGTGAGATTAAGAGATTCTGGGCTTTGGTTGACTATGTACAGCTGTAACTTTGCCACAATATAGGGGGACAGAGTATAAATATTGTGACCACTGTACACATCTTAAGATTATTACAGTCTGCACACTGAAGTCTATGGTAGACAGTGAGACACGTCTATCTATTCAAACCAGCTTTAGGACAAAGGGTTGGGGGAGGGGTGATTCCAATATTGTGCAGTATTGAGAGTCAAGTGTCTCACTGGAGCTTTGCTTGCGTGAAAGCAATCTTGTACAGGAAAGTTAGAAACGGTGAGTCAAGGTATCCATATTGAAGGTGGAGGTATCGTCTGCTTGCAGGGAAACCTGAGGTCACATCCTGTGTCTCTCCTGCGTATGATCACGTCCACCCGATCCATAACACGATATCATGCATTTTGACAAGCCCTAAGACTTAATTCCTCGACCTTTCCTAATGTCTCTGACCATAACTTATCTCTGTCCGGTATGTTAGGTAAACGGCTCGAGACACCGACGTGAAATCTTAGAAAACCAAACTACGGATTTGGTGTCCAAGTCCCATGCAATCATTACTATTCATGATATCTGTAACAATGGAAACTGTACCATATAAGGTGTCACTGTACCAAGTACGAACTCCAAACCACGCAATGATTCTTCTGTAGCAACTGTGTACTTAAGGACACATTTTCAACTAAAATTTCATAAAGGCAACATACCTCATAAACATTCAATACCAAACTCCAAAATACCACTGAAAATGTTTTAACACATTAACCACAAGTTTATGCCACACATGATGTCAGCAACATATATCATTGACGAATAAATTGTGTGTTCTTACGTTTTTAAGGGTAACGCTGTCGGCTCACTACAATGCACAAGATTTGCACTTTAACTGAGAGATAAGCTAGGATGTTTGCCGTAATCAATACGACAAGCTTGGGTGTTACTTTAAGAACCTGCAAAAAAGTGCAAATATTTAGTAATATAATATTATGTCAATTAGTTCTCATCTTCATAAAAATTTACAACCTGTGCTTTTACTGACATGTGTTATTCTGTCCCTGGGCAAAAGAGAACCCACATCAATTTCACTTTACAGAGACAAATTTAGAACCCCTTCACTATCTTCTCTTGCGCTCGTATTCCTTGTGTTTACAATTTGACAAACGAACCATGGCTGCCTCACCATGCAGCATCACTGGGGATCCA
Organism: Stichopus chloronotus; assembly: GCA_021234535.1. Classification (NCBI taxonomy): domain Eukaryota; kingdom Metazoa; phylum Echinodermata; class Holothuroidea; order Aspidochirotida; family Stichopodidae; genus Stichopus; species Stichopus chloronotus. The sequence continues at coordinate 33,508,020 of CM037829.1, read as the reverse complement.
TAAACTCAATAAACAATAAAATAATATTACACAGCAGGTTCAAAACAGCGGGGCTCGAAATAACCGACGACATCGATAGCCACGGTTATCAAGTCCTTACTGTTGGCCGTGGTGCCAATGACATAAACCTATAGCCAACTTGCTCCTTTTGGATGAGCCTTTCTTCAAGCTTTATTTTAATCCCTGAAACAGAACTCACCATAGCTGAAATATGACACGAGTGAATATTGTAAGCGTAATTTTTTTCAAAAATTATGCAAAAAGTCCCAATATTTTAATGAAAATTTCACCACAAAATAGTGCATGCTTCATTTTTTTTCTTATACAAGCTGAACAAAAGCTAACTTTTGTCGGTAAATTTCTAGGAAATCTACCATACCTAAAGTATTTAATTATCCACTGAACAACATACATGCCAAATGATTTTAAATTTCTCCTTCACGAACTGCTACCAGATTAAACAAAAAAGGCAAACAAGTAATTTCCTGGAATTGCTAAATATCTTTCACAGGAAAAGAAGCACTTGTGGTGTCATTCATCACTAACAAAACTTCTCTTCTAAGAGCCACTTGTAAAAACATAATTATCTTAACCATGGAAAATGGTTGTTACTAATTTAAAGCAGGATAGGAAGTCATAAAGTAAGGCTAAAAGTATTTTGCAGAGTAAGGTTTTTCTCCAAATGAACAAACATCCTGGAAAGCAACATGAGTTGAGGAGCTGTCTGAAACAGTTGAAATTCTGGGCAATACATCCCTTAAGTCACAGGACACGCTTGTAAGCCTAAGTTGAAGTTTTCCTGATAAAAGTGGTGCAAAATTTGAATTTAAACCTTTTTTTGCCTTTTTTGCCAACTGAGAATTGTGGTCAAAAGTTTGGCAGTTCGGCCAGTTTCTACGCACACGTTTTGCAGACTTCACATTTTAGCTCATTTGGAGAAAAATCAAATGCAAAAGTTCTGACCATGTGGGCTGTCTACATTGTGTGTAGCCTAGAATTCTTTTAAGTAAAAACTTCGGCATAGACAGAAAAAAAAAGGTAATGAACTGCAATGATTTCCATAGAGGACGTTTGATAACCTTGCATTTGAGAGGATCTCAACATTCAAAATTCAATCAATCAGATATGTACAGAGGAAGTGATAACAATGCTTGACATTGCCCTGCTAAGGTCACATAGATGTGGACCAACTTCTCGTACGGTGCGAAGTGAACACGACAGAGGCAAAGTGGTGGAACGCCAACGCGGTGAACGTCCGTGTAAAGTTTGATTATGGATTTTGTTCCTGTGTTCAGTGCACTTGTGGCGCTTAACATCATCCTGGTGAGAAGGGTCTACCTTCAAGGTACATAGACTTAGTTTACCAAGGCCTTATTTAGTTCTACTTGGAAAAAGACTGGATAACTTTGGCTTTTGTTCTTCAGGGAAGTGCAGTAAAGGTGTAATAATGTTAGATGCTTGTGAGCATCTCTAAGTACTCTTATGTATTGCGAGATGAACCCCTCCCCCCAAAAAAAAAAAATGCTGTAGACCACAATAAGAGTGCATCTTTAGACAAAAATTTCAAATTTCATTTTTTTTTTAAGGCATGGAAGAGTTAATTGGCAATCCGTTTGATTTGTTTCTTTCACTGGTTTGCAACATACCGCACGTTTTTGAGACTCACTTTCTAAAATGAATGTGGTACACAAAACATGAAGAAAATGAAACTAGGTTAATTGAACAAACTAGATCAAAACGACATGCTTGTCGACAATCGCATCCAATAACCACGATTTCCAGGAAATGGAAGGGAGGGGTTGGAAAGTGAGATGGTAAAGGAAGGGAGCGGTGTAAAATCACTTCAAAAGCAGAGACGTAGCTATGGGTTTCTTGTATGCACAGCCAGAGAAGGCAGTGTAATGCCTGAGTGTTTGAAGGTTTATCATCAACAAGTAAACTTGGTTAACCAAGAATGGGGGCAGCATTAGCTCTATACTATTCTCTTGTATGTGCTGTAAATCTATATGTTCACTATCTGTATCTGCTTACTATCCGTAAGTGCTCACTATCCTTGCGTACTCATTATCCCTTTGTGCTCAGTAACTCTGTGCTCACTATGAATATGTACTCACTACCCATATGTACTCACTACCCATATGTACTCACTACCCATATGTCCTCACTATCCATATGTACTCCGTATCCATATGAACTCATTATCCCTATGTGCTCACTTCACCCTATGTGCTTGCTAATCACTATCCCTATGTACTCACTACCTCTGTGTCCACTAAGCCTATGTGCTCAATTGCCTAATGTATTCACTCGCACTTACTAAATCTACAAACTCACTATCCTTATGTACTTACTATCCTTATGTTCTCATTACCCATGTACTGACTATTCCTATGTACTCACTATCCATATGTACTCACTTTCCCTCTGTGCTGAACATCTTTTTGTGCTTACAATCCATGGGCTCACTATCCCAATCAACAATTATAGAAAATCAGATGATGCAACCAAAAGGTTGACCAAAAGCCAATAAATATCATTCAGTTATGGTAATGATATGACTAGAAAAGAGTCTAAACAGTGAGCCTTAAATCCGGCATCAGAATAACAAACCTTTCTTTTTACATTTTATGATAAGTAAATTTTCCAATTGACTAGATTTCAATGCTTTCAAAGGATTATCGGCTGACTGAGTACATCATCAGAGATACTACGTTAAAAAATACAGCATCAGCAAACAATTGAATACTAACATGAAGTTTTGTCTTTGGTTGATTTTGCTTTCGACAAGACCAGCAGTAAGCTCGACCATCTTTCAATGCCGCCACAAATGAGGTCACCTCACAACCAACTTCACACTTTTGTCCACAGGAAATTGTGAGGTGATAAACCTGCACATTTCAAAATTTTTGGCAGTGACCGTGCAACATGCTTCACGGCGGCTCTCGGCCTGGCAAGAAAGTCAGTGTTTGAAGAAGAAAGGAAATTGGTACTTTACTACTCTCAAAATTTGAGCAAACACACTACAAAGAAATTTGCTGGTATATGTCTGGGTATGGACATGTGTTCTGCTACTATCATGTCATAAGACCTAATACACGTTAAAACCTGAATTATGGTTACATATTTTTTTTTGGTAAAATGAATTTTTAGTAGAATTGAATTCCTATTTGCTTCTCTATTTGTAACACAAAACTGCATTTTAGAGACTCTCGTTCGCGCAAAATAGGAACGGGTGCTGGAAATTTTTATGCTCGTGAAAGTTTACAAAAAAGGAACCGACAAAGATACAAAGTGATGATGAACAGATGGCATGGTGCTTCAGAGGACAAGGAAAGGGGTGAATGGATGTGAAATAAGGACTTCTTGTCAAGCAAGAAACTTACGAGACGATCATTGCAGTTAGAGATTTGCTGATCTCTGAGTTTTGTAAAGCAAACACAAACAGTCTGTCTGGCCCAGGCACTGTTTTTCTCCCTGACTCAGATGGAAGTTTGAGAATCATGTCCAAATGAAATATAATCCACGGCACATAACTTACACCCAACCAGCTCTTCCTCAATTGTCCTACCCTGGAATTGTTCAAACTTAAGCCTATCCTTCCTGCTCCCTTCCATGCCCTGTTATTCCTGGAATCGACATGACAGGGTGAGACAGAAAAACAAAACAAACAAAGAGCCCCCATGATCTGTGATGCTGCTGCTGCTGCTGAGGCACAGAGGTAGGATGCTATCGATTCAGACAATTCCAAAACATGCGACAGGGCAGATGCGGCAATCATCACTCTGGGTAACTGTAAGAGTGTTTGTCTATCACTAGCGGAGAGAGAAAGCAGACAAAATCCAGAGATCAATATCAGTGTCTGCGTGGATATCGGCTTTTCCTGCCTCCACGGCAACTTTGAAAATTCGATGAAGAACTAGACCTTGACACCTGTGTCAACAACTGCTCACAACGACACATTGGAAGTTGTCTGTGGCACCGAAGATGCAGACAAGTGCATCGGGAGGCGAGTTGGAAGAGTGTGTTTTTGTTGGTCGGCTACGTTTGTGCAATCGTGACCAGGTGGATGTCGAGCACTCCTAGCATTCCAGAATGAGTTGATGTACCAGAATGTCCTTTCCAGATGTATTGGGATGAAAGGGGTGCATGGGGGACGAGGATAGAAGATTGGCAGCAGTAGATAAGAAGAGAAATGAATGGAAATTGAAAGGGGACAATGAAGGGAAAGAAAAATCATTATTTGATAGAAGATCATCTCTTCACCTTAAACTATGATGATGATGATGATGATGATGATGATGATGATGATGATGATGATGATGATGATGATGATGATGATGATGATGATGATGATAGCTAACACAAACACACACTTGCGAAGTGTGTGAAGAGAGACAAAGGAGAATCCAGACAAAGGTAGACAAGAAACTAAAAAGTGAAAAAATAATTCATGTCTTGGCATTTAAACTGTCAAAATGTGATCCAGATATCATAAAAAAAAAAACAGCAGGATTGATAAACAAGATTGCTACATGATTCAGACACTCTGATCTCTGTCAAATGGTGGAAAACTTCAAAAATGTCATCAGGTATCATGGGAAGGATGTCCCTCTGACAATTTGTCCCAGGTAGGAATATAGAAGTGTGTAGAGCTAATTGAACTCTACAGAACGGTGCAACGAATGAGCTTATGAACAAATTTGTATTGTGAATTGAACGATGTAAGAAAATGTGTCTTAAGGTACAGCAAAGTTAAAAGTACAGGCATTACATTTATGAATGACACAACACTTTGTGATCAGAACATTTCAGAAATGGTAATCACATTTTGAATGCCACTCAAACCATGGACAATCCAATGCGACTGCTTTCATGTTCACCTCTGTCAAAGAAACAAATTCAATGTTATACCCCGGACCCAGGATATGGATCTTCACTCCAAAAAAAAATGACAGAAACTCACATCTTAGTCCCAGGAGGCTGGAGCTATGAAGTAACAAGGAATGGTGTTACCTAACTGGGCTTCTACTGGAAAATTTGGAGAGTCTTGAAGGAATTTACACAATGACTGATGTCTCTCCTCTTGTGGAGATGTCAAGCTCTGCATCGGAGTGAGCAAAACCCACTCAAAAAGACTTTGACAACAGCCTTAGCCACTCAAAGACCTCCTCTTCATACACATTCTCACAAATTACTGTCAGACTTGTGAATAATTTATGTTGATTTATTGAAAAGCTTTCCAAGACTTCTTGAATGTTTTCGGGAAAGCAAGAGTGATTCTGGCACCTGACTGACAATTGGCCTTCCTGAGCATAGGGTCATGACTAGGTCACCAGCAAAATGAGCAGAAGCTGCCATTTGCATGGCCTTGTTCCACTACATTTTATTTAGTGCTTTAAACAATTTGTAAGTGGATTCCTCGACAGGAATGAGACATGGATGAATGAGGCAGTGCTAGGATACTCATCCTCACCAAAATCCTAATCAATCATTACGTCACCAGTATCAGATTCTCACACTCAATTTTTTAACATTCAGGTTCTGCTAGTCAAAACAAGGGAGTTAGGTCAACAGAACCTCACTCATACCCAAGTCTTTGCCGATCCATTTTTTTTTTTGTTTTATTCGATTTTAGTGAGCATCAGCACAAGTGCTTCGGGGAAAGGCCCATACATGGAGCTTGGAGGATAACATGGTTGGGGGGAGATTTACCTCAACTTCAGCACCACTGTAATGCCAGGAAACACTCTTGTCTGTGGTTAAAGTACCTGTCAATTTGAGACAAAGCTCACTAGTCTGAGGGAGTAGGATGTGATGTCGGGATAGAAGGATCACTTTCCCCGAACATTTGCTTTCCTTATACATGAGCAATGACAGATTGAACTGAGCAGACAGATGAAGTATGTTAACCCCCATAATGCTATAGTTGTAACTTTAAAGCATGAGTCACAAATTCCTCCGCTGTGCTTTGACAAGCATGGGTACCTTATACTGACCTCTCAGTACCAATGACCATTCTAAGCATGATTCTGGCAAATTTGTTGTATCACAAATTTATAATTCAGTGACAGGGCAAAGAGAGAAGGAATAGAAGGAAAAGAGCAGAGAGGGGGGGTGGGTAGTGGGAACAAGAGCAGGGTGGCGCTCTTAGGGTATATGAAAGCTAGCAATGCTAAACATGGTAAGTGTGACAGTCGAGATGTTGAAAAGGAAAAATTTCTTCGAAATGGTATGTGCGAATGCACTAGAACTACATAGTGCTACACTACCGCTGACATTGCTTTATGGATAAGAAGAGAACAGGCGTGTTGCTCATGCCAGCAGGCACAGATGGGCTGGTTCGTGAACTCTCAATATCACACATGGACACACATTCATCTCACAGTCATGGCCTGCATGGGGAGACAGGGGGACAAGATGATTTCTCACGTGCATCAAACAAAATGGCGAGGAGTATGGCACTCACCGGCTGGCTTCAGCACCGCTCACTCCACCCTGCTTCGAGGGGTTCTGCCTCACCGGCATCGCCATCCCGGGGTGAGCACTCAGGACCGAACCATAGTTTCCAGACGAGTGAGGTATCTCCAGCAGGTCAGAGATGGCCAACATCTGAGCCTGACGGGTCTTTAGACGTCCTGGAGAAATATTACAAACACGACCGGTGAAATCAATAAGCCAGAGAGGAGACATGCGCAGAGGTCAAACGTATCAACATAGTCCCCGCACTACTATTCCCCGCTCCCCACTCACTTTCGATAAAGCCCAAAACTGTGAAAAACAATGCTATCCAAGTGAAATTTGTGACTGATGCTGACATACATGGTTTGAACTGCTGTGACACTGATGAGGAACCAAAACAACACCTGACAAACCTTGACAACATTGTTGTACTAACTCTGAAAATACTAACACTGAAATATTAACACTGTAACACTAACACGACAATGGTAACACTGCAATGGCAATGCCGTTATGATGACACTGTGACCAAGGAACACTAGACTAATTGTTAATCAATGCTCAACTCCAAGGCAAGGACATTCTCTGCTATGATACCTTTAGTGAGTCTCTGTTTGGCTGCCATGCACCTGATATGGTCATCAAACTGAAACCGTGCCGTCAGGATGGGCGTGGACTTGGCATGCGGTGAGACCGTGGAGCGCTTGTGGATGGTCACATGGAGGGAGCGGCTGTCGTCTTTGTCTCCTGTCACCTCTAGGTCCTATTGATGGAAAATGATGTTGGAAAACACAATAAATACTTGTAAACAATTTACAAGAAGCAAACAGGTGCAAAGTACTTCACAAAGGAAGTGCACACAAAGACAGCACAAGACGTTGAAGAAAAAAGTGGTATCCAAGTGAAATACGTAATTGAAGTTAAAAGGAAATAATGCATTGAAATGCACAAACATGGCATAAAAAGAAAAAAAAACTTTAATCATCATTAAACCATTTAGTCTAACCACCAAGCTTCAGACATAGCTCCATCTCCTCAAAACATTATGAAAACGTGAGCTGAGGAACATGCATCATTTGAATTTTTGAAAGTTTGTGTGAACAAATTATTCTGGAGCAACAAACAACTGAATTTCTATCTGTGAAAAACGTCTTTCTTGGTAGGAAGGGTATTGCAATTCCTTACTTTGAATAATCTTATCGTTCGGGGTCCATAAATATTGGTCTAAAAGTATGACTCTTTTTCTGGTACTGACATCAGGGACCAAAAAACATCTGAGGAACCTCAAGAACACTGTCATACTAATACTGTAATTTTAACAATGTATCAACAACACTGTAACATTAACACTGTAATGGTAACATCGCAATGCTAGCACTGTAACACTAACTCTGCAATGCTAACACTGCCAGGCTGACACTACAAAATTAACATTGTAATACTAAAACTGTAACACTGCTAGTTTATCCTAAGTCTTCTTGACCATTTAGCAGCTTTCAAAGTATAAACTCGACTCTGGCTTAAAGGCCCAAATCATTTGAAAGCTTGGCTCATAAATGAGTGCACAAATGCAAAAACAAATATCGTGAGGATGTTTATTTAAACTACAAAAAGAGAGAACAATGAAGACCAGCTGAAAAGAAACTTTAGGTGAACTTTATGGAAGGAAGTGCTCTGAGAATCCATCCTGCACCAAACAAAATAGAAAAATCCATAAAGAACAAACAAAGGAGCAAAAAAAAGGTTCATAAAGAGAGCAGTAAAAAGAAACAGAGTAAATTAGTTGGGAAAATGGTCGTTTTTACGGGAGATATTTTTATACAACATTGGAGAACACAAAAGGAAACCAAGAGAAGGGCAGCAACACAAAAGACACACAATGTCTGTGTGTGTGTGCATGTATGTGTGTGCATATGTGAATGTGTCTAGCCAATACACTCACCTGCAGTAACCCCACAAAGCGGGCAACACCCCAGCCTAGCTTGCGGCTGTCTGGCTCTACCAGGACCAACTGGTGGGTGGAGATCACCAAGAATCTTCTCACTCTTTGAGGACTGCCATGAAAAAAAAAATAAAATACAAATGCATTTCACACAATCCATGGGTCCCCAGAATCGATGCAACCGATGCAAATAACAAACGAGGGAGTGTAACCCATGGACATTTTTATCGATAAAGAGCTAAGATCATTTTTCAAACAGATATGGATTATCTTATTACCTGTGTTATCTTATTATCTGTGTTATCACTTTTTCCCTCCTAGCTAATCTACACAGATACACATACACACAAATATCACATGTAACCTGTGCTGTTGATCTCTTTACAGCCGTCAGTATCTACCTCAAAATTTAAAATTATTCCACACCAATAACCTCAGATGATGAAGCCTGTACCTTTGACTGCTTAATTTGTTTTTTTAATGCATTAGTTTTGTTCATTTTCCTAACACCGATGGCCTAAAGTCTACTTCACTCAATATCACATTCTGAGATCACCATACTGTTCGACCATCGAATAATATCACTGACGATTCCTGATGTGGTCTCCTTGAGACCTCTTTCTGTGAAAGCATGTTTTATGATCCACTTTTATCATACACTTCCATCTCTCGTAATCTCCCCATCTGGACAAACCCGGAGGCAGTCTATCTTTCACGTGCTGACGCACCGTCAGACATTTTGCGATAAAAAGGCTTCGGCTCTAAAATCACGAAGGAGATTCCTCCGATCATAATGGCAACGAGCAGCAGCTATTGATGTGGACTGTAAAATGCAACAAAGACTATAAGAGGATCGACCTCTTTCCTGGTGCATTGCTCGTAAATGAGTCTGCTGATGGTGCTGTTTGTTTTTCACGTCGCTGATTTCGCTCCTGCTTGGCAGCGACGCCCGATAACTGTGATATGAGCGAGCACGGTTTCGGATGAGGGCAACTGGAAGGCATCCAATGCAGATAATTATGGAATTATCCAAACAAACAAAAAGCTCTCCCCTCTGCGTAAACCCAGTCACAGGGTTCGAAATGCCGAAAAGTTATTTATCACATGCTCGCAGGTGATCCCGACCCAGATTGGATAATCTGACTTCCACAGCAAGTGCTTTATCTTGATGGTATCCATGGCGACAACTGGAGATCACATGGCAATTACTTCTTTGTTGGATGACTTTAAGGAGCAAATGTAGTTGTGCAGATAAATTTCTAACTTACTTTTCTGAGCAGCCTTATCCCAAGAATGAGCGACAAATATAATCCTACAAAGACCTTAAAGTAGAATCTGACTTGATGGCAGAAATTCTGACTTTTTTCTCTCTGTGAATTGTTAATTCTGTCAACATCATGACGTTTTTGCTGTTAAAACTTTTGGCTTTTGCAGGATGTGCGTCGTTGGGCCATTCGGAGGACTGCACAGAAATGTGACCAATAAATATCTCTCAGAACTAGCTTCCTTGGATTAACCGGCATGAAGCTTAAGTTACGGGACATCAGCAAGGAGGATTTCAATTCAAAAACAACATCAGCAAGAATGGTTCAGTTGAAAGAAAGTGTGTCATGTTATTGTGAAAACCCTCCAAACAAGAAATATGATGTGTATCCACCCCATCCTGACATTTAGATTCCATTGTAGGCAAATCATAAGAGAATATGAACAAAGCAAAAAAAAGGTTTACATCCAGCACAGAGAGTTACACCCAGCACAGGAGAAATACACCCAGTGCGAGCAAATGTTCAAGAAGCAGAGGAAAGTTTACACCCAGTGCATGGAATTATGCACATAGAACAGGACAGTGGAAACCCAATACAGGGAATTATGCAAACAGCACAGAAAGATATATACCCAACACAGGATATAACATAACCAACACAGGAAATACACACCTGGCACAGGAAATTATGCACCCAACACAGGAAATGCACATTTAAAATAGGAACTTCTACACCCAACACAGAAAAAGTAAACCCAATACAGGAAACATATGCACCCAGTTTGGGAAATTATGCATCAAAGGCAGGAAGTATGCACAAAACACATGAAATCATGAAATATACATCCAACATAGGATACTACACACCCAACATCGGAACTATACAACCAGTACAGAGAAACATACACCAACACAATTTATGCCTACAAAAGAGGTTATACATCCAACACAGAAAATTATACATCCAACACAGGACACATACACCCGACAAAGGAAATGCAAACCCGATACAGGAAATATCCACCCAACATGTAGGAAATATGCACCCACTGCAGGAATTATACACCCAACAAACAGAAGTTATACGATCAACAATGGAAGTACTAAACCCAGTAAAATAGGTAGAGTGACAGAAAATACAATATATCCATTTGCTTTTTTGATGTCTTCACTTCTATACAATCTAACTGGACATAACTTCAAGAAATGTAAATTTCATCAATGGTTGTTGGTATCAATTTTCCTTCTCTGATGAACATTTTACGCATTTTGTTAGACTTGAAAAAAAAAACAAACAAAAAAAACAGCTCAAAGAGCAATAAATCTGAACAGAAAATCTCAAAGCACACTCTTCATAACTGACAATCTTCACATGATCTCAAAAAGAGAAACATTTTCATCACCTTTTATCTTTGGTTATGACGGTGCAACCAATAAGATCGCTGTTATCTGTAATAAAGGAAAGAAAAATGCGATTGGCCATCATGAGATTCAAGTATTTACTTTCCACTCTTGAACAAAGATGTTATCGCTCAACACAAGAATCCCTGGAACTTGCAGGTAGCATTCACTAATACAAACCACACAACAACGATCTTTGTCAGAAAAAGGGCCATTCTCCTTTGGATTACAAGAGCTCTTGCAGTAGGCCGAGTAGAAAAAGGGCAGGCACTGAGATTTCATGACACCCACCTATCCCGAAGACTTGCACCGAACCAAATCTTAAAATATGGATATGAAATGGTGCTTTTGTAACTTCCTAGAGAAAAAAAAAGGGGAATGGTTACTTAGCTGCCATTATTACTAAGGGAATATTGGGAATATATCATCCACACCATAGTACACAATCCCAAGAAATGATTTGAATAATTCATGGGAAACACGAAATTGTATCTTGTTAGGTGGGGATGTTGCTTTTTTCCATTTACACCACAAGCATTGAAAGATCAAAGCAATTACATATCAGCGGAAAGTAAATTTGTTCGTTTTTTAAAGCATTTTGAATTCTTTTGGACATGCCAATGCCACCACCCCCCCAAGCATTGAGTTGCTCCATGGAGAATTTGAGCTATCACTAGTATTTGAGTTTTTTGTCCCTTCAGGCATTATTCTCTTGGTCAGACTACGGGCAGGTGACTCAGGCTAGTTTTGGATCAAATCTCTGCATCTGATTTTGCTTCCACCGTACTCTGCAAACAAGAACCAGACCTAATGGTACATTGTATCAGAGGCCGCCCCCGTGCCAGAAGCCTGTTTGTTACTGGCTGTCGCTCTCTCTCCTGCCATGTAAGCGATATTTGCCATCCATCATTCCCTTTTGAAAGATGTCGTGGGGAGCATTTGCATATGTTTCATTTCACTTCCCAGGGCAACTTCCTTGGGTACCTTCCAACTGCCCACGCCCTGAAAGCGATTTTGCACTGACTCATCGCCTTTTGAACCTCTTCAAATGGAGACAGAGAAAACCAACAGTGCAGAAATCTGCAAAACGAAACCTTCCTGGCACTGCTGGATATGTTAATCACTTCCACGAAATCCGTCTGGCATGGCGGCACATCAAGACAGGACTTTGTTTAAAGAGAGGGGGAAAGTATCAGCGAGGAAATATAACGTTGCCTATTGCGACAAAAATTAACATACAGTTGTTTCAATGCTGGACAGGAGTGCAACAAAGATAGCTGCTTTCATTTTTCTTTTTAAGCAACTGCAAAGAGTGTCTATACAAAAGAAGCATTACCATTTGAACTGCGACACTCTGTCAAGTTTGAGTTTCCATTCAAAGTTCTTTAGCGGCAAACTTTGCTGTTACTCTTCAATTGAGTCACCGCATGAAAGAACCGGGAAAAAAAAAACTTTTAGGGTGCCTGCTCGCAAAAGACGTGATCTTAACAAAACAATCATATTTACTCACACCACAAAGTGTGAAAAACTTATTCAAAATGAATGTAAACAGAAGTTAACCACTAAAGATTCATGACAAGCATATGTCAACACAAAAATTTTGCAAAAGATCACTGACAAGTGGATCATATTTGGATTTGTGACGCTATCCAAAGTTGATTTTGAAAGTCTAGGGCAGGCTTCCTCAACAAAATTTGATGAAGTGCCACATTGCCAAATGCTTTTCATAGAATGCACCTCTGATTGCCATCTTGGGGGAGGAGTTGTCCTCTTGTGAAATTTTTGTGTTTTAAAAGGGGCTCAGATGCAAAATTGTGCATTTTTCTTTTTTAATTAGACTGTTGGAAGTAACACATGAACCTATTTTTGAGACGACATAGCTTTTGTAAACATGGTTAAAAAATGTTCAACTTTTCAATATTCTCTCAGAACTTTTTGCACGCTGTTCCAAACCAGCGCTGCACGTTACAGGTGGCGTGCACGCCGCCACTTGAGGGAGCCCAGTCTAGGGGATTCAATCTCTGAATTTGGAAGGTTCACTCACTGAGGTCTAACTTGTCCTTCAGTTTCACCAGCTGGCTCTCCTTGGTCAACGGTAGTTTACTCTCCATCTCCTGGCGTAACGTTATGGACAGATCTCTGAGCAAAAAGAATGCTCTGATAGCCTAAGAGGATGACCAAGAGAAGGAAGAAAATGCAAGCAAGTATTAATAGTTTCAAATATCAGTCCACTCGACAGTATATCGTCCCTGTGTAATGGACCATTGAACACTCAGGCACACCAGTCACGCAAAGTTCTGGCGATGGTCTCTCAATAAGTTCAATGACTGACTCCACAAATCGTGCAGCGGCCAACGACATAAAAACGACTTCTTTATGTTGATTTTGTTTTCGATTAAAACGCAAACTCAAGTATGATAGTTCCACCCTGGAACATTTCACAACATATCGCTCAAACTGAGAGGGGCACATTTAACATTTGAAACGATACACCGGCCTATAAGACATTGTATTTACTACGACTGAATACCGCACGACACACCACTCCAGACGAGTTAGGACACAAGTTAGGTGTCTGCACGGATATTGTCTCCAGAAAGTTGTTAACTCTACAGGATACCACCGCAATATAAATTTAGGGAGTCTTTCAGAGCTGAAGGGCACATAAGTTTTCACACAATACCCCCCAGTGCTAAAGTAACTACAATCAGCAAATAACATTACATCTGGAAGGAGGAAAAATAATCGTAAACATGTACACATACATAGACCTACATATTATCATCATCTGGATTATCATGGTGACTGTGTTCATTCTAACTCAAGGCCTATGACGGAGAAGAAGCATGTTGATCAAGAAAACAGACACACATGCACAGAGACAGACATGCAGATAGACAAGCTGACAGCTACACAGCCTGGAAGACAGCTAGAGATGGACACCATGGCTACATGTATATAAAGCCTGTGATCAAAGGAGTGTATGTGAGGTCATTACTGGTGAAATTACTGAAGCTATTAGCATCTGTAATTCCAATGTTAACCTATCAATGGATTCCAATGACTGTTGTGCAAGCCACAACTTCACTGTCTAACCAAAACTGTACTGTCTACTGTCACTATCTAACAATATGATCTACCACAACTACACAATCTACCAAAACTACACAATCTACAACTACACTATTTGATCACAACTGCACCATCTACCACAACTACACTATCTATAACAATGCATCTTCACTTCATTTGTTTTTCCACAGCAAATAACATCTTCAATAGACATACAACCTACTTGTGCATGACAAGCAGGCAGAGATACAATAAAAAATTAAAGAAAAGTTAATGTCCTCAGTGACTACTTCTTATGTTCCATGTTTCCACACAAAAGATGACTATCTGCTTTAATTATAATGAGAAACAAACAAACAAACAAACATAAAAGAAAACAGAATGCAAAGAGGCAGAGAAGAGCCCTCACAAACTTCACAAAGGGAACACGATCGTTAAAGTGCAAATAATTCCTGGTAGTGTTCTTTAGGCCAGAACCCCCCCCCCAAAAAAAAAAAATATGATAGGCCTCCTGATTTACAAGGATTAAATGTACTGAAGTTCAAAAACTGAGTGTTTTTTTTTTGGCGACATAGGCCCCATTCATGTAACAGGGCCGCGTTCTAAACTTGCAATGCTAGCTACAGTACAGCCCTGCTTTAGACTGTACACATGGGTGTAGCAGAAATTCCCAACAGTATCACTCCTTGAAAATATCCATAGTTTGTCAGCAACCTTTGAGGGTTAAAGAATAGAGTTACACTTCCTGGTCCACCCCTGTAACTTAAGCTAATATAGTTGGTTTCCAAGACTCAAAGGGTTTGAAACTTCTTGCCACTAGTGCAAATTCTTTAAGGATCATGTAAACCATAACATCCTGATTTCATTTCATGCTTGTGGAGAGGATAACAGAATGATACACCACAAACAAACAGACAGGCAGACACAGACCAAGACAGAAACAGAGACAGACAGAAAGAGACAGACAGACAGACAGACTTACTCTCCTCGTTCTCTCAATCTCCCCAGAAGGCAATCGTTTGATGAAGTCAATCCCAGTTAAGGGTGTGCCAGTGGGTCGGAGGACCAGACATTCGTCCATCATCAGGTATTCTACATTTAACGGTTTCCTCTACAAAGAGAGATCAATAAGTAATGTCAAAAAATGTCACATATCACATCATGAATATGCTTGGTATTACTATTACTTTCTTATTCTTCTTGAAACAGTGAAATACTGTGGTGAAGTACAGCAGTAAAAAATGTTACATCAAGTTCATCAAATATATGCTGTATTTGGTCTCACTTAGAGCTGGGAAAGTTTTGCTGATTATGTAATCGACATGCTTACCACTAAGACAGTGCCATACTGACAATGTTTGCACCAATCAAATCAATGTTTATAAAAGAATGTAAGGTTTTGGCCAATCACAGTGATGCTTCCATAAACAGAATCTCTGTCAGTCTGAGGGCACACACATGCGACTGAAAACACCTTAGAAGGTAAGAAATAGCCTGTACAAACATTCCATGCCACCATCACCCTTCCATGGTCATAGAATCCCCTCAGGTTCCAAAGATTAGCCACCAAAGCTTGAGGGATCGACTGTGGTATCAAGTACCTTAAGAGAGGTTCATGTTCTTGACCAGGTAGCTATCTTAAACCACAGAAGGTTCACTCATGGGTCACTATGAAAAATTTCAAGTCAGCGAGTTATTGCAGGGAATCCTTCAACTGGATGGAACCATTACCTTTGGGCCAAATATAGCTTGAATGTCTTAGGTCATGAACAAAATATTCACATCACAAATACTGAATGATTATTGATCTCAATGATTGTTTCTTCACGTTCCCCCCCCCCCAGGATATGACAAACCATGAAACCTCTTCAAGATCCCACTGAGGAGAAAACATGTTTCAAAGGGTTTTGAAATCTGACCTCTGTTGACCATTGTTAACCACTGAACTTCATCTTGACAACATGGGCGACGGTTAAACTTCGTTCAGTTGTACCACCTTGAGATATTGTGTTTGAAAAGTTTGACTGCTTTTGATGCCACATTATCAGATGATTTGTGAGCCTTTTTCTGACACCAAATGAGGTTCTTTCAATCTGACACACCAGCACATTAAATTGGTGAATATATCCAAGCTTTTTTGTCTTGAGAAATCATGTCTACAATTTTTTTGACTTGGTTACTTTGCTTTCCGGTGAAACTTAGCAGGCAATCAAGCAGGGAGCATCACTTTGACCCTTTTATCATCCAACTGTTATCACATCCCTGGAATCTTAGATGATTTGTGAGCCTTTTTCTGACACCAAATGAGGTTCTTTCAATCTGACACACCAGCACATTAAATTGGTGAATATATCCAAGCTTTTTTGTCTTGAGAAATCATGTCTACAATTTTTTTGACTTGGTTACTTTGCTTTGCGGTGAAACTTAGCAGGCAATCAAGCAGGGAGCATCACTTTGACCCTTTTATCATCCAACTGTTATCACATCCCTGGAATCTTAGAGACAGACTATGTCTCCATAAATTTATTTTGATAATAATCAAAGGGACCCAATATCTGGATTGCCTCCTTCCCTCCCAGAAATGGGGGAAAGACAATCCTCACCTTCATGGTTTGGTATTCATCATCAAACATGTCCAGAAACAGCTCGTCTCCCTTATAGTAGTTCCTTAGCAAGAGAACGCTCTCTTCTTTGGCTCCCTGCCAAATTAAACAAACGTGACAAAACTCAGAGCCATTAAATATTGTCCACATCACACATCTCCGCCAGCCGCTGTCTTCAAGTTTTATGACTTACTTGGAAAATGAATAATGCAAGGCTCCCTCCAGATGGTGTCGGCAATCTGCGGTGATACATGTCATGTGATAGGCTGGCTCGCCCCACGAGAGATTTATTACATTTACTGGTAGATAATGAACATTTTCCAGGAATGCAGACGAAGAGGTAAATATAGCTCCATATGTTGAACTTTTTTAAGTATGTCTATATATGCTCAAACACATTTTGCAATGCAACTCATTCATCAGCTCAACAACTCTTTTAGGACTTGATCGAGTTATTTGCACATTTTAAGTAATAGGCAAAATCAAATAAAACTGGAATGAAATTGTCTGCAAAAATGCAACCAAATGTATTAAAGATGCTGTTATATTACCTCTCCCATCAGACCAGCTGTCACTATGGATACAAAACTGATGATAGAATAGTGACCACTGACCTGGGATATTCATAGGATGAAGTATCATGCACAAATAATTCTTTGAGTACGTGAAAAATCAAAAAGAAAAATAATTACACCGACTAACCTTTATTTATTTTTTTTCATGTTACTTATCTAAAAAAATGCATTATTTGTGAATGTTCCTTTAATGATGTCTGTTCCTAACTACGAAGTCTCTGTAACTATGCTAATTCTCAAAATACAAATTCAAAATACTCATCAGGATAATTTACTCTACTAGCAATGATGGGCCACACAAAGTGTGCATCATCTTTCAGGTTGATTATGTGACTTACTTGTTTTGATATAAAATGACATCAGCTCACTTCACTGTTAAAAAGATGTCCAATAGGTTTCATTTAATGCCTAACAGTTACATAGACTTGTCGTGCTATTGCATTACCTTCTTTTATTTAATAAGCCAGAACACAAGTTCATGCCCTTTTACTCTTGCCTGTACACACTTATCAGTCTTTAAACATGGTGAAAAATCCAGTCAGTTATATGTGTTTATTTAAATATTACTCAAAGTAGCTTGTGAAGCTGAATGTGCCCTTCGCACTGCACTCCAATGTATCTTTATCTCAACAACTACTACAATATTATTACGATAGAATGATTAGAGCTTTTATTGTTGGACTTAACATATTCCACCTTCTCCCCTAAAGATGTCACTAATTTCAGTCACTGAGCCCAAATAGATGGATCCTACACACAAAACTAAAACATGTTCCAACTGATCGCCTAGTACAGGCCTTGAATCACAGACTTAAGGTAGAAGGGTTTTCTACATGATGTTGATGCAGTGTTCACAAGAAGGCCGGATGCAACAGGATGAGATTTAATAAACATCAATATTACCATGACGATATCTTTCATTATTAGCAGTATATCAGCCTGAGCATGAATACGATATCATAAAACATTACAAAAACAGGAACACGCTCTGTTTGGGGCATTGCAATGACAAAAGCGTACTCACAGCAGGCTCCCTCACTTGAGGCACATGATGTGCTTTGAAGTGGCGTAAAAGACTGGAATACTATTAAAAGAAACTATTTCTTTAAAAACAGCATATCTCCGGTGTTCCCTCAAAACTAAGACAATTTACCCACAAATTTGACATTTTGCAAAAACATTTGGCTTGGAAAAGGGATTTACCTTCTCACCACTTTGCTTCTTCCCCTCTTCTAAAACACAATAACATTCAAGGGTGATAGGGGGAGAGGAAACTCCTAACACTCCCCCCCCCCTCCCCAGGACAGCAATCAGTGCCTGGGCATCACATCAGATTAATTTGTCATGTGGGCCCTTCATCAAATTCAAGTCTGATTTACAATTATGACTCATACTACGTTGACAAGCCGACAGAACTAGCCAAGACTGCATCACCTCTCACATCACCATCTACGGCGGCGATGTCTCCGCGATGCAAGCACCATCACCTTCCTTGCAGTGTTTGTGCTACTCTGTTCTCTCCTTGATTTTCAAAATAAACAAACCTCAATGCAAGCGAGGTGTCTGTCCTCCAGGTAACAGGTTCCATCTGAAGAGAACACCAACACCTTGACGAGTCTGCAGACGATATCCAGAGTGACTGGCCTGATCGAACTGTTGGGCTGACATCCCTGGTTCATAAGGGCAATCAGCCTCTCAGCCAAGACAGTGTTGTACGCCGACTTGTTCTGGGATCGGAAGGTCAAAGAGACGCTCTCGAACAGCTTTTGAGGTATACCTGCAAAAGCACAAAGGGGGGGAGAGATTTTTCCCTGACTGAACAAAGAGAAAAGTGTCTAGAAATTGGTACATCATACCTCTGTTACTACGTCATGACTTCAAGGCCTTGGTATGATGGTTTCTAACAGACAACAGAACAAAATGAAATCATTGACCAAATAAGCTTCATGGTCTAGCCAAAGTTCCTCTTTTTGCTGCTTTTCCTTTCTATTATTTTAATTTTTGTAGGAAGACTTTTTTTCTCTTCCGCTATCTTTTATTTACATACCTTTGAGGAACACAACTATAGAAAACAAAACCAAGAATAAAATTATTGAAAATTTATGAACCAGAATGATATGCATGACAAATGATGTGTCTTAAATTCAAGAACAGATGCGACACTTCATACATGAAATCAAACAATTCTCAAAAGGTAGAGCTTTTTTTCAAATTAAGATAACTGATTTGCCCCTATTTTTCTTGTTCTACTCCTAAGGTAACTGTGACACTCAATGTGATGGGCAACTTCAAACTTGTGACAGGATTTTCAGTATTCCCTGCAAGTTGCTCTTGTTCGTTCCCCACAGGAGTAAGCAAATCAAAACAATAACGGTACCTATATCTGACTGGACCCATCTGTTCAAGCTTTGAGCAGAGTATTGTTAGTTGACTCCTGTGGCCAGCATGAACATTAAAGTTGTGTTGACTCTTAGCCCCAAAATGTTCATTCAACATTTGCTGCATTTGGATTTTAACAG
This sequence comes from Stichopus chloronotus, assembly GCA_021234535.1. Taxonomy (NCBI): domain Eukaryota; kingdom Metazoa; phylum Echinodermata; class Holothuroidea; order Aspidochirotida; family Stichopodidae; genus Stichopus; species Stichopus chloronotus. The sequence goes on along the minus strand of CM037829.1, from coordinate 33,488,185 downwards.
GCAGTCCAGACAACACAGTGAGATAAATAAAAGTTAATACTGAAATTTACCCTTCATTTTACTTTCTTTTGAATTACTGACATTTGGAATTTGTCAAGTACCATGCATGCTACAAGGTGTCATAAATGCAAACTCGTGTAATATTTCTGTTGTGCACACTAACGTATAAAAGTTTCTCAAAAGGTAGATTTTTCCTTCTAAGTACTATCGAATCTTTACATTTCCAATTTGATGTGTTAACGACACCACTTTACAACAGGCACTGGCACTCCACAAAACTTGCAAACATCTTCAGGTCAATCACATCACATCAACTGTTATTTAAGCAGCATACCATTCTGAATGTAAGCATATCGATCTATAGACAAGCATTTTTAGTATCAAGGGTAAAGACCTGAGAATAATCTGTGAAAATCACTTGATCACTTTAAGTTTGCAGCCTCTAATATCTCTCTGAGGACAACACGCCAAATGTAAATTACGCAAGTATTTAAAGGAAGCTGAGAAAAACTACAAATATATCTGAACACAAGACGTCACCATTCTGCTCATACTAAACTTCATACTCTTTTTCATCTTCTACATTTGTATTGATTTAAGTTTTGCGAGGGAAATGTTCCATTTTAAGAGCTTGAATTCTGCTCCATAATCCGATGGAACACGAAGATCACACCAACTGTTTACATTTTCTGGTGGGGTTATGGAGTCTTGGACAACACATGACATGATATTTGTTTGAACATGAGGGGGTAATACTGAAATCACCATACACTGAGGACACTTTTCAATTTTTCCATTTTTTTTTCTTTTTGTCCTATCAGTTTTCCATGTTTTTTGGTGTTGCAATATGATTTTTTTTTTGTGATATCTTCTGTTTTCTGCCAAATGGTAAACTCTTGTCTGTCAACGTAACATTTTGTTTTACAGTAGGGGTAGTTTGAGTGACCAGAACACCAACCTTCATTGAAGCACATAGCATGTAACAAGCACAGAGTGAGAAGGGCTTTGTAGTCACCATTCGTACAATCCAGGGCATTTAAAACGGCTGCAAGGTAAGGTCTGTTTGGTTAAAACAAAAAAAGGAACGTAATCATTTTGATAGATATTAAAGATATTAAAACTAAACATCACAATTTAATGAAACAGTTATATCAACTATATCTCTTGAGGCACGTTTTACAGGAAATGGGTCCAAACATGGTTCAGAAAATAAGTAACAAATGAAATGTATTTGTAGGAAAGAGCTACATTGGCACACATGTTATGCTGATCAACACCACACCTTATGATAGAAACAACAACTGTTTCTTTTTTTCTATACATGATGATGAACTTCTGGGGATAAGTGCATTCAAAATGTGAGAAATAATAATCAAGGAAGAAGAAATTGGAGTAATTTGTTGAGCTTACACATCATGATAATTCATTTTGACATGTTATGAATACAATGAAAACTATTCATCAGTCTATTCATTTAATAGTCACTATGACTATCCAAATTCAAGTGCTCGGTTTTTTAAATATGTGTCCGTCCACTAGAAAGAAAAAAATTTGAGTTGGGATAACGTCTGGGTTATCATCTATGACTACTCATGTTTGGTGTATATGAACTAGGAGTAGGATATTCAGTACCAACCTGTAAATTTCAAATGCAGTAAACTAAAAACTTGTAAAATTAAAATAAGCTAGATCAGATGTAGCTATGGTAACGTCCGCCCACTATGAGTGTTACAATAGCAAAAATTTAAGTCATCCAAATTCCTTCAGATACAGTAGCTTGTTTGGATACATTTATATCATTGCACATCTAACCTACATTTTAGGGACTTGGCAGAGATAAAACAGCAAATACCCGATACCTTGGCCAGAAAATTGAACTTTTAGTGATGTCCATCCCCTTTGGTTACAATAGCAACAAATCGCAGTAGCAAAAAAGCAATTCTGCGGCAGTTGCACATGAAATATTGTTAACATTTTTTTTGTTTCAATGGTGATGATGTGTAGATGGTGTGCCTACCAAATCAACAACAAAAAATAACTGCCACTCATATTGAAATAATTCTTATAAAACTACGTTCTGAACAGACCAGTTGTTATAGCAACAACAGCGCTGTATTGTTCGTCCAAATTGAATTGTCACCAATAATGAGACATACATGGTGTATTTTTATCATTTGTATCATGTTAATATGTTTCCCCAATGATACTTATCTGAGATCAATACGTGTGGAAATGTGTTTTTCCTTTTAGTGAAAAGAGCAATAAAGGTAGACATAATGTTGCTATTGTAAATCTACATTATATCACTGCAACATGGTATAAAGTAGCAATATTTTGGTATTTTGGTATTTTGGTAGAGTAGAACCAGCAATGGAACAAAATGTAAGTTAAAGCACTGAACAGCATGAGAGCATTCCTGCTGAAATTGTACCTTTTCAAGCTTGTATTAGTGCATGCAACAGCAAAATGACATTGTTCATCCAAACCAGTTTTGTGGTATTTTGTCCTCCGAGAGTTATAATAGATGCACCTACAAGTTTTGTAAATACTAATCTTAAAATGGGTTGCAGGTTATTTTCACGCTTCTTATGAGGTCTGTTTGCAAAGTTGGAATAGATTATTGCAAATTTAGGACCTGTCACTGAAATAATTTGGAATTTTAAACATTCATTCACTGATATAGCAAATTTCGTCTGTCCTTTCTCATCCAAAAGTTACAATAGAAACAATGAGCATAAAAATAACAAAAGTTAAAATTATCTTTGAAAGATGTAGATTTTTGTCCTGGACAGGTTAAAGATTATCATCTTCAAAAGACACTAACAAATCACATTTTCCATCTTTTGGTGACCTGTGGGAGTAAATGAACCCCATTATTGTGAAAGATGTCTTGATGCTTTACTAAAGAGATAACAAAAAAAAAAAAAAAACACACTAAATGAGCAACTTTTCCTCCCTTTCTGCTACTCTTTTTGTTCTGGTGAATCTCTTGTGATGTATTGTATACGTATGTACTGGAAATAAACTGTTGTCATTATCTGTGCATGGTTGTACATGAGTTTACTGCTCGCAGTGACCGTCGCCTTTTCCGCTTGTTCTAGACAAAGTGACACCAACTTTCAAGTTTTTCAGCATGTTGTGTCTGACATAAATGCGACACTGGTGAAAAGTGCCTTGAGCAGTTACACTACTGGACGAGTGCACTACATAATAAACCGCTATCGTTATTTAATGCCAACGATTTCTCCAGCTCGCCAATAAATGCTGCACGGTCCCAAGCACTCACTGCAAACATATTAAGCCCGATACAAAACTCCAATTCACGAATGTACCTGTTTGCGAGTCTTTGTTCTGAGCCTTGTCTGGATGCTGCCAGAGATTTCTCTTCGTCTGTGCTGTTTGACACCATCGGCGGCGATGGACTCGTCTCGGAATGATCGTCATCGCCATGTTTTGGAGAAGATTCTGAAGAGCCCACTCCCACGGCTGCCTCTGCTCCCCTCACTTCTTGAAAGACAATTACGAGAAGTTGGAATTAGTCAAGAAAGGAACTGGTCCCTCTCTAATATCTCTCAAAATCTTTCTACCATGTATGTCCTTCTTTCAGTGCACATTGATACAACTTCTGGTACCTATTATAATTCAAGAATTTCTCCACCATTGCTTCTCATGTCTGTTTTTAAAAAGATACAAACATTTTTGAAAGCAAGTCATCCTTTTCATTTTCAGGAAATATCTCACAAAATTAGGAAAATGAATTCTTTATGTAAATAATCAAAGTACAAACCTGGTGCTAGAAATAAATCGGTTGTGACATACAAGCAACAAATCTAGTAAGAACAAAGCTGTTGATCTTTATCACACCGTGGGTTGCTGTGCTGTTCTGATCTCTTATTTGGAATTAGTTTCACAAGATTGCCGCACAGACCTACATTTTAAAGCATTGTCCTGAGCGAGTTATACGGTTAAGGATTTGTTGACTTACATGATATTGCTCCTTAAATGATACTGAATTGGAAGCGACGCATAAAGGATAGGAATACCATCAAGCTAATTGCACAGTTTATTTCCACTTGATTTTATGGGCCTTAAAGTATTAGCAATAATTAAATTTTCTGTCCACCTTAATAACAGTTCCCCTGGTTTCATGCATGAAATTTATCTTAGTCATTGTAGAAATTTGTGAGGTTTTCATGATCGCTGAATCTCAAAGAGTTTTCACATCGCAAGACCTTGCCAGGAATACAAAGAGCGCAAAAAAATGGAAAACAGTATTTTGTTGGTCCTATGTCACACATTTTCAGGCTCGCACTGAGGCCCAACTTTCAAAGGGTTATTTCAAATCTTAGGTTGGTTCCACTGGCAAAATCATTATGTTTGACTGACAGAATAGTAAGACATCTCATCCACTACGTTAAGTTTTCTTGTTGGTGGAGAATTCCTTTAATACTAGGTCCACCACCGGAGGCTGGTACCTGCTGTGATTAATAGTCAGTCCACCATCGGCGGTAGTATTTACTTAGGATGTACATACGTAATTCGCAGTTTGCAATTTCTAAAATTTTACATTTGCGATAATGATAATAGCATGTTAAATTATGAAATTTGGAGCACTGAATGATATCATTGGTGTCTAGTTTTCATTTACTTTGTGAAGGGTTAGAGTCCACCATATCATTTTGAGGGGTGACACGAAATGATCAAGGGAATTCTGAAGTATCACACACATCATGATGACAAAGCTGATGAAATCATGCGAGAAAAAAAAAACAAGAGCATATCAGATGATAAGTGAAAATAAAAACAAAACAATGGATCAAATGTGATTAAACCTGATCATTAACTCTTGATGACAAAACACACACCTGCTGCCTCTTCTTCATCATCTCCATCCACCGACCTTTGACCCTCAGCGACCTGTTCCTCCTCTGTGGGAGTGTCAAGTTCCGTAGGTGAGTCGATGTTCCGGTAGTTTGGTCTCTTCCTCTGCTTCTTGACATCTTTCTCTTTGGTGCTGTCCAGAGAGCTCTCCAAACTTTCTGACGGTGCAACGAATGCGATGAAAGACATCTGTGGACAGGAGAGTTAACGTTGTGATGTCACATGATGTTCTTTGATCAATCAAAATCACTCCTCCTCCGATGATGATGATGATGACTGCCATTCATGACGGAGTCCTTTTAATGGCTGTGGATCTTTTGATGCTGACTACCTCACATAAAACAATGATGGAATGAACTTGACATGAAGTCTGAAAACTTACAACCCCTCCATCCCTTTAGGGCAAGACCCACCCAAACATCTGTTTGGAGAAAATGCCAATATTCCTTACAAATATGCAAGTAAGAAAGCATAGAAGAAAGTATCTGAGGATCATTAATAGAAATTTGCAAAATGAAAAAACTTCAGCGCACAAACTTCATTTCAAATTGTATGAACCAAATTCAAACATTGGTTACCTCTTCTTCTTCTTGCATCGTAAGAGAACACCAGAGAACGTTTATAGCAAGTATAAACTTACGACCTCAAAACATTTCTAATTTTTACCACTTCCAGTGCACTGTTATAAGCAACTGGTAATGTGCAAACCTATCAAAGGTACATAGTGAGGTTGCTTTTTGAGTCCATAAGTCAGCTTCATGTTAACTATACACTCAAGAAAGTAAAAGCGATCATCCCACCTCGGCTCATCCTCAAAGGATTCTGGGTGAGTACTCACATTGGTGATGCCACTGGTATCAATGGGAAACTGTGCTAACGTCTCTTCGCTTCCCTCGAAAATGATTTTGGCAAGAGTAGAAACAAGTGGGGGATGCTTCATGATAAGAAAAACCTGATGATTGAACATATAAAAAAATAAAGGATAAAGGAAAAGTGTGAATCCTACTGAGAGCCTAACCCTACTCTGAAGTCACGGAATGATTCTTAAACAAACATTTATTTGAAAGAAAGCAGTGTTTAATCAATGTAAGTCAACCCCTAAACAGAATCTAAAACTTCATTGTGGCTTGTATGACACACAGTAACATAAGTGTTGCTTGATTATGAAAATGAATGCATCACTCAATACGTACTGTGCTTGACCTTTCAAATACAGATAAGAAATGACCATGGATAGACCACATATGCAAATGCAGAATACCGCAAAACACACTTGGACTGTCGTTAGCCACGAACAAAGCAGGACTTACGTCAAATACGTTTAATATTTTTAAGGTTTATAGGTATCAGGTTTTGACTTTTCTGTACAGGTATGTTAATGATAGCTTGCAAAGAGTTTATGACAATTACTTTAATTTAAATGGGGATTACCACCACTACCACACTAGGAAGTCGGATAATTTTCATGTAAGTAGGTTTTGCACCCAAGCTTTTAATCGTTCTCTTTATGTCATGGGCCCAAAAATCTGGAACAATCTCGATAATGTCATTAAGAATTCAAAATCCCTAGGTATATTTTGCAAAAACTTAAAGGAACATCTTTTACAGAGGTACATTGCTTAAATTACTTCTACTTTCACCTTCTTTATGTTATGTTTTATGTATTGTTTTTATATGTCTATCTATACTTTCATGTTTGGTTTACATGTTAAAGGGGGGGCTGCTCATAAAAGCGTTCTGCTTCCCCAGCCCTCCTCCACACCCTTGTCTTGTTTATTGTCGACATTGTATATTTTATTGTGGGAATAAATTGAACTTGAAGTCCACACGGTGGGCTGATATTTGTTACAAGGTTTCTTCTTTTCTTTAACAAATGATGGATCATTACCAAATGTCAGTAATCTCCACAGATATTAAAGAGAGACGGGGAGGGTAAGCCTCACAAGAAGTGCAGACATCATCACCAGAAAGGGGTTTAAATGAAGGAGGTTCAACCTCATCCCCTAATAGTTTTCATAATCGAAATCCAACAGGATACAAAACGGTGCCACTGAAAGGCAATTTCTAGTTCTATTTAAAATGGCAGTAGCCTGTTGCCAACTCTTTTCCAGCCCCAGCAGAGTTTTGTGTAGGGTGGCTGGGATTCATTTTACAGGGACAGTCACTATTTCATGTGGGCAAAAATTTTTGCTAGCAGGTGGGCAACCCCCCTAAAGCCCCCTGCGGAGAATGTGGGATGTGTGTCACTTTCAGAGGAGATGGATCATGACGAGATGTTTATCACTCACCTGAGAAAGCAGAAATAGTGATAAAACCTGACAAATATAAGGATGGTCCTCCTGCAATGCAAAAAAGACAAAAACAGGTTTCATCGATTACTGTTCTGTAAATTTAAACAGCAAGAAAAACTGAAAAGACATTGAGAGTTAAATTTAGAATATGAAACTCCAATTCTACATTTGAGTAACGAATGGACACATACAACTTAATTCATAGCTGATACAGGGCTAAAAATCACTTTTTCATAACAATCAGGTTGGCAATTTGAAAGTCTGCTTGATGCATAAGAGGGGCACATCAGTATTCTTGTTAAAATGTCACCTGGTAAAAGATACTATGCCATATCAACAATCACATGAACCCCAGGTCAGAACCTTTTGACATTCCCAGTTGTAAAGCGAGTGTTGATATTATTTCCAAGATAGGCTCACATGCAAAACGGCCAACACTTCAGAAAAGATAAACCAATGAAAAGGCGACCAAAGGGTACAGATATATAACAGAGACAAGACCAGTATCTAAAACCATAGCCGGTAGGTATGCGGACGCGATAGATGGATTCTAATGTGACACTCATCGATACTGATTTTAAATTTAAGCTGTTCTGGTATTTTCCTTCCTTCTGTTATATTGTTGCATACTCACTCCCAGATCACAGGCTCCTATCAACGTTAACTTTAATCTATTCTGGTAGTATGCTTCCTTCTGTTGTAATACAGCATACTTACTCTCTGACCATGGGCTCTTACCAATGTTGAATTTAATCTATTCTGGTAGTATGCTTCCTTGGGCTATATCATAGCATACTTACTCCCAGACCACAGGCTCTCATCAATGTTAATTTAATCTATTCTGATAGTATGTTTCCTTTGGCTGTATCATAGCATACTTACTCCCAGAACACGGGCTCTTATCAATGTTAATTTAATCTATTCTGATAGTATGTTTCCTTCGGCTGTATCATAGCATATTTACTCCCAGACCATGGGCTCTTATCAATGTTAAATTTAATGTTTTCTGATAGTCTGCTTCCTTCAGCTGTATCATAGCATACTTACTCCCAGACCACGGGCTCTTATTAATGTTAATTTAATCTATTCTGATAGTATGTTTCCTTCAGCTGTATCATAGCATACTTACTCCCAGAACACGTGCTCTTATCATTGTTAATTTAATCTATTCTGATAGTATGTTTCCTTCGGCTGTATCATAGCATGTTTACTCCCAGACCATGGGCTCTTATCAATGTTAAATTTAATGTTTTCTGATAGTCTGCTTCCTTTGGCTGTATCATAGCATATTTACTCCGAGACCGTGGGCTCTTATCAATGTTAATTTAATCTATTCTGATAGTATGTTTCCTTCAGCTGTATCATAGCATATTTGCTCCCACACCATGGGCTCTTATTCATGTTAATTTAATCTATTCTGATAGTATGTTTCCTTCAGTTGTATCATAGCATACTTATTCCCAGAACACGGGCTCTTATCAATGTTAGATTTAATGTTTTCTGATAGTCTGCTTCCTTTGGCTGTGTCGTAGCATACTTACTCCCACACCATAGGCTCTTATCATCCCATTTTTTAATTTCATTCTATTCTGGTTGTATGGTTCCTTCAGCTGTATCATAGTATACTTACTCCCAGACCACAGGCTCTTTTCCTAGTCAGCGAGTCCACGTAGAGAGGTATCAGTAAACGATTCAACATGTGCTCCGTCAACACGTCATTGAGGTACTCGTTTTCAATGCTGAGGATGTCGTTCACATAATGCAGGTGGTCCAGGTGCTCCGCGATCAATGTCTCCAATCGGTTCCTGCTCTGATGGCTGAAAAGAGAAGATCAATACAAACTGCCTGCCCTCTTTCACAACTAAGAACAAGAGATGCAAATGTCGGACCTTTTGCATAGATGACAATTTGAAAACAGTATGTGTAATAGCTGACGGAAAATGGATCCAGAAAATGGATCCATCTTTTTTATTTTAATTAAATAGAATAACTCCGTAAATGAGTTTTCTGTAAACAAAACATGTGATAACCCTATTCAATGACTGTCTACAAAACAATAAAAAATGACTGACAGTTTTGTCTTCCAAGTAAACAATCAAGGAAAGAAATACAGAAGTCGATTATTTTGGCATTGTGTTTGCAGATGGATTTCTGCATTAATATGAACATTGGTCAAACTTTTTAGGGGGGGGGAAGAATCACAGATAGATGACAGAGAGTAATCATAGGCTACTCATCTAATGAAATGAAAGATAATGACTCTACTGTTTTTTGCCATCCACACCGACCATTCTCAGCACTCTGAATTGTTCACATTTTGCAAACTTCCCAAAATGTTGGGGGGGGGGGTGAAGTAGATGATTGGACGGATTGACTGCGGAATCTGAGCCAGCACTGAAAGATTTGGCTTTTTCAAACAGTTATTGAGTATATTCAACCAACAACTGATGAAACGAAAAAACTTTCAAACAACTTGTTATTTACCTCTGCAACTTTCAGTTTATTTCTATTTGAAAATGATGACTTTTCACTTGGAGCTGAATAAATTTAACACAAAGACTAACTGCCTCAACTGCTGTTACCCTGTGGAACAACACTATTAATCAGAGATTTTCAATGAATGAAAGCATAGGCACACTAAAAACAATATGACATGAAATAATCTCTTCTGCTGCATGAAATATATCACAACGAAAACCTTTTCACAAGTTCTCTTCTGTAGACATACAAATTACACACAGTTGGATTTCTCTCTCACAATTTTCAGTACTGCATTTCAGCTACTGTCTGTGTAAATTAGTTTGTTAACGATCTTATCCCAAATGTATCTCTTTTTTAACCCTCCAGCTACGAGACTGCAGTTCATCCAATATGCAAGTGAAATGCATACTTGGTAGCAAAAGCTTGTCACTGTCTCCTTCTCATTACACTGAAAACATGGTGGAACTTACTCCACGTCATGCTTGACCGCTGTGTTGAGATTCAGGACGTTGTTACCGATGAACCAGACCAAGTTTGAGAAATAAGGGACGGCAGTCTTGTTCCGGATGTACGTCAGCATTGCATTGTCCTTCACTGTGAGGTGGTGGATTACAAAAAAAAAAATTGTTTCTGATAAGATGTCAAGAGGGGCGATATGGAGTTACATGCAAGGACTAAAAAGGGATATCTGAATCAGGAACTTTAACAAGTTAGAATTCAAGTTTGCATTTTTACCCTAACTCAACTAAACTCAACAACTGACCATTTATTTTTCTTTCACACTCACTAAAATGCCACATTTAAATATGGTTTCTCAGTGCAACATGACAAATATCCTTCACAATAACTGGGAGACTGGTCTAACGCATTTTTAGCAATTTTTCAGCAAGATGACTCCCGTTCATGTTTGATATCCTCTGACCTTTGACAATGAGTTGCTGCTATCTGTCCAAACTCTTTGAGATGTCACATTGTTTCTAAGCAAGGCATTACATACACACATTACACATGCATGCACACTAGTGTTTGAAGTGGGTTAAAAGTTCAGACCAGGGCATAAGCGGTCCATAGTCGGTCAAGTACCTGGGTGCCCGAAATACAACTTCAGCTAGACTACAAGCAAGTTGTGGAATCACAGTCCATTTTCACATAATAACACCATATAACTTACATATGGGCATGACAATAAAGATAGGCATACAGTACATGCCGAATTTTGTCACACATACAACGTGGCCTACATTAATAAAACTTTGGATCTGGGCAGCAATTACAGAACTGTTTCCTGACATCCTCTGTGGGGTGCTCTTGTACCCCGTGCAAATGACGATGCATACACGCAGAGCAATTGCGAAATTTATGATTGTTTTTGATCTGATCAAAGTCAGTTAACACTGTTGGGATATGATGCATGCCATCTGCAGCTGATTCAAAAACTGTCAGCAACATTGCTCTAGCTTCCAGATTGTGAGCAACACTCTTGCCACATATCTCATCTACAAATGCAGCAAGCAGTGGTAGTTACACAGGCAGGCTGCGAACATGCTGATAGAGAGCTTGCGGAGGAAATGATTGATTGTTCTCATCTTACAGTCATCATTCTTCTTTAACACCTTCCCTACCCCTATTTCATCCAACTGTTGCTGTCACTGTTCACGATTCTTTCTTTCTTCCATCTTTTCTTCTCCTTTTACTGTTCTTGTCCCTCCCATAAGTTTCTTTTCAATGTATTTTTCTCCCCCCCCCCTGCCTTCCATGGGGTATTGCATAACATCCATCTTCATCATCCAACCATCCCAGATGTGTCTAGGGGGGGGGGGGCAGGCTCACCTTTGTAGACATTCAGAGTCAGGGTCCTGACTGCTATCCTGACCATACTCTCTGAATGGTTGAAGAACTTGATAGCCTCTGTGTATAGTGCAAAGTCATTGGTATGCTGCAGGAGATTAAAATGACTTGAACAAGTTAACTCCACAATGTAAATCATGTGGTGGGGTGGGGAGGGGGGCAATAAGAAAAACATAAAATGCAATTGTATACAGGAGAATTGAAAGAGTTCTGTAAGAGCAAACAAACGTTGGTATTAAAGATCAAAGACAGGTCTGTGAGAAGAGAGGGAGGTAAGTAAGACTACAGACAGGGCTGTTTGCCCAGAGAAAGGTCACCAACACCAGGGACAGATCTGTAAGACTACAGACAGGGCTGCAAGACCAGAAGTCAGTAAGACTAAGACAGGTGTGCAGGGCCAGAATGGAGTCAGTAAGATGATAATTCAGGTCTCAAAGAGCAGTTTATACTTTATGGTGCTGGCAACCAAGCAAGTGTTTCAATGTGGTCATTCCCAACTCAACAATGTTTTATTGCACATGATTTACACAGAGGGCTTAATATCTACATTACAAATAGCAAAGTATGATAAGAGAGCAATTACTGTGATTACGACTTACATTTACCCCTTTGATAAATCCACTTAAAAACAAGTAAAACACGATAATTACACCACCACCCTAGGGAAAAGTATTTTGAATTTCTTTTTATTTGAACAGCATTTGCTGAGATTAGACAAGCTGTTTCAAGTGATTTAGTCAACTGAGGCTCATGGCTGACTGCAAGCAAAGGTGAAAGGGAGACAAACTTGGTGTAAGTGCCTAGTATACTTCTGGTCTTACAAATCCAATGAGGGATAAAAAGATCCTGATAGGTGATAAACATGACTTGAAAGCTTTGTCATGGGATCAACATGACATCACCATACAACTGAAAACTATATAACTCTATCAACAATACAGATAAACATGATCAATGAGTATTTTTACAATTACAGGCATGTCCAGATTCCAGAAAAGGTTTTCTGGACAATGAATGAGGTTCTCTTGACCACTACTTTTCTTTAAATATTATACTTGTAGCTCCTTGTGACTTAGCTTGTATAAGTGGTGCATACTTAAAAGTGTCAAGTGTCAAATACAATGACCACTTTCAATACTTACGGTCAGTGATGGACATTGTCCTGTTAGCTTTAAGTGAGTGACATATTGGGATTTGTGAGGGTGAGTACCAGCAAAGACCCAACAGGTTACCACGAGAAATTGTAGATGAGGGTAACTACATTGTTCGGGTGATCCTGACTTTTTGTAATGCTTTGAAGGACCAATTATTTTCAGTGTCAAATATTGACCAACAATCCCATTTTCACCATTCGGCAGATGTGCTATACACACTCTTTGCCAACATACCGACTGTGATATAATGCAGAACAAAGTTGAAAAACTTACCGAAAATAGGACCACCAACTTTAGGTATACCTTTCACACACTATTGATGCCTCTTTCATTGAGTGTTAAATAAACAGCATGTGGTGTACAGAGAAAAGTAGACCAATACCTTGACATTTGTTGCTTGTATCTATTGCTATTTACGTATGAATTTTTTGGGGGGAGGGAAGGCTTTTTGACTTTTGTCCTATTTTTGCAGTCAGAAAAATATTTTTTAAGAGTGGCACATTGATGTGGATGTCAATGCAATTGGTAGATTAACAACTGCCATGAGTATTGGTCTGGTTTGCTCAATATAAAATTTGCAAGTGTTCAATCGCTGGAAAGCTATCGACAGCTGAGTTTGTCCTTTTGGTATTCCGTCAGTAGTTGTGAATAATGCAATGTGCTGGTTTGTCATCCCTAACAACCAATGTGCCACAGGGTAATGGTGTGATTCCACAGAGGCTCCCTCTTGTTTTGTCAAATTGTTGAAGGATACAATTAGAGGCACACCATCTGCCATCATGGATGATGTCACTCACTCTAAGGGGGGTTGCCAGTAGTTTAAACATTTAAACGAACAGTTGGGCATTTAAATGGAGCCCAATTCTGCTAATCATTTGTATGGATTTCCTGCATAAACTTACTGAAAGACTTTTAATTCAGTGATGGCATTCAACCCTTGTAATTTGCCGCCTTTTGACTGCATAAAAGAAGGGAATAAACTGCAGTTTTCACTAACGAATCACTGTGGCACCCTTAATAATCCACTACAAAAAATGTGAGGCGGTAAGTTCGTTGCTACAGCTGGACGATGTAGCTAACGCCCTTATGACTGCCTTGATTCTTGGACGTAATCCATGTAAATAACGATGATCCCCATCAGCTCTTTTAATCGATACTGCTGCCACTGACTTTCCACAGACACAAATCCTGTTTTCAACTTTTTGATTCCCACTAATTCTTTTCCATTTTCAAAGATACCGATTGGCATAAAATGCTGTAGCATAACTGAGCTAACAAAACCTATCAATGGGGGTTTTGCCAAGTCTCTTTTATAGTCAGTCTCGCAGTAGAACGGTACAGTGTGTTGGGTGAAAACATGGAAGGTCAATGAGAACAAAATCATTGATATTGATTCAGACTAAAGCGTTCCATGAAACGTTGCACATGTCGTACAAAGCAAACTGTATTACATACATTTTTGACGTTGAAATGTCCCAAAAAGTCTTGGGAAAAGAAAGAAGGAAGATCGTGTCCAGCCCTCCAAAAATTTAAGAAATGACTTTCTGAAGTAGTGGGTGTATAGCAAATAGCCTAACCATTTAGGCGATTCACGTATACAGGGAACAAACAACTTTTTGTGAGGGACTTCAGATTTTTTCAAGCAACAGTTACATAATATGTTTGGTTTTGTTCATTGATCCTAGTCACTAACAAATGTTTAAAGGTTTGAAGTTGCAGAATGGTTTTGTGATCATAGCAATATATGTTCATATTTGCATCTACATGGGTCGTGAGAAGTTTATGTCTTTTAACTGACACTTAACGTACTAAAGGAGGTATACATAGAATCCTCTGGAAACATTTACAAACATTGTTTCTTTTCTCACATAACTTGAAAAATATTGATCATAAGTCAAAAATTACAGGCATTTATTTACAAGAATAGTAATGTATCTTACTTTTTGGTAAAGACTCAACTTGGATGGAGCATTTGAGATACCTACTTGAATGGAGTTATTTACCATTTACTTTCGGAAGTACCCATTTAGAAAACCATATGTATAGTCGAAACGAGCAACATGTCGTACATGCAAGATAAACCTAGAAGTAAAATTCAGAGAACGGTATACCAAAGTATTTTGAAAATGTTTCAACGGTGTATCGATGTTTATTCCGACCGTTGAAACGTTCAGCAAATTAAACGGTACCTAACAGCACTAGTTGCCAGATACATTCATTTTTTTTATTCCACACCCCTCGCATAAAACATCTTATCAGGATGGTTTAGCTTAATTAACTTTAAAATTTGAGGATCAGAAAGTATGAATACTCATCGAGGGATCCTATCCCGTGTTGATTGTGGATGAACACCGGCGATGTTCAGAGGGTAACGAGGCAGGTGTTAACAGAGGTGAACAATCACAAACATACCCAAACCTCCTCCCAAGACCGCCATTTAACATCCCCATCCAATGAACAAGAGTGTAACCCCCGTCTTGAGCCACTTTTCTAAAGGCTGGGATGGGTAGAGGACCTGCCCAGCTCAGAGGCCCATTAGCTTTACCAAGCCACCTGAAGCAGAAGATACCTTAATCGGACGAGACCTGAATCGGACAATAGGGACCCAAACTGAAATCACCAAGTAACCCCCTCAGTATCACTGTAAACAGGTTTACTGAACAAGTAAATTTGAGTTCAAAGAAAATTTTCAAGTGGTTCCACCAGGATTTGTCCTGGGGACTGAGTGATTGCAAGACAGACCCCATGGATGGGATCTTTACCACATGAAAGGCAAACTCAAGGAGCGCCACAGAAGCTTAATCAGAGAACAGTCATATACGAAGTGCAGTTTTCAGCAATACAAGGTCATACATACCTCATTATAAAAGAAATGAATGGTGTGGACATTCAACTTGAAAGAAAGAGTCTTCAAAAAGGAAATATAGTATGCTAAGACCTGTATGAGAGACAAAAAGTGAGAGAGAGAAAAAGTGAGGGACTTGTTCGTTGCTTAAATCCCTTCAAACCCTCCTCAGCCTCTGTACATTCTAAATAATCCACCCTTAGCCAATCAAATTGAATAAGACAGTGCACAAATAACATCTTTTTTTTTCATAAAAAACACAAAACTGTGAGGGCCTAACCTCATTCTTTGCAAACCCTGCTGCCAGTTATCTCCATTTGTGGTTTCTGCGATTCTCTTGAGCACTTTCTTTTTGACGTATTTGCTCTGATCCTGTTCTTACTTGTCACATTTTTCAAATCCCATATCAAAATTAGTGCAAGAGTTGTGATGATATTCCTAAGGACCAATCAGCTGGCACTTTGTCATAATTTAACGGAAAAACACTCAATGTTCTGCAAGTGAAAAATAATTCATGTAAGGTTTATACCGCCTGATCAGACTTATCAGACTCACCTCTTCGTCGGAGAAGTCAAACTTATGAACAATGATGCTGTTGACATGATTATTGGACAGGAGATAATCTATGAGTGAAAAGAAAAATGGGTAACAGTAGAGGTCACGCAGAGAGGAACGTTGTCTGCTGCAGATTGCATCTGGCTGCTAGACAGAGTTCTTAAGGAGACAAATCTCTGACAGACATCTCAGTCAAATAAATTTCTAATCATGTGCACAACAAGTATATACTGTACAGCTCAGTTGATTTTTCAGATAGACCCCGTGACAGAATGTGACGATTTTCTTAACAGCATGTTTGTCACCAAGGGCAAATTACTACTGCAATGGTTTATTCATGGGCGAAAGGACACTGTCGGATAGGCATTAAATATCACAATATTCGTCAAAAGCAAAAGGGGTAGTCACTAAAGGTACAAATGATACTGTATGAAATGAAACAAACAAACCAAACGAAAAGGTAGAAGAAATTTAATTAATCACATGTTGTTCAACCTAGTTCAAACTTTAAGAAAAAGCAAAAACTAGACATACATCAATACAAGAGCAAGAGTCTAGATTAATCATCATTTCACTCAATGGAATACAGCCTCTCAGCAGTGAATCAACTTTGCATCTCCAGGCATTTATCCTTGTCTACTCACTTGGAGAGAATGTTCAACTTACGTACCATAATTTTGAACGAGAGTCTGGGAGTAAACATTTAACTTACATAGTGACGTCTCATTTCTAATGTTCTCAAAAAGGATGTTCAGAGTTTGTAGGAGCTGCACACAAATGTACTTTCCCGTTTTCTGTCGAAGGATCTTCAGGAAAAACAGAAGCATGTTCTTCTCCAAGAAGAAGCTGAAATGAAAAGAAAAGAATACAAGATAATACATGGAAAACTTCCAAGCATTAACTGCATAAGAGCGAGAAGCCCTTAATTAATTTCAGTAGTTCCTTATGGATTTAGTGAGTAGCTATGATAGATTTACTAAACATTGACTCATCCATTTGCCTCTTTAAAATGTCCTTCACTTACATTGATACAGGTTGATTGTCTTTTTTCTGTGCAGTGTATCTCAAGGAGGAATCCACTTGAAACTAAACTTGGAGGTCAATACACCGGAATATGTTCCCCGAGAAAGACAAACTGCATCAGCCGATCATATTTTTTACACAGAGGGTATTACACTTCTACTCACTAGCTGGCAATCCAGTGTGATAGTCCCCATGACAACCACAACTATAAAATTCTGTCATCACAAAATGCAACTGCAAACTTTCACAGTAACAATAGTATAGCTTCAGAGTACCATGCCTGGGCCGCAGACCAAGGTTGTATTTATAAAGCCCCCACTGGAGCAAACAAATGTGTATCAAAAGTTGTTTTCCCTTATTTGCAGGATTTAGCTTTCTTTACCGCAAAACTGGACTGTTCACATGTTGACAACAACTACTTTTTCATTTTTAAACAGCTGCCGCTTTCATTGCTTACCGACTTGGATTACACACACAAATGTCCATGCCATGATGGCAATGGCCAATACAGTACATGAGATGATGGGAAAAAAATAACTTACTCAAACACAGAACTGTCATTCTGGTCACCCCATATGAGGATTTCTGAGATGGAACGGAGTGTCTCCACTAACAAGCTGCTGTTTTGTTCAGTAATTATGGCATTGCGCATCAGGATACTGTGTAAATGACTGAAAGAATTCATGCAAAATTTGAAAATAATGCCACTCTGAAATACCACTCTGCTTTTACTTAAGTCAAAGTGCACAATTTAACTTCATATATCTGTAATATAGTCAAAAGTACTGAGGTGTACAGTAGCCCAATTCATGACATCACAGCTTGGTCTAAAGTACTTTAAAAATTAAGAGTGTACTTTAAAATCAGCTTCTTGTACATAGTCAATGTAATGCAAGATCTCTTGGTCAACATTCAGGGTCATCCACTGATTCAACAACAGAAGATTTTTTTTTCTCCTGTAATTTTTTCTCTTGACCATTATCATAGGGTAATCATAATAAAATACAATAAACGAAGCAGGGGTTGCACAAATATAGAAACAATTCAGAAGTTCAATATAGTTTACAGTGGAGATTGCTCTACTGAAACCATCTGATTCAAACATCACAACAGGAGATGAAAAGCATAGAGTTCTCCTGGGTGCGCCACCAGAATTCTGGCTGGATTTTAGGATTTTTCCCAAATCTGGCATCTGGCCAGATTTTTTTCTCAAATCGGCGACTCTCATTCCACTGGAAAATATGGATGTCAAACAATCAGTGCAACTCAAAACTCCAGCAGCAAGTAGCACAGTGTAAATACAGTCACTGGGACTCTGACTACAGTCTAGAAAAATACCATCAATAGATGTATCATTCTCATGCCCTTCTACATCAGCTCCGACTCAACCTAAAAATACATGTCAGAGTACAGTGCAATTACATGTACAAGTCACTGTGACTAGGTCTCCACTCTTGAAATATCATTTAACCAATGGATGCATCATTCATATTCCCTCCCCACCTCAACTCTGAATTCAGGTGTAAATACATGTGCACCCAAATGAAAGCACCTTCCAAGAAGGCAGAAAATGCCGGTTTACCTAGGTCCTAACTTCCAATTTCTACACTGATTAAGACTTAACACTGACAGAGTATGACCTTTCAGGACCTTTGCTAGCCTGTCCACACAAAAAAAGTGAAAAGATAATTTCTTTTCAGATATACAACGATTTAATGCTACGAAAAATAATCGAGCAAACAAAGCAAAAATCACATAAATCTGTGTCCAGACAGCTAAGGTATGATTTCTTCGTAATACTTTTTTTCAATTGTTCAAGCAATATCACCGATTACAAATTACAATTGAACAGAGCACAACAAGGCTCTACATAGTTAGCATCTACTACAATGCTGAACAGCTGAACAGTGCCATTCACAAATCATAAGGCTCAGCCAATCACAATCTATGTTACTGACATACACCCCTCTACATCTGAAACATGTACATTATATTTTCACAAATTCTTCTCAGATCTTCTGGGGAAACATCACATTTTTAGAATAAGCAGGGTAGTTTTCAGTAAATAGTTCAATACCGTAACGTTTTTGAAAGATTAATCAACCTTGTTCCTTTTGAACAGTAATGTGGTTTCTCCACTGTCACAAAATCTTAAAAGAGAAATATGGGCCAGCTTTCAGGAAGGTGCATGGTGAAAGCTAAACAGTAGTGTAGGTGCCTGCAGACATGCAAAGTGAAAAGCTGATGAAACTAGGCTATAATTAATCACTATTTCAGGATGAGTTGGGTGATTAAATTCTACAAGTTTTCTATCATTTAAGAGGCAATCACCCAAAGATTCTTAATCTGTGTGAATGGAAACATTACATTGAAAAAATGATTGTGAAAAATACAATTTACTGTGCACTGTGTTTAAAACCTTTCGAAATCCTGCCAAAGTAAGAACTATGTGCTCATAGGTACTGCTAAAAAGACTAAATTGAAATTGTAAGGATATATATTGCTTTTCTACCACATTTGTATGTTGTGAACAATTACCCACATTCCAATGGTACACACTACAACAGCAAGGTCAGATTTTAGCTAGTTGAGTGCACCTGAGAGTGGTCATGCTCTATGGCATTTTACACATTGTTTTTACAGCTCAGCAACAACGTAGCCGATACTTGTTGCCAAAAGCTATATTTTTGGAAAGAAAGCCTTAGAAATTGACAAATTATGCATGATGTATGCTTTTTCGTGTATATTAAGTGTATCTGAGTAGCATTCAGAAGCCTGAACGATCAGGTAATGGTGAGGTCTTGAAAGATTTTTGAGTACAAAATTGTTGGTGAAAGTTTGTCGTGGCTCTGTTACCATAGGCCTAATTCGTACGTGTGGACAGGCTACCCTTACTTTGGAAGCCTTGGCTTGGGTCGTTCGACTGTGACTCCATCGAAAGGGTTTCAAAAGGGCAAGGTATTCTATAATTAGGCCTAGTCTACTTTCCTTCATTTTAGCTCTAATTTAGAATCAGTGACGGGAAGTGACGCATACTGTCACTGGCTTTCGTACATGTTCAATGGAGAGGAACCAGCTTACCTACAATATGCTAAATGGCTTTCGTGCTGTTAAAATAGACTGTGACTGAATGATGAATGGATTGCCTAGCATTAGTAAACAGGGTTAGGGGAACAGGTTTGGAATTGATAATTATTCATAGTTCATAATATGTAAGTAATGTTACATGACAAGGTTGGATTAGGGCTATGTGTATTGTTTGCATTTTCCAACCCCCAACCACCAAATCCGCTCTCATTGCATAGTGGGTAAGGCGTAAGACTTGTAATTTGACTGTTACCTTTGATACCCTAAGTTCAAGGCCTCCGCTGACCTTGTTCTCTTTCACTAATAAAACCTATCACACTTCTTCCACAATATAACTGATGTTAACATCAAAGGAAATCACAAGTTTGAAATCCTTACCAGAGAAAAAAAAACTCTAAAAAGAAAAGAGTAACTGTAAGAAAGATACTGTAGTATAGGATAGTTGTCTGATACCTTGTTGATGTCAGACTTGTCAGTGTCACTCCCAGGCACTAATTCTAAATTCATACCCTTCACTTTACAATATGATACTTGTAAGTATATCATAAGATTTATATGTAAACCACTTAGGTACTAATTTAGAATCGGTGACCGGAAGTGACGTATTCTTGCTAAAATCGTTGTTTTTGCCCAATTTCACCCTTCAACTTGGTTTATTCTCATCAAATACTTAATCCTAACCATCATCAATAACCTTGTATGGTGGTCACTGATTCTAAATTAGAGCCACCACTTACACTAAGCTAGTTACACTAAGTTAAAGTACAATACACGGATTGGGCTAGGCCTCAGTAGGTATCCAGTTAAAACGTCCCTTTACCAAAACGTCCCCGTTTTTTCGCTACCAAAACGTCCCCGCTTTATACCAAAACGTCCCCGTGGTATTATATATGTTAAGTTAAAACATCCACGCATAGGATAATCAAACATGGAAAGTGATAGGAATTTGAAAATGGTAGGTCAACAGATTGACGAATAACCTATTCAAGTGGAATAATTGGCTATAGATCAATTAAATCAATACGACATAGAAATTCAGTAATCAATGTAGGCAATATATGGTTGCTTAGATAAGTAAGTTGATTGTTATTAAATGGATACATGAATTTCTTTACAGGGCATAGTTGGTATATGCCTAAGCCTGATTGTGGTCAGATAAATTAAGGCCAATAAAGTTCACAATTCCTCAGTCGCATTAGTCAAACGGGGACGTTTTGACACGGGGACGTTTTTACCAACGGCGGGGACGTTTTGACTAACGGCGGGGACGTTTTGGTACGGAGACGTTTTGGTAAAGGTACGTTTTGACTGATAAGCCCTCCGTAAGCCTAACTTTAGCCTAGGCTAGTTACTTCCCATAGATTTCAATGCTTAAAATATGTGCAGTGCAGTAACATTACCGTTAGGCTACGACAAGTTACACATCGAACCTTGTTACTCACCGAAGTTGTTCTAATGAATGGACATTTTTGCCTTTCCCTCCACTTCCCCACACTCCCTTCGACTTGGAAAACATTTGTAGAGAATTCTACGCCATGAACTTGGTGAAAAAGCAGTAGCCGATGAATTACATCAGATACGTCAGGGGGTGTCTGTTTTGTTTGCTTTTAGTATTAGCTATACTGTACTGGTATCGTACCATCAAATGTGTTAGGTGACCAGATATAGGTCACAGCGATATGCTGAACAACTGAAAATTTTACCTTGTGGCTGACAACTTCAAGGTAAAACACCAAGGTAAAATCTCCTATATCTATTATGCAGGTTCACTACCAACTTAGCAATTTTAGATCAAATAGCCCCCCCCCCCCCCACCCCCACATATGACTCAATCGGCAAATGAGTGATCCACTCGGGAAATTTCAATAGGCCCCCTCTGTCACAGCCAAAATAACTAGGTCGATATTTCACAATTCCAATCCTTACATACCGTGCCACGCATTCGCGTACGAAAAGATGCCAAATTAATTTAGGGGCTATTTGCTAATTCACGTTCGTTCCGGTAAGTTGTTGTTGTAAGTTGTTCATGAAAAGTAATGATTCATCGATCGAATGGTATATGTATTATTTCATTTATACACAGAATGCATTTTTTAGCCTTGTGACGATTAAAAATGCATTTTTTTTTACCCCTGAAATATCACCGAGTGTTTTTGCACTGCGCAATCGCTTTAGCGCTGACGTTACCACGTTTAGCCTATTACGAAGATAATAAGTCTCCCCATTTGTCACCAATGAAACTGATGACGTTCAAATACATTTTCTCTTGCGTTTTCAAGGATGCCATTTCTTTCTATTTTAGGATGTTGTGTAATTTATGGGGCATGGATCCACGGCTATGAGGGAATGGAGGGGAACTTGACTGGAATACTATAGACACTGGATACCTCGATAACTACATAACCAAAACTCAAGATGTCTGAGACTGACAATTTTTTAATTTCTTTTTTTTTTTTATGTTTAGGAGGAGGGGATATGAAGGTCCAGCCACACACAAACAAGCTCTCCATTTGCAACAATAACATCGTCAATTTATTGAAAGTGTTATAGTACTATCATAACAATCACTCCCATCAAATTTTGTCATTAATTAGCAACTTACATCCCATGAAGAGACTGTGTACAAAATTCCATAGACCTGCATGCTTGTTACAAAATATTGGACTGATGTGTTGCTGGGTATGTTCAAGTTTGTTTTTTCCTTTCCTCCATTTATTGAAAATCCTCATGATTTATTATACATGCAACATAATACAACATAACAAAAATTTAGCTTCCTTTAACTCCTACCTCCATTGACATTTGTTATACATAAATACGTGGGAATTTAATTACACGTAGCATACCATGATCATACGAAAACACACGTTTGGATAATCTGTAATGAGAGACTGCCGAAACTATGTAGGCCTATATAGGCCTACTTCCATTATATTAAACATCGAAGACGTAGATAAACGGTGGAAGGATTATGCCAGAGATCTGAGGTGAAACATGAAAAACTACAGTTATAAAAACCTCGTTATCGTGGTTATACCTTTTGTGCAATGTTTACAACCAAAACGAAAGTGAATATAAAGGAAAAACAACAAAGAATTGACCGCAATTAGTCAAAAAGACCTGGGCAGCAACGGAATGTATCATACAGATGAAGGTATGTGTTGATTTCTTGTTCTGTTTATAATTTAGATTAGAATTTTTTTTTTACAGAAAGAACAAATTTGAACTTGTGAAAGAAATTGTCGATATTTGGAGTACAACCATCCCTCTTAGAGCTAAAAATAAAATATTTCATGTAAAAAATGAGATAACTATATGGATGCACTAGACCTTTCTTAAAACCAAAGAAAATATCTTCCTTTGAAAAAAAAAGAATTGTTTTTTTTTTTTAAGAATTTATTCTCGGTATCCAAAATAAACGTGATGGTATGAGTTTATCCCCAAAAGAGATGTTTTAGTGTCTCCTTGCCCATCTTAAAAAGGAGTCTGTTTGTAGGGATGAGTCTGTGTAAAATTTTAAATTGAAAATAGGAAATTTTAAATTCATGTGTTGTTCTCCAAGGCATAGAGTAAATAATATCCCAGTCCCTATCAGTGTAATTGCTAAAGGAATAATCCCATTTCTTACGTGCTGTAGGTTTCTGTGTAAGGGTCTTAAGATATTGGGAAATAGACGATGCCTGTTGTACTTTTTTGAAAAAAAGAGCGAATTTTCATTAGCAGTGTCACAATTCTGGCATCCCCTTTGTCACCAAGCAGAAGGAATGCTATGTTTGAGTCCACTATAAACTGTGAATGGGAAATTCCGGACGTGAAATTTCTATTTGAACTGCACAAAGGAGAGAGGGATACCACCATTGTTAAAGAGATTACTTACATACATTACATTATTATTACGCACAAAAGGGTAAAACACAGTTTGATTCTCAATAAGGATATGGGAATTATTCCATAAAATTTGATTTCCAAAGTTATTCACAGGAGTGTAATATGAAAAACTGCACCAAGCATAGGCTACTTGCCTAAAAGGGTTAATGATCTGAGTCGTATCATGTTTACCAAAAATACAGTGAAAAAGCAGTTTTCTACCATATCTTTGAAGGCTAATCTCAAAAGGATAATTTCCAAAGGCGTACCGAATCGTCGCAGTAACGACGCACCCATGTACACTTTAAACACTTAATGAAAATATCAACATTAGCTACCTTTAAACTCCCTCCCACTACTGGACAGTCATGACAGAACGTTTAACTTTGTCAAGGTTCCCTGCCCAAATGAAGTCAAAAATAATATTTTGAAGGTCCTTAATAAAGTGAGTCGGTGGATTTGGATCAACGAGAAAAAGATGTACCAGTTGGGACAAACCAAATGTTTTGACTATTAAATTTCTGCCCATAGGAGTTAGATCTCTTGTAGACCATAGTCGAAGCAAACTTTTCAGTCTGGAAAGTTTTGGCTGATAGTTGAGTCGAAAAAGATCGTTACCGTTAGGAGTAAACGTAATGCCCAGGGTCTAACCAGGGCCATGAGAAATTTTAATATTAGAAAGTTGTATATAAAGGGGTACGTTGGAAATAAGGGACCGAGGGGAAAAAGCACGGATTTTTCTAAGTTAGTCTTAAGCCCTGCAGAAGTCTCAAAGTTTTGCAAGATTTGCAAGATGGGTATGTTCAAGCTAATTGATATGCATCCGGAGGGGTGAAAGCACGGGCGTGGGGGGGGGGGCGTATTTGACTTTTCACAATTTACGAATCGCCATCCTGGGGGAGGGTCTAAGGGGAAAAGATGACCTTCCCACTTGAAAAAAAAAGAAGAAATTGTTAGGTGTCTACATGGCAAATGGTGCAATATTTGGTCAAAATTTACCGTTTAAAACGTTTTGTCAATATCGCAGTCTATGTTTTATTGTTTACAAGCATTACGTAAAATGTTGGAATCCTCTCATCGTCATGTCCAAATCCCAAATCAGGGATTAAATTGGCTGATCAGGTATTCTGAAAAAGTACGAACATTGAAAAGTTCCATAAAATCTTTTTTAACTGCCTGTGTCCAAAATAATGTAGTTATTTTTTTTTTTCATCTGAGCTTAAACCCTTCTTAGATCGTTATATTATGCCCACGTATATTCTATTTCCACGCCCCCCCCCCCCCCTCCCCCTTGACGACTTACTTGCTGTTGTCTTGACAGAGATGCAACCCAACGCAGAATACCTTCAGCTAGATTAAGTTTTTTTTTTTTTTTTTTTTTGAAAATAAACGTAAGGTCAAAAGGATTATATAAAATATTACAATAAAACTCTGTTTTCCATGTATTAAACTTGCAATAGGGCAGACATAACTGAACCTATGGCATAGGCCTAGGCTAGAAAACCCCTAAGCTAGCCATATTTTGCCCCTTTGTCAAATCATCTTTGACATCATTTTGTGTAAATTTGATAAGTAGCAGTATTTTGATAGACCTTATTCGGAAGTGATTAACTCAAGGTTCCATCATAAGCATTGCGTTATGTATAAACTGATTAAATTCAAATTACCTATGTCAGAGGACTTTTCAACATTTTTAACCCAACCAAAAAGGTATTAAAATGATAAAAGCACTTCTGTGGATATTTTTGTCAAGTTGCATATTTTTAATGTTTGCAAAATGTTAAGATCAAAATGATTCAGTGATTAATTCATGATACACAAATACTACTCTCCCATCTAATCTAGGGCTAGTGAGGCTAGGACTTGTTGCGTGGATTCCGTGGAAGCCCCTATTTTCGTGCACCGAAGTTGGAAAATAACCAGCATACTGTCCCAGTTGCAGATAGAATGCAATGGAATGCACCTGTACTGTACAAAATTAATTTAATCACAAAACTATGTACTGGCATTGGACTGAATAAGAACAGCCTCCGGGAACCATGATTGATTTTTATAGAATAAAGTGACTGGAATGGAAGTGTATGTAGCCTATGCGTGTGTGTGTACTCGGTGGCACCGCGTAAATGTGAAATGGTGCTCCCAAAGAAAAAAGTTGGGAACCTTGGAGTACGGTCAACCGAAAAAATAAATAATATAAAAATAAATAATATAGCTCTATCGGGGCTTAATTTTCCACCCAGAGATATGCTAAAACCTCAGAGCTTCTGGGGGCATAAGGCGGGCCCCTGGACCCCACCCTGAAGGCCTTGCGCTTCGCGCGAAAATCTTTGCCCCCCAACATTTTCCTCTGCCCTCAGTTCCCCCCCCCCCCCCCCCGTCTGACATTCTGGCGCCGCCACCGCTCATTAATGATGTAACCCGTTCTGAGTCCAAAAAGTACAAAGTAACCTCCAAACCGCACACATTAAGTATGCTTGAACCTTTTTGCTACCAATAGAAACATTGGTAGCAAGCGGAAGGACTTTCCACGAAATATAATTTCATCCAGCAAGCTAGGGCTACCCTGTAGTGATACGAAAAATAAGGCAACAAAGCTCACACTTGAGAAGTATAGGTATCGCTTTTTGACTCCAAGTGAAGCATATTCACTGTTAAGTAAGGTAAATTTGAGGGAAAATAGAGGTGGGTCAAGAAAGTACTAAAAGGTGTTCTGCAGGTATGTTGGCATGCACACAAAGAACCTATGACGGAAACATGGGGTGCACGAGAATATGGTTAACATGATATTACTAGGCCTAATCGTGGCTTCAAACACGCTAGGAAAAACACCAAAGCTAACCTAGAATCGATTTGATCTAAGTGACCAGCGTGCAGTACAATAGCCATAAGCAACCCTGACTAGGCATTGGCCTAGAATACTCTTAGGTAAAATAATTAAAATAAAAACACAGGACAATTTGCATGTTTTAAGAGAGGAGATGGCCAGCTCTTTCTGGATTATTTGGTGGCCCTGAAAAGAGCCGTTGATTTCGAACCTCTTATCTGCAACGTTGACCACGTTGGACAAAGCAGCCTGCTAATAGGCTTACTTCTTCTTGGCTGCTGTCTTCTTGGCTTGCTTCTTTGCTGGCGCCTTTTTCTTGGGTGCGGCCTTCTTTGCTGGCTTCTTAGCAGCAGGCTTCTTTGGCTTGACAGCTTTCTTTTTGGCAGCGGTCTTCTTTTTGGCTGCTTTCTTTACGGCTGGCTTTTTAGCCTTCTTCTTAGCAGCAGCAGCCTTCTTCTTAGCGTCCTTCTTGGCCTTTGCCTCGGCCCTCTTCTTTCTGCGTTTCTCCATCAGTTCCTTCTTTCTCTGGGCGGCCTTAGCCTTCTTCGCCTTTGCTTGTTCAGCCTTCTTTGCCTTAGCGGTGTCGAGTTTGAAGGTACCGCTGGCACCATTTCCTTTGACCTGCTTCAGGACTCCGGTATCAACACCCCTCTTGAGTGCCTTGTTGATGAAGACAGAGCTCCTTTCGACTCCAGAAGCCTTGATCTGCTTCTTGATGGCACTGCCTGATGATCCTTTAGGATCATTCAGCTGTGCGATTGCCTTGACAACAAGGTCCAGGGATGTAGGCCCAGTAGGCTTGGATTTCTTTGCCTTTTTCGTCTCCGATGCCATTGTGAATTGCGAGCACAACGAATTCGTTGAAGTGGATTAATTGCCGTACGTACAGTGCAGTGATTGTAACGTGAAGATAACGGTGTTGACGAAAATTTTATTTATGTACAATTTAGCGGACGTGACAGACAATACCACAAATCCTTCTTCGTGATTGGTCAATCGCTCGGCACAGTTTTGTGTGGCAATTTCTATGGAGCAGGATTTCCAAATAACGTTTTAGTTTTGTAATTTTATTTTTCTAATTATTCACACGAAAGTTGTAGAAAAGTTAGTAAAAGCAATGGATATGCTAGAAAACAAATGGTATTACAAGGGGCTTCAACTTTTTACCAGTAGTTCTGTAGTTTTATCAACCAATTTATCCCATTTCCCGATACCTACAGAAAATATGGCACTACCCATTGATTTTTCCTCCCTTTTTCTACTTTTTGTGCCACATCTTTTACATTTACTTGATTCAGAAATACCAATAATTTTGTTTTCTCCAAGAATAGACATTTGCTGTTATGTTTTGCAGTTTTTCTGTGAAAATTGATCGTTGCAAATGACACTTGTTTAAAACGCGCTTGAGCCAAGTTCTCAACTAACGCCCATAAACAGTGAACGTAATTTATATGCGTCACAGCATCAGCTCTGTTGAGATTTTGAGACAGTGAAAATATTTTCAACAAATATTTTTCTAATTTTACTACTAGTTTAAGATTGCCATCAACTCACTATAAATTATCTCGTTTGTCTCTTGTTGTAATTGTTCAAATTATCATCAAATGTAGGTTAATTTCGAATTACTGTAGTTAATTGTACAGATCTGCACGGGCAACCTTCAATACGGTACGAACTCCGTACAGGCCTAATTGTTGATGCTAGAATCATAACTCGATCTAATCGACTTAATTACCTAGATCAACCTTGTTTTTGTCGAAACTTCAACCAAAAATAACTTGTTTATGTCAGGTTGGACACACGTAGGGGAAAAATGATTTTGTATGGAATTTAAGTTCGTAGGTTTTCAGCACATAGCCTACTGAAGATCAGATTAGGACATACAGCTGTGGTACAGTATATAAATAGTTGCCTATTACCATGAAATAACTTTGCCCATTTCACCTTTCTTTGTCCTAATTCTTTGATATTGTATTGGTTATTGAAAGTTCTTGGACATCGGTTCGCTAATGTGACATGAGCATAGATATGAGTCAGTTCCATCTTGGGCATTGAGCTCGAGTATACCTGTAGTGACTCGATGATAGCAGGAAAGTGGCCCATAGCCTACACCAAATCATTACTGCGTGCATTTACTATATAGAACATAACAGATTATGAAGATGAAATCATGATATCTGGATTCTACTTTTTTTAAGGTGTAAACATAACATAGACTATGAAATTCACATTTTAACAGGTAAAGATTTGTCCTCGTATTGGACCACTGAGTTGGAAAAGTCACGTGGCGTCCCCCTCAAGTTGGAGTTGGATCCATGCATGCGTACCGTATATGGCTGAACAAGTTGAAGCATATATATAGGGGTAATTATGGACCCATCATTTTCACTGAAAATTTTCGAGAGTAGGGCTCCCATATAGACTGTTTGGACAGGTCCAGCAATACTTATAACTTGCAGAATTTACACATTTCTAAAACAACCATAAAGCAGTCTGAGTACGTTTCAAGGAAACTATGACGTCACTTAATGTCACAAACATCCGACTAGGTATTACGTTCATTTGTGGGGTGTACTTCAGTGAAGTGCGGTAACTAACAGCCATGCTCATCTCAAGAGAGTTGAAGAGACCCTCAAATAACGAGAGCATTAGAGGGCCGACTTTAATATATTAAATATAGCCACATACTAGGCCTATTTCAGAGTGGGTGAATATGTAGTCGGTAATCATGCATGACTGATGTCATATTAGCTACCTCACCGCCTGAAAATTGTCATGACATGATTCTCCCTATTAGCTGGTTATAGCTGGAGCGAAACTAAGGAACTCACCACACTTTATCTCGTGTCAACTCAAGTTCAGCTTTATTTGCCCCTGTGTGCATTCAAGTGAGTGGTAAGGATTACTTCATTACTGGGTAGACGCAGGGTGTAAATTGCATTGGATGAATTATAGAAACCAGCCTGAGAATGTTGAACTCACTGCCCATCACTAATTACACTTACCTGACTTGTGCATGCCTGTCAGGTCGGGGAAGTAGGTCTTATGGGCATTTGAATAGTAAATAATGTTAAAATGTAAAAAAGTCCTTTCAGTAGTATTCCTAAAATGTTCAATGTCTTTAAAGAGTTTTTTTTTTCCTGCCATTCAACCTCTCCATGCACTTGCCAAGTGTCACCCCGTTCCCCGATAGTAGGCTATGTATTGGGGGCAGGGACGAGAGCCAACCCCCTCCCCGAGCCCTGGCACCCCACATTTTTAAAATATTTTCAGTATACGATACGTTACCGTACAGAGTTAATTTTGCTTCAACCAGGTATGGTAAAGTTGCAAATAGTCTCTGGCTGTGCTGATTCATCTGATCATTGAAAAGACTTCATGATTATAATACTGAACAAAAAAAATAATAATCTTAAAGGTCAGTGTGACTGAAAAGTTGGCATATTTTGATCTCAAAAGGGAAATTAGAGTGCGATATAGGGCCCGTGTTGGACCGGGGACCCTATAGTGATGGCGTTTAGCGACAATTAAATTTAAAATTACTGTACGTTGGATTTGGACGAAGTTTTCCTACGCCAATGGTAACAATAATCTACGGCTACCGCTTGCCTTAATTAGAAGAAGCTTAAATTTGATACATCCTCATGATCACAGATTCTATTACCAAAAAGCACATATTTGCAACAGTCTTCCTCGACGCCGTGTATTAATCCCCTGCCTTTTGTGTATATAGTCCTCATGCATAATTCTCATCCGGGATATCAGGGCTGTATAGTCGAGTCCAGCATAATCGTGCCCGATTCCATGAGTTCAAGTCCGAGGACTCAAGTCCAAGTCCAAACCCTAAAATTCCAGTGCTCTGGAATCCAAGTTCTAGTGCAAATTAAAATTTAATTTACAAAGCATTTTGGAAGGGGCTCGATTAATATGCTACTACAAACGGACCAAGCACATTACAAAAATCTCAGTGTGAAATTGAATTGAAAATACAGTCAAAAGCTGATTAAATTATGCGTTCTACAGAAACATTTCATTGAATTTCAGTGTGCAGATTCCACTGATCAACTTGGGTGAGTCATGGCTATAGTCAAGGATAATCACATAGTGTTTTGCGTACGCCTAAGCCGAACAGAACCACATATAAGCCAGGCATGGACCATCAGTAATATACGGCCAGGACTCCTGTGTATAGGCTGCGTCACAATCTTATCTATCATAATGATGATTCACCTCATCACACTTGTTTGCTTTATTCATAACTTGAAAGAGTAGACCTACAGAATAGGCCTATACGCATATGAAGAGTATTGTGATGGATTGTCACGGTGATAGATATGTTATTTTTAGCTTTTTTAATCAATTTTCCTGTGAAATGTTTAGTCGATAAAAGTAAAATAATTAAGCAAAATCAAACAATGAGTTGATTATGCTCAAATATTCTACTTCTGAACACACTGTTAGGCCTATATGTGGTCACCCGCTGTCTGCTTTCATGAAGATCACAGAAATGTGTATCAGAGGACATTATCTTTTTCACGTTCAGCAAAAAATAAATAGATGAATAAATAAATACGTAAATAAGTAAATAAATTTTTTCTCCATCTTTTTATTGAGTTCCTTTGCATGTTATTATCAGACAGTTTTCAATGAGCATTATTTACAAACAGGATAATGATAACACAGTAAAGTAACGTATATGTACAAAAGTAAATGGGACAAATTGGAAGAGCAGAAATTCTAAAAAAGTGGTTAAAAGAAAAGGGTAATGAAGCCAAGTATTCAGAAAAGTAAAAGGTAAGGAAAGGTATACCAACGTGAAAATGAGGAGAGTAGTACAAACTGTGAACAATTTCTCATAAACTCAAATTACTAGGAACTATGTATTAGACAAAAAGGTTAGGGATATTAGCAAAGTAATTCTTAAGCTTATTATATTGAGCCAAATACTTTTTGGTTGCGTTTGGTTTTAAACTTAAGTATTTCTCTACTTAAATAATAAATTTCATTTTATGATGAAATTCATTACAAGTAGGTATAATATTACTAAGCTTACAGTTAAAAACATAATACTTACAGTGACATATTAGAAAATTTAAGGGATGAAAGTGGCCAAAGTTATATCCAAAGAAAATATCTTTTTAGTAAATACAAATTGCCTCCCCGGAACAAGTTGTTCGACATCTAAAAGAAAACTAGCAGTAATATTACAATTCCAGAATAAGTGTTCTATGGTTTCTACTTTTCTATGACAAGAGGTACAGGAATCCGATTCAGATTTATTCATGAGGTGTAAAAGTCTATTAGTACAGAGGATTCGATGGAGGAACCTGAACTGAAAATATTGGATTTTGGTTTCACGGAGAGTAGAGAAAACGGCTCTAAAGATATTGTTCCAGTCATCATCCCTAGTAAAGACGTGGATGTTCCATTTATTACAGGCCAGACGGGGAAGGGCTATCTTATCGATGATGAGGGGGTACGTAAGCCTACAGACACTGGGATAACTGGAAATAACATTAATAATATGATCATTAGAATTATTGTTGTCATCTGTGATGGCCTGTGTCCATGACGCCGGAATTGCGGAATAGATTCCAAGCAAAGTGGTAAAAAGGAAATTAGGAACATTAAATTTTTGAAGAAACTGATTAAATAAACAAATAAATAAATAAATAAAATAAATAAATAAATAATAAATGAGGAAGGAAGGAAGGCAGGAAGGAAGGAAAGAATAGAAAAAAAAGTTACTAAAAAATTATTCGTTTCCTGGGGGGGGGTATTGTTACATTCTGAAAATATAAATATAATTTTGGAAAATTTCAGCACTTATTTTGGGATATTTTGAGATTGCTGTCTGGTAACATTGATTTGGAGCGCGCCCTCGATTATTAGTATTACTGAAGAACCTTTAGCTTTCCAAAACACGAGTATCTTTATTAATATTATCATCAGTATGCCGAAAGTTAAGCGTAGCAGGAAACCACCACCTGAAGGATGGGAATTGATTGAACCCACCCTTGATGAATTGGACCAAAAGATGCGGGAAGGTAACCAATATTTTTTCCACTGTTTATTAGTGTTAACTCTAGTCTTACTCTTAGCCTACAGTGTACACGGGTCAAAGCATTGATTTCTCTTTAATCCATTTTAAACTGTGAGTGTGACCGGTTTCGCGAAAAACAACTACAGTAAGCTCTAAGCAGCAAAGCACGGTATGAAGGCTTTTAAGATTCACTCTGTTCTTCTTTTGATTTCGTCTTTGCATCAGATATCTGATTTATTCTTTTTTTAACTACCCTTACATGCTGTATACACATAGAAAATACAATCATAAATTATCGATCCATTACAGTATACAGTTACAATAGAAGTTGCTTAAAAAGTGATTGTGTGTGTACTGAAAAACCAAAAAGATAAGATTATGTTTGATCTTAACTTTTTCTTTATTTTTAAATGTACAGGCGAGGTTGTACATGAACGGACTTTGTCTTTCAATGAAGGAAAATGACAGTAACTACTTCGAAAAGCAACAGGATTTGCATAAAAACAGTAAAAAACAGAAATCATATTTGTAAATTAACGGTTCTTGTTATAACCGCCTACATAATGAATATGCAACAGTGCAGGTCTCACTAGCGTATCAAAAACACTACTCAAGTTGTCGCTCGTTATTAGGTATCGGGAATTGTAGTATTTGGTGAAAGGAAACACTTTTTCTACAAATAACCTACGAACTGAACACAACCTTGCGCGCGGCGTCAGTGATCCTAAGCTGGTAACTGAATATTCAATACTAGTATTCTTCCCATCGGCGCGCTTGCTCAAAGAAGCACACCGTTGATTTGAATGAAAACTGTCAACCACTACATCATCATATGTTACACTTTCTGTCGTTATGTTAGAAGAATTTGGAATCAAATGGCAAAATTAACCAACTGAAACCTATTTATTTTCCCAGATTGTCTGAATGGTGTAATTTAAAGCCTTACCAAAATTTTGAAGATGAAATTTCAATGTTTTTACTTTTTGCCTATGCATGTAATCACTTTAAACTGCAGTAACTCATCACCACCAAACTGCAGTATATTTTCAGTTTGGGGATAGCAAAATTTTCAACTGGTTCTACTCTTTAATTGACAGCAAATTCGAAAGGTGCAGAGTAGCTGATATAACACAGCATGCACAGGGATCCACTGTTTTGTTTAAACATGTGACACAAGTTTAGACATGCTGTGGCAGGGACTAGACGTAAATAGTTGGTAGAATTTAACTGTCTGGTGTGATGAGGCTTTGTCTTTACGCTAGGGCTGTGGCTTTGTGATTAATGAGGTTGTGAAGTGGTGAATTCACCGCGTAATTTTTTTTCTGCATAGCAGATAGTGTATTAATTTATGTGCTTCCCTGTGCTGCAGAAAAAATAACGCTGTGATTGCACCAGAATCTGTAGTATTGTGCAATCGTTCGCTCACTTCGCTGCCGATAACGTTAACATTTCAGTTTTTATTTAAGTAAAGAAAGATTCAATTATGAAGAGTTATTCTATATAAATTTGCTTCAAATGAAGGTTTATGCAGAAATAGTTTGTGCTCCTTGCTGCATCAGCAGCTAAATGAAGTTTATTAAGGGTTGGTTTTTCAAGCATTGATTGTTCACGAAGTATAGGCTAGCCTAGGCGTACTGTAAACTTTACTGTATCGTCAGTTTTTGTATAGGCTATTGTAAAGATTAGCCTTTTGTTACATTAAAACTTAACAATGGCGATTATGCATCGTTACGACTTACAAGCATTTACAGAGGCATTAGCATAGAACCATAAGTTTCATAGAGCACTTACCTAAGCAAAGGTGGATATTTTTAAACATCATTGTTAGGCTACCTCATTGAATTGACTAGGGCATAGCTTGTTTTTTTTTTATTTAGCCTATTCATTTTTTTAATGAATTTAGATGAAAAGCATGAAAAGCGATTAATCGCATGTAACCTTTAACTAATCATTTAGTTGGCTGGCGATTAATCAGCGATTAAAAGCTAATCGCTCACAGCCCTACTTTACGCTGAACTCATTTGTGTAAAACCTTTAATTTTAATGTTTGACATGTGCCTCTTTGATGACATCAATCATTTACCATGGTAGACTTGTTTTTTAATGCCACAATTCTTTGCTGAGAACTTTTCCAGTTATATCAGCTCATTTCACTGGCACTGATAGTAGCTGGCCATTGCCTTGTTCAGTCAAGAAAAGCAATGAGAGTTTGACACCTGATGCTTGATTCCCCCTCTGAGTAATTTGGAAATGTTATTGGTATGATAATTCATCAGTCTGTCATTATCACACTATTAAAAACACTCCTATTGTGTGGTCTAATTCACTTTGCACCAGCAAAAATGGCAAAGATGTGATATGTTATGTTGCATTATTATCAATAACCTCAGCATTTGTTTTGCAGGTTATTGTTATGATTTACAATAAGTGGTCTATCATTACACCAAGTTTTAAATGGTACTCAGTAGTAAAACAGAACTGAAAAACTTTTAACGAGAACTTTACAAACTTTTCAATTTACAGCTGAAACAGAAAGCCACGAGGGGAAAAGGAAAGTGGAATCTCTGTGGCCAATCTTCCGTATTCATCATCAGAAATCTAGATATATCTATGACCTGTTCTACAGAAGAAAGGCCATCAGCAGAAGTGAGATATGAAATTATTATTCTAATTATTATAATGTTATGTAACACAGATAGCATAGAAGCAGTCTAGCAGGTACTTTGTAACTGTATCAAGAGAAGATTTAAGCTCAGTAAATCATCTGTGAAATGGTTAGTAGTTAGAAGTTATGTCACAAAACTCTACTACTTCAAATTGCATTTGGACCATCTCAAAGAACTGCTGTATTATGGTCCTAGTTGTATCATGCTGTTGGAAGGAGAGTCTTCTTTTACTGGTCGAACATAGCTTCATCACAAAACAAAGTTATGCTCTGCAATTTTTCAGTGTATTTGAATATCAATTGATAACCTTAGGATGTTCTATTCTTGACCTACATATTAGGTATTAAAAGGGGAACTCCAGGCAAGTAACATGTCTTCTGACTTATTTAAGCATTCTTTAAATCATTTTCATTCATATTTTTGATGTGTTAAAAAGTACTTTTCATACGCAACAAGATACGTTCATACTTCTTCACAACACAGTTTCTACCAATATGCATATATACAAGGGTGCAGCTATTATTATGTAATTTTCTCTGATCTCTGTGGCTTATGACGTAGTCGACTACCAGCTCTGATTCATGATGACCAACCTGATTGTCCTTAGCGCTATAACGCAAACTCTGGTTTAAACATCTTGTGTTGCAGATGAAAAGTTCATTGGGAAATGTCAAGAATATGAAGGAAAATGGTTTAAATGGCTTAAATAAGTCAGAAAACATGTTCCTTGCCTGGAATTCCCCTTCAGTGTAAACAAAGTAATTGCTCATTGGTTACTGCTCAATGGGAATAACTTGTCAAGTTTAAACCTACGTCAAAGTTTCATAGTAACTTCCACTCTGTTTAGTCAATTCTGCCATCAAATTGATGCAGCCGTTGCATGCTGTTCAGTTGCAGCAAAATTTTTGCCATCATATCAACTAATTGATTAAAGACTAAGGTTTATCAATGACTTTAAGACTTTAACTTCTTCATTATTTCTATCAGCACTTTATGATTACTGCGTGAAGGAAGGTTATGCAGACAAGAATTTAATTGCCAAGTGGAAGAAGCAGGGCTACGAGAACCTTTGCTGTCTACGATGCATCCAACAAAGGGACACAAACTTTGGAACCAATTGCATCTGCAGGGTACCAAAGAACAAACTTGAAGAGGTCAGTGAGTTTCAAAGTTGCAGTTGGAATATTGGCATAATTTTCTTTTTTCCCCACAGTTGTGTCCTGAAATTGCAGTCCAGAAAACGGGCGATTACTTCCCCTCCAGACCAAGTAGTGACCATATCCCAGGTCAGGTCCCATACTTGGAATAGAAGGGGTACATGGATCCTACGTTTTGCATTACAGACTGAAGCATCGGAACATTCAGTTTCTGCTAGAGTAAACACAAATATGGTTCTTGCTTTTAGGCCTCTATTAAAGATCACAATGACTGCTGCGCCTTTTCTGACGAAACAACATGTGGGTTATTTCGGTGGTATCCTCTGAATACTGTGGTGTTTGGAATAAACAAAGTGGCAATAAATATACACAGACAAGGGTTAAGTGGTTCACTAAAAATGAATAAATATTTACCCCAGCGGATGACAGATGAAACAGAGGCGTCTTGATACACACATGAGGTGGTCTTTGAATTATAGAGTAAAATAGATGTCTTATTGTCGAAATTTGTTCAAGAAGGGGTCTTTATTAAAATGAGAGAGGCATCTTCCTGTTAAATTCACTCATGGCTGGTATCTGTAAGGCTACTCCTCCACAGGCCATTGCTGGACCACAGAAGATGTCTCGGTGTGGCTTCTGTTGCGGAAGTCTGCTCAGACTAAACTACCTGAAAACAAGTTAAACCTTTACCCATGTAATATCTTGTCTACCTCCAATCCAGGTTCACTATGTGAAATTACAAGCAAGCCTTCAACACTTTGATCACTTCTAACAGTAACTGATAAGTTATATCAATGGAATTATCATTCCACTCAAGGGGAAATAGGGCATTCATTTTGCAGAAAACAACCATGTTTTTAAAACCAATGTTGGTGGACATAGAATGATAGATTATTCAATGAAAGTAAGGACAGTAGTCTTCATTTCGAGAAATAAGATTCTCACTGATAGAAATTTAGTTATTAGTTGGTCAACAATCATTTGTTCACCCAATGTTTTCTAAATTCAAATGATGCATTTTCTGTTCCTCATCACGTGCATGATGTTTTGAGGAGATAGAGCTCTTGCTGATGTTTATTGATGAGCCTGAATGGTTTTACAATGATTAAAGTATTTTCTTTGTATGCCATATTGGTATATTCTAAATGCCCTATTTCCCTTTAAATTTACTTATAAGAGCTTTTCCCACAAATTTGGGTTCTGCTTATCATTAAAGTGTACCCCTTGAAGATTTGAACACTGTTTAGGCTTCAAGAATATGAGGGTAAGATTCTACATGAATATGCATTTCTCACAGTATATTCAACCGCCGTAAGTTAAGAGAAAGACGACTTAAAAGTCTTACCAATTATGATGGCAATGAAACATGTAGTGGGGATAACAAGCTTCAAGCCCCCAGCTCCTTGCAGCACATGATTTCATTCAATAAGGGATGTCTCTCCTCTCTACAGGACCAACTGTAGCATACGTTTCTTAACGCTAAACCCTATTCTTTGCTATGGTGTCCTAGACTAACCAGCATTCACTACTTTCCTACAGCCTTTATGTTACCTCCAGTAACTTTTCTTTTGACCTCTGATTGGAAGGTGATACACATGCTTTCTCAAAGAATGATGCTTATACCATCAGCTAGCTGTCAAATTCCAATTATGTAATATTTTATACACTGTTGGATGCCACAGCATGTTGTGAATATTCATATCCATAATTCCTCTTTTCTTCTACAGGGAAGGATCGTAGAATGCATCCATTGTGGGTGCAGAGGATGTTCGGGTTGAGTCATCTGTACGTCACGACAGCGTTTACATCTGCTGTACCAGTGCCATACCAACATTTGAGGAGAAAACCACAGGAAAGGTGTGGAGATTATGGGGCGTGGATTTGTACAGAAAGATGAAGTAACAGAAAAATATGTGGACGATCTCAAATGCTGGTTGACTTGCAAAAGTTCTGAGACTGTTGATGTAGCCCTGATAAATTTTCATGTACTTGAATGCAAGACTCTTCATTGTAGTGGAAATGATGTTCACTGTGAGATGGGCTCAGCAGTTTGTCCTTCAGCTCACAGAAAGACAACTTTTGCACCCTCCACCCGGCCACCTTGCACGGTCAAACTTTCACAATTGAACAAATACTCCCTCTCAGAAGTAAAATTACTCTAGTCCTTTCTTTGAGGCTTACTCTGCAAAGACATTTTCCATTATGTAAGGAGTGAGCATTTTAATTAAATGTACATAACTCAGAGAGTTAATTAGGTGGATGAATTATGACTATTTCATGAAATTGTACTTTTTGTCAACTTTTTCTTTTGTTTTTGTCTTGCTTGAATTTTTTCCATTCTTTTGTTGTATTTTGATTGTGGTATCATGTTTATGGTTTCTGTTTGCAATACAGCTCTCTCTGAGTTCTCGACTTAATGGTTCTTTGAAAACTGTTACAGCCACTTTTTCAAGTCTCTTGTATATTATTCATAATTGTTGATACCCAATTTACTGTTTCAAATTGCTGGATCCACTACTGACTACCACCAGCTTTATTTGTTAGATCTGCCAGGTATTTCTGTGTTAATGGGTAAGATTTAGGTAAACATAAAACAGAAGTCATGTTTTTTTCATTGCTGACAGGTAACCGACAATCAAACTTTCACATTATCTCACCTTTCCTGCAAACATTTTTAGCTGTTTTGCAAAACTGGACAAACTTGAAATTAAAAGTTACCATGAAAAAGAAACTGGCCCTTTCTACTGTTTTTTGCATACATGGGAGTGTTTATGTTTTTGAGAGGTACATTCCTTGAAGGCATACAACAAAGGACACTCTTTTTTTATTTTCTTGTGTTTTGTAAGCATAGCAATTGGTTCAACAGCTCTTTGATTTTGAATGTTGAGTCTGACATTGTTCACATTAAGTGACTATGCCAAAATTTTGGAGAAAAATTGACTCTGTTGAAAAGGTGTAATAGTAGACTTCCAATCAGTTTTCAAAAAACAGTTTAGTTCATGACAGTATCATTGTTTTGAATGTTTATTCAAAGTGAAAATTAAGCAAATATGAAGTTAAATTTCATTTCATAGATGGATAAGATGGTGGTATGTGGCAATCTTCATTTGTGGTGAAGTTCTGCACTAGTTGTTATTCATTCTGTGATAATCCCTGCAATCTATCATTCACTATGCACCCTCTAGGTGTTTCTGTCACACTATTGGCTCTTTAAATAGCAACATTTTCTAAGTGAGTAGGATGTTGAGCACTGGAAGTGTTGAACACTTGCACTGTGTTGTTAACAACTTCCTTCCAGAGAATAAAGAAGTATCAGTTAAAAAGGCTGAAAAGGATTGCAACTATCCAGCTGTGGGTCATGTTCTTTCGTAAACAAAATTATCGTAAATTTGTTTTACCATACCAGCAAATGTATGAGATCAAGTCAGTAACGTACATGGGAAGAGGTCACAGAGGAGAGGTCATGTTGTTAAAGGAATGCTGTTTTCAAATTATGAGGAGCATCAGAATTGTACATTATATGTCAGTACAACAAAATCAATCACTGTGGTGATGTATAAATGACATGCACTGCCACAACCTTTGAATGATCAGGACTCTTATCCGCTGGTCGCTAGTAGGAGGAGGCATCATAAAGAGTTTCACTGATGTCATTGGAAATATTGACTCGTTCCATTGGCTCTTACATCAAACAGTTTTGTAAGCACAAATGCAAAGAGGCAGGCATCACACTATGTTATGTGTGATTGATCAAATGCACTTATGTATCTTCAAACATAGGGAAGTTCGATGCCAGGTATGGGTAGGCCTGTAGGATGGGTTAAGGAAAGGATTATTCTGAAACCTTGATCTGCATATGGTCAAACCCTGTGTTTGAAAACTAAAGGAATAGCAGCCCAAACTTTCCAACTGTCAAGGTTGCTTTGTGAGTCTCACGGTCTTGGATGTCGTCTCACAGTGAAGATACAAGATCTTGTGGTGAAAGTCACTTTGATGCAGTGCAAAGTGGTACCCTATTTAGACCAAGATTAATGCATTCCATTGCTGTTTGAAGTTATTATCGAAGCACAGATGTATCACTGTCAGAAAAGTGAATAATTTAGTGGACTATCCTCCACATAGGATACTTTATTAAGAGGTCGATGGTCAAAAAAGGCCATATCACCTCAACTTATAAAACACTTTTCATAATAGCATATGAGTTTCAAAAATTCTCCAGGTTTGGACTGTAATTTCCAGGTTTTCCTCAGAGAACCTGGTTTGCCATTTTTGAGGTCGCCAAATCTGATAGCCATAACACTGAGTTGAGAGTGAGGATAAGAATTGTGTCCGTCTTTATTGCAGAGTGACGTGTCCTAGGCAACTGCGCTTGATCAGAGTCAATAGTGACACAGTTTGCAGGGTATGTTTAATTCGAGAAAAAAAAATCAGTAATAAGCATCCCTTTGTGAATGAAAAAAGGTACATAAGCTTTACACTAGAATTCATGCCGTAATCTTGTAATATCAATCTTAACCCAAATTGCATTAAATAAGTAAATGTTTATGTAAATGGATCATGTATCAACTTTTTTTTTTATTTTGGCTCCTTAGAGAGGTCTGGATCACATTATGCAGTTGCACTCTGTGACATTTTAAACCAACATAAACAAAGCTCATAAAATATTTCGCGGAGAATTTACACTTTTCAGATTTTGTGAAATGATTGGACTTGAAGTTCAGTTACATTTTATTTAAAATTTAATCCTTGAGTGTTTTGAAATAGTATAGCATTTCAAAACCTCAATGTAGCCTAATCCAAGAGCAAGACTGACTTGTTCAAAGTCGAGTGGAGACCAAGACACAGAAATTAGAGTTGAGTCACAAAGACCAGCAAAAAAATCAATCTTGCTAATGATTCTTCAGCATTACATCATACTGTCGACTTCACTAGGAAGCAGCAGATGCTACAGCTCAGTATCAAGTACAGGAAAATCTAAAATACACTGTCTTCTAAGCAACTGGCATTTGCTAAATGTATGACAAAAAAGTTAAATAGTGTTGATGCATTGTGATAGTTGCAGAAGGTGTCCTAGCTGGTAGAGACTCATTTGGCTAAACTTGTCAGATCAATCCTTTTTTTGTGGACCTTTACCATATTTAATGTAAGCGTCCCCCATTTCTCAGAATGTGGGATTCCTGTTACGACATCAGTTCAGATGCAAATTTCAGCTTTGGAAATGTTACAATGAATGCAATGTATGTAGTTGGGAAACAAATGTAACCCTCCATATTGTGCAAGGAAAGCTTAGGCCTACGTAAAAATGGGAAGATGGTCTCAATGTTTCAACTTGTCCATGTAAGATTTTGTTCCTTTTAGTGCACCATGTGACTTTCCACTTGTGTGAATCTTTTAGCCTTGGGTAACTAGCTATGAATAACTTCATCCAAGTTCAGACTATACTGGCAGTGACTAACCCACTGTGTTACATGTTGTGCAGTGTACGCTGTGTAGGTGTTAGACAATGTTGTGCATTGATAGGAACTGTTTTTTGTGCCTCCCCCCCTGCCCTAGAAAAAAAAAATATGCCATCACTAGTGGGACTGATGCATCTGTATGTAGACTATTAGGCTATGTTCACTGCAAATAAAGCAGCTTATTCACTGTTGAACATGCACAACATGTAAAGTTTGTGGTGAAAATTTGAAAAGAACACTTTGATAGTAGTCAATACAGACTACACAATTATCATCGAAGGGAGCCTCATATTGAATTGTAATATGCAATGCCATGAATCATGAGAGCCTCAATTTCAGCAAATAGCTATGCAAAAACACTTTGCAGTTACACATGCATGTTGGTGCTGCTGAATGTTCCCCATTGCTTTGCCCATACAGTCACTAAATTTTCTGTCATATTTGTGACTTCTAGCCCGGGTCTGAGTCACAGCCAAATAACCATACAATCACAGTGTAACTTACGATACGTAGACTTCGCAGCGAATCTAGTGAGTACGATTTAAGCAATCATTGATTATTTTTCATGTAATTTATTAATGATAATAATCATCAAATAACCCAAATTCA
Organism: Stichopus chloronotus; assembly: GCA_021234535.1. Classification (NCBI taxonomy): domain Eukaryota; kingdom Metazoa; phylum Echinodermata; class Holothuroidea; order Aspidochirotida; family Stichopodidae; genus Stichopus; species Stichopus chloronotus. Next base: position 33,445,398 of record CM037829.1, on the reverse strand, counting down.
TGTAATATTAATTCGCCCCACCCGACCAAGTATTTCTTCTTCTTTTTTTTTAGTATGTAGAATTGTTTTTACCCAGTTGGCTTGCCATATAAAGTGCAGTTGTTCCAGGTGAAGTGAAGGATCACAAGTCAAGCCGGCTTTCGTTACGTAAGTTAGACCAAAGTCTTGAAAAGAATGCACCGACAAGCAAATCACTGCGTGAATTTGCGTGAGTAAAATTTTCATTGAATTTAATTTAGCATTAAGAGACGTGGTGTGTTGTTGTACCTTATTTGCAGGTGAGGAATAACTCAGAGTCGACAGAAAACTTTCGTCGAACAGGTATCTGATGTAGCCTAGACATAGCGTAAGCCTATCACAACGAAAGCCTGCACGTTTCACTGTTTCGGACATCGTCTCACGCCGGTGAAAATGCCAGATCCCAATCGAAGATCACTCTAATGCAATGCGAGATGTTTCCATATATAGGCCTAGCACAAGGTGAATGCATTCCGTTTGCTGTTTTAACTTATTTCTAGATTTCCAGAGAGCTTTTGATAAGGTTCCCCACCAGCGTCTTCTGCTTAAACTTGAGTATACGGGTATCAGCAGAAATTTACTGACCTAGTTCAGAATTGGCTGTGTGATAGGAAACAAAACAGTTTGCTGGTGACACTAAATTGTATTCTGAGGTTTCCTCATAATGTGATTCAAAGAGTTTTCAAATGGATTTAGACAAGGTATTTTGCTGGGTCTTAGGACTTGCAAATGCTGTTCAATATTTATGCAAAGTAAAACAAAATTAACTATCAGTCCCTAAGGTGTACATCCAGTGCTCACACTGGTGACTTAGTGTAGAAAGGGCAAAATGGTGGCCTGCTTCACTATTTCAATCTGCCTTACCTGAGCTTTTAACAAAATGTGATTTGGAATGTTAGGCTAGATGCGCACTCAACGGACAGTTGATGGCTACCCTTCAATTCTGCATGAATTGTTTTTTACTGAGTTTGGGGCATTTTGTTATAAGGCATAAATTTATAAAAAAATTGTGTAAGCGGTGCATGGGCAGTGATGTGGAGAAGTAACATAATATACCGCCATATTCAAGAGCTAGTCTGATATCTAGAATGTCAGATGAGCCATGCTGTTGTAGGTCTAGTCAAATTGTGAATTAAGTGTGGGACTGTAGGCCTATCCCTTGAGTAACAGTGCTTCTTTGATCCTAATTTCAAGTCAAAGAGAAGATGCTACAATAGTAAAACTATCACCATTGCAACCTCTACACTCCTCACAGCTGAGAATGTGGTCATGGATGGGTGATGCACCATCCTCAGACTAGGAGGAGTATGATCTTTGATCAGAGAAAATTAGTTGCCCACTTTATATGTTTAAAAACAAGATGACATTATATGTTGCTTAAGGTCATTAAATTTACTGAATAAAGACTTCCATAGAATGACGAATGCATGTCCAACAAAAAAGAATACTTATCAAATATCCATAGTTGCTATCCTCATCACTTTTGGGGTTGTCATTATTTTGGCAGATTAACTTTTTGTTCGGAAATTTTTCAACACATTCTTGAAAAACACAGGATAACAAGACTTTGAACGTGTTAACTAACAGATCCCAGAGACAAGGGGTCTACTCTTACTTAATGTTGAAACATATTCAAGTTCTGATGCTACTGTAGGTCTGGGGTTCATCAATGCACTCTCCTTGCCCCCCTTTTGTTCTTGGTGAACATGATCTCCCAAATAGTGTGTTTCCAGATGTAGGTCTATGTTTGTTGGCGATTGAAGATGTAGTTTAGTTTAGAATTTGAGGATCAGAAAGGCTGAAGACTCATCGAGGATCCTACACCATATTGATTGTGGATGAACACAGGTCTGCAAAATAAGATCCCAGAATTTTTGCCATGTCTCTTGTATTTCAGAAACCATCTGAGTCATAACCTTAATGGACTGCCCTATGGTTTCAAAGTTTAAACACTTTGATCTTGGATGACAGATGTCGCTGAAAAGAAACTAACACTGTTTTTTTCTGCAAATAAGTCTGAACTTCGACCGACACATAATGAACAAAACTGGGACTCTTGGAAGATTTGCTGAAGGTTTTGGAGATGTTGTGTCACCTTATTTTACCCATAGTGCAAGGGTGACCAGATCAAGGTATTCGAGACAAGGCAGAGAGACAACCATAAAACCTCAGGAAACTACAAAGCCGGAAGAAGATGGTGGGGTTAGACTTCCTAGACTGAAGTCCAAACTCAAGACTGATCCAGATACAACAACTGTGATTACTGCCTCCAAAAGGAAGCACATCAGAGTAAAATATGAAGATGAGGCTGAAGTAGAAAATGGAAGTAGTGCCAGGTCAGACACTGGCAGTTGCTGTCAGAAGAAAACTGACTGGGAACCATCGAACTGGAGGGAACAACTGGTGAATATACATGAGATGAGAAAGAAGAAAGATGCCCCTGTTGATGTCATAGGTTGTAGCAAATTGCAAGATGACAACGCTGAACCAAAGGTAAATTGAAATGTTGCACCAAGTTAGGATGGTCTAGTTTCTTTAATGACAGTGTCATGGAAATGACAGGAGGGATCATAAATACATACTAACAGATAGTACTCATCTCAGTCTCACATGTATTTATAGTGAAGTTATGGATTAATAGAGGCACTACTGTATGCCCTGCCACTGTGTCATGCCATATTTCAACATCCAGTTCTATTCAATCATGCACAGAAGTTTAACCGTGATCATGTAGTTTGAGAGTGTTGTGTCAACGTTGAAAATGTATTGTAGTTCTACGTTGGTGCTAGTCAATTCAAATGTAAAATATCATTTCATATTAATACTGTATAACAATTTGCTCATACAGTAGCTTAGGCTTGATTCATAGGGGGACACTGAAGATTTGGAGTCTCTTGTTTGCATCTTGGTAAGCTTCCCATTTCCCACTCTCCCAGAGTTCTTTGTCTAGTGTTGCCTAAGAATGAAGTACTTTCTGTAATATTCAATCTGACCAGCTTGTTTCTTTACCCACAACCTGAATTTTCTCTATGCTCTCTGTATAAAGAAACAGTGTATAAATTACAATAAAACTGATTTACAATTGATTTGGAAGTTGGTAGTCTGTAGTTTGAAACAGTTTCACTGATTGTCTCAAAATCAGTGAGGTATTCAATCTGAATAACTTGTCTCATTTGAGAAAGAAGCATTGTACAATACAACTTGATTTGGAATATTGCAGTGTATAGTTTGACACTTTTTCACTAATTATTCCAGAAAACCATCTCAGATGCCCCTGTCTCTTTTACCACATGCTGCCAGAATCAAATAAGCTTATTCAGCTAAGGTTTCATGGGAAAAAATCTGAATTGTCGTATGAACTTTATTTGCATTTTATTGTAGTCTGTTGTATTGCCATCCATTGTATGATAAATTAACTTTGACGCCCGTCGTGCATGCAGAGGAGTGTCTTGTACATTGTTATTCTTGGCGTGTACATGTTTCATCATTTTGCTAAACTGCACGTCATGAAAGATTTCGGAAATATGTGAATGCCCTGTTAGAAAACTATGGCCAAATCAAGCTATTCTATTGTATTGCCATGCAGACAATGATGATCCTTCCTGCCACTGTATAGCAGGACATCAAAGTCAGGATAACAAATTTAGGTTAAATCATCAGCAGATGCTCTTCAACCCAATCAAATGGTAATATTCTGTACAGTTGGCTGACTAAAATTTGTCACTGCTTGCTGCAGCCATTGATATGTGTATTGTGTATCCATCATCCAGGTAAGAAGGTACCAGGTGCTGATATCGTTGATGCTCTCCAGTCAAACCAAAGACCAGGTCACAGCAGCAGCAATGATGAAGCTGAGAAGTCATGGACTCAGTGTAGCCAACATTCTGCAGACCCCAGACAAGATGTTAGGGGACCTTATTTACCCTGTTGGATTTTGGAAGGTACGATACTTTAAGCACAAAGTTAAATAACTATTACTTCATTCAAAAGTATGTGTCCCTCATCACTATACTCCCAATGGATACTACACAGTACACATCCTGTGTCACTGTGTGTCATTTTGACTTCATCATATGTTAGATCTGAATACCTGTTTTAGCACCAGACATTGGTAGCATTTTAGATTATTCTTGAATTATTTCACATATGCAGAAAGGAAGAAGAAGGAGAAAAGTTGGAGTGATAACAAACTTCCTCTCATGTCACCCTTTCTTTTCACCAAATCAGGTTTAGTCAGATTGTATTTTAAAATAAAAAGTGATGTTTGATGAACTAAAAGTAGCCTTTATCATTTATTTTCCATCTGTACTATCCACATGATACCCACTTGGAAAACAACATCCACACCACATTTCTATCACGAGAAATTTGACCAATTTGAGTGTTAGTTTTGGTAGAAAGATTCATTTAGTTTTCTAAAATCATGTCATGTGTTAGATATATGGGACTTCTTTCACTGCAAACAATCACAGCAAAACTCTCATGCAGAAACCATTTCTTGTGGAAATGTGGTGGTTTTGTATTATTTTTTAACAACCAGACCATGTTATAGTAGTTTTCATAGCTTTTGACCACTGTGAACTAGTCCTTTGCTGCACTTTTGAAAAGGCAGGAACAACCACACATCCTGCTCAAATGTACTTAATGCAGGTTGTATCATAATACAAAAAGATACAAATTAATACAAGATATTTGATATGATCACCTATCTGTTTGGGTCAAATCATTTGTATGGCATGACTGGTGTTGGACATAGTTTTCATTCACTTGAATTTTCAACTGATCATTCCATAAACACACCGATTCCAAAAATCACGTGACCGCTGGACTCACTTGGCCACTGGACTGCATGTGTATCACATGGCCTGCCCAGAGAATTCACAATGTAATCGTGGCCCGTGCAGTTTGTGGCTGTAATTACTTCCTTTTCTTCCTATCAACAGAAAAAAGTAGTCTTCATCAAAAACACAACCAAGCTGTTGAAAGACAAGTACGAGTCGGACATTCCCACCTCGTTGGAAGAGTTGGTAAAGCTGCCCGGGGTGGGACCAAAGATGGCTCATTTAGTGATGGATGTAGCTTGGGGACAGCTGACTGGCATAGGTGTTGATACCCACGTGCACCGCATCTGTAACAGATTGGGCTGGGTACCCAAACCGACCACACAACCAGAGGATACCAGGAAAGCTGTGGAAAAATGGTTGCCAAGGTAATCCTTGGATTTTCTTAATTCTCCTAATGTTGTTTTGTTTGGCAGTCGTCTTTCTTGTTCATCCTTGCTGTCTGACAAGGGGAACCAATTTTCCTCTCACACAGCAGCTTTAAAATCTCTTGAATTTTCTTTCGTAAACAAATGCTGACTCCAATACTAGCACTCTGATTTTTTATTTTTTTTTTTCTGATACAGTGACAATGGCTTCTGGCCTTGCTACATGTGTAGACGTTTTGACTCGGAGTCACATTTCTATTACCAAGGTTGTTGCAAATGATTTATATCTAGGAACAAGCAGTGAAAGAAACTTATCAATGGAATGACTTTTTATTGGCCCACCACAGATTAATTCATTAGCATAGAAAATCTCTGAAGCAAAGCAAGTTGGGTCAGTGCAACAGCTCATTAATATGGTTTGTCCTTCAGAAAATATTAAGTTGAAAGATTCACCTTTTATCTATAATGCAGAGATTCTGTCAGAGGGCAAGGGGAGGGGAATTTGTCCCCCCTACAAAGGAGGGGGTAAAATCCCCTCTTTTTAATTCCATAAAAATATAAATGGTGCATTCAATTGGTTTATTATTACTTAAGAAGAAGACACTTTGCAGCAGTGTTAAAACTTTCATAAATAAATGGCACTTAAAACCCTTCAAATTTCACCTGATGCAGGGCTTGAAGCAGACTTTTGTCCCCCTGAACCCATATCTTACTGTTGCCAAGGAATCATGCACCAGCCTGGAATCATGGTTTGGTAGTAATAAACTCCTCCTCCTCCCTCCGTCCCTTTTTTTTTTTTTTTTTGAGTTTCTGGCAGTAATGATTATGCTTTGTTGCTTCAATTTGCTTTTGTCAGAAGAACCTCCCCGTGTCCTTCCCCTGCTCTTGATTTGGCATCAAATTAAATATTGTAATATTTACAAAGTTAACTAAAAGATACCAGTAAATTTAACTGTCGATTGAAGCAAAGACCTCAACGAGGTAATACTTTCTTGGGAATGTTTGGTTTCTTTTTCACGCTCTGTCATTCAGGGACAAATGGCGAGAGATTAATGCGCTGATGGTTGGGTTCGGTCAACAGCTGTGCCTGCCGGTTGGACCAAGGTGCCATGACTGCCTCAACCAGAAAATTTGTCCTCATGGCAAAAAGGTCATCAAAAGCCCAAAGAGGAGTCCTAGTAAAAAATCAAAGGTATCATAACACTGCCACATTTTTATTCGAAATTCATCTCAGGTACAGTCAACTTTAATCCTTCCTTATGTACCTTAGATCCTATCATCTATACTTTGTAAGGTCTTTGTAAGTATCATAGTTTGTTCTTTTTTTCACTTGTAATCAACATTGTTTTTGTAAAATTGTACAGTGAAAATGTTAAACACTAACTTTTTCATAGAGAAGCAAGAGGGCTGTGGGAAGGGGAGATGCAGTTTTGGGGTCTCCAGGAGGTGGTTTCACTAAAGAGGGACCCTTACATTGTCACCTTGAGACAATATGGATGGCAGATACAGCATATATGCCTAAGTCACAATTTGGAACTTTGATTTTACATTATTTTACCTGTTTACATTGTGGGTCATGTTATCCTAGATTGTTCTCGTCACTGCTTCCTGGGTGAGGAGACGGGGGGCAGGGGGTTATGTTTAGTATAAAGTGTATTTACAAAGGACTTCAGACTTTGGACTTGCTACAAGCAGGATATGTTTTTTTAAACAGTTGTATTTACTCTAGAGCAGCATCAAGTATAAGGTCACCTTAATAAAATAACAAAATAAAAGAAAAGATGGGAGGGCATTGGTAACTTGGTATACAGTTTGTCCATGCATAAAATAGCTATCATTCTTCGTTGCATTTGCCACTGGTATACTTAAGTCAATTAGTTAATTCCTTTTTCGTAAATGGTGTAAATTTCTTGTGCAAGAGATTATAAGTTACTTTCTTTCCAACCAATTCTCATCGCTAGAAAGTAATTTTTATGCAGAAAGAATAAATCTTGACATTGTGCACAAGGTTGTTAAGCAATAAAAACGCAAAAAACGTGTTTCACATATCTTCTCATCACTTATATCATACATTATACAGAACAGTCACTCTCAGTCAAGGATTGCAAAAGAATAGTAACATTTATGTTGTATATGTGGATCAATTCCACAAGTTTGACCAAAATGCCACAACTGAGTATCACAGCTTTTCAAGAAATTTGTATCAAAATAAATACAGCCTCCTAGTCACCGATGATGTGGGTACTACCGGCTTAATTCCTTTCGATGATGCTTAGTGATTTGAGATGTCCTAGGTCATTTACAAGTGCACATCATATTGATAAGTTTAAAAGCATCAAATTGAAGTTCTACCATGTAATACTTGTGGATGGGTCAAGATAGAAATAGTTTTGTTCTGCAGTTCAGATTTCTCCTTCTCCAGCCGACTGACCAATGACTTGTTTCTGTCTGTGAACATGATCTAATTGCCATCAGAATTAACATTTCTTACATTTGCGATAGCATGGACAATTTTTGTGTGTCTTTTCTAACTTTGATTCGGTCGATGGAAGTGAGTTTTCCAAAGAGACTATATCTCACAAATTAAAATCATGCGACTGCCTTTGGTCTCAGTGGAACATTGCATTGCATTGCAATCTATCAACACCAGCTTTTGGGCAAAGTTGATCATTGATTCAAAATCCACTTCTACCAACTGATGACCATAGTGACACATCGATTCACAATCTTCCATACCCTGTGCAGCGTACCTGTTTTTTCGTTCAGCTACTCGCTACGAAAAACTAAGGTCCGCTGGATTTGGAAGCAAATTCCTCTCAGTCCCACAAAAGTCATATACAACCCTCACTTTCAAGGCTCTAAGGGAAGCCTCACAAAGACATCACACTACTTCTCATTATGCAGCCGGTATATCCCACAAACTTGAGTACACGCAGCCTGTACCTAACTCTTTGAGGCCAGGAGATCCGTGCACAGGAGCATGACTCATTACCCTCTGGTTGTTATCCTCATTACAATGGGTAGCAACAACTTGCTTTACGATGATCTTTGGTTAAATTTGTGAGGCTTCCCTAAGGCGATTGGCTGAAACAGGACTTTTAATGAAAAGAGAAACATCGCTTCCATTGCATGTACTTGTGTAGATCGACTGTGAACAAACATTTAACTAAATACTCTCCAGGTACTCTGGCACTGTGTATGCAGCAACCAACAAACCAGTGAACATTAATGTTCAGCTCATCAAATTTTGGGGCATTGTAAAGGGAATTTGTGACCATTGCCTGCAGACTCTTTTGGGCAGCAGCCATATAGGGGCAGCCGCCAAAGAGACGCTACGTAGGCTGGTTCCTCCACCACGTTGTATACCAAAGATAAACTCTGTCTCAGAAGGAGTCTATCGTGAAAGTTTGCTCGTACTGATTCCATCGGATGCGGACTATACCACAAAGGAGTTTGAAAGCTGATTGATCGATCGCGGAAGAAAAGACTTGCAAAGGGAACGATGGAATGTTAAACAAAAAAAAAAACTTACAATAAATTTGAAATGAAAGAAAACATCCATTGCTCCTCCTGTAATTATCTGGGAATTACCGTGCCAGGGACAAATCAGTAAATTGTAGACTTGGTCATCGGTGATATATTACTGTAGGAATGATCAACAGTGAAGAGTAGAACAATCATCATTTATACCATCACTATGTTACTCATTAAATATTGAATATTCATTTCTTCATCAATGGTGGTAAATTCGTCAATTAATTTGATAACTTCTGTTGAAATGCATACCAGTTTTAGTGACACAGTCTTCCTGCTTCCACAGAAGCATAACGATTGGAAAAGAGAAAAAACTTGTCGTGGAGTCAGATGTTTAAATCACATTAACATGAAGGAAAATGTCCTTTCAGAAGCTGGTCACTATCATTGCAAGTGTGCTATGTAAAGATCGTAGAAACAGATAAAATAGACCCATGTCAGACTAACTACTCACACACTGAACAAGTGGAGCCGAAAAATAGCAGGCGGCGTCCTTCCCCGTAAGGCAACACGGCTCTGCCTTCAATATCTGCAGCATATATAGTGCACGTAAGGCACACACAGGTAAATGCGACTGTGAGTTTTTTTTTTATTTTCAGATAACCTGATAATATTCTGGTCAAACTGCATTCCAACATTTAGCCATTTGAAAGTCATATTATTCTAAAATTTCCATAGGATTTGTGCCGCACGGCCTCATGAGAACACCTTTCGCCTAACAGTGTCATGTTAGGCTATCTATTTTTATGGTAGAGATCGATCAGTAAGCAGACTGATATTGGAGGAACAGAAACTTAGACTTTCTCCTTTACTTGGTATGTTCATGTAACCTGTGCTCAGATGTTACTGCTTTTGTCACTGGTACCTCGTGGTGATTCTCAAGGGTGTATGAAGCAAGCATGATATTACATTGGACAGTATGCAGGCATGGCTGCCTAGCTGATCGTTGCGTACTATTTCCTTATTATTCAATGACCAAAGGTCATCAAAACGTTCATAATACGGGCAGGGTGTGTGGCGAATTTGTAAAGGGAAATAGCTTGCCGAGAATGCTGAGTGGAAGATCCCTGAATATCTCCCTCTTCTTTGACTGCTTCAAAGGGAAATTTGTTAGCTAAGTGCATATCCACTATAGGTATGGTATTAAAGAGCCATTATGGTTCATAGAAATGCAGTGGTTAATACATATTACTGTTTTTGAGTCTAGTTATTTCAGATAAAGCTCAAACTGAATATAGATAAAGCTCAAATTGAATATAGGTGGCGCTATGCGTGTAACTTAAATTGACCTTGTTAGTTAATGTAGAAGACAAAACAGTCTATCCACAACCACGCAAGAAGAGCTTCTTTCTCTTACATTATATGCAGACGTTTCGTGACGTCATGGGGTTTTGAATGCTAATGAACTAAAAGAGGTGATTTTTCAAGCATAATATCTCAACATTTAGAAAATATCAAAAGATTAAAATTATGAAAACTATTTGCTAAAACACAAAAAGTACTTTTGATATCCACTTCAGGGAGCAAGCATGTGTAAAAGGAGGAATTTGACCCTTCATACGAAAGATCTACAAGTGTGTTTCCAGACCTCGTAAAATTATCTATTATTACATCGAGATTCTGTAAAACCACTCAGTTATTATCAAAACAGAAGGATAATGTTATCTCCTATCCACCGACTGATATCAGTTTTATACCATTAAAATTCGTAAATAAGTCCGATACTCGGCAAATGTATGACGAATCAGTTCCGCCCCCCCCCCCCCCATATACACGTGCACGTCGGGACTATTTACGTGACACGAACGATGGTAAGTTGGCGACCTGGACCACCGGCGACTCACTCGTATCATTGTGTAGGTTTATGCAGTACATAAAGAATGTACAGTAAAATCGCTGTATCCTAAATTGTTGATTATAGGCGATTGTGTCAATTTAACGTCGTAATTTTGGTGCTACGGAAAGCTCATGTTGTCATCTGCAAACATCGTTTGAAAAAATATCGAATTGATTCATTAAATGAGTCAGGGACTTACAAAGTTTGAAGACACTGTTTGAGACGTGGGAAATAGAAGTCTCTCTTCGATTGTATTTGGTTTTAAAATATCATACGTAATACCTAAAACACCTTTCATTTCCAATGAGATGGAACATCAAAGTGTCCACCTACCTTGCTGTAATAGAAAATAGAAAGCCTCATTTTGCTTTATTCAACAAACAGTTGGCCATCACTTGTCAGTCCAGGTGCGCGACATTCCTTCGTTGAGACTTTCCAGTGTATGCGACAATTTAAGACAATGGGTCATATGACACAAATTAACTCGGTGGTTGCGGATAGACTGTGAAGGAGGATTGGGGTACCCTTCCCTATGATATTCTTCCTCATAAAACTTGAAATTTTACCATAGTCTGACTGCAGAATGGGTTAACACTTTTATTATATTTGCAGTCAAAACTATGGTACGATTTTAATGACTACTTACTGTTATCATAACATTCAATGAACTGGTTTCTACCAGGTTTGGCTATTTTGATATAACCCCATTATAAGGATATCACCCGCTCAAGTCAACATCTTTAAATACATTAATTTTAAAGTCACAATAAAACATGTTAAAAGCAATGCTGCGATCGAGTTTCCTTTGCCTCTCTCAAACATCCCTGGATATCTTTGCAACACAACATCTTGACCAGACATCACCTTAAACACGCGCATTTCTTCACGGACCGTTGCCACACAGCCTCTGAAGATTATCCTTATTTCAACACATGGGAATTGTTTACAACTCAATGTGATGACGCCTGATAAATGAAAGCGTATGCACAAGTTGCAGTGTACCTCTTGCAGCCTCAACGGCAGGACGCTGACGCTAACCCCTTACAGCATCCATTGTGACCACCATCTGGAGATAGCCACACAATGTTCACTTGGAAAATCGCTACATGCGAGTCCCAACAACACTCCATTGTTGCAAAACAACACGGTGACTCTTGCCCGATCCAGGTCAGCATTCGTGATTATTTCCAGTTTTGAATGGTGTTTACTCAGAAATCTCTGCAGTACTTTCGACGGTATTGTTACGACACAACATTGTGACACTTTTCTAACTTGTGTTGTAAACTTTTCTTTGCATCGTCTCTGTTCACTCGGCAAATTGTTTTTGCCGTAATTCCATCGGCGGCGCAATGTTGTTACAACCCAACATGGTGACAAATATCGTAAGTCTGCTTAAACCGCAACCCTACAATCCATGAAATCTACAGTGAAATCCCTCGGGTAACCCCAGTCTGGTCTTTTGGTTCTTGGATTTACTCTGTAATATCTCTTTTCGTCGAAGACGTATGACTGACCTGCATGAAAACGAAGGGTTGAAAAAAAAATAAAGATTAAAAGAATACAGCAAAGACCCCAACTCTGGTAATCGCATTGCAAGGAAACTTGGCATCAGTTTTCACTGTTATATGTGCTCAACATCACTGGGTCAGTTAGACTTTGCAAAGTCTTTCTCGGCGAATGAATTCCCCTCCTTTGATACATTCCTCAAAATTTGAGTTGCAGCCCCAGCCGAGGGTATGTACTCATCTAGTAATCGCGTTTCCCTGTGATCGCCGTCCGTCGAGGGCAGCGATCAATGAGGGGAGTAAAAACTCTTGCGGAAGAGCGGTACATTATGGACGTTCCGTCAGAGGTGGCGGAACCAAGATTAGGGAACAGAAACCTTCCACCCCAAGCAGACTCTGCAGGGTCTATGGGTCAGTAAGTGTCTTCCAGACATAGCCAGACAAATGTTTGGAGGTTATCTTCCATTGTTTCTAACGAAGCACTGTGCCCTACTTGTCACGTGACCATGCACAATTGCACACTGTCACTCCCATCTGTTCCCTTCACAACGCAATCACCCCTCCCCCCATCTACTTTTGACTTAGGTCATATTCATCCCTAAATTTTCAAGTCACGTACCATCGATGTAATGAAATGCATTGGTGATTTTCTTCGGCAGTCCGGGGAATACTTTTTGGATTGGTTTGGGATAACCTGGCGCCATCCGTCTTTTGCCTTCGATGTATTTTGAAACTTTCTTCCCGTGAAAGAAGTACGTCCGTGATCCAATGGAAAGGATACCATCAACATAGTCTTTCAAACCGAAATCGCTAATCGGTCTCGGATAACCGGCTATTCTGTAAGGCCCGTTGTATTTCCAATATTTGTTTCCTGTTTGTATCCGAAAAAAAGATAAACAGTATTAACCTTTGATGTAACAACCTCAAGACAATCATGTGATTGTGGTGGTAAACTTGAGTGTTTACTGCCTGTTAAGAAGTAATCGAAATTACTGGTATTGCCCCCACACCCTTTCAACTGTCAACATCCCTGTGGGAGAATTTAGAACTGTTTGTGATAGCTATAGAGTTGCTGTTTTGACATGCTATGGGTAGGTGCTTCAACTCATTCTGAGACGAGACTCTGCCGTAATTATTTCTAGGGAGAGATGGAGGGGCGTAGGATGTAAACTGATTCCCCTGCCATAATGTGGGTCATCTATATACCCATATCTGCGGTGCCACGTGAGAGAACAGACATTAAAAAAAAACTTAAGACAATTGCAAAATATAATATCAATCGCTTCATTCTTCATCATGTTTACCTTTAAAAAATAGTACTGTTCCATCTGGTCGTTCATAAGCAGCTTTAACGTTTACGGGCATGTCGTACCATTCTGTCGAAATTTTCTTCCCGTCTCTATCCGTCAAGAGTTTGCCGTCCTTTGCTTTCCAAAACAAGTAGCCCTAAAAAAATGTTTAACGTTGAAAATGTTTAGTTTGGCTATTACGTCTTTACACGACTCGTTTTTAACTCAAAACGGACGAAACCACTTTAGCTTATGTTACAGCTGTGCGTTCTGTATCCAGTGCAATAAAAAAAAACTTTCATGGGACAAAAAAAAATGCAATGGCTCACAAAAATGAAAGTCGGACGTGATGAATTTTTGGGTAGTATTGTTTGAAAAGAGGGAAGGGGGAAAAATGAATTATCTTAGTGGTTAACAGAGTCAGCGCCCTCTAAAGTTTACCGGGACTCTTGCCCGAACAGTGAAACTAAGCGCAGTTGTGAAATATGTATTGCGACAGGTGGACATTTTTTTTTTTGGCAAAGTCAATCATTGTTGTAACTTGCTGCATCAAGAATACCTTGATGTATTTAACCGCATTCACACGAATGTTAAAGCGTGATTTCGTCGTGCCCTCTATAAATTTTAACCCCACCAATCGTCAAGGTGCGCTGTAGCACGTGGGTCACACGACACTGTTACATTTTTTTTTTCTCTTGGTAAGTAAATTATCTGAAAGTTGATTATCTTCGATTTAAACCTACATGACCTCGCGCGACATGACTGCGCGCGTCTGTTGTGCGCAGGATAGCTTCTATTCGCCAGTGAAAGAACTCTATGGTAGAGACAAATTGCGTAGCAAATGCAAGTTTAATTTTAAAGTATTGTCTGTACATGAGGACAGACAGAAGCCACCTTTTTGCCCTTACCCTTTTCTTGTCTTCACGTAACTAGTTTACACACTTCCCTACAATACACCAAAGTCTTTGAGTCTCCCAATAATTGGATCATTTCAATGGCATCACTATTACAACTCACTCTGAATGCGTAGATGAATCCTTGCACGGTGAATACAACAGGAAAGGAATACCCACAGTACGTCCTTTGAAACAACGTTCTTCGGGTAGGTAATTCAAAGTTCATTCTCTTTCCTGGTGAAGTAAATGGAACAGGTTCATATCAGATATTTCATTTTGATTATTCTGCGAGCGAGTGGTACGGGACGGGAAATAATGTTGATTACGTTCCTTTATAATACACCGTCGGAAAACGGTTTCAAGCTTGAAGTGCATGGAAATGGTTAGGAAATGGATCTACATATTTTAGATTATTGCCCGTTGGCGCGTAGCCTGGTTTCCGAGGTATAACCCTCCGGTCCATCCCCGGCAAGTTTGATAGAGCAGTCTTTTCAGCAACTACAAAAGACTGAAGCTTACATCATACTTACGGCCTTGAGAACCTGTAATTGACACCTGTAAATTGCACACTGTTTACGTGTTTCCTTGTTTTATTGTTTACTGTATTTTCTTCTGAGGAACTGAAGGAACTATAGGTCGTAATGCCCAAACACTACATCATTGATGTACCCCTCATGTTCAATTGAATTGTCAAAGACCTCGGTGAAATTGTGCATGATCTCGCATTCAAAGGAACTGTTTCAGTCTGGTCTTCACGAATTTATGCGTACGCTCTCCTTCAATGTGTGTCATCTATAGTGACAGACATGGTTACCATGGCTACTCTATGTTGGCCGCTATATAGTCCACCTTTTGTGTGTAAGTTATAATAATCCAATTACGTGCATTGCTATTAATGGGATCTTGACAACTAATGACGGATGGGTGACGTTAAACAGATCCAAAACGACAATATGTAAAATAAACTAAAAGAAAAGCAACGCGATAGTGACACCACAAAACGTCGGGATAACACTAATCTTTTGAAGGGGAAGAAGTTTAATTGAATTAAATTAATGACGTATTTACGATGTAGAGTAACATAATTCATGATTCGAATTCCCTCTGGGTCTGGATCCCGCCCACTACATTCCTTGACAGAAATGAATATCAAAAGGTTTCAAAGCGAAGAACATATATTAAAGGATAAATTATGGAAAGAAAAGTTCAGCTAGTGACATTTGCAACCTCTCTAACTAAATTGCCTGATTTTTTTGTCCGTGGGTCAGTTACGGATATGAGCTAATAGTTAAGGTAAACAGTACGTTCATCTCGTGTAATTTACATTAATGACTTCGAAACTGGGTGGACACGCAGTGTCATTATTGCGTAGAAAATTTAGAAGTCAAGTTCTCATCGACTCAGTTTTTCATGAGACAATAAACATGGCGAGGAAAATTATATCTTATTGTTTTTTTTATTTATTTTTATTTCTTTTACATCTGTCGTCATGTTCTAGTTAAAATGTCAAGTCTTTAAGAGTGCTAGAAATAAACCACTCTGGTAAAGCTAATGGTGTTTAGTAAACAACTGCATGCTCGATTCAACGGCAACAGAAAATCTTCTACAGTAACTCTTGTTTACTCCGATCCCTTCATCTTTAAAGATTCCCGTGTTCTAAGCATTCAAAGTGCCATGACACTTCATTTTGATATGATAAAAACTTGTTGGCTACAACTTCATGCTTACCATTCACACAATGAATGGACTTAAGTACAACTAAGGACATTGAAATCTTTAGGTTGCCATGCCTAACTTCCTACACTAAATAGACGTTTTCTGCAACCACACCATTTCCTTGTTTAATGAGGTTAAACTTGTTGCAAAATCAAATGTCCGGTTTTTCACCCCATGTTGTGATGATCAGCATGGTCAATGGAATATCGTTCTCGTAAAGTAGTTCAGCTGCGTCAATCCAATGTATTAGGTGTCATATGTCCATAGGCAAAACATGTGAAAACGAGTACGGAAAAGGGTCTGTTGAATATTTTAGCGCAGCTATAACACCATGGCATTGTAACACCATGACATCGTATCATGTGTTGCTGCTGCTACACTTTCTACATGAGTGTAGTTTGATCCCTATCTCTTCTACCTAGTCTCGGTAGTCCATCCGTTTTGACTGATTTGGGTATACTGATAAAGGAAGTCACAATGGATCAACAAATGAATCAACTACAACATGGGTTTTGATATCTCACTAAGTTTCTAGAACATATACTTTCGATCATATTTTCCTTATTATATCAGACATAATTTTCCACGTAAAAATCCTCGTCTAAATGTGATACATACCGTAGAGGGATTGTATACATACCGTAAAGGGATTGTATGCATGCTGTAGAGGGATTGTATAGATACCGATAGAGGGATTGTATACATACCGTAAAGGGATTGTATAGCCAAGATATCGTCTGGCGGTAATCGGTTGTCTGTCCAGTAACGATACATCGGCCACATTATCGACCCACGATCTTTTGAATGTAACAGCCCAAGGGCGTGCCCAATTTCGTGTGTGGCTATCTGGTAGAGGTGATATGCTATTGTAGAAGACAGAAAGTTGACTTTATTGTGGAATTACAAACATAACATCTCTGAGGTCATTGGTAGTCCAGGGAAATGGTGAAAAAAATGCACGCTTTGGGTGAAAACCATGACATGTCTCACAAAGGTTGGCTTTTTCAAATTCTTATTTTCAAATTCTTCATTCTTATCAAATTTTGATTAGCGACCATCTCAGTAATCTAGATTTAATATGCACGTAAAAAAAGTTACATTTGAGCAAAATTTCATGCTTTTAGCAATTTCATCACTATTGTGCACCATTTGCCTGGACCATGGTGTGTTTGTCGCAGTATCCCCCCCCCCCCCCACTATCCCTGACCTACAATCACACACAAAAAAGTGCCAGAACATAAAATGCGGTCACTTCATTTTCTGGTTGTACTTATTTAAACCTTTCAGTCTGTAATTCAATACGGGCATAATTTAATATAGGCAATGATAAAAATGTTTGGCGAACGAGGACCCCAATATCTGGAAGAGAATTACATAATTCGTTCTGATGTTCGTTGATAAACGTGTAGGCCTAAAATCATAAATATGTAACTTGTAAACTCATCGCCATTTGATAATTCATGCTATTGTGATCGTGTACACTGTTCACCTATAGCGATGTTGAGATTTACTGCAAATTTTAAGGCTACTGGCGGATTATCAGTTTTGAATATTTACTACATTCACGCTACCGTAAAACGTCTTCAAACTGCTCAAACTCACCAACACAAAAACTGCTAAATGATACAGGCGCCATCTTGTATCAGAGCTGTATGGTGACATTAGAGCATTTTTTATTGTTGTTGCTAGTCACACTTCAAACTGTTATTACCTGACCTTCCTCTGACTGTGAAGGTTTCGTCGTCGTCGAAGTGAATATCACCGTCGGTGTCGCCCCATCCGGTTCTGGGGCTGAAGGCGTGCGCCAAATCTCCAGAGGGCCCATCGAACCTCGGATGATCGGGATCGTTGGAGTGGCGCCCTTTGACGAACGCAATGCGAATGAGGGCCCGGTTTGCTTCCCTGCCGTGTAGTTCCTTAAAGGTCAGTGGTGCGTAGAGACTCCAAACGTCGAACGCTTTACGGATCACAAAATGTAGAGACTTGGCTGTGACGACTCCTTTAGATGGATAGTTTAAGATTCTGGGAAGAGGAAAGTAAAGCGGCTATCAAAAATTGTTCATTGATATACCGTAAAAAAAGCACAGAAATCATCAAATGCAGTTATTCATATTCAACATCACCGTGAAGAGGATAAACAAACAATATACAAGAAACATTTTCTGCCATACCAGATTTCAGCAAACAGCATTTTTGTTTAATGCGGTTTTTTTTTTTTTTTTTTGTTTCATGCGGTTTTTTTTGTTTTTGTTTCATGCGGGGTTTTTTTTCTTTGTCTCATCAAGAAACCATGAGAGAGCTTTGAAAGCTGGAACCCTTTTGAACATTTTAATGGTGTTTCATACTGTGGCAACTTTGGGAGTGTAGAACAGCATGACGTGTGCTCAAAAAAGGTCAGTCCGCAGCCAGAGTCATCCTTTAATCGAATGTAAACATTGTGGACGTTATCAGTTCCAAGTATAAACATCTATAGGGTTGTATTTCTCACATGTTTCGTTTCAGTAAGCCTGCACATGACCCATACAATGCTATGTCAAGCACAATCTCGGCTGATTGTATTCTTTTTTTTCCCTTTTTTTTATTGTTTTTGATATTGCTTTTGTTATCAAATTGGCCATATTTTTTTGTTTTGTTCCATTGTAAAGGAAATGAAATTGATGCTACCGTCTTCCCCCAGCCCACGCCTACATACCAGGCTCAAGTGGCTGTCTGCTTGACACATGAAATAGCTCCCAGTGTTGAAGGATTAAAATGTCTGCAATACTGACATGGATTAAGAAATAAGAATGAGTAGCTGACAGACCATTCCAAGGGCTTAATGTTGTGAGGGAGAGGCAGACGCGGACTTTGCAATCAAATCATATAAGACTTCTGTCGAAGAACTGTTGCTTTGCACAATGTTATAATTTATGGCTCATTCTGAAGTTGGACCCACAAATGTTGAACACTCCAAAGGATTCCACTACCGCAATGCTTATTTAACAATCCTTCCACATTGTGAAGCAAAATATACGAAACAGCGACCTCTGCGATGTATGAACTCCTCGGAGCCGTGCTATATATCTGTTTGTACCGCTGTGAATTTCTTCACGGGCTTACCGCCTAACAAGTTCGTGAACTACGGTCGGTGAAAACATTGAGACGTGTTATTCGTCTCTCTGTATATAAAACAGTACCCGAAAGATACTGTAAACATGTGGCAGGTCAATCAGTGACTCTAAATCAGGGGGACGATTCACCCGACTGTTGCCCTGACAATTCTTTGTTATGTTCCTATCATGTTCATCCATGTTTTTATCGTGGAAAAAAATAGGTTTTTATTGTGTAAAAAGTGTGGAATTTCCAGATGTCCGAACGGGTTTGGTGAGCAACTTTCCTTCCATCTGGAAATCCAATGATGAACCTGGACCCAATATCATTAACCTCATATGACCAAGGAAAGTGACAGCTTCCCTGTCGTTCATTTTTTTTTCTTCTTTCCCTGCAGGCTTTCCTTGGTTGATCATAAATTTTCAGTCAACCTGAACACTCACACAGACAGAGGGACACATATAACGACTACGAACGAGCTTATGAAAATGTACGGTTACCAGAGGTTATTTTGTGTTTGGAGTCTTTGGACGTAAAAATAATCTGTTATTCATTATCTCCCCCCCCCCCACCCGTATTTCTTGCCTTCGGTCTGTGTCTGTATACCTTGCTCGACGTTAGTTAGGCCTACAAGTAGGCTAAATCACACCAGGAGTCTTTGAGGAATTTGAATTAAGAGAATATCTGCCACATTACTCCTTCTTCCTAGCTAATTTATTGCGAAGGGCACCTATATGGTAAAATAGTACGTGTTTCAATGACAAACACTTTGCAATGTGAACTTGTGACCTTTTCGTATTGTAGGAAATTAATGTGAAGGTAACGTTTATCATTTGTGTATGTAACCTACTGTATTGGTGGGCCTATAGGTATAACATATATACCATCTTCTGGGGTTAACTGGTGTTAGGACATACAACCAACCGGCATTTGAGTGAGGTCACTGTGTCGTTACGTCATCGTGTTGTAAAATCCTCCGCTGTCACAAAAAAGTATTCATACATCTGCTCAAAAGAACTTTGCTGAAGAACATCTAACATGAAAAACACAATTTTTTTAGAACTGACTTAAATAATCTTTAAAACGTTGAAAAAGCCACAATTTGGATCAAACATCGACCGCTTACAGACAAATTTCTGTTTTGCAATTGCATCATGAATAAATATAAGCCAGATATGCAAATATGCAAACCACCTTTGCGTCGAGGACAATGCAGAATTTTTTATAAAATTAAGTAATTTAGATACAACAAATATAGGCTTAACAAAAGAAATAGTGACGCTGTGCAATACTCCACATCATGTTTTGCGTTTTCATCAAACTTTAAAAAAGCCGTATCTCAATAACGGTAATAAATATGAACACAATTTCAACGGATTGTGATTCGCTATGCAACCTGAGTGAAACCAGCTCTTGTTTACATGTATGTCACTTGGTCTATGATTATTGACGTAACATGATGTTGTATTTATGCACATTCGTAGTAGCTGAATGTGCATAATGTCTGTGGATAGGACGGTATGATAATTTTCTGCTGCCATACATGCGTGTTGTACATTTTGGAGAAATATTGCACTGTCTCTAAATGAATATTGGAGTTCAGAACCTTGTTCACTAACTTTCTTATTGTGCCCTTTTTTTCACGAAATCTCTGTGATGGCTTAATCAACAAAACAAAAGATAGCTAGGCCTTGTGTTAGATTTCTGGTGATTCTGTTATTGTGGGTTAGCATACTAAAATGAGACCTGAAAACTATTTAAAAACTTACTTTCGATACATAAAAATACATTCATGTTAGAAGATGCATGCGCGTGGCTTTAACTCGATTTGAAAAAGACTACGGTGGTTAGACAGATCTGTGATCTAGTTTAAACTTCAAAGGGTCTAGCGCTCTTGCTCTCCGCCCTCGATACTGACACAGGTTCTTACAATGGCAGCAAGATTAGAGACGTTGTCAAGGGGTGCGAAAAGGGGTCCATGATTAATAACAGCTCAAGTGGTCCCCAAGATATCACCTGCCGATGATCTCAGATGCGTTCGCGTTTGAAAGGTCTGTTATGTGATAGTAATTATGCAAACTATAGACATACCCGTATGTGATCTTATTTGTGTCCCACTTAAAGCCTTGACCAATGATATTGTAGCGTCGGACCCTGTTGCTAGGAGACGAAGTACCGTTCGGTGGATGAAGAGACCCTTCGGCGAGATCAGAGAAGCCACACCTCGCCTGCTTCATAATCGACCTCGTTTCGTTGTTCAGTTCACCGGTAGGCTCTAAATCAAAGAAAACCTGCATGTCAGAGAGGGCGCCTCTTAAACCGCCTTCATCGTGTTCCTGCAGTATCCGTAGGCTCTCCGACCTCGTGACGTAACCATTGTTGCTGAGGTATGTTAATTCTTCCTATTCCAAACAAAGACCAGGAAAAAAAAACGATTATTCCATTTAGTGAAATGAGACAATTTGTACAAATAACCTACACACTGATGGCCTCAGTCATCAGGTCATATACATATCATGGATCAGCTGTTTTGATTAACTGAATATTCATTATTAGTGTACTTCCCATTGGTTTGCGCAAAGCAGCTCACGGTCAAGGTGAATACAAACTGTCAACCACTACATTATCGTAGTTACACTTCGTCATGTTAGACACATTTGAAATCACATGGCTGAATTTATCACCTGAAATCTAATTATTATCCCAAATAGTCTGAATGATGCTATTAAAAAAGCATACCAAACTTTTGGACATGAAGTGTTAATGTTTTTACTTTTTACCTAGGCACGCGAAAAAAAAGATATCGGCACAATACGACATGAAAATGACGTCACATTTGGTTCGGCGATTGATATTTTAATTCCAAGGGAAAACTGAGAAAAATATTACGGAGGCATGTGTGACTTAGACTTTCGTTTAGCTTTACACATTATCCAAACTGTAGGCCTACCGTGGCCATCATTTGACTGCAATGCAGGTTATCCCGTACACTATCACGTGAACCCCGCCACAACTCACAATGCACTGTGTACTACTACAACTCTGTCGAATGTAAATATTTCTCATCTTATATGCCGCGTCATCTTCGGTTCTGATTTTCGTTACATTTCGCGGAATACGTACATTATCCCTCTATGTGCCTTTGAAACTGCATCAAGTCACCTTTTCTATTGACACTGGTCATAAAAAGTTTTATTTCTGCCATTTCTGGCCATTTCTTCGAAAAGCAAATTAAATCTAAAGACCAGGGAGTTGCTAGAGACCCGAGGCCTCACTCAGGACGTGATTTCTCGATTTCTCGTGATTTCTCTTCTTTTTTTTTGTACTTACGAGCTTTTCTTTCACATTTTGCACTCATTATCCCATTCAGATTGCAAAGAGCGACACACGTTCGTTCATAGCCCCAGTGACGTCAAATAGAATAGGTACAGAAAGTTTACTTAAAATTTCACACAAAACGGTTAGACTTCGTTTGAGTGAAAAACACCGAAAACATTTCTGTTTTTTTTTTCTTCTCCCTTTAATAAGCTTGTATGTTATAACTTTCTGGATCTTATAAGTGCCACGTTCCTCGATCTATCTTTAGCACTATTTGGTTCGTTACTGTAGATTCGGTTGCTGCAGGTGACGTCATATTTCCTCTAGGGTCATCATTTCTATCTCTTATATATTTTTTTTTCTTTCGAAAAACAGATGTCTTGTTTACATATACGTGGAATCAATGCGATTCATCATTCAAGTCATGTGCACTTTAAAAGTGTCTGTAAATTTACAGAGAGAGAACAAAGAGATATAAAATGAATACGGAATGTTTCGGAAAATATTTGCCGTAGAATGTCTACATTTCTTACTTATTTCTTTGTTTTATTATCTGTAAATTTACAGGCATTTTTAACATGGTGGGGCTTTGACCTAGTTTTACGATGTGCGTTGCTAGATTACATTACGCCATCAATCAAAGCATCCATCTAGAAAGGACAAAATCCCCCACCCCTCCCCCTCCTCCTCCTTCCCCCTCCCCCCTTCCTACAGTCGCGCATTAAATATGCATAAAGTTTGTAAAATAATAAATAAGTTTAATAGTTGATGAACCTCGACTGGTTTTTGTGAGACACTTACTAGAGTATCAGCAAAATGTTCCTCATCGAACAGACTTGCTTTGAGAGGATCGAGGGATGTTTGCTGCGATGATCCACATATACTAGAAAGAATTGTTACGAGGATCACACAGGCATGGCAGCAGACGGACACCATTTTGGAAGGGAAGAAAAAGCCACACGAGCGGATCGCACAGCGTGAAGAAACTGTAAGATACAAGAAATGGAAACAAAACAAAAATAAGGATGATTAACTGGTCAGAGATGATCTACGAGTGATCAAAAATATCTCGAAACATTATAGGTTTTCGGTGATTTAGGCCAAATTGTGTCTTGCAATAGTTTGCTAGAGCAAGGGAGTTCCTCCAGGTGTTAAATAGTACAAGTTCAAGTATTCACTGTCTTCTTGATGAACATTGATGTGGAAACAGTGTGTGGAGTTAAAAAGACACGTAAAAATACGCAAAAACCCATCACCCCGAACAGTTTCAATTCTCCCAACCACTTACGTTTATAGTCCCTCCCACAGCCTGCCTGAAATCATTTCACATGTGTTATCAAAACAATGGATCCCTGTGGACGCTGTGTAATGTTAGCTACTCTGCATCTTTCGAATTTAACTTAGAACCACTTGAGAATTTTGCTACCCGGAAACCAAAAATATAGCTTATAGGGTGATGAGTTACTGCCTTTAAATGCACCCACAGACAACAACAATCCATAGCCATCCATCACATAGTTGAAGGCCCATTGTTGTAGGGAACGATGGACTGGAGAGAGGATTAATTTGTACCATCATGGGGATGGCATAATACCAGGGAGTTGCAACAGACTGATAATACCATATAATTACGTCAGCGAAGTATATCACAATGGATCCTTGATGGGTGGCATTAAATGTCTCCAATTGTAATGAAACTGTTGAAAAGGGTGTCACAATTTACATACGGTCTTGTTGGGGTCGGGAATGCAGTTTAATAATGTTTTCCCACTGTGGATGAATGGTCGATTCATTACGAAGACAACCTGGAAGTAGTGTTTGGAGCTCCATCATTCACAGCTTTCACGGAACTTTTAAAAGGCATCGTTTTCGAAAGAAAAACGGAGAAGGAAAATGTGACGACGGCGATTAGCGTAGAGTAAAAATCTGACGCAACACATTGTTATGTAACTAACATAGATCAGCGTCGTTCCATTGTCTGGGACGTATAAGGAACGAGACAATTTCCTAAAGTTATGGCCCCATGTGGATACAGAGTCCTTCGTTTGCATGGAGCAGATTCCACAACACATCGAAGATGCAAAAACCAGAGAGGTGCAGTTTAGATGGAAGCTCACTGTGGCCTTCGACGGGATGGGGGGAGGGGGGTATGATTCCCTGACTGAATATGGAATGGGGTCGCGGGATCAAGCAGTTGCAACTGTCGTATCTTGTCAAATTACACGTCACCTTTTAATTGACGATGTAATTAACGGCGAGGAGAAACGTCATGCTTTATTCAACTTTTTCCCCGACCGACTTATATCTTACGGACGGCTATGGCACACCAGCAAACATAAGGACTGGTTAGGTAACACACCATCCCCCTCCTCCACAGGTGTAACACAACTCCCGCCCCCTTCCCCTTTCACAACGCGCGCACACACACACACACACAACTTTGTTTTTCATTCATTCCGAGGACCTCATTGTG
Organism: Stichopus chloronotus; assembly: GCA_021234535.1. Taxonomy (NCBI): domain Eukaryota; kingdom Metazoa; phylum Echinodermata; class Holothuroidea; order Aspidochirotida; family Stichopodidae; genus Stichopus; species Stichopus chloronotus. Next base: position 33,420,513 of record CM037829.1, on the reverse strand, counting down.
CTTTCTTTTGTTTTTTCTTCATCAACCCTAACCTGAGAACCGGAGAAATCTACTGAATTTTCTACAGGAGACCTAAAATCTATTGTTTCGGTCCTCGATCCCACCCGAAAACAAAGGCACACCCACACACCCCCACACACACGCACGCACGCACGCACGCACCCCTTCAAGCAGGGAGTTGCCGTTTCTTTCAGCACACTGTCTTTGTATAACATATGCTATATCGAAATGCTTACTTAAAACAATCATTCCAGGTGAAGGTACCTCGAGACAGCGATCATGCACCGTGAGAAAGGTTTAACAGACAGCAGCGGAGGGCAAACATGTTACAAAGGTTCACGTCATTCTAGTTCTTTCAGATATTTCAACATGAATGCAAGTTGGAGAAGGAAAGTAAATACCACTGGATTAATCTGATTCTTGACTGATAAAATACTACCCGACGATCCACGAACAGTACTCAATCCTTGCTGATATCTAAAGAGCTCACGAAGAGAAGCCTGAGAGTATTATTTGTAGGTAGTCTCCGGTAAGATTTACACAAATCAGAGTGTGAGCAAACGATAAAAACCGCCACCGGAACATCCATAACATAACTAAACTTACACTCGCGGTGTAGTGGGTTTTGTGTTTTTTTACATGGAAAGCGGTTAGGATAAACTTTTGGTGACATCTAACAATGTCAATGATCAGACATTCAAGTACACAGACTGCAAAAAAAAAAGCTGTGAAAAAGAATTACAAAAAAAAACTATAACACCTCAGTGTATCACGTTGTTGATTGTATAATTCCATTCATTATAAATAATAACAAATGATAATTTCATTTCTGTACTTTCTAATGAACATCAATCAACTGCATGGTGCTCTGTCCTCCACTGGCTGACAGCGCACATAGCTATTGGTGTGAATTCGGAAAAAATAGCTTCCCTGACTGAGAGAATGAATAATGTACCCCCCCCCCCCCCACACACACACACACGATGTTGACATCCAGAGACAGTGTATGTTTCCCTTTCGTGAAGTTGTCATGGTAACTCACCGTCTACTGTAGTATTATATATGAAGAATGTTTTACGTTACGAATCACATCCTTGAATTGTCACAACCTGCCTGTCGACTAAGAAAGGGAGTGGTTGACAATTTCCCTTACTCTAAGTGAACCTTCAAGTGGTGAAAAATACCTGACTTTGGCTACTTAGCTCACTCCCCTCACCACTACCTCGACCCTAACTCTACCCTCCTGCACCGCCCCGCCCTTTCTCATACCCCCCCCCCCCCCCACACACACACACAGCACTACTACCAGAACGACCAGCAACCCATAAAAAGAGAAGAGAAAAGGGATTCATTGTTTTAAGCAATTAGAATGTGAGGTGATTTCGAAAAGCTGACCTAAGACAAAATGATGATGTTTCCACTTTCCCTCAAAGTTGTCCAGAAAAAAATAATGAATAAAATAAAGACCGTAGGTCTTTATGTGTTCTGAGAGGGTTGAACGTTCCTCTTCACAGTTTGTATCCATCGTCCTCGAGATAAGTAGCCTACAAAGATTTGAAAATTTGATTTCACTGTTATACTTGCTACATCGCAAACTATTGCCGTGACGTTAGTCACACAGAACTGGGTGTTTTCCGATGTTAGAGAGTGCAGTCATAAGTTTTACGTCCAAAGGCCGAGTAATTTAATCCAATCCACCGACGAGCCCCTGACAAAAGCGATATGGGATGCGCGTGGGTGCGTGTGCTGTGATAGTGACGACAAACATGACACTTCCTTGGGCTGAAAATGGTAAACTGGGCCCCATGACCAAGTCCTTCCTTTGAGAGGGATCAATTTGCCAAACTGGAGGTACAGAGATGGTAAGGGGGGGGGGCTATTTTTTCTGTCAGTGAATGTCCTTGGATGTATGTAACGCTACAAAAGTGTACGACTGTGAAGTTCATTTTCTTTTGATTATTTCAAAGAGAAGAGAACTATTGACTTCCTTCGTACTTTTATAGCTGTTTAAATTTTCACTTAAATCAGTGAATGTGCGTATTCGAATCAACTGCGGTTGCTAAGTGCTTCGACCCCAACCGAGGATTCCTGGTGTTAAAATACCGTTTCATCTTTCTCTCACTCTCTCACCCTCTCTGCCTGCGTGTCAGGTTTTCAACCTCTGAGATTTCTGTATTACGTTTTGCACTTTTCCCAATTGAGTATTAAGTACTGATCGAAACACCAAGAAGCATCGTCCGACAAGGGCGGGTGAAGGTCAAACAAATACAAGGGAAGGCATTTAAACAAACAACGATCATCACCATCAGACAGCGTTAAAAGCCTTGTATCAATTTAGACGAATCATTACTCCACAAATTCCTCCGTGTAGATTCTGAAATTCTCATTTCCAACTTTCAAAAAGGCTGACATCATTTTTCTCCAATTAAGAAAATCAGAGAAACATTCGAAAATTACCATCAAGCTACTTCTTCATTTTTTCTTTCTGTTTTTTTTTTCCCATATTGATGTTATGACTTGTGTTGCCAATTTTGATCACTAAAGGCAAATAAATTATTTCTACATCTAAAAGGAATCCACTTTAAGAGGCTCACTGAGTTAATATTGCTTTAGTTTGTGACAAGTTTGAAAGAAATCAAATGTCAATAATAAGTAGATTCATGTATCTATTCATACTGTTAGTGATAAATGAGAAATTGTTTTTATTTTTTTCATGAAGAGGGGTTGCCAATGCCTATGGTCAATACCTTAGTGGTGATTTGTGTCTTGTCACAAATTTACGATACGTGATTTGGATAAGTTGATTAATCTATCATCGTTGCTTGTGTAAGATGTTCAGAATCTCTTCGTGCGACCTTTTATCATCAACATTCGAGTAATGTTTAAGAGTTGTGACACAATACAATCAATAAAGCTGCAAATCGTTTGGAAGTCTCGTTATATCTCACAAGAATAACCATACAGAAACAATTCCCCCCTCCCTCTCTCAGAACCACAGCATGTACACCTTCAATCCCTGCACCAAGCAAAATGTATAAAACAACTTTTTGACCTTCAAAAGAAAAAGAAAAGTTTCCATTAAAGGTAGTAAAACTGGCTGCTGTAAGAATGAGGTTCAGTGCCGTATTCAAGAATTCAAAATAAACAGATAAACTGAATATAACAGGTAAAGAAAGTAGAACGGCAGGTAAACTGAAAATATTTAGTTGTACAGAGTGTGGATATGGTATACCCTGAGGTAAGGGGTACTTTTTGTTATTGTAACTTTTTCTTTAGAAGGGGCATGTTATTTTATATATTTAATAACACAAATATTTGAAAACTGATAGACATGAGTTTGAAAGGAAGAATGCACAGGCAGAGGACACAAAAGGTACAAAGAGAAAACACCGTAGGCCAAGTCGTGTCAAAGGTCACGGTTAAGTGGCCAATCTAGAATCTAAAGAAAAAAAGACAAAAATAAACACAAAAAGTGGAAAAGACCTTGAGCAACAATAATAGCTGTGAAGAAGCATGTGGTGATTTTGTTGACACTTTTTGAGAGGTATTTAAACGGGCGAATAAACCTCATTTGATACCCAAACAAGTAACTGTATCGTTCATGAATGATTTGTTTGGATTCCAGCTATGATAATAGTAAAGGCTTTCCTCCTCCGATAATAAGCAACTTGTCATAGACTGAAAAGATAATGGTATGGATCTGGAGGGGGGGGGTGGTGTCTGCTGTCGGCTTTGGTATGTTTAAGACATTTTTGTCACGTCTGTTTTGGGGCTTCTACATTTTTCGCACATGGTGTTAGTTCCCACACTCGATAACATTACGGATCACTTGCGCCCTTGGCAGATTTACCGTAATTTGAAAGTACACTTGAAGATTTATCCACACAAGGGCAGAAGGGCAATGCTCGTACATACCCTTCTCCCAGGATACGCATCCAGTGCAACGCCACCCACTTTTTTTTTTATCTCGACATCACTTCTGTAAATATTTACTCACAACCACCGCTGTCTTGTATATATCTATTTTGTCAGTGTGTGTGTATTTGTGAGGTAAATAGTATCCTCGTTATAGGCAGTAATTTTTCATTTGCTGGTTTCTTCTATTGCTTGAGATATTTTGTATTACACCTTACTTTGCTTCAGCATTTTGCTCATTTTTTTTCTGTTACTTATTGTTGTCACTTTCATGGCCGGCAACGGCGAACGTGGTGCTTCGTTAGATTCATGAAATTGCTATGCACCACCCCCCCCCCCACACTCATTCCCACTCTCCCTCCCTCAGTCCCTCCCTTTAATCTTGGTGTGAACAGAGGCCGGGTTAGCTCAAGTCACATGAGTACCATCGAAATGTTTCGAATTGTCTGCAGACATGATTGGTTTACATGTGAATGTGCGACCCTGAGATTATCAAGAATGCCATTTTGTAGGCCTATATGCTGACAGTTTTACGTCGTGTGTCACGAAAGGTCATGAAGATGTAATTTGGTAAAGTTCCTCCCCCCATTGCACAATCGATATCCCAAACAAACATTTATGAATGGTAATGATATAAGGCTAGCTACCATCCTTGCGTAAGATCGTGTTTTCACCGGGGTACCTGACCGCTGATGTCAGGACCCCGTTTTAAGTGGCCGAATCCAATATTTCAATAACATACGTTAGTCTATACTTGTGACAAAATCCAGAACATTTTATTGTCAGGTGAGTACACATGATACATGGTGTTACATTACAGTGCATTATTCAAAACGAACTCGTGGCCCGACGGAAATTATACGAGAAGTTACCTCGCTGTGTACCCCACCCAATATGGACAGCGGTTACCAGGGTTCGAAATTTGGATCCGGCGCAAACACTAACGAACATGCATTTGGAGTAATGACACAAAATCAGGGACCAAATCGTCTGGTTTTTGTTGCTTATAGGAAACATATATGTCACCATGATCCAACTTATTTCATAGTTTGTTTTCTTGCTTTACAAGTTTTAATGAGCCAAAAATAGAGGATAAACCAAAACTCAGCATGCAGCTTAACTCGTGAGATAAAACTGATAACGTGGATTGATATGAGATGAAGGTTATTAATTCCTGTGACAGAGTCATGTCGACAAATACACTTTTCAATGTCTTGATGTAGTTTCGGAATTTGTGCATAATTATTAAGAAAAACGAAAAAATATGATATTACAGACCTAAAGATCTCTCGTTCGAAGGAATTACATAACCCCATGATTTGAACTCGTTTTTCCACCCACGCAGCACTCATCATAACTATCCTACAAGGGGAAGAGATTAATCTGGTACAACCTTTGATACGAACAATATTGGCCCATTCTCAGGTGAGAAGCTATGGTGTACACCCCTGTAATTCCCTTGACACAAAATTACGTAATTCCTCAAATATTAATTTGTTTAAGCAGTACTTCAAAAAAACATCTACTTTCTATATACTTTTCTTAATCTGTTTCATGTGTAGTCTGAGCCTAAAATCCTTTTTGCACTTATATATGCGTACATTATTCCAGTATGTTTTGTAATTATACTTAACGTTAACCTCTGGATTGGACCAGACTAGAAGAGCTTTCAGCTTCATCTGGTTCCGTTTTTTTTTCATTGATACATACGTTAATTTCTTTATGTACACTTCATTTTGTATAAACTTTATTTATGTACTTCAATTGGAAAAAAAAATAAACAAGCGAACAAACAAACGAAAAACCCGGGCTTCTTAACTTGTTACCGGTTGGGTGGTACCCATACGGTGTGAGGGAATGGGATATGTATGTTCTTCGAACGTGATTTGCTTCAGTGACCATGACCTTCATTGTCGGTCGTCTGCAGACAGATAAGGTCACAAGCGGTAAAAGCCTACAAACTAGGTCGTGCACAGATTTATTGCACATCAGATTTTGCCGTCGTGTGTTTGGCTCTTATCTATTAGATTCCCTACGTCAATAGCACATTCCATCTCGCGTTAATTCCATCTCTGGTAGAGTCCTTCACTGTTTAATGTGTACACAAAAACGTGTCCCACAAAGAAGTCATTTAAACATACTTTACAAAAGAAGCTACGGTTTAATCCATTTCATGAATGTCTAGGTTGGGCAATTAGGTTTAGAATAACAATAGGAGTTCAAGCAACAGCAATGACGACAAAAGCAGCAAAAAAAATAAGTAGCAAATAACTGACTAGAGGAAATTATTGTAAGATACCCTGCACTAATAAATATATATAGGCCCACTGTATGCGGAGTCACTACCCCGTGTAAACGTACTATTAAAGCTTATCCTAGCAGAACGTTTTATCCCCTGGATTTGCAATTAACTATGAAAAAAGACACACTAACCATGGCGCTATCCATGCATTAGCCAAGCCATGTTGCTCGGTAATTGTATTAACTGGTGTGGGAATTTCCGTGTATAGGTGATTTGCCAGCCAATTATACTGCTGAATGTTTGAGGGTGCTTCAGATTGTCAAAACGTCCATACCCTAGTGGTCCCGGAACTTAGAGGGAGGTTAACACGTCCCCAAGAGCCTTCGAAAAAAAAAACACAGTTTAAAATCTTTCACTCATTTCAGTCGCTGATATGGGGGTTCCCGGTCTCCCGTCACCCCCCCCCCCCCCCCCGCCTTTTTGAAACAATAACAACCACAACAAAAATACGGGGAACTTAGCAGCATCGCATTTGTCTAAGAGAGTGTCACAGCAGGTTGGTGCAACAGATGATGCTAATTCTGTTAGATTTTCCTCTAGTGTGATAGTAGTTTTCAATTCACAAGCGAGGAGTCAAGATAGACTGGTGTTTAAAAATAAGGCAAAGAGCTTTTGCCATAAATGCAAGTAATTAAAATCGTCACAAGACTATATTTTTATTGTAGCATTCCGCATTAGTTCCCAAGTTGCAGAAGGTATGCTCACATGTTTAATGAGTTACACAACATCCATGTAATCTACTGTGATAGGCGTCGGAACGCGTTGGGAAATTGAATATTAATTTCAAGAATAGCGACTGGCAATGTCATAGCTATGGACAAAATTTGCCGAAGTAACTTTACAAGTTAGCAGACCACAAGAACCTTTCATATCTGAGTTCCTGTTACCCTTTTATACCCTTTCTAGAGACTCATATACATGCACGCGCTTACTACGATGTGCGAGTCAATTTCCAACCATCCGTAACACTGAAACACTGACTAAGAACAAAGGTAGATGACCAGTAAAACTCATATTCCAGCTTTAATCCCAAATGTTTCTCCTTCCTTCAGTAACCCCCCCCCCCCTCTTGAAAAAGTCTTGTTTCGTCACTATATAAAAGCCCCTTGGGGGTAGGGAAATCCTACGTGATATGATAAGTTGGGAGTTTTGCCCCCCTCCCCGCCCTTCTGATTTTTTTTTCATCTGTAGACACTCCCATCACAACTGTCTAATCGCCACCATAAGAAATGTAGCAACTATATAGCCTACACTTCCTTGTTTCCATATAGTGTAAAGTAATCTCGATAAAGAAAAATGTCCGTGTTAGTGACTACAATGAAGTACCAACCATTCGACTTTGAAATTTGCGGTACAGAAAATCACCCAATAAACTTTTCCGTCTGAAACAAAGACATGAAAGTGTTTTTAAGGCGTTAACAAAACCAAAGTGACATTGGGGTTCTATACAAAACATTTTGAAATATCGTTCCAGCTGATGGTATATTATTAGGCCCAATAATGAGAAATATCGGTTAAAAATGTTTTGTTTTTGTTTTTTTTTTTTTTGTAACTTTTCAGGAGGCTAATTTGGTAACTCTTTTTAGTAAGTCATTATCTTCAGAAGGTAACCTGTTTTTTGAACTCACAGAATCTGGGATACTGGCGCGGAGGCAGAAATTTCGACAAGGGAGTGGGGGAACGTGTACAAATCTGGGGGGCGTACAAGAAGACTTTCTAAAAGCGAGTACCGGTTGGCGTCGAGCGTAACAGAAAGTTTTTGGTTTGGTTTCCTTGGATGAAAAGCTGTTCTCCTTAAAACTGGAATATGAGTTGTACCGGCAATCGCCTTGTCATCTACCTTTGTTCTTCGTCAGTGTTTCCAGGAAGAGAAAGTATAGCGGAAAGATCACCTGTCACAATATCTGAAAGCCGAACTATGCACTGATTCTCCAGATACTTGAATACGAAAATTGTCTCGACATTTTTGTTGGTCCTACAAAATTCAGACTCTCTAAGAAAGCCTAGCCGTCAGTCAGTGTCACTTGAAATCACACAGACCAATGGGGATGGATATGTATTTTCATGTATGCAAAAATGGGGCTTTTCTTTTTCTATTTTTTTTTTCTTGTAGCGGCTGTGACATAGTCGTCGGAATTTGACTTTCACTGATAAATTTTCAACTCATAGTCCAGTTTTTTTTAAGCAGTAACTGCACTATATCTATAAAACTAGTGCTCCCGGTTGGCGCGTAGCGTACAGAAAAAAATCTTTTTGTAAATGTCTCTCAGGTTGCACGAAATGGCATTTTCCAGTCTCTCTGGCCTTGTGAATTTCAGCTAAGTATCCTTAACTTTGAGTACACAGGTTTTGGAAATTGACACTTTTACAAAAAAATTTACAAATTTACGAATTTCTCCTATTTTGATTAGTTTTGCTCATTTTTTGGCTTTTGTTTAGGTTTCTTATTTCATGGCCGATTTTTGTTTTTGTTTTGTGAATGCTCCACCCTCTTATCTAGAGTCCTCTAGACATCCAATTACGTATATGCATTAAAATGTCTGCAAAATTTTTTCAGCATAGTTACTCGATCTGTTGGCATCTATGTAAACCGCGCGACCTACTGTACAGACAGGCTTGGGACGTTAATTGCCATACACTGGGTCGCAGCATGTGGCCTAATGTTAATTACTAACACATATTTTATGGTAACTGGACAATCAATTGAATTAAAACACCAAAGTTGGAGACTTAATTTGGTTACACATTAGTATGTCACGTGAAGTGTCGCTTAAGATTCCCGCCATTCTGATATTGTGTGCCACGCTGTAAGGAACAGGCTGTAGCAAGTATGGCGTGTGGCGACGCCATGACAGCATGGGTTTCACTGTAGCAGTTTTAGCGACGCCACCTCATTTGGCATGCAGCCTACAGTAGTTTTAAAGTTTTGACCTAGCTGTATGAACACCAAGTAAACATTACTATCACTTCTCAAAAGAAGACTCCCCTTAAAGTACCGTCTCTTTAAATTACTAAAAACTTTGAAAAGCAAAAAAAATCAAAACCTTCATCAAAATACCGGTATATCCAATATTGACTGTTTTAAACACATTTCTGTTTGACAATTGCATCATGAATGAACACAATCCAATTATGCAAATCGTTTTGACTCCAGGGGAGGGACTCATGTAGTATGCCTTATGTTGTCCTTCGTTTACTTTATTCAATGACATTGAGAATTATATATGGCCCGCGAACATTTCATTTTGGAAGCATGTATTGTATTTGTTTAAAATATTGATATTTCTTACCAATGTGAAAATGAGTAATTGAGAGATAGTGGGCCTAACAAAAGAGATACTAACACTGGACAATATTCTACGTCATTGTTTTTGCATATTCATAAAATTTTGAAAAGTCAGAGTAGTAGATATAAATACAATCCCACCAGATTATCATTTAGGGTCCTCTGAATGAAGGCAGCTCTTTTAGGGGCACGTCACATGATCTTCAAACGCCTGCTGTGCTTGAATTCTACCTGTATACGTTATCTGCCTATTGATCCTCAAAGGCACGGGGCTCCAAATACTACATTGCGTCAAACTTGTTTTGTTTTTGTTTTGATGTGTATTTGTGCTTACACTTTTGTCAACCAATGCTGTGTGTGTGCAGGTAGCAGGAAAGTAGATATTATACATTAGTTACATCATATCTCATGATCCCGTCATTTTGCGCAAACTTTTATGTATTATGTGAGCATGTTGGGGTGCTGGACATTAAACCCGAACACAAGGGACCTTCAGTCTCAGATTATCTGTATGACCAACTTGCTCATATAATATATGAGGGGCCAACTTATCTTTACGTATATATTAAGAATCACGGTCTATATGTGCAGTAAAAACCACTTTAGTTTATGTAGTAAAATAATCTATCTGTACGTAAAAAGAATGAGGAAGACGTATCTGGACATAATGGATGACTTCAGCTTTCACGGTATAACTTTTGCATTGACCTTTCAGGGTAAAACAATAAACTTGTGAGCGATTTTGTAAAAATATATAGCCACCATTATGCAATATGTCATCTGTCATGAGTTGTCCTTTAATGATAAATCGGTGCCCCCCCCCCCTTGGTGATTCAAATTATGATCATTATGCCCGTCATGTCAGCTTCCCCTGGGAAAAAAAGAGGTAATTGATCGCTCAGTTGATTGTTAGAATCCAAATGAACATATTTTGTTATTTGTTCTTCAACGTGAACTGTGCGGGCTTTTGTCACGTGTACTTCTTCCTATACCTTTCAGATTCAACTGGTATTTTTTTTTTCAAGGGCTGGCCAAATTGATTTCCGTAGTTTCGTTAAGGGGGGGGGGGTTGAAGTTGGTAAATTGTTCTTAGAGAGTTGGTCATTACAGATGTCAGTTTAATTCCATATAGAGATGCAAGGGAAGATACAGGAAATCCTCCCTGCTTCCTGGTCAAACCTGCAAATGTAGGAATCAGAAAGGAGCTGATGGCGTCGTTACGTGTATTCGATGATCAGCAACGACCAGAGGTGACAACTCGACCCCGGAACTCACGCTGAATATTTCTCAATTAAAGTTGTAATGCGTCAGCTATTGGGATCAAGATGCGAAGAACATTCACTTAAATTACTTTCACGAAGTTTATATCAACCATCGATCACATGTCAAAGCCCGATGCTTCATATCAGCAAACCGGAGTGTTTCAACCATTACGCCAAAATGAACAACGAATATGCATCTTATAAAGTTCATTCTCCAGAAGTGAAAGTGAGAAATCAGGGGAGCTGAAAGGAGGAAGCAGGACGGGACGGTCGCACGTATGGAAAACCGTTCTAATTTTTATTCCTTTTTTTAATGACATGATTAAATAATTAGTGATACCATTAAATTTTTAATGATATCTGAAATTGTTTCAATGATATCTTTAATGTGTTCAAGATACCTGCAATTATTAACAGCTACTTGGTGATATCAATGAATCAAACTCATAGTAGCTGGAAAATATTTCGTGATATCTGAAAAGATGCATTCTTCGAGACATCAAAATTAGATTAATTCGGTATATAAGGTATATATGTACTATGACGTCATATATCTTCAATTCCACATTATTTATAGGTATCTTGACTTTGAATTAGTGATTTCATCACATATGACCTAACATATCTTTAATTCTGCCTTATTTAAAGATATCTTAAATTCGAATTAGTGATATCTTCAAATACTGTTTATTTCGCCTGTTTAAAAATATCTCTAATTCGATTGAAGGATATCACTAAATATCACGTCATATGTCTAATGACGTCATATGTCTAATTTTAAGATATATCTTAAATTCATATTTATGATATTGATATCATCAATTATGACGTCGATGACGTAAGTTGAGACTTCAAATTGCAAGAAACAACTTTCTAGAGGCCAAATGGTGTCTTTTACATACCTTCCAAAGATAACTTGCAAAGAACTTACGAAGAGCGAAGAACTTACGAAGAGCGACTCGCAGTATAAGTTGAACTTGAGTCAACAGCAGCTAACGTTAGGCTTAACGTTATGCCTGTACTTTCCAAACTGGCAGAGCCATCCTACTAAAGGTTAATACGGTGACGTCATACTTGCTTGATATCATTAAATCGAATTTAAGATTATCTTTAAATACGGCGAGATTTTTTTTTTGATACGTGACCTCGTACTGAAAGATATGATTAATGCACTTCTCTATGCATACACATCAGTAAATAAATTTATGATATAATTTATTCAATTAAGAATATCAATAATTGAATTTTGTTTATCGCTAATGTTGCTTAATTAATGATGCTATGGATTGAACAAGAGCCCAAGGGCATTATGTTTCTTGGGTGAAGATGCTTTAACTTAAAACCCAGTCTCAGATAAGGTATGAAATTGCGGGGCAGTAGCATAATCAAGGTCATGTAGCAGCCTATACTTATCATATATCAAAGTTTGCCCATACCATTTTTTGTAGAGGGGGGGGGGGGTGAGAGTACAACGGTCACTCCAGATCAACCAGGTCCTAATGATGTTGATGTAAGGATCACTCTCTTCCCATGAACTTAAAGTACAGCACAGCAGTTTTGTGTGTGCGTACCTTCTATGCAGAAGCAATGACACAACAACTTGCATACCTGTGCATATATGTGTACACTGAGTCAGCAGTGCTTTCGGCACAACCTGCGCTGCTGCACTTCCTTTCATGTTCATCATAAGTTTTCACCAAAATATCAATAACTTGACTTACGAACATCAAAGGATGAAGGTATTGGACTTTCGGTTTGTCTTAACAAGAACTATTTACGCATCACAGAAAGGTCACAAACTGAAGTTCAATTGAGGTCAAGTGGGGTCAAATGGAGTCATCATTCGTACTTCACATAGACGAACAAAAAACATTACGCCATCCCTTTAAAATGGTTTGTTGGGAAGGTATCAATAAAACGTCAATTTCTGACCTTTTGACCCTTTCATATTGATGAGATTAACGTTACTATATTTCTCCTCCCACCAATCTATCTTATCCTGGAATCACGTCACCGTTTGATCAATGGACACCAAGTTACAGCAACTCACAGAAATTCACCTTTTTTTTTTTGCCTCTGGTGATCCCAAATGGCTTTTGGTCCACCGCAATCGTGCACATCTACACAATGTCGTACACATACACATCAAGTTTGAGAAAGATCAAGTTGGTTGTTGAGTTATCGTGCAACATACCTCATATTCGTGTGCGCCATACACACACACACACAAACACACACACACATACATACACACACATACATACATACATTCATACATACATACATACGCCACCCTAACTGCCTAGGTTCCTCTGTTGACACAAGGAACCCAAAAAAGATTCTCTTCGATAATACAACACGGAATAGCAAATCAAATCACTTACTTCCGATACTGTTGTCATGTGAATTTGAAAAAAAAAGGTAGAAGTTAGAAAGCCGTGGTGGAGGGGTAGGGAAGCAATACTTTAATTCTCTTGAATACTCCCAAATGAAAGAGAAACGACTCATTTCACTTAGTTTGTCGTCAGTTTACAGGTTTAAAGAAGAAAATGAACTTGTGGCAAAGATTAAGGGTCGGTGATGGATACAATTGGAACAGAAGTGATCTAGAGCTATTACGCCGATCACCAAATCACTTCAAGTCTACCCTCTTTCGATTAAAACATAAAAGTGTTCCAATCAGCTCACATACCGGGGAGATAACGAGCAACAAACAAAGACAACAAGAGTTGATAATGCTTTAAAAAGGTGCAAAACAGTTGGCAATCGGTTTTCAATTGGGTTCAGGTCTCTCCTTTAATAGCCTCAGAAGTCGTAAACGTCTGAAATATGGGGCTAAGTTTTTGCTTTAAATTGCACTTCGAAGGCTATTTTCGATGACACGAACCGGTGGAATCGCAGTAATATTTTGTTTTAAAATCGTTTTGATGTGGTTTTGTGAGGCGAATGTGGCGTCATTGTGGTATACCTTTCAAAATCATGTAATTTGTGCTCGTAGAGTTTATTGTACAGGTATTTGCTATTCGCCGACTAAGATTTACTCTGACCCATATCTCTTCCACAGGACCTCTAAGGTCTCGATTGCTGTCTTCCCACGTGTGTACGTAAAGCATGGGTAGAAAGTGAAAGAAGTGGAAGCGGAGGGAGGGGGAGGGGATACAGAGTATTACTTCAAAAAAGCAATTTGCGCCTGCGTGTTTATTGTGTCTTTAAAGGGAATGAGCAGTCGCCCCAACTTTTTTTTCTAAAGCATCAGCTAAATCTGATAGGCTGTAAATCTCCTCTTTTAAACATTGCAAGTATCCTTAATAGTTTACAAGGTTAACAAATAAATTGCATGAATTTAACAATCCACTTACAAAAATAGTGCCACTTAATTGATGCAAAAGGGCCATCCATGAATTAGAATAGGGGACAGTATACTTCATGCAAATTGGGGTGACTGCATTTTCCCTTTTTTAAGTGTATGGTCGATGTTGCTACATGAGTCCTAGTCGACCTACTGTATACTACACCCCTTGCGTTATGTAAGGAGGCTAACCTATTGTGAGTGGGGATGGTGACCAGTTTGAAAGAAGGGTGTGGAACCCCTCTAACCGTATTAGTTTTATAACTGCATGAGTTGTTTTTGCATGCGGTTTCCTCTTAACCGAAATTCTTAACGGAAATTCTGATATCCACGTTCCCTGCTCCAGTTGAGACATATCGCACAGGTGACGGTTTGTATTTTGACGGTTTGTGTCCCCAGAATAGCCAATCGGGTTGTCCATCTGCTCGAATTGACGAGAAATATAACAATGAAATCAGCAAGTGAGGGTAAAACGTTTACCTTTCTTGTAATTTCCTGCAATTTTGTCCCATAAACTGATAAGGTCCCATAAACTGATAAGACGCTATGAGGTTTGTTTGATATGGTTGTTAAAATGCTTCTGTTCAAGTGTTGTTCTTTCTTTTATTGTTCAAATCTTCTTAAATGATCTGATGCAGCTGGTATTTTTTTTTTTAGTAACATTATCAATGTCTGAAAGGTCTATTATTTCCTGTATTGTTTTCATTTTTTTTATTTGTTTCATACATCTCTTTCTTTTGTCTATATTTTCTATTATTTTCTCTATTGTGCAAAAAAGGGGGTCTTTATCGCAACAAGAGCAACTTTGTAGAACAAAATAAAAATAATTACTCAGGATTCCTGTTGCAATTCTTGTTTATTGCAGCTGTCATTGTCCTGTAACCAGCGTCTGTCAATTTCATCATTGTTTGCTGATGGTTAACCGACGTAGAAACCAAGCTTTGATTTTTGATGAGTTTTTTATTTGATTTTATACCGACGCAAGTGTACGCATGCGCTGCATGTTAAAATTAATTGATAAAAATGTACACAATACGGCCATCGAGCTGTAGGCTAGTGATACTTTTTTCTACAATTTTTTGATGTCTATAATCATGTGTTCATACATACTTGGGAAAAATCCTCAACATCTATTGGCCCATTTCAGTCAGGTGACCGTCCATTATCATACGGAGAAAAACAGTCAATTTAAGAGTATTGTCACGGGCGGATGAATAAAATAAAAAGGCAGATCTACAGTGTTTTGTCCTCTCTCGGAGGTTCATTCTATCGCTGGATGCACTTGGGCTGGGCCCTCGTGCATCGCTTGCACTAACCCCCGACCGTGCATTATCCTAACAGTTAACACACGGTCTAGCGATGATAACTTTTCATTGTACAATGAAACGTTTTATAATCAATCCACATATTCTCTCCCTAACGGACGGTGATATACGGTGATCATTAATATCACGAATCAAAGCCAAAAAATTAATGATATTTTGTCAATTTTTTCCCTTGCTGACACACACATTTGAAATTGAAAGTGGATTCGCTTTGTTTGTGGACATTACAGAAAGACCGCTAAAGCCAGATTGCTCTGTTAAAAGACACACACACATACCCAGATGGACACGGTGGACTATGTCCAGGCGCACAGATGGTTCACTTACCTTTTTAACCACGGGGAAGTTCAACTAAATGAGCAAATACAATTCTTAATAATGAATTTAATATATCTTTTTCGGGGGAGCTCCTCACTGTCTCTTGTCCATGGGCCCACGCGGACAAGAGACAGCAGTATTGAGGGAAGACATTGCACATGTCATGCACGAAATCAAAGAAACGTTATGTTACACATATATGGTCTACCACATACTACAAAAACCATCTTGAATTTTTGTTGCAATCTATTTGACCTTGGACCGCTCTCCTTCCTGCACATGAAAGACTTTTATTCATACTCGACTGGCACCCCCTCCCCCCCCCCTCGTAACTCACCCATGGACATGTAATAGTTGTATTCGTATATGGTCCGGCTTGGACGCTCTACTGTCAATGAATACGTTTTACACGCATGGTACTTTGCAGGTCACCGTTTTGTAGCCATTCACCCCCTCACTGTAACCCGGGTCATTACCCTCTACTTCTATACTGAGGACTTCATGTTTGTTCTCATGAAAAACGTCTTCCCACTAATCCAGTATACGTTAGTGACCTCGTTGCACTGTGGGGCGTTGGAAAGTGAATACAAAGTAAACCCTTAACTTTTCCCTTACCCCCTCCCAAGCAGATTCATACTTTTTCACCATCATTAGGTTTAATTACCCTCTACAGCCCCTTGGTTATTTTTCAATAACCTGCTCCAAGAGCCTATCGGATTAATAAGTATTGCCGGTACGTATGGCGACATGCGTGTCGTGTTTTCTTTTTTTTTCAGCGATAGGAAATGTAAAAGTGTCATGGAGCTGTTATCCTGCGTTACACTGTGTATAATCTACACACATTATTTAGGTCATGTATGTAGTTTGACCAATATTAGCCTCTGTAATTGTTATCCATACATTGTTCTATAGCATGCTGCTTAATGATTAATATACTGTGTTCACTTTGAGTCCCATATGGAACTGATTGTGATTGTGTTAAATTTTACCTTCACTGCTTTGAGGGCAAAATCAGCAGACAAAGCAAAAAAGTTTTTAATACATCGTACTACATGTAACACAGATCACCGGGAGGCAAAGTTAACTAAGTTAAAGTGATTCTTTAATTCACTTTGCAATCCTCCCTCATAGGTAATGCATCTGTCAATTACTGAACTTCATTATTTTGCTTCAAACGCTGGATTTGAAACAATCATAACTTCCTTAACTTCTAATAACTTCCATAACCAATTAAAAACAAAACAATTATGACGAAGAAACCGGAAAGTTGGGTTACTTACTTTTCAACTTCTAATAGTAAGAGGCTCTCATACCGTCGTTCGTCCCCCTTTTCGTTATTGTTGTTGACAGAATTGATGTTTCAAAGACCAGTGAAGCCAGTCGAGCGAGAGAGACATTCCTCCACGAATAACAACCAAAGTTTTTGAAGTCTTTTATCTCCTATACAACGCCTTTTCTAGAAGATTTTCTAATCAAGAGCTTCGGCTCTTTCAGGTTCCTTCCCTCCTGGGCAAAAACTGTGTGCCTTGGCGGAAAGCCCTGACAAGACTTTGTATGTATGTGTGTATGTTGTGGAAAGAGTACGCACGTGCTATCAAGTAAACAAATCTGATTGGCCAATCAGCAGTGCGGTATCTTGACGTTCGTCAGCAATGCTTCGAATGGTCTCGTAGTATTATCAGGGTTGTGTAGTACGTCTGCATATATGTAAATCGCCTGACTCAAGAAATTCAGACCAGGGTTGCCATTGGCCGGGCAATTCCCGGTTTAGACGAAAAGGGTCTCATTGAGTGGACTTTTGAAAAGTGTGAGATATGACAGTAAAACATAAACGATGTTTTGTTAACATCAATCATGTTATCCCTAGTTCAGCCTCTGGCTCTCAGTTTCATTTTTGCGATGATAACCGCAACCTTTGTAATCATGCATACACGTGTATGAATGTGTGTGTATGTATGTCCGTAACGCTCTACCTTGAAAACACGATATCACAAGAAGGGAAGCTTGGACAAATCTCATATTGGTACATAGGTGAACCTCACTGAGTAAAAGAACCCTATTGTTTTTGGTGGAGGTTAAATGGCATTTGGGGTCAACAGTGGGCAAATTGTGAAAACATTGTAAACACAATATATCGAGAACGGAAGCTTGGACAAATCGCATATTTGGTATGTAGGTGTACCTCATTAAGTAGAAGAGCCTTATTGTTTTGGCGGAGTTCAAGGTCACTTGAGGTAAACAGGGGTCAAACTGAGAAACTTGTTAACATGATATCTCAATGAGGGAAACTTGAATGGATCTCATGTTTAACTTGCAGGTGTGCCATATTGAGCAGAAGAACCTTAATGTTTTTGGTGGAGGTCAAAGGTCATTTGTCGTCAACAGGGGTCAACTTGTAAAAACTTTGTAAACACAATATATCAACAATTAAGGGAAGCTTGGACAGACCTTATATGTAATGCGTAGGCGCATCACATTGAGTAGGAAAACCCTATTGAATTGGTGGATGTCAAATGTCATTTGGGGTCAACAGGGGTCAAATTGTTAAAACTTTGTTAACATGATATCTCACGGAAGGAAGGTTGGACAGATCCATGTGTAATGTGTCAGTGTTGCACCACTGCAATATGCAGTTGTGCTAGATGTTAAATTTATTAAAGTTAATCCCAAATCCCAGTAAAGTCAATACAGCCCTTGCACATAAATTTGCCATTCAGTGGCTTTAGGTAAGCTTACCTCATGAAACGAAGATGTATACTTAAAGGGATTGACCACTGAAGAAAACTGATATTTCATTACAAAAATTGGAATATTTTTTCTCTCTATAGTGGTAAAAACCTTATCTCAATAGCATGTTCGGTTTGTAAGTTAAAAACTTTTTAATGAAATAATTATTTCAAAATGGCACATTGCGCAATGGGAACTTGTGGTATCACCCAGGCATAACTTCATGAATATTCTTTGCATTCCTTTATAATCTTCACTTAATTTTCACAAGTCTACAATATACCTAAACTACATTGAAGGTTTAAACGAGGACTTCCGTTTCGATGAAAAACAGAGAGCTCTTGCAATAATTTGCCACTGCTTTATATTGGTAAACTTGACGCATGTGGAAATCTTAATTGATCGGAGAACTCTTTCTTCAGACAGCGATATCATGAGTTAGAAACACGGTATTGACAGAATGTCTGAAATGCAGTGGAAAAATTATTCTTTTTCATTTATGAGAACTCCTTCAATTGTAAGTAAAATATGCCTTTAAGTTTATTTAAAAGAAAAAACCTAATGAGCGTTTGTCGAACTATAATCCCGATTGATACTGTACCTAATCTCTATATTTGTTGTCGCTCGTCCCCTCCCAATCCCCACCCCAAATACCACATCCCCGACTCCCCCCCCCCAAAAAAAAAAAATAAGGGAGATGAGAAAGTGGTGGATTTTGATGAAACTTTTTTTGCAACTTAACTGGATGTAGGTAATCTGCTCAATCTATCCTGTAGTTTTATTGTGGTAAAGAAAAATATGTCTTTCAATCGATACTGTCAAATTCAATACGACAGACAAGAATCTTAAAAAAAAAAACTTCCGATTCGACGAGAAAGATTGGTCAGTTGGAAGTCATTTCATAGATTTGACATATCGTTAAGTCTATTGGCAAAAATGCATGTATGGTGGATGCATCAACGGTAATACACAACAACAATATATTGTACAGATGTCAGTACTCCTAGCAGCATCCACTGAATAATAACGTAGATGCAGGTGTATCCCGGTGAAGGGGGGGGGGGGTACCCTGAGAGTCCCGGGCCCGTATTCAGGGGAGTTCAGGGGATTCGAAGGACCCCCATAAGATATGGAGTTCCGCTGAGCCTATGATTGTAGGCCTACCTTAGCAAAATATATAATGAGTTATAATTTGTTGGTCATAATTGTCAGGTGAAATGTTCCCCTTTGTGGTAAAATTGCTGCATACGGGCCTCGGTTCGATGACTGAAACTTAAGAAACAGAGTGTCCTGCATCGTGTATAATCCAGGTATACTAAGGCTAAAACCGGTATGGCTGTAAATTTAGTAAAAGTGTGACAAATGAAATAGATATCGGTGCCTAGTCGATCACGTTATATAAGCAGGGGTAACAGTAGTTGAAAAATTTTCGAAGTACATAAATCAGTTACGTAGATCTGACTGTACCACCTGGAGGCAATTGTACCAATTCGAAAAATCTCCCTTCCCCTATCACCGTCACCCACCTTTTGATATGGAGAGGGAAAATAAGAAATAGGGGAGGAACGAGAGTAGAGAAGATGAAGGTACACATTATTTAAAAAGAAGGGGAACAAGATTCCAAAGGAAACTGGTGCAAATTACGAGAAAGAAGGGTCAAACAGGAAATGTTTCCAAACTAAGTCAAGCCTACCCGAAACCTGACTTCTCATGATTGTCTCAAGTATAGTGGGAGATCGTCAGGTCGATTCGGTGTTTACGAAGAAACAGGGTAAGTCAGCCACCACCCTCCGCCCCACCACTCCAACCACCCCTCCCCCTTCCCCGTACCCATGCTGGAAAATCACAATCGGGAATGTAAAACTAACCATAATACAATATGTTGATAATCAGAATAGTTTTGCTTTCTTTGCTTTTATTATGTGATTTTTCCATATTACTTTTTTATTACTCTGTCTTTGTGTGGGACCAGCGTTCTAACTATGTTTTCCTTTCCTTTAATAGCACGGGGTATGTAAATGCCCTTGGTTAAAGTGAAATTCCATGCAATGAATATTTCTGTTTGGCGGGAAGTTTGAACATATCATGTTGGCCATGGAAAGTTCATTTCAAAACGTCAAGAATATGAATGAAAATGGTTTGAAACGGATTAAGTAATTAGTTAGAAGACATGTTCCTTGCCTGGAATTCCCCTTTAAAGAAATTTGTCATTCAATGGCAAAGCGCCAGGTAAAGAAACCTTCAGATAGGTATAAAGAATACGAGGATAATTCGACACACATATTGAAGGTCTGTGATTAAGCCGATTCTTGTATGGTCTCAAACACTTGCAACCTTTTACGAGTATCTCTACAGCTTTCTATATTTACTTAGCTTTTATACTTCTTCAGTGACTGCAGTTTTGAGATGCAAATGGCCTATCATACCAATAAGACCAAGCAAGGTCTTACATAGTTAGTCTGGCAACACAGGGATGTGAATGACAAAGTGGTCTATGTAGTTAAAGTTTTAACAGTGGGAAAGATAGTTTGTTTTCTCTCTGTTATAGTCAAACTGTAAAATTACGGCAACCTTGACTCCTATGTGTGGGGATGCACTTTGCTCTTTTAATTCACTTAATCTCTTTCCATTTCATTTTGAGACAATTAAAGGCCTACGTCAGTCTATGGTTGAAGTAGCGACGTTATTAACCAGGTACTGGGACCAAGGACGAGCAGCCAAAGGAGGAGAGGTTTAAGCTATCGTCGGGAATATTAATAAAACAGAACGGAAGAACAAAGACAAGTAATGAATAATAGCAAGGTTTGTGCTACTTTCTTCGATTCAAAACTTCGAGGTGAATCCTTAAAAAAAAAAGTGCGTTGTAGGGGACTGCTTTCACGTCATTGTTAAAATGATAAATTAAGACGTGGTAGTGCGGGGATCGCGATTACACTTTCATTTGAAGGATCATAATCCAGGGATACGACGATTCAGGTCAACTAGAAGGTGCGAGGTTAAACTCCTTAAAATCATCAGAAAAGATTTTAAAAGTATTTTGCAATAAGGATTATCGTCAATTTACGTTAATTCCTTCACATATTCGTCCGCACGCTAATTATTACGACCTCATTAAGGTTTGTGTTCTTGCCATATTAAGTTCTATTGATCTTATTAGTCTAGTTTGTAAAAGTAATTAAACCCAACATCCCGCTAAGCAACAGGTTAATTAAAACCACTCTGTGTTTCATGAGCTTCAAAGATCGTTTACTTGTCAAGCTGTTAAAGGGAAATAACTTGGCGTTTGCTTTGCAGGAACGAACCATATTTTTGTAACCAATATTTATTGACATAGAATGATAGATGATTTAAAATAAGGAAGGACAGTCTTCTTTTCATGAAATAAGTTTCTCACATGTAGAAATTCAGTTACTTGTCGCTCAACAACAATGATTTGTTCACCCAAACTTTTCAAAATTCAAATGATGCATGTTTCGTTATCACATGCATAACACTTTGAGGAGGTGAAACTTGCTGCAGATGTTTATTGATGAGATTGAATGGTTAAACAATGATTAAAAGCTATTTTCTTTGTACGCCATGTTGCTATATCCTAAACGCCCTATATTCCCTTCAAGCCCTGGGTAAAATAGTAGACACCTCCGTACTGTCAGCCTGTTCAAAACAGAGTATCATTGACTCGGAAGGGATCAACCCAGACAAGGTTTGCTCTCAGCAGCATGTGAACGACTAGATTTGCAAAGTCTTTCTCGACGAATGAATTCCTCCCCCTCCCCCCCTTTTTATACATTCCTCACAATTCGAGCTGCAGCCTACTTATACCCAACCGAGGATATGTACTCATCTAGTAATCGCGTTTCCCTATGATCGCCGTCCGCCGGGGGGGGGGGGGGGGGGCAGCGATCAATGAGGGGAGGAAACACTCCACCGGGAGAGCATTATAGTAAATATACAGAAATTTCTTAAGATGTGGAGGAACCGAGATCAGGAACAAAAACTTTTCAGCCCAAGCAGACTCTGCAAAGTCTAGTGAACGACATGCATCGAGACAGGTACATAGTTTTGTACCGTCAGTAGCCTCATCGCCGTCCACCCCTCAAAGTGTAATAGCTGCATATTTTGCGCTGTCGAAGGATGAGCTAAACGTAAACCTTGACGCATGCGCTACTAGCACCCAAAGTTCAGTTTAGAGTGATTGCGTGTGTACTGAAAAACCAGAAGGATAAGATTATGTTTGATCTTAACTTTTTCTTTACTTTTAAATGTACACGCCATGTTGTACATGGATGGACATTTTTCAATGAAGGAATGTGACAGTAACTACTTTGAAAAGCGACGGAATAGGCATTAAAACAGTAAAAACTTGATTTCATGTTTGAAAATCAACGGTTCTTACTATAAGCGCCTATACAATGAATACGCAACAGTACATGTACAGGTTTCACTGGTGTACCAAAAACGTACTTCTCAAGTCATCGCTTCTGGCCGGTTTCGAGGATTGTAGTATTTGCATGGTGAAAGGAAGCACTGTATTTACAAATAACCTACGAACTGATCACAACGTTGCTGCGTCAGTAATCCTGAGTTGTTTTGACTAACTGAATATTCCAGACTAGTGTAGCCTACTTCCCATTGGCTTGTTCAAAAACGCACACCGTTGATTTGAATGAAAACTGTCAACCACTACATTATCGTAGTCTACACTTTTTGTCGTTGTGTTAGAAGAATTTGAAATCAAATGGCAGAATTAACCAATTGAAACCTATTTATTTTCCCGGATTGTCTGAATGGTGCAATTAAAAGCGGCAAGAAACTTTTGGAGATGAAATTTCAATGTCTTTACTTTTCGACTACACACACAATCACTTTAACCTCCTAGCAGTTGCGTGTTTATTTTCCATTCGACTCAATCCCTTTGACAGGTAAAGAATGAGTCCTTATACGTGATAGATGATGGTTCCTATTTCCTCGCGGTCAAATGTTTGGGAAAAGACATCATCAACAAATACAGTCACCTAGGCAAATAGGCAAATGCTCAAAATATTTTTCCTAACAATTAGACCCTGGATATTGCATAAGCTCAGATAGACCCTGGACGTGACAGTTGACCCAAAACACGATGCCAGG
The DNA here is from genome assembly GCA_021234535.1 of Stichopus chloronotus. Taxonomy (NCBI): domain Eukaryota; kingdom Metazoa; phylum Echinodermata; class Holothuroidea; order Aspidochirotida; family Stichopodidae; genus Stichopus; species Stichopus chloronotus. The sequence goes on along the minus strand of CM037829.1, from coordinate 33,396,902 downwards.
CGACCAGTGGCGGAGTAACAAGGGAGGGGTAAGGACAGGAAAGAGGGACTCAGAGCCCCAAGTAACAAATAAGGGGCTGAAGGTATATGTTTAGCCCCACACCCACTGTTTTCCAAGTGCTCCGAGAGTAAATGAAAGAGGATGCATAACTCATAATGTAGACCTTGAGTCTCTATTTCAGGGCTGGGATGCTGCTTAGGATGCACACGAAATGTCGTTTCCGGCCATCTGGGTGACTTGTAAAACCAAAACTTTTGTAGTACGCTCGAGTCAACCGATAGTGGCGCGCTTAGAATAGTCCTGCCGCACTCCATCCCCCAATATTTTGCTCCCCTGTACCTGCAGGCGACATGCACATAGCGGTATAAATCGAGGACGAAACATGAAAAAAAAAAAAAAAAAAGGTTTGGAGCGTCTCATTGTCTAGTTGGCATAATTTCAGTGCTTAACCTGACCTGTATCATGTTGGCACGAATTCTTTATTGTGGTTAAATGATCATTACTGTTTGCTTCCGAACTCAAATTAAAGCGTTCCTCCAGTTGAGAGACACTCTTTCCACCCGTCACAGAAACAATCTCCGTTTCTTTCCTGATATGGCATTCGTCAAAAGTGGGCAAATAAAACTTAAACCAGAAAGCCAAAAGGCTTGTGATTCCTTGCTACATGGTTATATCATAACAAACATGAATTATCCACATGACAAGTATGAGATCAACTACAGTCATGTTTCTTGAAACACCACATTAATAAGACTTTAACCCAAAATAACCTTTTTTTTGGACCTAAAATGACATTTGACTTCCACCAAAAGCAATAGGGATAACCTACTCAATGTGACCAATCCACACACCAAGTATGACATCAGTCACAGTTATCCTTCTGGAGATATCGTGTTTACAAGGTTTTTACAGATTGACCCCTGGAGACCTCAAATGACCTTTGGCCTTGACAAACAACATTAGGGATCATCTACTCAATATGGCCAACTTATACACCAAGTATGACATCAGTCACAGTTATCCTTCTGGAGATATTGTGTTCAAAAGGTTTTTACAGTTTGACCCCTGGTGACCTCAAACGACATTTGACCTCCACCAAAATCAAAAGGAGTATTCTACTTACTTATATACAATCCACACACCAAGTGTGACATCAGTCACAGTTATCCTTCTGGAGATATTGTGTTTACAAGGTTTTCACATTCTGACCTCTGGTGACCTCAAATGACCTTTGACCTTGACCAAAAACAACAGAGACGTTGCATATCATATGGGCATTCCATATGCCAAGTATGACTTCCCTCAGAGTTACCCTTCTTGAGATATTATGTTTACAAGCAAAGGAGTCACATACATACACACGAACGCACACACACATACACACACGACATCACCATCGGATAGATTCCTTGCCTACCTTCGGCAAGGAATCAAAAATGATGACACGCAGAGATGATAATGATGATGACGTCACCAATTCGTTGTGTTTGCAGGTTCCATACATCGCTGTACCCATCGCAGTATTTTCTTTTTAAATCTTATGTGAGAAGAGCATTGATATTCCATCGTAATTGAACGAATCTGTCCCTGTTTTTTTTTTTTCAACAAGACTCAGCATCTTCATTTTATATACTTTATCTCTCTCTATGTCTAAGTGTGATATTTCTAGAAGTTTAGCAAAGAAATAATGATTTACATGACAATGTATAGCTACTTAAAAATGACTCTCCGTGCAGGTACTCTTTACTTTTCTTTATATCACCATGTATTGATTCATCGAAGCGACATGTTTTCACCCTGAAAGTACCTCTCCGTATCATCCCATATCGCACGATGATGCAGGAAATACCCTCTCGAGGAACGGGATTGCGAAAAGGTTGAAACTAATTCGCACGAACAGCGGGCGAATTACGAACGAACAACCTCCGTTATTCTGACAAATCTAAAAACACCTAATCATAAACCTGAGCTTAATAACAATCGGCTCGTGCCAGCAATTCGTTTCGTTTTGTTCTCTCAATTTTTTTTTTTGCTTATGAATAGCTATAATCAAACGATAAAACCTGTGATTAATGTACCAGGTCTTATGATATGTACAGTCCTTTTTCGCATTTCACAACTTTCCAGAATTCAGTTGATGAGCATATACTGTCGATGCCCTCTCCTGACCTTACAAACAATTTCCCGCTTCATTCATCTACACTGAAAGATCTGGTGGAGTTATAATAAACCTCTTCCTTCACTACTTCAGTATTGTATTTCGGGAGGTGAAGAGAAAATCTCGTGGCGACAGATTTGTTAATATTTTTTTGTTTACATTTTTTCTAGATTATCACCTCGATATACCGTAGGCAATACGTTTGTTGCGGAAGCCATTCCAATTGTTACTGTATAACGACGCACGAAAGTAACGCAACGAAGGCGATAACTACCCTCGGAAAATTCTTGGAAATATTGCGCAGTTGCCATTGGGAAGGAAAATAAACTTTGCATGCAGAAACTGCAAGGTCAGCCACTAACCGTTGCTATGCAACAGTCTTAACACAAAGTCCATTTTTTTGTCGTGAAACAGGTCCATTGCATTATTAATGACACAAACGGTTAACATGCTGTGCGAGCTTTTTCTTATCTAAATCAATTGACAACTTAAGTTCCAAAATTGTTAACTTGCATAAACTATTTGAAACGCAAATTAATTTGCGAAAAGTCATTAAAAATTAAAAACATTAAAAATTACAATCTTTACAACAACACCTTTTTAAAAAAATTGTGAACTTTGTGATGAAAGTTGCAGTCCATGAAACAATGCGGAATACTCCATTGGACTGGGAAAGGGGGGAAACGCTTTTTCAGAAACAACCTCCTCCTACACCCCCACCCCCTCATCCTCCACAACCCCTCACTGAGGATAACAAAATCATGATGCTGCCTCTCCCATAAGCATAGAACCCTTTCGCTCAGCAATTATGTTGATAATGCCACATAATGGTTGCATTCTGTTTTAGTTACAGATAAGTCACATGCCTACGTAATAAAGTCCGTGAGAAATAAATGTTACGTGGTGACTCATTGATGAGTTGAACAGCTTCTGTAAACAGTCTGGTATTTTGCTTGCTCACCCAGTTGGCTTGTCATGCAGTCATACCACCCAGGATATAGGCTACATGTATTTCCATGTCGGGGTTGCCATCGGAAACCCTACAGGGGACATGAACTTAGGGAATAGATAGCTGGAATACACATAACCTGGTAGCATTTCTCGGAATTGCTATTCAAAGGACCCATTTTCATTCAGAGCCAATACTTCTATCTTCGAAAAATTCCTTGGGACCACCTTCTTCCTCCCTCCCAACTGTTAAAATTACTCCTCCTGACTTAAAAATTACACCAATTAGTGTTTCTCGGATAAAATATTCACAGCCAGTAGGTACCTCCTTCATTGAGTTTTCAGCACCACCTGACCGATCAATCCAATCCAATGTGGAATTCAGATCAATTGTATTATCGGTCAATTCATTCGTTTAGCTTATCGCTACGAAAAACGCAATGTCAGCAGGCTTTGGTGACAAATTCCATTCAACTCCGTAGAAGTCATACGCATACCTCATGCACATTGCTCTAATGCTATTGGCTGATGCAGAGCTTCTAATTTGAAGAGAGACACTACTACCATCGCACGTAACTGTGTAGATCGACTGCCAACAGTGTAATTGGACCGGGGAGTTGCTTCCGAATAGCAACTCACTGATTGGACACTCTACTCTGTGGTACCGCATGTGCATGCACACAACTTATCACTACCAACCATTTGAGTTATAATAAGCACCGCCTACCAAATGGGTGATAGGCCAATGGCCATCATGATTAATGCATCAACTTTTGGGCTCAGTGAAAGAAATGTTCGACCGTCTCCAACAGGCTCTCCTGGGCGGCCGCCACTTAGGGGCAGCAGTCACAGAGACGGTACGCAGGCTAGTTCATTCAGTCAGTGATTCAGTAAGGGCACGATGCTTTTTCTTGGTGTCAACCCGCGTTTTTTAACTTTTTCTTTATTCTGTTCCTTTAGTCACTACAAATACGTTTAGGAAACAAATTAAAAATGGAAACGGCAAGCACCGATTCTCGAAAAAAAATCTAGCAACAGTACGTGATTGGTCAATTCAAGGGTAGCAACAATTTACATACGATGACGTGTACAAGTATGCCATTCTGATTGGTCAACGTCATCGTAGACCGCGTGTCTTTCTCAACCCGGGAAGCGAGAGAGCCTCGAGGCTCTTAGCACTGGTAAATCATTTGTCGGACCATAAACACGTCTCTCTGACTCTGTATTATGTCACCGTTTATACACTCTCCAGGCCCGTATGCAGCTTTTTCAGTGTGGGGAGGGGGGGTTGATTTTACCACAAGTGGAACATTTTCCCGATAACAGTGACCAACAACTTAAAACTCATTATATATGTTGCTAACGTAGGCCTACTGTCATAGGCTGAGCGGAACTCCAGATCTTGTGGGGAGGGGTTCGTCCGAACCCCTGAACCCCCCCCCCCCCCGGATACGGGCCTGCTCTCTCTTCTTCTCGTCAACGTCATGTGATTCTAATCATCAGCTAATCTTCATTAATTTGTGATTCCAGTCGAATCATTAACAAACGAAACTCTGATCGATCGTAAAATTTAAATGGAACCTCTCTCTCGGGATTTTTCTGTTCTGTCTCTCTATGTGTAATTGGAACGCTCTGTAACGTCTTGGACCCCGTCGCTGGGGCAGTCATACCACGACTGTGAAAACAACCTAAAACCTCGTACTTGACAGTAAGGTTTTAAGTATGTATTTGCATTTTGTATCCAAACAGTTTCCTCCGCCAAGCCATTAAGATGAGTTGCGCTCAAAATCCACTGCCAGGACTAGCTGCTAGCTGCCATGATGATGAAAACAAGGCACACAATCAAGTTCCGTTTCCGTGTCATACAGTAATTGTAAAACGTCCCTCAGAGTCAGTTTTTTTTCTCCGTTCAAACGTATGACAAAGGACACTCTCCTCGCAATCATTAGGCCTACAGCTCTAATTATCTTTCCGACATGTAGGCTAAACAGCCCACGCCTCATTGATAAAGGGGCTCTATACATCCAATCGTGGGGATATATATACGTTAAGGGCGCCAGCTCGATAAACTGAGTGTTTTTCTAGTGTCCTGTCTGTACGCTTTTTTTTTCTATTATATGTTTCCACGTACGAAAAATAAATGAAATGAAAAAAAGAAGAAATACTGCTTTGAGGGGTCTCCCAAAGAGGTAGATTTCTCATTTTCATCTAGGCAAATGAGCGTCTAACATTTCTGCACCCCTAAGTTGAGTTAAACACGGTCTGCATTAACAACAGGTCCCGCTAGTGGGTCAGTCATGCATGTACCCCTCAGTCACATTAAAAAAGAAACAATATTTATGGACACAGAATTATAGGTTCTTCAAAATAATGCAGGACGGAAGTCTTCTTGTCAAGATTAAGTTTCTCACAGACAGAAATTCAGTTATTTGTTGCTCAAGAATAATCTGTTCACCACTAAAATTCAAATAATGCTCTTTGCAGTAACTCATCCCTACACTGTCCTACCATTGATTGTAGGACGTCCAACGATATTTTACTCAGTTATTTTTCTCTTTTCTATTTGCAATACTAGTAAAAGCCCACAGACGACGCTCGTACTGTGAAACTGTTATATCGCCCAAATGGATTTGAGCGTGAGTGGTGAGCTCTGGCGTATGCCTAACTAAGGTATAACAATCTGATTATGACAGACCGGCGCCACGTTTTGTCTGCGTAGCACTTCTTTGGCGGCGTCTATGGCTGTAAGCGAGTACGGATGAACGAAACGAGTAGAGTAAGAGACGTGGATCGAATCTTCTAGTAATCTCAAGCGAGAGGAGGAGGGGGGAGGAGAGGGAAAGAGTTAACGGATGATGCCTTAATGTGCCCTAAATGCCAGGTGCCCCACAGTCAGTGCCAAACGTCCCCCAAATCCCCAACACTCTATAACGCCTACTTGAGATTTCCCAATGCCCCACGGAAGGGGTGAGTGACGGTTGTGACCATCTATCTATCTATCTATCTATCTATCTATCTATCTATCTATCTATCTATCTATCTATCTATCTATCTATCTATCTATCTATCTATCTATCTATCTATCTATCTATCTATCTATCTATCTATCTATCTATCTATCTATCTATCTATCTATCTATCTATCTATCTATCTATCTATCTATCTATCTATCTATCTATCTATCTATCTATCTATCTATCTATCTATCTATCTATCTATCTATCTATCTATCTATCTATCTATCTATCTATCTATCTATCTATCTATCTATCTATCTATCTATCTATCTATCTATCTATCTATCTATCTATCTATCTATCTATCTATCTATCTATCTATCTATCTATCTATCTATCTATCTATCTATCTATCTATCTATCTATCTATCTATCTATCTATCTATCTATCTATCTATCTATCTATCTATCTATCTATCTATCTATCTATCTATCTATCTATCTATCTATCTATCTATCTATCTATCTATCTATCTATCTATCTATCTATCTATCTATCTATCTATCTATCTATCTGTATATTCGTCTTTCTCTCTTACTATCAGTCTGTCTGCCTGTTCATATTTTTGTCAGTAAGTTTGTCTGTATGTTTATATATCTATATTGCTATCTGTCTAGTATTGTATCAGATAGTCATCAAACGTGCCGATGTTTGTAGTTGTGTACACAGATGTAGGACCATCGATATATCGATTGAAAGGCAGTCTTGTACTGTCACGTAAATACAGATCACCCATTGAAGACTCCAGCAATGATAAGTTGTTGTAGCAATGATGGGTTGCAATGATGATGGACTGTTATGTCCCTCTTGCAGCAATTACCTTTTGAACACAATGGATCATCACAGAAAGACGTACCGCATAGAATAGGTTCTTAATGTGATTAAAAGAACAAAGGAACACAGAGGCGGAGACACCGGCTACTTGAAACCACACCAAAGAAGTGTGTGCTATTGTGTTTGCTTGCCAGAGGAAAGGTGTGTTGTGAATAACCAAGCAAAGCATTATACTTTGGGGCTTTCATTCGTTGGTAACTCCAATTATGTGAATGATTAAATACACTGAGATTTTATAGAGATAACGGTTCAGAAATACACAGGAAGTAATTTTCACCTACATGAAATTTAAATTTGAAAAAAAAAAGATCTGAAAAGATCTGAACTTAGGGTAGAACCAAGGGCTTGACAAGTAAGTCGTGATTCCTACTGTTCGTATATGTTTACTGTATTTCTTAGGCTATACATGTTACGTTGTAATGTCTAAACTAAATCACGGCCGGAACTGTAAATAAATTAACCGGCTGGTGAATAAACTGAGGAATAGATGGATGGTAGGAATGTGAATAGATGTATGCATGAATGAATGGATGGATGAACGAATGAATGTATCTCAATAAACGATAGATGGATGAATGATAGATGGATGACAGATGGAAGGATTGATAATAGATGGATGAATGGATAATAGATTGATGATAGGTGGATGATTTATGGATAATGGATGACTGGCGAATGAATAGATGAATAGTTCGGAAATGAATAGATCCGGGATGGATGAGTGAGTAATTGAATGATATTTCATTGCGTGAACGGATGTATGCATTGATGATATATGGATGGATACTAAATTGATGATAGATGGATGCTGTATGGAAAAATGGATGACTGGCTGATGGATGAATAGAAGGATCATAAGTGGATGAATGTATGATAGATGCATGAATGGATGGCAGATAGACAAAAGATGGCTGTATGGATGAAAGCAGGAGTACTATATGGATGGAGAGGTGATAGATGGATGGAATATAGATAAATGGAAGAAGGATGGAAAATATGTGGATCGAATTTTTTTTTTTACAAAAAATCAACGTTGACGTTGCTCCGTAATGCATCTCAGTAAATAAAAAGACTTGGCAATCTACATGAATTCGATACACGGTGGATTGCGCCTAGGCTATAGTGATGTTGCTCCGAATCTCGATCGTGCTTGTCATTACTTCATTATTACACTCACGACACTAAACTTTGCATTAACTTTTTATCCTAGATTCTATACATTTCGTTTTACATTCCTACATAAACTAAAACAAATACCTGAAATGGAAGATTTAACACCATTCAGTGTTGGGAGTGGTCAAGGCGTTTGAAGCTTATAGCAACAGACAGGACCCGATACCTGAATGGGTCACAATAATATGATGGCGTGTTCATTCAACACCAATCTAAGGTTTTACCATCTCAACCGACCGTGTGCAAGAACTTTAATGCAAACTCTGAATTTTGATCTAAAACCGTAAAAGCCTCGGCAGTCACCCGAAGTGAAAAAAATAAGCTACAGGCTTCCGCCACCCTTGTTGAATAACTGTCCTTTGTGGCCAGTAAACACCACAAATAAATTATCTACTATATTATATATGACAATATTATTGATTTATTAATCGCAGCCGCGTCCCAGAATGCATCGTAATCAAGCATCCCAAATGTGTTACAAATACGTAACTTCCGAAACAAGCATTCACTATCAAACGGAAATTTTCCCGAGGAAAAAAACTAAAAGGTCTTCTCTGGTAAGTTAGTCGACTTACCTTAGAAAAGCATTAAAACAGACTTCCCACAATCGTCATGAAAAACGTACAACACGGCATTCACTACTGAAAACTAACTTGTCAAATTTTGCTCTTCTAGAGGCCCGCGGTTTCTCTCTTTTCACGAGGGCTGGTCAGCTGTGTTATGAGAGAGATCGATATTCTTACAAGGTGGGCCCGTCATCTCAAAGGATTGGCCATGGTGTAGCCAAATAATCAATACATCGATCGCATTATTAGTTGATTCCTCGTTCATGATACGTCTGTTGATGCACGTGTATTTAATCGCTGGCCAATTAGGAGGAAGGGGACCATTTTTTTTTTACAATTCTGTAACTTGTGCCTCACGGACTTGTTACGTAATACTTATCACTTGTTACCGTTTTCCCAGAAACGGGAACTAGATCGTATCACGACAGTAGCTGGAAGAAATGAAGACGGTGAAGAAATAGATGAGGAACTTTGAGATTGTACCGACAATCATGCATTGTTTTGTCGATGAAACAGAATTTCAGTCACTCTACAAAGTACATAGCAGTCTATCCGCAACCACCCAAAAAAGAGCTTCCTTCTCCTCACATTTTATGTGTGACGTTTCGTGATGTCACGTGATTTTAAACGCTAATGAACTAAAAGAGGTGGCATTTCAAGCGTAATATCTCAACATTTATAAACTATCAAAGAACCACAATCATGAAAACTATGTATTTGCCAAATAATAGATAATACTGTTGATGGCCACTTCGCCGATCAAGCATGTGTAAAAGTATGATACAAAATCAACAGGTCACATCGGTAGCTACGGAGAACATACCGATCTGCTACGTTGGCCATAGAGATAGCACCAGTCCAAAATGCGGGCCGTATTACGTAAATAACAGTCGCACATGTGCTGCAAAGTGAATATTTAGGTATCTTTCATTGTACTTTCCATGACGTCATGAACAGTATCTAGCCACGTTTCTCATTTTCGAGAGGCAGTTATTCCCTGGTTCAATATTTCTTGATCCAAATTCAGTGGTTTGCTCTTCAACTGATCTCATTATTGGGTTGAGCGGACCGTGTAGACAGGAACGAGGCCTCTTTGTCAATTTTGGTTAGGCTATGGCCTAAATAAGACTTGTTCTTAGTTTGGCAGTTTTTTATTTTATTGTTTCCCAATTTAAGACTTGAGTAAGTCAAACTCCTAACGGTATACCGTACATGGAAGCGAAGCGTGATAATTTTCCGTGTATTGCGTACCTCTGTGCATGATCGCAGAGACTGCAGGCCCTCTGCATATTAACAATACACATCTGAGAATACCATGATACGGTGCCCATAGTCTACAGTCGCACTGTTAATCAGGGAACTGTTGAAACGTTCCAAAATAATCTGGGGCAGGAGCAACCATGGACAGTAAGTAGGTGGTTGCGACATTGGTTATCATATTCTCTAGTTTCCGTCTTGTTGTTCATCGACACTAATCCGAAGAAATGTGCCCTCGAACCTATTGCTACTCATCTCGACCACTCCCACGGGCGATGATTGCAGTTAGCATAAACGTAGTTTCTGTACTAGTTAGTTACTCTTGAAATCTTGAAACAACTGTCTCATGGTAACGATCAAAGGCGTGGAAGTGAGGATACCCCCAAAAGCACCCATTACACGATATCCCTGCATAGGTGGAAAAACGATTCATAAATGAGGGAGAAGTCAGAGAGAGAGAGGGGGGTGGTGTTAGATGTTTGTTTGTGTGTCCGTTTCCTCATCATCAGTGGCTCCTTATCGGCTACTTCGGCGGGACTGTGAATGAGCTGAGTGGTGAAGGTCAGAGCTTTGCTATGCCGGTGGTAACTGAGCCTGAGGTCAAGAGTCATGTGGTTAGAATTCAAAGGTTATCGTGAGGTGAGGCTTTTGGGTTGAACACCTTGACTGCAGCTCTATGTTCCGACAACCCTATGACAGTTATGACACTCATATGTTGATACGTACATCAGACATCATTTTGGTTCCCGGCTATGATGCTCGGCGTAGATATGATGCATTGATCATATTATGCAGGGATTACATTAAGTTTAAATACATGGATTTAAGACTTCAATGTTGATACTTAATAGCGTCAGTAAACAGCATGAAATACCATCGCATATATAGTAGTACCATACGTAATATGTTAGTTTAGGAATGTGAGTGCTAATGGTCGGAGATAGCTCATACAATCGAAATTGCGCTACCACTGGCTTTTCAAACAAAAACTCCTGGACCAACTCCGTGGAAACCACAGGGTCTTACTAAGCGGAATATTATTATCGGAATATTAGTGTGCCGGAACATCGGGGTGTCGAAACATAGGGATGTCGGAACACAGAGCAGTCACCAAATCGTCCTTTAAGTATTTAATGGCTTGATCAATAGCCATCGGAATAAACATACCAAAGCAAGGTAACAATAAAAAAGGGGGAGAGGCTTAAAAATTAGGGTCCTTAGTTCGGAACAAAAGCTATCCCAACTATAAGACGTGCCTCTCAAGGGCCTATCGGTCAATATTGTTTAGAGGGAAGAACTGACAAAAGAGGTCGCCTTAAAGAGGGTGGGGGGGGGGGGTCAAACAAAGTGCTGGGTATTTCACCTGCTCTCCATCCACGTCCACAAGATAAAAACATGAGTAAACAGCACACTTCATAGTACGGTGTCAAACTGTGTGTACCATCTTATACATGCCAACAAAGAACCTCACAGTGTTAGGAAATCAATGTGCAGAAATTAAGATTTGCCACCTTCTTCTTTTCTTGATGGATAAACTGGTAATCTGGTAACCTAATGCCCAGAGAAGAGGGGCATCTATGGAGCAGCAGACGACAATTCTTGGAAATATCTCGAGACAGACGGGTTGTTTGAGCTTCATATTTGGTATTTAGGTAGCTATTGAGTAGATAGTACCCGTCGTGAAGTTGACAGCAGGTCATTTGAGGCCAACAGATGCATGAAAACGTGGAGACTTCCATTGAACAAAATATCCCCATTAATACAAAGGACATTACATAAACGTCAAACTTGGGTATACTCTTCCGGATGCATTAATAAAGTTTTCATTTTTTATGAACGTTAAAGATCATCTACCTTTAACTTAGTTAAGCTCCGACACTGAAGAGCAAGTGATGGAGCCATGGGGGGGGGGGGGGGGAGGGGGCAGCCTTAGGAGCAACCGGCACTAGTTACCGTACAGCAGTACGTAGCGACAGTTGCCCGTTCACACACCGGGGTGACGTTGAATGCCACAATCTGACAAGAAGGAAGGAACTGTTTTGTATGCCAAGCAACTATGTTTACTGCTGTTATGTACGCTTCACATCATACACAGTCAAAATCTTCCTGCTATGTAATAATTCTAAAATATGCAGTGCAGTAATGTTCGTTGAATACGAAAAATGTATGTAACGCACCGGGGGAGAGGAACGTTTCAGTTAACTTTAAAATAAATTTTCAAATAGAGAATACTGGCCTTCATTAATCGGTGGGTGTATAGTGTACCTTTAAGTGTTACTGTTCAGGACTATGACACAAGCAAAGACAGGATAGGCTAAATTTTAATATGCAGCGCACAATCTTTAATAGCCGCTTACTATCGTGTTTTATGAGTGCGACTGTGTGTGTGTTGATTGCTCTCTAGCAAGTTTTCTTACTCGGGCTTCTTATGATGTCTTAATTTTCAGTATTTTCTAGCCTCGGTTTAATTCTCATTAGTTTTTCTTTGCATCTGAATATCAATAAACATGTATCCTACATAAACCACCTCGATTTGGTTTCGGCTCGATTTGTATATGCTTTTATTGCATTATTGTGTGCGCGCGCGCGCGTGTGTGTGTGTGTGTTTTTTGTTTTTTTTTGCGATCAATTACAGTTGCGAAAGCGTAAGTACATTTTCCAGTACTTTCATAAATCAAGCAAGAATATTCGCTCCTCTTATGTTTGCTGTTCCAAGATTCTGTTCCACTTGAAGTTTTATTTATACAATACCTGGATCGATGAAACTACGCTACGTTTTGTCAAGAACAAAACTTATTTTACACTGTGCGTATATATTTACCATTTACGTTATTCCTAGACGAAGGCTCACTTTGTTATGATAGAACGCAGATACTAAGCTGGTGTTTTTACGAAACGACGAACAATATTAGTCTGGCATGGTTTGACGGAAACTATATGTCGGTGGTCTGAAACCGAAATTTTGTTTTTGCTTTTTCTTTTGTGCCTCTGAAGAAGGTCGAGATTGATTATTTTTGTAACAATATGACTTCAAGTGTAATAAGCAATTTCAGAAGATAGCTCGCTCTGGTGTTGCTTTAGGGCGCAATAATAGCTCTTACTTTTCCAACAACCCCATTACCTCTTCCTCATATTCCTTATATTTATGCCACCCTACCTATGTAAACTGCAGTCGTATGTAGATGTATACGCGGCAAAACACCGGTGGGGTAATTTAACGGTTAGACTCCCGTTATGTGCCACCCTGGCATAATTTGGTTTCCAGTTTGGATTCATATTTTCCGTTTTGCTTTTCTTCCAACTTGCTGTGTCTAGAGTGAGACACCGGCAATTAGGTATCCTAGACACCCAACAAAACATGTGCTGTGACAATCCATGTTTTGAAAGTCAGTTGTGACACACCTGCCCTCCTTCCACGCCGCCCCCTCCTACTACCTTAAAGAGCAGTAGTGAGTGGATCCTTCGACCCTCCCAAAACCTGATGGTCACATCAAAACACAAGAACTACATTTAAACACCAGCGATAAAGACAAGTGACCTTCATACAATAAAGATGAGCGGCTCCGGAATAATAGCTACTCATTTTTTACCAGTTTCGTATCAAAAAGAAGACATGCTTTGTAACACGTGAAATCGATATTATGATGGTGTATAATTTAGCCTCAAGTATTACATCCTGTAATGGTTTGATCATTAACCTGTAACAAAAGTGCCGTTCCAGTAAATCGGTAAAAATATTTTGAAAAAAAAAAAACAGGCTGGCGGACGTTTATATGTATACATGTAAGCATGTAGGCCTATGTATCTGAAATATTTGAATATCCCAACATCCCTTATCTCAGCCCCCCCCCCCATCCCCACCCCTGTCTCCCTTTTCCGTGCCAAGTCGGTTTCGCCGATGACTCGATATCCACCATCCACTATTGCTCCCATGGTTTTACTTCGTAACGGCATTTCGCTCCAACCGATTCGGTGGCAAATCATGATTTCAGTTATTACATCATACGCAAGGTGCATGAAATGACAACGTGTTTCCTGCAGTTATAGGCCTGTGCCTAGGAGACGGTGCATTTTAAGACGGGCGAAGTACATCCGTTTAAATCAACCATAGATTTGACCAGACGATGACTCTCATTAAATCAGTTATCAACATGAACTTGAATATTAGGTGACGTCGATCCATGAGCTACGATAATATCCGTTTACTTCTTACTTTTTTTTTTTTAGATGATACTTGTAAGTATATATAACTATCAGTTCATTGCAATAGACCGACCCTCACGGTTCGGTACAACCGTCTGAGTAGGCCAGCCGTTCCCTTGACTGTATGTATCACCTACACATTACACTACATAACATAGTTCCACATTGCTACACCATTAAGCAAGTTATTGTAATTTACACAAGAGTAGTGAAGCCGGTGGGGGTGTAGGTGCCCAGAGGCGAGAGGGAGGGGCGAGGAAAATTGCCTAACGTCCAACTATTTTGTGGTTAAAATTATAAAAGCATTTCAACATGTCTTAACAGGCCCGGATATCGTACTTTTGGAAAAAAAAAAAAAGAAAACCGCATCTCTTCTACAAGAAATTTATTTAATATGATTTTTTTTTTTAAAATACGGCAAATTAAGCGGATCACGGCAAAATGATACACCGCAATGCATTCTAGCACTGATGCAGTGGTAGTGGTACCCAAGACGCGTTTACCAGAGATTCTCTCTGGGGTAATGAGCTGCCGGTGATGCACTTTCGAGGCAGGATGTACGGCTGATTTTGCTGACCGATTCACCCAGTATACAGGCCTACATATATGGGAATGTATTTTGGAGGAAACAAGAACAGTTGATCTTACCTTTCAGTAAATAGCGGAGTCAAAAGTCGTCGACTGCACACGTGTGATGGAATAGAACACAATGTTATCTCTAGTCACCGTCTAACCACGATAAGCCAGGCAACAGCTATAAATATCCCGACGTAAAAGATTAACGAAACAAACTGGTTTTTTTTTTTATAAACTTACAGAAATAAATGCCACGCCAGCAGCGAGCAGAAAATTATTCCCTCAGTTTGGCATCGAAAAAACATTGGAAAACAGTTTATCCAAGTGTTATTTCAGGATGTGTAACTTCAGATGAACCAATTCGAAGTAATCCCTTTGGAAAATAAAAAAAAACTTGCTTTGATTGTATTGCAGCTTATGGTTTGAAGTACTACAAGGACAACGTCTTGAGGGTCATTTTTGACGGAATAAAACAACAGCCTAAATCAGTCGATGAGAAGAATTGGTGGAACATGTAGGCTATACGTCTTCTCATGTTAATAAGATCGAGGCTACGCGCAGACTTCCTCACTTAGTTATAATTTAATAGGTAATGAAGGAGGTTCCTGGAGCCTAAGATCCTCACACAGTCAACTCGATAAATGTAGAGCCATTACTCGCAATCTTATGCACCGAAGAACGTTTGTGTTCACATTCATAAGACTCTACTTTTATACTGTAAACACGTGAGGACAGAGCGATAAATCCACGTCTTAAAAAGTGCAGATGTGTTTCATTCAAAGCGACCTGTTTTTTTTTTTTTTTAAGTAACAATGTCGTAGAGAAGAAACCGGTATGTTATTCACGTTAAAAAACATCTACATGTCAAACAAACATTTATATACCTGAACCGATCACATTTACAACGTGTTTGTTTGTGTGCCGACGAGGTCATGCATGGAATGCAACGTAGAGGGGTTAGAATACGGATGTCATCAAACACGTGACTTTCGTGACTGGGTCGTTCGCGCGAGTCATTGTCCCCTAGTCTCCTTACATTACTGGCTTCCATGTATCTGTTTATCCCCCCCCTTATTCCTTTATTTATGTCCGCTTTCATCCTGTAGAAATGATGACGAGATTAAGATAGGATAAGGGTTAGGGCAAGAGGACGTGATGCCCATAGTCTTCCTAGGAAAAAGCAAACCTTTCTCGTGTCCCTTAATTTGTTATGCAATCACAGCAATATATTTCCCTGTAAGTTACGGTGATCTTTATGCTAATTAAAGAAATTCAGGATACAGTGAATGGACTTGGCACTCTTTGAAGCGATGGAGTGGAAAATCACTCTATTCGAGTGAAATTATGGACCAATCTAAATTTGGAGTGAAAGATTTTAATCGAAAAAGAGTCATTCTCACTCTTTTCGAGTAAATATCCAAATCTTAATTGTGAAGTCATCCCTAATTTCACTCTTTGAAATTTAGAGCGCGACTAACAGTCTACGAGGGGGCGGTAGACCCTTGTCTACTGAGACACCACTGACTTGAAAGCAATTGCCGAAATTCCATGCCTGGTCTGAGACCCGTTGTCCTTCCATCATCGGCTATTGTGGCACCTTTTAGGACAAAAAAAAAAAAACTGCTTCGTGTTACACAGAATTATCTCAAGTTGTTCAAAATCATCGGTGGCTACCTAATATGACGATGAGGGGTTAAGTCCACGATTTCAACAAAGTGTGTACACTGTAACTAGGGCTACTTAATTTAAATTGGCTACTGGATTTAAATTGGCCTTTAATTTGAATGTGTTGTGTCACTGTTGCATATTTTGCTTTTCTAAACTTTTGTCAAATAATACTTAGTTTCACAGGCGACTGTTGAATTCGGCACATGGTATCTTATACTACGGCAGCTAAATCAAATATAAGTTTCATTGCACAGCCACGCACATACCCACAGAAACATTGGACGCAAGGTATGAAATGTAACAATAAATGATGTCCATCCTACAAATGTTATCACTAATACAGCAGGAAAATGAATATTCAAAATTATACGCATGCGTACGCAATTTATGCAAAGGTTAAATCTTGCAACTAAACAACGTCTGAGATGTAAAGTTCGTCACCTGTGTTGTTAAGAACTGACCATGAAGCTATTTCTGTGTTAATGCCGTGGGACTGACAACGAGAAATCATTTTCGGTATTCACTAGATCGTCAAAATGTCATCGTAAACGTCTGGTTGCTGTTTCACCCACACGCGTTTTCATATTTTAATACCGTCGCTAGCGGTAGACGACTGAAAATAGACAGATCCCGTCAGGTAAGAACGAAAACCATAAATACGATACCAAATATGTCAACCGGTTATGGAGAGCCTTCACGTAACAGAATTACGTAGATAACGATGAATAACGGTTGGTTTGATTTGTTTTCTCCTTGTCGGTTCTGTGTAGTCATGAAGGTCTAACCGTTGATTCTGCTCAGCCTTACACACAACTTGACAGTTAACAATCAAAAGGAGGTTCGGGGTTAGGGTTTGGTGGGGGGGGCTGGAGAGCAAATCCTATTAGTCCAACATATTCGTTGTGGCAGTTCGATTCTTCTCCTGGCTCATCTCTGCGGCCCAGCGCTTAGGACACCCTTAAACACGCACCCTTCTGTCCTTCTGATGACATCGGGTCTTTCAGATGAGAAAGTATTATCGCTTCAGCTTATGTTGACATATTATGGGGAACCTCTGACGAGAATGTCTCCCACTGAGAAAAACACCTCGACCAGAGATAGTCGAAGATATATATAGAAGGACTTTGAAGGCAACTACGTGGACAGTAATATTTCAATCATATCTCGCTATCTCTGCCACGCTATCATTGTGTTCTGTCGTCCGAGACATTTTATATGCATACTACGTATACATATAAGAGTCGTATATGTATACCGTAGGCATCCCCATCACAACTAGAAAAAAAAAAAACAGGTAACCTCTTTTGATAAATTCACGCAATCATAGCACGTTTTTGAAATTTAATTGAGCAGTACAGTGGATAATTACATAAACAGTAAAAAGTATAACTGCGAGGTAAAATATTTTGCGTGGATACGAAACCGAAACCGATCGCGTCCTTTTTAATAATTTTTTACGAATAAAGTTGTTTGCCAAACCTGAATCACCTTAACTCTAGATACAATTGCGATAACAAGAGGATGGTGAGAATGTTACGTCTCTGCTTCCGTGCACCGGCAGAAATATCTTTATCAAAGATAAATTTTAACTCACGGAGTAGTAGAGTATCGTTGTATCCACTCTCTTTTCTTTTTTTTTCTTTGGGGGGGGGAATCATAGTTTGGCAGCTCTCTGATTTACCCTTCTTTCCCGAAAATAAAATTGTCATTCGTTTGTCTCTGCTGAATGTGTTTTAAAATATCCATCGATCTTTCGCAGTGCATATCGCCATAATTTAGGGAAAACTCCAACCATAATCAAAGCATTTGACACGATTTAAAAACTCATCAGCAAAGGACAAAATTGAAAATTCATAAAATTTGGGTTTTCCCTCACTGTTCAGTGGTGAAAACCATGGATGAATGTCTAGCTCAATGGATGGTGTTCTTTAAGAGGGTTACTGCGCAGCCAGTCTACGAATAACATTGAAACACCACCCAGAATTATCGACAGTCCCTTAAAAGATCTCGCTCACCCCTCCCCCTCCCCCCCCCCCGTAAAAAAAACTTCGAAAAAGTTGACACTATGGCTACTGCTACTTCAAGTGGAGCAAAAGTTCGCCTGTAAATGGCGCCATTTTGCGTCATTAAGCATCTCAATTATCAAAAGTTTCTGCTTTCTCCCTCCAGACCACTCACCCCAGCCCCCGTCGGCGATCGCTTCACAGGTCAGTATCGCTCGCCTTTTTTTTTTTGAAAACACCAGAACACGAGATATAGGTGGGTGGATAGATGGGTAAGGTTGGGAAAGGTTGGGTAAGGTTGGATAAGGTTGCGAAAGGTTGGGTGGTTGGGTAAGATTGCTGTAAGGTTGGGTAAGGTTTGGGTTAGGTTGTCTAAGGTTGGGTAAGCGTGGGTAAAGGGGGTAAGGGTGGGTATGGGTGGATAAGGTTGGGTAAGGTTGGGTGAGGGTAGGTAAGGTGGGGTGAGGGTGGCTAAGGGTGGTAGGTCGCTACATCGATGGTTTAAATGAAACCGGCCATTATTGGTACCCCAAGCTTGTGGCGATTGTACTTCTGTTTGATAGTACAACTTTGGAAACAGAACATCTAAGTGCTGTACAAAATAGAGGTATGTAATAAACTGACTTTTAATGATGCCTAAAATCTGGCCTCACCCACCCACCCTCCATCCCCCTCCATCCCCCCTCCATCCCCCCTCCATCCCCCTCCATCCCCCCTCCATCCCCCCTCCATCCCCCTCCATCCCCCTCCATCCCCCCTCCATCCCCCTCCATCCCCCTCCATCCCCCCTCCATCCCCCCTCCATCCCCCCCCCCCCGCCTCTTTCATCCTTCCCCTACTCTCCCCTACGCAAGCAAAATACCTTGTTTTAGAATGATTTGATAGGTATTTCAAGATAAAATAGTATATTGTTAGTTAACGGGCAAAGTAGGCTGCGTTCAAAGCATACGTGGTATACGTTGCGACAGGTCCAGAGCGAAGTTGGATACCATATCCCGAAAGCAGAAATTTGTGGTTGCAAGGTCAGCTTCTTATCATATTCGTTGAAAATCAATTTCCTCGTTACACTAGTATTTCATTAGATAACTGTTTTTTTTTTTTTTGGTGATGAATTTCAATTAAATTATAGCTTAACCTTTATTGCAAGCTACGCATTTATTTCTGCTGTCGTTGGGTATTTTGTTGACCTTTGTCTCTGTAAAACCGTCTCCTTTTTTTTTTAATTGTATTGCGCAGCACTACAATCTTGTCATTATCGGTCGAATGCCAAATTCTTTTGTTGAGCCTTGTAGTTCTCATGACGCCTTTCCATGCGCGTAACGTAATTTAGTCCATGCATCCTCCACCTTTTAGCAATAGCAGTAAGTGCAAGCTATGGCCGTCTTCAAACCAAAATCTACTCAGGAGGTCACGGGACGGTCGCCCCCCCCCCTCCCGACGGACTCAAATGGATTACCTACGCCCTTCTCAGCTTTTCGCAAAAGAGATCACGTAAATAGAAAAAGATCAGAATAAGAAAAATGGAAGAGAAGGTAAAGAAAATTCAAGTTTGAGTACTTCAGCGCCCTGCATATCCAGGAAATTATGACGGTGTTACCAATTTTCTGCCCTCAGATTCAAGCAAGTAGGTATAGTATTCATCATGGAATGTGCAAATTTTTATCACACCTTATCATCGGAAAACTCCCAAATGAGATTTATTTTTTCATCCAAGAATATTGACAGTACCATTTCCTGGCGCTTACTTGTTGAGCCTGGGATGAGCGATTTCCAGCAGTCTAGGGGTGAGCGTTACATATTTTTTTGTCTGGTACGCTCCGTTCCAATATGCAAGCGCCCCTTTTAGATGGTCTACAAACAATTCTCAGTTCACCCTTAATCAAAAATTCTGGCTGCGCCAATGCAACAGGAGCATATTATATTTCCGCTTCACCCTGTGTAACACGCATTGATGTTACTTCATCCACGTCCTAGGCTCAGTAAGAAATCAAATATAGCTAAACTCATAGCAGAGCACTTCGAATCTCTTGAGACCCTGCAAACAATCACTGTGACTTTACTGCCCAATGAAAAAAAAACCTGTGGGCCTAAAGATATGTTTGTACCCAATCAAATATCTGCCGAGTGATCCAAGAATATGTGAAAGCGGTTGCATAATTTATGATTCCTTCATCATCTCAACTCATCTGATATGTATTAACATTATCATAGATTCACTTTTGCTCTCAGTAATTTGACAACTTGCAAACATGAGATCCCTGTTTCTAGACTGTGCATATGCAGCTTATAACACCCAGGAAGTGCCGTTTCTGGCCACCTAGGAAGTTTGACAAGCCAAAAATTCCTTTTACGCTGTGCGCCAACCGATGGTGGCGCTCCGCTTAGATAGTCCTTATTGGTTCCTATAAAGAGAAAGAGAGGGTTGTGACAAGTGGTTACTTGACGCCATTTTGTCTCGAAATGTACGATCTTATTAATCCTTTGTGAGACATGATAACCAATCAAATTGCCGTTATACATAAATAAGTTCAGATCATGTACCACCGTTTGACTAACTTGCCCACATAGGCCCACAATGTTCGCCCGGTGGAAATGTCTTAAATCCCAACCCTGTCTCTCTATATATAGGGACCCTAATAGTCCTGCCAGCAATCATCCTCCCCAACCCCTCCAATGCCATTAAAGAGCATTGGATATTTCTCTTACACAGCGCGCGTAACAACCATTTTGCCCCTCTGACTGCTTGCTCCGAAACTTGACCTAGAAATAAAATCACGGAAAACACCTCTTCCCTATAGTTGAACAATTTTGTTTTCTAAGTTTAAACTTAGATCAGAATTTTAAAGAGGCCGGGGATATTCGGAGATGGAGTCGTTTGGAACTTGCTGTTGCTAGCTGTGCATGGGGCCGCGAGAGGGGTGTAGAGAATATGGAGGGGGAGGGGACTCCTGTTCCGCTTACATTTGCTTGTCAATCCGCAGAAGTCCGGAAGATATAGTCATTTGGCATAACAGAAATATCCGATACAAGGAACAAGAAACATCCTCAATAGTGACATCGCATATCAAGCGCAAATTATTGTTCTTCGTTATCAAACCAAGTAACCCACACAAGGGCAACCTTACACATTTTTATAGGACACCGTTGAGGATGCAATATACATTGAATTATCACTGTGTCTGGGTTCATGTGTACTATGTTTATAAACAAGTTCCAAATTTAAGTGAGCCTATGTTATGTATATGATGCTAGGGACTACTTAAATTTTAACATTGTGTAAGAACTGCAGCGCTTCCCTTCGCATGACCTTCGTTATTGGTATGCCTTTTTTGTTCCTAGTATCTCTCGAATAACCTGTTCCCAGGTTTTGACTTTTTCGTCAATGTCAGGATAATCGATAACACGTATAAGATCAAACAGCTTGCACAGACTCCAAGGAGACAAACTAATACTGTTTTCTTCTTCTATCTTCCGTTTTATTGTTTTGTATTTTATTTTTTTCTTATTTATTTTTTGCGTCAAAAATCGAAATAGCGTCGATCAATATGAAAAACTGCCACCGAGTATTTTTCATATAATTTATGAAACTTGTTAGGAAGGACAGTTTTCCAATTAATACTTAAGGTCTCCCTGGCCATGACCTTGACCTTTCGAGTCCATATACTAGCTCGGTTATCGACACACCAGACGGCCTAACAGTCCCCCTTTTTTCATGATTATCAAATTATACATTGTTACCACACGCTGAGCGTCGTTTTCTGCGATATGTCTTATCACAATCCGCTATGTGGGTAAGCGAGTCGTAACGCTTACTCACTGTGGGCATCCGTCGTAGGAGAGAGGGCGTAAGGCCTACATACTTTTATTATCTTCTATAGAAGGCTACAGGACACTCTACTTACAGTTAATTCCAACGTTTTTACTTCTTTTTCTATCTGAACGTTCCACCAGCAAGTCCAACGTACAAATTCCTCATAACCTACTTTGTATACATTTAAAATACAAATATAAAAATGCATGTAATGAAGCATTAATCACACCGCACTGGACTCAAGAAATACTTCGATCTTCTTCGTCATTACACGTTTCATCAAACGCTTTAATCCCGTTAAGTTTGTTTTAGTATCCCCGTGTGAATGTATTTACCAACTAAATGGGTAAAGTTACTGTACTGCTAGACGTCGCTGAAGAAGGTTCCAGGGGGACCAAATTCTAGTATTTTGTACTCCTCCAACAGTGGCGGCGCTACGGGGGAATGAGGGGGCATTTCCCCCGATTGCTTCCTTCCCCCAGTCCCCCCCCCCCCCCAGTTGCTCTCACCCTTCCCAATCAGATCTTGTACTCATCCAAAATTAGTTTAATCACAAAACTATGTATTGGCATTGGACTGAATAAGAACAGCTTCCGGCTAACCACGATTGATAAATGACTAATTTATGTTACACAGGGTGCCAGTTTTCATATCATGCCCGTAGGCACTTCAACAGTGGGTCAGCCTGGCCAGACCAATTTTCACTGGAATGTTTACCGTCCAGCATTAGAGAAGGGCGGGTAGGTGGTTGTTTTCCTAAATATAGGAATGTCGTTGTTTTCCTAAATATAGGAATGGAATGGAAGTGTATGTAGCCTGTGTGTGTGTGTGTGGGTGTATGTGTGTGTGTGTACTCGGTGGCACCGCGTAAATGTGAAATAGTTCCCCCAAAGAAAAAAGTTGGGAACCTTGGAGTACGGTCAACCGAAAAAATGAATAATATAAAAATAAATAATATACCTCTCTTGGGATTTAGTTTTCCACCTAGAGATATGCTAAAACCTCAGAGCTTCCGAGGGCTTCGCCCCCCTTACCCCACCAGGGGCCCTAAGGAGCGCCCCTGGATCCCACCCTCAAGGCCTCGCGCTTCGCGCTCGGTTTCGCGCTGCACGCGAAAATCTTTGCCCCCCAACATTTTCCTCTGCCCTCAGTTTGCCCCCTCAAGTCTGACATTCTGGCGTCGCCACTGTCCTCCAACAACCATTTATGCTATATATATATATATATATATATATATATATATATATATATATATATATATATATATCAAGCTAGGCGAAGCACATACAAACAGTGTTGGAGATTATAGTCTGGAACTAGTAAAACTTAACACTCGGAGGGATCTATAATCCTGAGTGGACCCGGGCATGGAAACTTTCTCCCTTTTTATGAATGAATGCATTTTTCAACAAAATCTATTTAGTTCTATAAGTTTGTATTATATTTAACGCTATTGTAATAATAGACCGAATAATTTGATCAAAATACTTAATGTTCACCTTATCATGCAATAGAAAAAAAAAATATACGGTTTCAATTTTTTATTTTATTGATGAAATTTTGACATTGTTTGGGATCTTGCGCCTTCGAAGTCCTCAGCTGCCCTACTGTGGATCTTCCTTTCATAATAGCAACGAATCCTCTCATGAATAACGTGACCGCACAAGTATGTGCACTGTGAAGTTTCACGAACAATGTTTACGTTGCGTGTTTAAGTCAGCTGCAGTTTAAGTGTTAAAGTCAGCTTTGACAAGTCCGCCGGTTTAAAGTAAACAATTTGGGAAAACTAAAATGCAAAAGCGACGTAATGAACTCCGATTACTTCGATTTATTAAAGATGATGAAACGATCCGTTCCCTTTAAACTTATGTGTCCCCCCCAAGATAAGGTCCCTCTGCAAAGAGAACTAATCATCACGTACTAGACTTCATTACAACTAAGTTCGATACTAATTTTAAGCATGCACTTTCACTTTTTATTAAAAACAATCTACACAGAACTTAAGTCTCGTGTATGGTAGAATATCACCGTTTGAAAAGTATCCTGTGGAATCAATGACCTGTCATTCCTTCAGAGTTATAAAGAGAAAAGCAATATAACAACAGAAGTACCTCACAGAAGTAGGTAAGTTAAGGTAACCCCCCTAGTACTCGTGATGTGACTATCACCGAGTGGCACAGACACGGCCACAAAAAAGTGACTTAAAATAATGAACGAATATACAATTTTATAGTAATCATCAAATTGAAACAAAACTGGTATTTCCATTTAAAAAAAATTTTGCTTTTTGGCTGAAACAAAAACCAAATGTTAAATGTGGCTCAGCAATAACGTGATGCCTTTCAGTTGTGTGATACCAAACAAAAAAAAAATGTGATTTTTTTTTAAAGGAGAATAGATAATTACAAGAAAGATTGACATACCGTTAAGTGAAGTTTGTTTTAAAACTATACGTGCCTCCTTTAAGTCATTTGTGTATCTGCGATTGATTGGCCCCCGTCTACTATGCAATATTTTAGGCCTGAATATAAATTGTTGTAAATAGCTTCATAAGCGTTTCCGTTATCGGAAGTAGTTTGAATTTGATAAGACATCTATAGGAAATTTGAAGACAAGTTTATCGGCTGATTAAGTTACGTCCACTATTTGATTGTATCGGACAGCTTCGAAAAATTTGACGTGATATAAAGTTCAAAGTTTTCGATGTGTCTGCTACACTGGGATACTTTATATGTATACTTTATGTATTGTTTATTATATATAGTTCAAATATAGCTCAGCTTTATATGGTTTACTGTAACAATTTTTTGCAAAAAGTTTATTTGCTCACTTCTGTAACCAGTGACCGATTAAACCATTTTCAGCAGAATGTTAACTTGTTTATAACTTCCTAAGTTAGTAACTAAGCAATTTTTTCTGACAAATGTTCAAGTGACAACTTATCACATCCTGGAATTAAACAAGACTGGACATTTTACAGAAAATTGATCCATCCACAGGTTCTTTCATTGTCAATTCAGAGTGAGAGTATGACCATATTACGTTAGTATCATAATGATATTATGTAAAAGATCAAATGGAAACACGAACTACGGCACGATAACAAAATGAGTAAAAGCAGTTTTTTCCGTACCCGGCGTATAGCGGACGAGTTTTTCTTTTTCCTTCATACGGAGGCGCTATGCAGGTACCCCGCCTAACTGACCAGTTCTTTTCGTTCAGCTTATCTCTACGAAAAAAAAACTTCTTATGGCGGAACTGCAACAGAAAATCTTTGAGCGTTTTTTTTCGCGGTTTGTACCCTCTAATTAGCATGTGCGCTTTTAATTCTGAACTGGTTTATCCTCTTGTGCGAGTATAGCATCGGTATGGTTACACACATTTATGCAATACACTAGTGTATAAAGACGCGAACTCGTGGAAACTTCAGAAGCTGGTCCTCCTATTCAACGGCCTGACTTTATTTTAATATTCATAGGCCTGAGGTTAAATGGAAAACCGATCGATAGTGGCCTGATTTTATGTCCATACCATTTCAGTTTACATAGATTCCTACTTCATTTTAAATCTCTACTACATCGTTTTATATAGCTGTAACTTAAAATCACCCCCTATACCGATTCCGTTTGTCCTCTTGGCGTTCCATAGACACCAGTGTCTGTCATGTTGGTTCATCCAAAATACTAGTTTTCGGCGGTTTTACATGCAGAAACGAGCTGATCCGCCAATCCAGTTAATCTAAAATTTAGAGATCAGTGCTATAAAACCCTTGGATGTGACGTCACAGAGTGATCAGTTCCTCTAGAGAATAGCTCACTTGTTGTGGCTCTGGCATTTGATCTGTACCCGTCTGGCATAGCCATGTATACTGCCTATCGTTTCGATCGTTTCTCTGCTATAACTAATGAAATATCTTAGCAGCAAAGTAACTGTGCCGTGTTGGTACATATGAAACTATTACACCTACCTTATACCGACGGTTTCAGCTGCAGCTACTGACCCTCCTCAGTTGCAGCTGACAATTTGACGCCATTTTCGCGGCATTGGCGGGCTTTTGTTTATGTAGTTAAAACTTATGATTTCTCTGAGGGGATCTGTATAAAGGTACTCTCTGGGTGTACACAAAAGTTTTGTGCACGTGACGGAAAGCGATGCAGAGTGATTTGTAGGAGGTACGCTCAGTTGATTATCATGTAAACTAGGTTATACGTAATTAAAACATTTTTGTAGCCGACTGTGTTAACTATCGCCATGGCTCCGTCTATCCTTTACATCCGTCTGTAGGCCTACGTTATATCACAGGAGCAATGTATGCATTGGGAAGAACTATCCGATGGCGCCAACGAGAAATAAAACATGTAGGCCTCTAAGATACCATCGGCTGGAATATTCAGTTGAAGCTCACATTGAATAATGCATTCTTGTCATTTCGGGCAACTCAGTGTGTTAGAAAATAATATCAAATTAACTTTGAGTGTATCACAAATTTGAGAAACTAGGGGCTCTTCTCAGAGACAAAAACGCCAGTCCAGCTGTTCTGATCTGTCACTCTGCTCGCTATGAGTTCAGTGTCGGGAGGGATTACTCTAAAGTTTGGTTCTTTAAATACAAACAAAAGTTAGAAACTGTTTTTTCCCGCCCCTTACATCAGCTTTCCCACCTGCTCAAGATAGCAAGTTTTATACATCAAAGGAACCTTTGTCCTTTTCTGTCTTAGCCATGCAACAAATTTATCATACAACATATTTACCTTTGTGGTCGTGGGAAAAGCCGGAGGTGGGAAGGGGCGGAGGGGGGGGGGATCCAGCAAGGAAAAGTTGAAAAATACCTACCACCTTATGCTTTCTTCGTTTGTCGATCGTCAAGCTGTCCATGCGAGAGAAACCTTAAAAGGTTGCAAAGTAAAAATATGTCACGAATTTGCATGTCCCTTACACATTTACAAAAGAGATCCCATGCGGCCAACTGCAAACATGTTCCAATGTATTTTATGTCTCCTTTTTTTTTTGTCTGCAGATGAATTTGCAATCAACCTTGACAAAAACAATCTTTGGTTCATGTTCTCAGTATCCTTCGATACAACATGTCTCTTTTTTTCCTGGCTTGATTGTTTTCAGTTCCATTCACAGTTTTTTCTTTCTTCCTTCTTTTTTTTTGGTATTCGCGAGTATTTTCTATCCCGAGCGTCATCTTCGATATGCAAGAGTTGACATCGTGGAACTGATGCTTTGCGTTCACGTATCCATACTACTTTAAATCACAACATGAACACCTGCATCTCAGTCACTGAAGGGAGTCACAAGAAACTCGATTGACCTAGATTGAAATGGCTTTTATGAGGCCATTACGTATCGGATTATCACAGTTAGCTTTGAAATCTCATTTAACTCGAAAGATATATATCCTCAAAATAATCAGACCTAGACTAATGATACCTAGACCAATGATACGTTTATCCACCGTGATGCGCCGACGGATAGCGACGCCATGTTTCGCCAAGAATGAGTTTGATCTCACTGGAAACGTGGGGATTAACCGAAGAAGCAATGTCAATGTTCCCATGTGACCTAGGAGTCACATGCATGGAACTAAATGTGCGTTATACTGAGTGGTTGAGTATACGCATACTATCGTATATGTTTCTGTGTGTGTATGTTAAAGCCAACCGGCGCAGTCAGTTAATAAGCATAAGCATAACACTGCAAGACGGACGGCTCATGTGTAATTGATTTTCCTCAACAATCCACCCCCCCCCCCCCACACACACACACACGCTCACGCGCGCACACACACACATACCATCTTTTCTGTCCAGGTTGAAAGCGCACAAATGAGAAATCGTGGCTGTAAAATATTTTAATCTGCCAACCCAAGAGACAACGCTTCATGGTCGATTTGCCGAAGCTCCAGGAAGTTTTAACAACTCTGTTTTCTTCGTTTTATAAAATCTGCTTAAATTTTCTTCGCCTCTCAATGATCTAAACACCACATGACAAATGTAAAATTGCAAGGTCCAACTCCAACATGCAACCGGTATCCGAGATAAATTTTGCTCTGGCTTCCTTGCAGCCCGCTAACCCCCCCCCCCCCCTTGCCCCCACTACATCAGTTACCTCTGCTCACAACTACAAGTCTCAAAAGTTTCATGAAATCATCCATTTTAATGAATAATAAAGGTCTCAGATTACTTTGATATTAGCATAATCAGATTTTTAAATGGTTAAATGGTTTCCCAATCTGTCTGAGAACCAATATAACCAGGGCAAAATGTGAAGACTGATTTCTTTGTTTCCAAAAACCGAACACTAGTGATGGGCATTTGCACAATAGCCCCATGCATAGGCTATCGGGATTGTTGGTGTTCCACGATTTGTTTTTGCAAGAGCGCCACAACTTTTCGTCCTACGTTAGAGAGGTCCTGCTGTCATTAATCATAACGAAGGACTGTGGAAATTCTTATTACATGACACAGCGTGACATGCAAACATTAATATTCTACTTGATTCCATACCACTGAAACTTTTTGGGTGCATTTTGGTCAACAGTCGGTGCTGAGGGGTCATTTGAGGTAGCATACCCTATACAGAAGTTGGAGGTTCCTCCTCAGTGTGTTCACCGCCGGTGAAAGTCCCTGTGTTGGACATTTGGACAACTTTTCGGTATTTTATCCTTTGGGGGGTGGGTGGGTTCGTTTGTAGATCGAATATTGGAAGTAGGCGATTTGAGATATACATTGTCTGAAAATGGTGCCAATTGAAGCAATAACGGAAAAGTCATGGATTATTAGCGGGTGGAGCAGTATCATTCGAGGCGAAATGTGAAACAATTTTTTTTCTTCAGATGACTAATTCTATATTACAAATAAGGTAAGGAAAGACGAAGGCATAGTCAATAGTACTTGTTTCAGAAGTAAGCATGTAAGACCTGAAGAATCCCCAAGAATCCCCTAGGATCCCCTGAAGTATTCCCTACTTTTGCACGAAACGAATGAGTCAGCTATGCAGCTTACACAATACTTCAAAGAAAATATTTCAGTGACTTTAACAGTTGATTAACCCGATTAATCTGCTACCGTATTTATTTCATTTGCTTATATCATTTCTTTTTAAGTTGAACATTTCCTGTGAATCTGCACTGTAATGTCGGGAATGTGTAAGCAGATGCATTTCTTGTTTTTCTTGCGTTTACTTCAACACGCAAACACACACATAAATATCCAAGTATAAATATTAAGTATCATTCGTTAACCTCCGCCGTACCGAAAGTTGATTAAGTGAGGGCGTTATCACGAAACAAATGTTCATGACCATTTTTACCTGAAACCACAAAACCAACAAAACACTTGTTTAAAAGTCAGGTTTACCGTTGTGTGATGATGACACATGGGTTTTATTTCACAATAACCGTCGTAATTGTTGGTGTTTGTACTTTTCCCCCTGTTGTTGTTTCTGTTTTCTGTTTGGTTCTTTTCTCGGAAGGGAACGAAGAGTACTTCCGATGATCTGACAAACTATACTCTTCGTCATCAGCATAATCACTCACCACGTATGGGAAGTCTTTTTTTTTTGTTCCTCCAAGGAAGTTGTTTTGGTGAAGTTCCCATGACGGTAGATGTCGACATATCCCATCAACATTGACCAGCAAATGGTAGAAAACAAAGCCAGGAACGGTGATACATGCATGGAAGGCCAGGATGAACGTTGATGAAACCGAAAGTGCAGGGCCACTGACTGCATATCGCGGATGCGAAAGGTGTCACAACAAATTAACATTTGTAACAATATTCCGGTTATAATTGACCTTTGCTCTACTTGCGAACAGACTCACTATGCCAGTAACATTTCAAAATCAGAAATCAAAAATACTAGACATTCGTTTTAGATGGACTGGAGGCGGGGGTGGGTGGGTGGGGCAGTGAAAGGCGTGAGAGGTGATGTAGGTGATTATTATTATTTTTTTCTTTGCCGCACATTCCGATTGTATGTCTGTAGTAGGGTCAGAGTGACAATCATGAATCGTTCCATCTACTATACGTTATTTGAAGGTTGACTCCGGTTTCAACGATCTCCTTCCCCCTCCCCACCCCTCCTGTTATATCTATCTCTGTTTGTCATCAAAAGATAAAATAATTGAACTCAAAGTTGTTCTGGTGTAGAAGCATGTTGTGTTCTTGCCAGATTTTCAAGAGGGGAGAAGGAGGGTGGGCGACATTGCAAAGTGATCGCCAGAGAGGGGTTTGAGGAAAGGTTTGATAATTGAAATGCTAAACAAAACGTTGCTAATTGAAGACGATTTTTTGCTGTATTGGAAATGGCTGTAAACTGCTGAGTTTCTTTTTTATTCGGCCGAGATTTTGTGGGGGTCGGAAACCATGGTCACGGACGGTAGCTATTTCGGGAGGCAGTAACTATTTCATGGGGCAGCGATATTTACCACGGGGCGCACCATACGCTCGAACTCCCTGGAGAGAACACTAATCATGGTATACTGCAAAGCCCCCCCCCCCCACCCCCGCGCACGCACACACACTCACACCTCGACAACGGGACACCACGCACACTGACATACAAATACCAAACTCATGTTATGTTTTTGTTATGAATGTAAAGACTGAAGCTGAACAAGTAAGATTCTTTGATAAAATATTTTATTGATGATATAACCATTACAAACGTCATACGACTCACATACGCAGTTTCTGTAGATCACGGTATTACGTGGGTACCATTGTATAACTGAGACTACGGATTTTTACACGACCAAGTAAAATACACCAAAACGTTAAATCATATTGGTCGATAGTCTTTAATACATTCAAACCAAATAGCAATTCTCTTCTAAATAGGCCTACAACTAATTCGGTAGAAGGCGCTGCAACACTGTCAACGCGCAGTAGGCCTACACTTCACATATATATCACACCCTACAGGTTTACTATGGTAGGGCATGACCTTAATGTAGGGTGAGATGTCTCTGAACTGATGATATATATATAAATATATAAAAAAAATCATCCAGTTACTTATTTTTAGTCCTGTTATCTTTAATTCTGTATTCTGACCTTCTCGAAAACACTTAACTTAGTGTGGTCTAATGATACCATAACCATCTATGTCCCATTACCATGGCAACAAATGTACTTACACCAACACAGACAACATGAATTTAAGAAAACTGACTCAGTGTATTTGTGTAGTCTACCATGCTTGTATGACAAGCTACAACTGTGGGAGACCCTTACTTCGTCTACCTCTATTTGTACTAAATTAATAATTTTAATTTGTACTAAATTAATAACTCCATGGACACCTCCCCCAACTTCATATTTACAAAACAAAACTACGAAGCCTTTTTTTTTTTTAAATACAAGATACAAAAAAGGTTATGTACAAATAAATATGTGGATCTTTTCCAACTTGATTGAAAGCAATATTTCAGGTTTTCGTTCAAAAACGACAAATTCAATACGTTATGTTTTAAGTTTTAAGTTCGACTATGAAAAAAAAGAGACTTCTGAAATCTTTAACGAGAATCTCCTCGAACCGTATAAGATAACTTTACATTTTCTTTTCCAATTACATCTGTAACCATGTAAAATACTCATTTGCTGGGGATTGTTGTTTTGGAGTTCCAGTTCAAGACATCGTTCATATTTCGGTCTATCGGTTTACCGTTTTACCGTCTAACGGTTTACCGTTTCATCACAACCATGTGTACACAACACGAAAGTACCAAAGACATACCCTGCGAATCATATCACGAGGGCTGCTGTATCAAAACTTTCCTTCCCTCTTCTTCAGTCACCCGGAAAAAAATTGCTGTCGACAAATGAACGACTTTCATAGTTTTTACACCGGAGGGCAGCGAAGAAAATCTTGTGCGAATTTTGAAAGAGTGCCATCACTTTTCATTTCCGAATCTGCCACGTAATAATTTTTGTCGACCAGGAGGTAATGTTTACCGTCGAGCCCGGTGAAGGCGGCGGTTACCCGAGTACCCCTCGGTATACCTTTGAAAACCTTGTGTATCTTGGTGCCATTTACGTTCAATAATACCTCATCGAACTCGTCAAAAGCGTAGACCAACTTTTCCTTAAAGTAGTAGGTTATTCCTTCGCTGGCACGGTGCATGGCGCATTGGACCTTTTTGGGAATGTCGAAATTTGAGAGCAGTTTGGGATACCCTTCATCTAGATTGTTTCCGGTCATCTGCCAAATTTTTTTCCCTGTGAGGAAAAAAAACCAGAAAAAAAATAGTTTTGTTAATTGTGGATAAATGTAGCAAAGGGGGTGAGCTTGATCAAAATGGATCAGAAGCGAAAAAAAAGGGACAAATTTGCAGGATCAAATCGTAATTCAATCATCTCAAAGCTACACGTCGGACTTCCTCCTTAAAGATAAATGGAACCGTGAGACACGTAGTCCATTTGTTCACAGGATTTCCATAATGTGCTAAAATCATGTCTTGAGAAGACCTTTCTCTACATGACAGACCATGACTTGGTAGCCAGATACACCATAATGGCGTGTGTCCTCTGGAGAAGGATAATAGGTCGGACAGAGGAGAACCGAGACTTATACTACATAGTCGGCTAATCAGAACTTCAACTTTGACTTAGGAGGAGACATATACTATATAAATGGAAGAATCAAATCTTACCTTCAACTTAGAGGAGGTTTGTATTACATAATCGGGCACAGGAAGAACTTAACCTTTGACTTAGCAGAGGTTTACTACATAATCGGATATAGGAGAAACTCACCTTTCGTCATGAGGACTTTTTCGTCGAACCATCTTTCAGCGACAGCGTTAACGACAGATGGACCATTCCTAAAGAAGCTGTTTGTCACAGTCCCTCCTATCGGACTGATAAGATGCCCGTCATTCGAAAATCGCCAGAAACGTTTACCCTGGAACGTAGAGAAAAATATTAAAAATGAGGAAGAATACGACATAAGAAATGTATGAGAATTTAATTTAACGAAGACTAAATATCCATTTAATATTGAGGCTCAGATAAAAGCACTCGTTTATTCCGTCGGTTAGTTCGTCGGTTCGTCCATTTAGTCAGTCAGTCAGTTGGTCATGGTTTTTTTTTGGGGGGGGGGTCGGAGTTATTCATTTTGTCTTCTTTTTTGTTTGTCATCTTTTTATTGATTCGAAAAGTTCGCAATCAAGTTTAGTGGAGAAATATCGTTTATAGTGACATAATATATATAGTGTTGTTTGCATGAAGAAAGATACAACTTTGCAAAGGCCGTGATTGACTTCAGATCTCCGAAGAGATGATACAAGTGCATATTGTTTGATGAACTTAACCTCGTCTCTTTTATGAGGTAACGTGCAAGACAGAGCTTGTTAAATTGCAAAACTGAAAGGGGTAAAATGGAAATCTTTTCAGCAACTCTCCTTTCATAACTAACATGCCTGATAACTTGACAAAGGTGTACATGGTAATCTGCTATTTGATTTGTTCTTATTTTAATATAACTCTCACGATTGTCAAAAAAAAGGTTGTCTAGTAAATTTACTTTAACTCTCCATCGATCGAGGGAAACTTTTTCAAACTAAATTACGATGCGAGAAGTCAGATAGAACAACAAACGAGGTACTTACATGGAATGCAAATATATCCCCGCGGATCATTTCTACCTCATTGAAACTCATATTACAGTAAATTGGAGCTGGCATAGTTGTGGTCACTTGAGGTGATGCGGTGGTGCTCACTGGCGGTGCGATGGGGTTCTCACCTGCAGTAACGAGAAAAAAAAAATGAAAGTGATCAGTCATGAGTCATCTGGTGAAAAGTTGAACT
The DNA here is from genome assembly GCA_021234535.1 of Stichopus chloronotus. NCBI lineage: Eukaryota > Metazoa > Echinodermata > Holothuroidea > Aspidochirotida > Stichopodidae > Stichopus > Stichopus chloronotus. Next base: position 33,362,871 of record CM037829.1, on the reverse strand, counting down.
TGTGTCTGTCAATCATCCACGACAATATATGTATTGATAGCAGCTAATCATTACAGATGTAATTATAGATGGTAGGTAATCTTCATAGATTTATATATTGAACCATATTAGATTCAAGTATTGATGATAGCTAATCATCATAAAAGTAAGTATTGATTATTAACTATCGTAGATTTATCTGTTGATGATAAGATGTTGGATTGGACGTTTGGATCCGTTTTGATACTTTCTCCTTGATCCAGATTGTTTACGGTCTTCTAATCACCCTGTTGGACATGTAAGAAGACGGGCCCCTTCCACCAGCTGCAGGCCACACTAAGGGAACGGAGTCAACCATTCTCCGAAACAGTTGAAGTACGCTAAAATATTTCTCGTCATTCAGGACAGTGTTTGAAACTCCAACCGATGTTATACTCTACTGGCTTTTTTTTTCAGAGTGCATTATTAACATTTTCGTCACACCAAGTGAATTTTTGTGGAATTTACGTATTTTGTGTTTGTACATTCCATACCGTAAATTGCTTGGATTCCAAGTTTATCATCCTCTGGCAGTTGGTAATTCGGTGTGTAACCAAGGATGAACGGCCACATGAGAGCCCCCTGTGTGCTAGAATGGTCCAGTCCGAGGGCGTGGCCTACTTCGTGGGCCGTCACGTACAGTAAGTTACGACCTGCAACAATTGCAAAGAAAGTAATCAATATTCAGACATTCCTTCAAGATGAAAAATTAAAAGTATAATTTTAAATCTTTCACTTTTAAATATTTTTTTTCTTCATTTCCCTGTCGATGTTGCCTTTAAGCTCTCAAATATTTTACCTACATGGCATCCTCTTGAGATGGAAGCAGTACCTTTCTCGTAACATCAAAATGGGGGAGGGGCGAGAGGAAAGTGTCTTTGAGGAGGAAATGGGGTGAGAGACAACAACAAGGAGGATGGAGTAAAGGGACTCACCGTAATATTTCTTGTGGGTGAAGTTTTCATCGTCATCGTAGTGGACGTCACCGTTGAGAGTTCCCCAACCGCTGTTTGGTGTGAAGGCGTGAGCCAGGGTACCACCAGGTCCATCGAACGCCGGATCACCTGATACGGTGGTGTGTTTCCCCTTTCCGAACAAAATGACAATGTCAGCGTTACTGGTTTCTGGGACACGAGTGAACCTGTTTGAAGACAAGATGATGCATCATGAAAGCATTTAATTAAACGACGCCGAAAGATCATCGTATTCCTAATTTATCGTTTATTTAAAATGTCTGACTTCATAGCAACCATGATTAAAAATTATAAAATTGTACTCCATTCTACTCCAAAAATAGGAGATATTCATCCTCTCGTCACTTTGAATAGATCACGTCTCCCGTCATCTTCCCATCCTCCTCCACCCCACCCATCTCAATCTTCTTTCATCCAAAAATCCTCTGCGTCATCTCTTCAGAACGAACTTCGAAAAGATGCAGACCTTGCCGTGTGGCGGCATGTGTTAAAATTGATAATTCTCACAGCTGAATGGACGACAAAGAAGTAAGGAGTTGTAAACAGGGAAGGGGGACGGGTTGCGAACATGGCCATAAAGTCAACTTACGTCAAGGGAGTGACGTCACTCCACAATTTGAAGGCATTGGCGACAGCTTCGTCCACTTCTTCTGCTGTTATCCTAGATATATCCGTGTCCGGGTAGTTGCTGATTCTATTCCAGAGAGGATAAAAAGCCATGAAGTAAAAAAAATTCAAGTATCATTCATCATCATCATCACCATCATCACCACCATCATCATCACCATCATCATCATCTTCATCATCATCATCACCATCATCATCATCATGTGAGGCAATTATTTATTGAAATTTGTGTATTTTACAGTTTTACCGCATTCGAATCAATAGCAGCACATATATAGTTCTAAATTTGTATAACGCAGAAAACGTTATCGTAACGTAACAATTCCATGATAACACTCTGGCAGCATCAAGACGGAGTAATTCGTGACTTGTTATTCGAGACCTCACTGTCACTCGTGTAAGTTATTTTCTTCTGCATTGTGATGTATTTGGTATTTGAGTATAGTACACATATTTCAACTCATAGTCAGAAGAAGAAATGTGAAGTCACGTACTCCTTTTTAATAGCCTGGGTTGTTTATTTCGATGTAAACATGTACACTGTAAAACTTGCATTCATGGATTCTACCCTTACTTATTACTTAATATAAGTGATCATCCAGGATTTGAAATTCAGGAGTCACTCACTTGTAAGTCAGGTCTAGCCTATTCCACTTGTAGTTCTCTCCGCTGACCACATAGCGTTTCTTCCTCAACGCGTCTTCCGATACTTGCACCGTGACGTTGTCGGTGTTTCCACACCTCGGCCAGGTCATCGCACGCGCTGTTGGTTCGTCGATTTCCCCGGTTTCTTTCAGGCCTGCCATCTTTTGCAACATTCTCATACCGTCTCGGAGGTTTTCGGCGGGCGACCCCTCAACCACGGTTTTATCCGGAGTTACCAATCTGTAATACTTTTTCAGGTAGTTCTGTACAAAATGAATACGACCGAAGGAGACGTCAGTAAGACTATTTAACCTTTGAACTCTGCAATAACATTTTCCCCCACGGAGGAAGAACCTCCAGTATCACAAGGTAACATCAAAACCAGATATCGGACTTTTCAATCAATCAATTAATCAATCAATCCATCAATCACAAACGCTAACATGTCCAAATGTCAATCTTTCATGCAGACCGATATAACCGGAAGGAAATGAAATGTCACCTCAGAGGGAAATTTCGAATGCAGAAAACAAAATCAAACATTTTTATTTATTTATTTATTATTTTTTTTTTTGTGAAACAAAGCTTCTTTCGGCAGCAGACATCGTTTACATTTCGTGCAACATCATCGAAAAAAAGAAAGGAAAAGAAGATACGGTACTTCACAAAAAACGTATCTCAGGTGTAACTATGGAGGCGAATATTCTATGTCACTCTAAATGACATTTCAATTTCTTTGACTCATCTCATTTCAGAACGAAATATTAAACCTTGTGACGGAGGTATGTCACATCGGTAACGTGGTAATATAGGGGCATAAGACAACGTTGTTTTTATACAGTTGGTGACAGGTTTATCTTCCAGTGGGAATTCATTCATGTAGCTCTAAAGTATAGGTATCTTGCTTTCAAAACCATCCTTTTGTGAAACATCCGTAGAGTCAATCAAGTTCAGTATAACGTTGAACTTGTCCTGGTGTACCATCCTAACAATATTTCGTTCCCAGTGACCTCATTTGGGAAAGAAATTCGATTCCGACGTACGAAGAGATCACAAATTAGGTTCGTTACCAGCAACCTCGTGCTTAATTACAAAAATCACAAAATGTGGTCACACAACACCCTTATTCTAAAGTAGTGTTCGAAGAGCCGATTCTGCAGTGTGACCGCGTGGATCGGTTTAATCTGCTCCTAAAATAACGCATAGAATGAAACTTAGCAGCAATACCTATTGACAATCTTCATGACGTATCGTATGTATATGCACAGAGCTGATACGACACGTCCGGTATAGTCCACATTATCCTTGAGTAAACTTAGTAACAAACTTATGACATACATTGCCATTTTTGTAGGTAAGCAACTCCTCACCCAGACCTTTATCGTATTTTGTCATCTTAATAACCCCTCCCCCTCCACACACGTACCCCTCCCACTGACCTGCCTGGCTAAGTACAACAGGTTCCCCCATCTGCCTGCGTTACAAAGCCCAACAATCTTTTGACTGCAAATTGTTCTTATGTGTATTACGACAGCAACGATTTTAGAGGTTGATCTCGCAACATTTGGTCACGTGATCCTGCCAAGATTACTCATTACCGATCAACAACCAAGAGATTTCGTGCAATAAATGATAGTAATTGATTAATTGATTATAGGATGAACTGTGGAGTGTCAATACCAACATTTCTTTTTTCATATTGACGTTCAGTTCATGTTGTTTGATCAATTAATTCTAACCATTAATTCGCTGATGTGATTCAGGTCCGGGTTAGCGGTCTGTATGTGGTTTCGTTCAGGTCGATATTTTAGGTTAATAAACAATGGTGTCATAATAGAAAGACCTACATGGGTATGGAAGACAGGTCCTAATATTGACCGTTGTGGGACACCAATATTAATATTTTTAAGCGTTAAATCCTTTCCTTTGAAACGGACAAGCCGTTTCCTATTTGTAAAATAACTTAAATGAAACCACTTCAATGCCACGCTTCTAACCTCGTAGTTAAAATTTGTTAAGTAAAACTGTACGATTAATAGTGTAAAAAGCCTACGACACGGTGCACCTATACATTTCGGTACTCTGTGTATATGTAATAAGCCTTTTACATAAGTTCTATTCCAAGGGTTTCATCATTTTTATACTTTTTCTTTTCAATTTCAGGTATCGCAAGGAGAGCCAGAAAACCAATGATTTCGGAATTTTCTATTTGTGTCGAAATCATGTATATCCCTCTCTCTGTCTTCTTTTAAAACAACATTTTCGAAATAAAATGGAAATAATAAAAAAAGTAGGAGTTTGATTCGGTATTCGAACAAACATATATCACATTCTGCTGACCAAACACCAATTTTTACCACTCAACTCAAGGTTAAATCCGCTTGAGTGAATAACACTGAATTTTAATGTAACAAAAAAAATTGCAGAGGAACGAAGAAAATTATTGTTTTACTTACGAAGCCCATTCGTTTCTTCTCAACTTCACTTTTTCGGATGTTTCCTCTATTTCCTTTCCCTGGTCTATTGCCTGCATCACGGTCATTGCCGGCCCCATTGTCTCTGTCGTTATTGGGAGGATTGCCGTCACCTTTTTCGGGACTATTTTTGCCACTTGGCATCCCGTCACTTACGCAAGCTGCGATGAGTAGTGCTGCCACTGGTAACAAAACCTTCGTCACTTTCATTTTGGAAAACTACTATTTACGAAAATTAATGAAAAACAAATTGCACTGAAGATTGAATGAATGTTGAAAATGAAATACGAATTGCTTAAAATGAAGTTGAAACTGTTCTCTTTTAACAGTTTAGTGAAGTTCTTTTGTTTTGCCGCTCTGTTGTTGTCTGTTCCCAAGTTCTGAAGTTAGATCGCGCATTCACTGGCTTTTATAGCCGCTTTTTTAACGAAGTTTCTTCACACACCGTTATTCTAAGTAACCGAGGAAGTTCCGTCTCCAATATACGTTGCACACGGTGATACACATGCTAATTCGCAGAAAAGAAACCCGTGCCGTTAGTAACCGCAACACAAATACTACGGAAGTCCATACCGAGCATTTAGTTTAAGCAGAAGGCAGTGAGCAAGCATTCTGCGTTATGACTTCTAAGGAATGTTTGGTGTTTGTAAACTTTGAACTTCACTTAACCAATGTGATTATTTTATCCACAGTGTGCATTTGATCTTGTCGGAGTGACATATTGCAAAGTACAAAGCCTTGTTTAGTTTATCCTGATTAGCGTCCTCACGATCTCCAACCCACAAGGAAAGACTAAGTGTATTGTCAGAGATATGTTTACTATAATAGTCTCAATCTAATCTTTGAATGATTTTTGTCTCCTTTGTCCTAAAATCTGTTTTTTTGTTTGTTTGTTTGTTTGTTTGTTTGTTTGTTTGTTTGTTTGTTTATTGTGTCTGTAGTACGTAACTTCCCAAACCTGAAGCAGTATAAGTAAGGCTTAGCAGACTTCGTGTACTGTATTCAGTTAGCGGTACACACAAGTAATCGTGCAAGAATATTCGAGGTCGCAATAGTAATTATGCCTACTCTAAAGGTAGGTTTCCATGGACGGGTCCATGGGAGGGTCAGTGGGACTAGCTGAGGGGGGAAAAGTCATTTCCGTCCTACGCGGCCCACGTTTAAGGATTGTTTCTCTTCACTCATTCTTCATAGCAGAAAAAAAATCTTTTTTACTGATATTCAAATTTTATGATAATTGCCGTTTTGCAACTGAACCAGATAACCTTAGATAATCTAAAGCTACTGTCAGTCTAGGAAAAACAAGACTGTCGGAATTGCGTAAAGACGGGAAACAAAGATGACATTTGCCATCAAAACGAGAAAAACAGGCGACGGTAGAGTAGGTTTCCCTCATGAGAACCTGTACATTTGACTAGTAATCCTGACGAAATAACCTCACACGATCTTTGTTTCCTTTATTGCAGTCTGATACTTGAAAAAAAAAAGGCCGTGTAGAGTATTAGTTGTGCTGGGATTACACCTGCACGTAGTCACTGTATTGGTGTGTCCGTGTAAAATGGATCGTTATGTAATGACATATTTCACAACGTTTTGTTTCCATCATGGCATCGTATTTTCGCATTTTTTTTTTTTCACAAGGAATATAAATGTCAGCACTGTTTAGGCTGCCGTCTTAGTTTACACCGGCATTACTTACACCTAATTCCTTGTTTCTTGCTAGGACCTTAGCAATGTGGTATGATACTCACCGTGCTTCTTTGTACAGAGTTGAGTGCGCCCTCTGTTCTTACGATTTCTGTATCAAACAGATGTTCGAGTATGTGTAACTCTGTTTAAGGGAAATAGGACGTTTAGAATACACCAACATGACATTCTAAAGAAATAGCTTCAGTCATTATTAAACCATTCAGTGTCATCAATAAACGTCTGCCAAAGCTTCATCTCCTCAAAAAATTATGCATGTGATGAGTAACGGAAGATGCATTATTTGAATTTTGAAAAGTTTTGGTGAACAAATTAGTGTTGAGCAATAAATAACTGAGTTTCTATCTGTGAGAAACTTATTTCTTGAAAAAAAAAAAGACTACTGTCCTTCCTTATTTTGAATAATCTATCATTCTGCATCCACAAACATAGGTTTTAAAACTATGGATGTTTTCTGTAAAACAACGCCTTATTTCCCTTTAAGTACAATAGCTGGCATGCAAAGAGCCGACGAACACTAGGGCGTATAGTAGCAGTGCAGTGTGGTGGGTATGTTATAAGCAATGAATATGGAAATGTGAAAGAACCAAAATTATAAGTGTCTTAACCAAGACTTCTAATTCGTTCGCTCTCGACATACCCGGGAAGCTCCCGGTGGTGGTGTGGGCAAAGAGCAAAGAGCTCTTTCGAGGCTAAATACCGGTATGGCACAATGGAAAGGTAGATAATTGATAGTTCTCGCCGATAAAAAAACATATGACAATTCAGAAACCAGTATATTCGTTATATATTATATGTTCGTAATATATATATATATACATATATATATATATAAAATGTGAAAATCCACGTATGCTCCATTTGATATAAATATAAATATGTTAACAAATATGACAATTTTGAAGCACACAAATTTTTTTACAAGAAAAGGTGTATATTTCGAAATATACACCTTTTCTTGTAAAAAATTTTTGTGCTTCAAAATTGTCATATTTGTTAACATACTTATATTTATATATACATACATATATATATATATATATATGAAAATCGACAAAGCTTGGAAAATCTTATAGATTACCAGTAACTTTTGTGGCAAAATATCAATCTGCCATAAATTGAATTGAAAACATTATATATTGTAGCCTATTGTGATGATTCCTCACGTATGTTACATAACATCATATTCTACAACTCAAACCCCTGGAACCCACACACAGTGACAAAACAGCTTGTAATGCACTTGAAATCACCGCATAACGTTATGACAGCATATATGCTGAATGATGGGAAGTTATTAGTAACACTATTTCCGTTAATTCGATACGCTGGTTGCGTGTCTTCTTTGTCGTTCTGTTATGCCAGGTGAGAGGTCTGCCAAAGTCCAATGCATATAAGTATAAATTTCAGAGGCCAAGTTTAAAAACATTTGAAATTTATATACCATTTGTCCAAATTGCGACCAGAAGCAATGTAGTATAACATGGTCGATTTTCTTCTTCTTCTTTCTTCGGATGAGGAGGAGGAGGAGGAGGAGAGGAGGAGGAGGAGGAGGAGGAGGAGGAGGAGGAGGAGGAGGAGGGAGGAGGAGGAGGAGGAGAGGAGGAGGAGGAGGAGGAGGAGGAGGAGGGAGGAGGAGGAGGAGGGAGGAGGCGGAGGAGGAGGAGGAGGAGGAGGAGGCGGAGGAGGAGGAGGAGAGGAGGAGGAGGAGGAGGAGGAGGAGGAGGAGGAGGAGGGAGGAGGAGGCGGAGGAGGAGGAGGAGGAGGAGGAGGAGGAGGAGGAGGAGGAGGAGGAGGAGGAGGAGGAGGAGGAGGGAGGAGGAGGAGGAGGAGGAGGAGGAGGAGGAGGAGGAGGAGGAGGAGGAGGAGGAGGAGGAGGAGGAGGAGGAGGAGGAGGAGGAGGAGGAGGAGGAGGAGGATGAGGAGGAGGAGGAGGAGGAGGAGGAGGAGGAGGAGGAGGAGGAGGAGGAGGAGGAGGAGGATGGAGGAGGAGGAGGAGGAGGAGGAGGAGGAGGAGGAGGAGGAGGAGGAGGAGGAGGAGGAGGAGGAGGAGGAGGCGGAGGAGGAGGAGGAGGAGGAGGAGGAGGAGGAGGGAGGAGGAGGAGGAGGAGGAGGAGGAGGAGGAGGAGGAGGAGGAGGAGGAGGAGGAGGAGGAGGAGGAGGAGGAGGAGGAGGAGGAGGAGGAGGAGGAGGAGGAGGAGGGAGGAGGAGGAGGAGGGAGGAGGAGGCGGAGGGGGAGGGTAGGAGGAGGGAGGGGAGGGAGGAGGGAGGAGGAGGATGGGGAGGAGGAGGGAGGAGGAGGGAGGATGAGGAGGTCGAGTTAGGGATGAGGAGGAGGAGGTATTTTTTTGATTCTTTATTATTCTTCATTCTTCTTCTTCTTCTTCTTTCTTCTTCTATTATTCTTGTTTCTCTCTTCTTCTTCTTCTATTCTTTTCTTCTTCTTCTTCTTCTTCTTCTTCTTCTTCTTCTTCTTCTTCTTCTTCTTCTTCTTCTTCTTCTTCTTCTTCTTCTTCTTTTTTTTTTTTGTTCACTTCATTTAGAGTTTTAAATTGCGGATTTATTATATAATTATTATGGAAGTATTATATTATTTATCCTACTACATCGGTATCAGTGTGAAAGATGAATTGCTGCTGTTATCAATTAAATATGACCTATATGGTACAGAAACTCCTTATATGACTGTAGGATAGCATATCATATCCTTCTCATGCCAACATTAGTAAGTTCTAGGTCTGGCGGCTCGTGCAGTGGTAATGATATCTAAAATCTCCTCGCATCGATCGATCTATACCCTCTCAGTGGCGTATTCCTGTTTCTTAGGACCAACCGTCAATCTTAACCCATACCGTGATCATAAACTGATAGTTTATCCTTTTTCGTTTTTCATCATTACTTTGTACAAAATTTCTAGACATTACCCCTATTAGTCTCCCTCCCCCGCTGATATGGCAAATATGACCACCGTGCATATTTAAATAACTAAGAATACCGTATCCAATCACTGGTGGGTCACGGGGGGGGGGGGGGGACAACCCCTCTACTTTTGAGAGCGGTATTACTTTGTAATCACCGGAGACTGCGTTTAATCTATAAATTTCAGTGGGGGTGGGTTGAAGTGCTCATTTCCTTGAATTGGAAAGATGGTAGTTAGAAAATTATATTTCCTCAACCGATCAGATCCATTTTTTTCTTTTGCGTGCTTCGCACGTTCTGTAATATATGGATGTATTCACCTCATAATGCGCGTAGGTACCCAACCCCACGTGTCATTCCCCACACCTCCATCTGTAACTCATTTTAACTCCCCTCCACCCCTCCACTTTTCGGACCCCCACCTGTATTCAATATTCATTGCGTGCAGAAGTGAAAGATGTCAGCACCAATAATGAAATTTTGTATCTTTTAAAGCTGGAATTTGAGTTGAAAATTTGCCAATGAAAGTCAAATTCCGTGGAATATGTCACCACTACAAAAAACATTGTTTAAACTCCATTTTTGCATACAAGATTATTCGAATCCATTCCCATTGGTTTGATTTCAAGTAAGTAACCCTGCTTGACTGATATATGCTTTCTTGGAGAGTCTGAATTTTATAGGGCCAACGAAAATGTCGAGACCATTTTCACATTCAAATATCTGGAAGATGATTGCATAGTTTTCTTTCAGATTTTGAGACAGGTGATCTTTCCCCCACTTTCTCTTCCCTGAAACACTGACGAAGAACAAAAGTAGATGACAAGGAGATTGCCAATACAACTTATATTCCAGCTGTAACACAGTGCTTTTATCGCTTCTGGAATCACATGCAGATTACGTCATCGGCTGTTTAAAGTAGTAATAATAGTAGTAGTAATAACTATCACACTGTGATTAAAATTCCAAGTGAAATCACAAAACTATGATGATGTCAGGGAATCATATTAAGAGAAAAGGGAAATGCTACAAGGAAAGTACAAATACAGACGATCACAGACGTTTAAGTTCTGAGTTACAAATAGCAACATTACTGAATGTAAGCTGGGTCATTTCACTGGCTGGATACCGTCGTTATCTTAGGCCTACACTCTGCAGTTTTCTCAAAGAGAGAAAAGCGACACTTGCTGGAGTGACGTCATAACACGATTAAACTCTCTTTAATTAAAGTAAAAGGAGAGCGGACGGTTTATTCCTTCAACGTGAAATAGGCACATATATGGGGGCATACATTTTATTTTATTTGTCACCCGCCCCTTCCGAAAAATAGAGTTCCTATTTAGTCTGCTAGGGTAGTGCCCAATATTTATTTTCATCATACGTAAGTTACTATCTTGAACCTCCACTGATAATGCAACTACTCTTCGAAGGTTCGAATACTCTGCTGTACACGTTGGGAACTTCAAGACGATTCGCGTATTAGCCAGAATGTTCTACCAACCTTTCTACGTACACATACGTACATGTTGGAAGGAACTTTGCTTCTAAATTTGGTATCATATTATTGAACAGATGCTCTCTAGAACTGAGATTCTTGTGTGGAAAGTTTTAGCAAGTGACTTTTGTATATGTGCCCTCGTCGATTGAGAATTTCCGAAGAAAAGAATACTGTCCCTGATCAGAAGGAGACGCACATCTCCACCTTTCCCGTGTTTACTTATAGTCGGTCTAATTTAGCTTACACCATATGGCAATAACAGTGGCAGTTATATATTCATCGCCGAAGCTCGCCTAGCCTACATTTTGTGTACAGTAGTTAATTTGACAAACCTGGGACACTATTTACCGATCATCTCCGAGACTCGAGTTACGGCTAGCCGACGTTAATCGCCAGCTTAGTATATCGATTCAGTGTAACATGAAAGAAAGTATATATGCCTACAGGTTCAATTTTTCTCACTGAATTTTGGATGTTGAAATAGACAAAAACAATTTATTTATTTTCTTCCTTTTATATGCAGGCCTACTTGTGCACTCAAATAATCTGTAATTTTCAAGCTAGATGTTGGAGAGGTGGTTTGCGTGAAATGAGAGTGACGGAGAGAAAGGAGAACGAGAGAATGTGAGGGGTGGGGGGAGATAATTGTTGGTGCCAAGTAGAGAAGTTTCGCAAACGTTTTGCATGCGGTTACATATCCTAGATTGGGAGACTGCACAAAGGTATTGAAAATTACAAAAAAGAACAGTAAAACTAAACTTTCGACAAACTCATATTTTTATTTTTCAAGTGAAATGCCAAGTATATTGCTGGTAGTTTTTTTAATCATTCATGGGTGCTTTTATCCTGAATGTACACATACAAATGCTATTGAAGCAGTTCCTGCTGTCATGTAATACTGTGGTGAAATTACACCACCATACTGTGGTGTATTACACAGTATGGTGTATTACAGAGGTAGTGAACTATTGATACTCCGTTTTCTTAAACTAAACTAACGTTACGTGTGACTTGAAACGCCTCCCGTATAAGAGTAAGTTAATAATACTCAAGTGGTAAGTACACCGAAAACAAAGTAGCCCGATCGACATCCACCCGTGACGAATCACCTCGCGAACGAAAGGTTAGGTTAATTTCCAACGTTAAAGTCTGACTACCAAACAGGTCAAGTCAGAACAGCCAAATATGAACAAATTCACTACGTATTTGTAAAAAATGTTTATATTTTGGATGTTTTCTACTCTAAATGATCCCAGACTTGTTAGCTTACCATGGTCTATTGTTATTATTATGCGTCATCAGGCAATTGCACGGTCATCTATGACAACTGTACATTTATCACGGTAGGCTTATACGGTGACAATGCTAGCAAAACGTCTGGATAAAGACTAGTTCTATGTACTTACATTAAATAATAGATTAATACAGATCTGGTTGTGAAAATGTTCAGTGCCCGTAATTACTTATCTATATACTTTCAAACACGTTGCAGTATTTTTTTTTCCGATATACGCTGACTGCTGCCAAAGTTTCCTACGATATTTTTCCTATGTCCCAGTAGCCAACGAAGGGTAAAATGTAATACTCTGTATTGCTTACTTTTTTTTCAATCAGGATAAGTCTATACTCACGAAGCGTAGCCCTAAATTCTTGCGTGTTCTCCGTATGTTTTTTTGGGTTTTTTTTTTTTGTGTGTGCATATAGTGCCTAATACATGGTGTCGAATGCAGGGTGACCCCGTGTAGCGAAGGAGTGTTTTTTTTTTCGTTCAGCTACTACGAAACTCTTCGGGGCTACAGCCATACGGCCGTGAAAGAGGGGCTTCGTAGGCTTAATGCAGAGTACATATGACTCATAATACATGGTGCATAATTCCTAATGCATGGTGTATATAATGCCTTATGCATGGTGCATATAATGCCTTATGCATGGAGTATATAATGTCTAATGCATGGTACCTAATGCAGTTTGCGCGAAATCAGAGCAGGGTACAAACGGAATTATAAGACTACGGTCTACTAATTATACACACTATTATACATTAATCAAAAATATAAAGGGATGCCAAAGATAGGTGGGGACATGGATGTTGTGTAAGCGGAGCGGCTTTCGTCTAGCAACTTTCACTAGTTTAGCCCTTGCCTTACTGCACATGTTGCCAAATGTAGTTGCTCTCTAAATTCACACTTATTTGGTGTATAAATAAAACAAGGTAAAATAGCTGAGCGCTGTAGGGTGAAGGCTAACTCATATAATTTCTCGTAAATCTGGTTATATGTCACCACCAGATCTACACATAAAGTCACTCACGGGATTGAAAATGTCCTGTAAAATATTTCCCTGTCATATCGATATCCCCGTCAAGTCACAATGCCTGGTTCAAACTAGTTTTTTCTCCTCTTGGCTCAAGGTCAATCAAGTGAATTTGAAAGTTGACCAAAATCGAAATGGGTTTCTTAGAAGATAAAGTGACTGTGGAAATACATGTTGAACCTCGAGCTATCAGGAACATTGGAATTCAGGCAAAAGCTTTCAGAGAGCAGATGAAAGTGAGAGCTTTTAGCCGGAAAGAAATGGTTTTGGGTTTTGTTTTTGAAAATTAAATAGAGAGAAATTTCGCTTATACAATATCTGGGGAAATTGTTCATATGATCTCATCCAATGCACCTCAACACATGTAAAACCCCTCTTTGCATGTGAAAAGGGAGAGGTGAAGAGGCTGTTATAGTCCCTACAAGAAACACTGTTTAAGCCCTTCTCACTCATACGTGGATAATTTTCCATCAATTCCCATTCCATTTCAAGTAACGGTGATTGACGGCTAGGTCTGAATTTTATAGGGGCTACAAAAATGTCGTGACAATTTCCATATTTAAATATGTGGACGATGGATGCATGGTTCTGTTTTCAAACTATAGTAGAAATACCCCAGAAATATTACAGTATCAACAAACAGGATTAAGCACGAAAAGAAAGTGGCTCTTAAGTAACTCCGTAGTTCCTTAAGACTCGTTACGCTGTTACGGTAAATTTTACAGTCGTCATTTTTCAAGACCAGTCATATTATGTATATTTCCAGAAAATGCTTAGGGGTTCTCTCTGGCGAGCAACTTTCAATCTTACGATCCTGACGGAGGACCGGTGTTCGAGAAGTGAAACAAATCTGATCATCTGTGAGCTGAAATGTATTCAACGGCATCGTATCAGAATGATTAAGATGAAAAAGTCGAAAACTCAAAAGTGGGGCCCCCACCAATATTAGATTAAAAACGACCCAGACAGCGACAACTGTGACAGGTAGTTGTCATCCTGTCAAGTAGAGGAATTCCTACAAATATATATAAAAAAATGTCAGGAAATGTCTTCTACAAAGGAAGCTTACGGCAAATCCATCTTTTTTCTTGTCACCGAATTTCTAAACGATCGGCGACAATAAAAGTAAGTAATGGCAATATACCTGCACGGTTACCTCACAGGTGGACGAAGGCTGACCAAAAGAAGAAAGAGAATAATAAATTTATATCTGTCATCTTAAATATATATATATATATATATGTATATTCATGTACGCAAGCATGTGTAGGCCTACTTGATATCTTCCATGATATGTAGTTACTTCCTCCTATAGCCTACACTTTAGCCTATCGTTCATCCGGAATAAATGTAAGTCTTGATCATCGCATCAGAATGATCAAACCGCAAACAACTTCTGGACTCTATCATCAACAGAAGAGCATACCACAATATATAAAAAAACAGTCATTTTTCTATTCAATATCAAATTTGTTACTTTTTTGTCTCGTGTAGACACTGGTGAATTGTAAATTCGCATCAAATAGAGTTGCCTAGTCGAGTAATAATTTCTCAGAATCGTAACATACATGGCTCAGAATCATGCACTTACTGCCGCCAGTTAAAAACTCATTCCAAGAGCCATGCATTTTATCTCTCAGAGTCATGCACAGGCATGGAGTCATGTAGTGATCTACAGCGTTGAGTTAGTTATTTGCATTCATTGTCATGTGCTCATGGCTATGCATTATCGCATACTAATCAGGATCTCTGCATGTCATACAGTGCATAGTCATGTATTCACAGTGGTGAACTGGGTGCATCGGAGGAGGCAGGAGATAAGAGGCTCAAGCGGCGTTCGTCATCCCTTGTATGACAGCTAAACCTGTATAAAGACTGTCTAAGCGGAGAGCTACCGGTTGGGGTGTAGCAGAGCAGAAACCCTTTCTTCGTAACTAGATCGACAGAAATCGCCTTTCCAGATTCCACAGGTACCCTTCCACTTTCAACCCCAAACCCGGTGAAAACCAATGCTATAAACCGTGAACCCAAAGCCCGTGCCCCACCCCCACCCCCTTTCTCTCTTTGCCACAACGATAAAATACGTATTTGACAAACTTTAGGAACTACGTGGCTATACGTCACAAATTTCCGGGGAAGAATGAAACATCTCTACATTTCCGTTTGACTACGTTTCAGTTGAAACTTTTGCATAGTATTAAAAACTATAATAAAATAGTAATAAAAATAATAGTTTAGTAATAATCCAAAAAGAGACAGACCTCTAGCTACTCCCTACCAGTTTAATATTCAAGTTCCCTCGGTCCCTTGTTTTTCAACTTTGTTTCTTTCGTTTTTTTTTTTTCTAACTTTTGCCAAATGTTAAAAACACTCCCGGAAGTTCATCCAACATCCCTGTCCCGAAAAGTTCAAAGCACATGTAACCAACGTTTGAACTTAAATTATAGTTCATGGAAACCTAGCTTTAAATTAGGTCACGTACAATGTGTCTTTTTTTTTACTGATTTGGAAGTATAACAACTTCTCCTGTGCCTGCCGGATGGAGGTCTCAAATCCAAAAAATCGGTTTGACCCTGTTTTCTATGGCAGCTTTGATTGGACGTTCCATGATGTATCGAAAGTTCGGTTTCAATTTAAACTTAAACGTTTACGAATACAGCATTCACTTTTTTTTTTTTTTTTTTTGTTGCGGTTGGAAAGTATATATTTCTGAAGTACATGCCATGCTTTTGCTTTTTCCATATGTCCCACCTTTTCGTCTGCTTGATAAAGTTGACTTCTCAAAACCGAAAAGAAAGTACACGAAGTCTCGAAGTGTCTATTTATGTCTACGGTAGCTTTGAGAGAGTGCAATGACTCGTAATGATGGATATCATGATATCTTAATAGTTTAAAAAGTTAAGACAAGTATGAAACGTCCTTTTAAACATTTTTACGATCTCCGTAAAAGAGAAAATAAAAACTTAAAAGTTGAGAGTCTCGCAATGTTTTCTCTTTTCATATCTGTTTTGTTTTATTTTCTTCCGGGGTGGGGACTTTGGTGTACCCGGATGGTCTGAAGACATAAAATCTCTTGTCGCAATTAAATTGTGGGAAAGTTGAAACATCTTAAACGGTTGATCCTAGCTAACAAGTTCCTCCTCTTATATATGCCTTTTGTTGGGTGGGGTGGGTTGTTCCTGGTAGAAGGTCCGTGAATATGAGTAATCCAAATTACCGTATATTACTGTTTCGTTTCCAATTGATTCTCACTTGTGGGCCACATGCATACCTCCGTAATTTTGCATTGTGATATCTTATCTGCATGCAGAATAAAGCAATTACTTCTTAAGATAAAAATATAATTATCAGTATTTGTGTATTGAAACTCGAATAGACAGATAGATGTAGATTGCTGGACAGGTGAATTTGCACGTGACGTCAGGTACTACTCTCATTACTTTCATTTGCTGACCACACTGAAACTATTTAAGAGACGCCCGAAATTTTTGAAAATTTTCGTCAGATCATCCGCGGACACCGAAGCCCCTACCCCCCCCCCCCCAAAAAAATACCCCCGCAAAAAATAAGAAGATATGAAAAGTGAAAACATTTCGAAAATTCACAACTTTTTCAGTTTTTACGACACATTTGAAACTTTCTGCCACTACATAATGCAAATACATTGGTAGTGTCTTTCGCTATTTTAAATAAAAGCAAAATCGGCTCAGTTACAATTTCGTAGAATTGCTTCTTTGGAACACGAAAAGGTTCAAATAGTACTATTACATACTTTTTAAACAGGTCCTCATGATTGTAACAGGGCTAAATTAGTCTCACAGAAAGTTCTTGATACAGTTAAGGCTGTTTGAAAAATTGACCTTGCAAAAATATCATTCATATGCATGTGTCCTAGCCTGATGGGAAAATGTTAAATTAATATGAAATGACCTGCAAACACCAGAAAAAAACAAAATACGCGTTTTTCTGTCATTTAGAATAGTTCATTTGTCTCATTTTGAGGATGTTTGATAAGATATCCTTCACCTCCTCACTCGACAGGGCAAAATAAAAGCAGCAGTTTCTCTGACATGTTGACACTGTTTTAGTGATAAAACACAATTTTGATCAAAGAAAATTTTTCATGTTTTTGTTGTTTTTGTTTTTTCAAAATCGGGGTGACGAATGGGAATGTCCCCTTATCGAAGTCTTAATTCTTCAGGAAGCAGACCTGGCTGTAAGTTCACTTTGGGTTCTTTCTCTCGAGAGGCTCTGATTCCGAAAGGGATCCAAATGAAAGGCATTTCGTGTTGGTTATACCATCAAGTTGAGCCTCTTCCACCGCCCCCCCCCCCCCTACAGCCGCCCTCCTCCCCACATAATTTCATATCTCATTTAACGTTTATCTTTAAAAAAAAAACGCGTTAGATTGAAATAGACAGATAATTTGACTGAATACTTAAAGAAGAATTTTTAAAGGCAAGGTGTCGTCTGCTAATCTCTCATGAAACGAGCACCTCAGAATTCGTTACGTCACTTCCGCGTTTTAGTTAAACGTATTGTTTACCCACAATAGTCGTATACTTGAACAAGCACGTTTTGTACACACAGTATGTGGAACTAGCACAGTAAACACTCTCAGGGGCTCACACGATTCATGAGACGATCCTTTGTCTTTAACCTGTACTGGATCACAGGAAAGAAAGAGAATAAAAAAAAAATTACCTACGTCATCTATATTTTGCCAAGTGGTCTCCTGGAAAATAAAATTCTGTCCATGTGTAGAGGGGTGGTGGTTTTTACACTTTCGTTTGTCACCGTTACGTCATAAATGTCACGATGTGTAACGTTATGATCCTTAATTATGTTTATACGTTTATCACACTTGAGCAATAGTTTTCGATAACTGTTATTCATATGATAATGACTGATACAATTTGTTTCATAAAAGAAAACACCAAAGTTAATTTGGATGAGCATCATTCATTCAAGATATGCATATCTCCTATGAAAAGTTACGACAGAAAAGGGGGATATCAAACAACATCTTGGATTTTTTTTCGTGGGTTATTTGGTTCTTTTGATCATGTGGGTTTCTATAATTCACGAATGGTGCGAAAGTGACTTTCAGTCCACCGCTTCCGAGTATATATATGGTACTTACATATGCACCTACATGCTAACGGTAAAATGGAAACGATGGGTTGCTTCCGTTTGTAAGCTTTACTGCGACGTCACTTCCGGTGGTCGGTGGGGGCCCTGTCTTCCTTACATGGTTATTATATAATTGGCATTCGTGATGAACGAAAGGGTGTGTTCACTTCCATTGTACGGTTCCGCTAAAACAAAGAAAAGAAATGTGACGCAGGCATCGTCATCGATAAGATCATGATGAATTTAAAGCGGCTGCACGATTACATTACATCGGTCACGAAATCCTAAGCGATGTATTTTGATGATGACCATATTCTGAAACCATTTATCACTCTGGCAACTACTAGTGTTGTCATGTGACCAACAACTTTAACGTCGAGAGCCTACACGTTAAGTTTTGACGTATCTTTTGCAAGTGTGACCTTTGCAAGTGTGAGTGTGAGAGTTTTAAAATCTATAAATCATACTTTTAATCGATTACTGCTTCAAAATTGCTTTAGTTTCAGATGCTAGGGTCATGCATGGAAATGTTTATTATCCTCTAACGATAGAAAACTTTTGTTACAATGGAGTAATAAAATGGATGTTATTTACTGGTTTCAAAGTTAAAAGAGAAAAGATCGGATTGGTAAAAGGGATGTGAAAGGGGATTGATGTCAGAAGAGAGGACAAAAGAAATATAATATGGTGCAATATACATTTTAATATAAAAGGATACAGTCCTTAGTTCTTTTCGCGGTGGATTAAACATAGTTTGGGATTGGATTATTGGGCAATAGCGCGCTTTTTGCCGCGCACGTTGCGTTTGTTTTCTTTCTTTAATGTTTATTGTTTGTTTGTTTTTTTCAAATTTACCCAAAAAATATCAAGTTTTCCACTCCCCAATTTATGAGACGTTTTCAGAAAACCTCAACTGCAACTGACTTTAAGAAATTAATACGCACATTATAGGCCCATACCAATTAAGTATATCTGTGTTTGGTCCATACAGAAAAGAAAAATAATGATACCAACTCGTTGTTCCTCATGATGTGAACGTTATTTCAATTGACTTTCACACGTTAAGTCACTGGGACCTCTTCATTGACTTACCTGGACGCAATATTACGTCGCATCAGCGATTCACGCCTATGAGAATTTTTCGATATTTTATTGCGCTATGTTGGTTTTTCATTTTTTCGTTTTTCTTCAAAAATTGCCGTGGGTTTTCCAATAGGCAAAATCGCGCATTTAGTCCAACCCCTACTACAGTGCTAGTGCAAGTTGATTGAAGCAGTTCCAAACACGTTTTTGTTCCCACTGAAGACTATGGACTAATATTGATTACCCCCTCCCCCCGTATGTCCCAATTTTTTACCCCTTCCCACGAACCGGCCATCAGGCTAGAACTTGAGACCTATATCACGGCGGCGCAAACAGCCTGAGCGAAAGATGATGTCGTGACCCTTGTCCAGCCCCACGGCGTCCATTATGAAACTTCAGAGGTGTGAAATGTGACGCATGAGCACCAAACATTAAAGAAAGAGCCCACCGTGGGAGGTAAAAAGTTATTTTGCTCACCCGATTATTGCCCCCTTTGAATATTTCAGCTGTTAAGGTTGAAGCCGAAGAAAATAAATCACCCGCTGACAAATGGTTTGGAACCAAAAAAAGAAGAAACATATAAAAAAGATCATGACTTTGATTTTTATTGGTTCCCTGCCAGGCACAGAATCATTTCATATTTGTATATGACATGTCGGTAACCCATGACACTTTTTATGAGGCGTTGGTCCATCAGTTTTTTTTCTTCCGACACGGCATACACAGAATGTATAAAAGGATAGGATGTTAGGAGATGAACACCGGTTAACTGGTTAACGGGGAACGAAAATACATTTTTCTTTCACCTGTTGATGTCCGCATGTTCCAGTGGGTGTTTGGATTTGGACAAATGAATTTTCCGAAGACGCGATAACAAAACTGACTTTTATTGAAAAACAAATTTTCCTTCTCTGTGGGCCCTATCCGGTTTCCAAAAAGAGAGAGAGAGAGCAAAATTAGGCCATGTTTCCATGTTGAGGATTACGGAGTTCATGGGACGGAATGTCCGGTGAAAAGTCAGTTTTTTACGCATTGTCGCCTTAGAATGCAAGCTCATTGCTAAAAGACCAAAGATAAAAGTGAGTCGATTACTTTATCTAGCACAACTGCCATCAACAAATAATTTCGAGTCAGCTAGAAACAAACTGCGCCTTTGCTTAACTGGTTTCACACCCTTAGAAAATAAAAACAAAGCTGGCATTTTTACTAATGTTAACTTAAGATTCAACGATCGTATGTACAACTTTTTTTTTACCTGACATTTCAGCTGATTTGGAAACAACTGTTCAGAAAAGGAGATATGCCCATCTCAATGATTCTTCGTTTAACTATCTTCATCAAATTTCCTCATCCGTATCACAATATCCGCTGTAGGAAACGGTAAAAAAAAGCTACGGGTTTCCGCCCTTTCCGCAGCTATTGCTTAGTACTTTACAGAATTTTCTGATATTTTTAACTTGAGTTGAACAACTAAAGGAGATTGATAATGACATATACTTTCCGAATAAACTGCAAATATCCATCCCTACAAGTGTACAAGTATCACCTGGCTTGAAAATTAAGATAAAAAATAATCCTTGAAATGCGGTAAAAAAATATAAAACATACCGTTAAAGATCTCGACGTTTTCCTTATGAGTTTGACAAACGGCAGGGTTAAGAAAAATTTGAAGTTTGATTTTTTTTCTGTGGGATGGACATTTCCACTCCTCCATCAGTTTACACTGTTGCTTTTGCAGAATTTACATTTCCCGCCCATTTTGAGACAGACTGCCAAGAAAAATCTTCCATAGAGCTCAATACGGTACCGCGTTTTATAGTTGCATTTTACAAGTAATGGCGAAATTCGATATCAAGAAGCAAAAAAGAAGAAAAAAAAACACTTAATATTTTTAATTTCTTTAACCTTTTTCGTTAGAAGAGACAAGAAAGGAAGACGTGTATCATTTGTCAATATGATGTAAGTGCCGTTAGCGATTAATAAGTTGTAATTACTAGGCCCTACTTTGAAACAGGAAACGCCAAGTTATTCTTTGTTGAAATCGACAACTTGTACCGTTTCCGTAGAGTTTAATGTACTGTTGGTTAAAGCGTCGCAATGAGTTGATATCGATAAATGTATGTGAATTTTGAAGGGTACAAGCTACAACCACATGGCAATGCTTATAATTAGCATAAATTATATATTTTCACATCCAATAACTAGAACAATCTGTGAATTTATTGGAATTTTTGTTCCCGGCTTGTATAGTATATTAATGTGTCTGTTCACGAATTTTTAAAAAAAACTCAATTTGAATCCTTAATTAATCACACATACATACTCATACGTTCATATAACACACGGGGATCCTCTATGCTTGACCATTTGTCATAAATATGTGAAGGAAAAACAGGTGACAGGTTTGGAGAAACGTAGTGAATTTTACATAAAAGCACTGAAGGTGCCCTTGAAGAGTGAGACATTTATTGCATAACTTTATGGGGAAAGTTTTAATCGTGCGTTTCGCAAGAAAAGAAAAAAAAAAGATGTTCGAAACTAAAAGACGTCACAATTTGCCCTGATACGACGAAACATGACATGGTAACACATATGGCACGGTAGGGGGCTCCATTATCAAAGTGTGTGCATAATAAGCTTGTGGTATCCGCGGCTACGGTCGCATAGTACATGCTGGTATCAGAGGAGAACTTTATAAACAATGAATAAACACGACCTACCAGCTATATAGTATATGCAGTGTCCTCATCGACGGAAGCAGTTTTAAAAAAAATCGGTAATGCTCTGCTTGTATTCATGATTAAAATGAATTTCAGGTAAGCTTCTAGGATTGGTGTTGAAAACTACACTAAAGTACACGAAGTTTCCGACATCAATATTTTGAAATAAAAACAACGATAATTTAAAGCGGGATATACTGAACGATAAAATTCAAGGAAGATAAGATTGACGACCTGCAGCTTCTTACATACATTGAATGTTTTTCTCGATCACAACTTGAATTTGAATCCTTTTATGTGTTTACTTTATCCTACGAACCAAGAGACGATAGTGACCCGTGCAATAGATACGTAGCAACGGTAACAGGGGTGGATATTTCACAGTTGCTGCACAATGGCTGGCGGGTATCATCGCGAACCAGTCACGGTGTGTGTTAGTATCTGTGGATAACGATAATGTTGCCCCCCATTCGAACCGGCGAAGGCCGTGTGACCCTTACATGAACCATGCCATCTTGTTTCATTTGCGGTGAGTTAATGGCTTATAATGTTTACATACTACCAGTGATTGCTTGAACGGAAGTCAAGCCGAATATGCATGGGGGGAATAAGGGACTCGTTAGAAGGGCTGCTATGGACGGTATACTTGTGTACATTTCTAGTCCAAATGAGCCAAAAAAATAATCATAATAATAATAATCCTGTAAATATCATGGCCAGAAAGTGAATTAACAATCATAATGGTATGGGTAGAAGAAGACTTTACTTAGGGAGATTATTGAGTTGTTGTGTATTACTCGTATGTTGATGGTAGCTGTTCAGACAAAGAGATTCCGAACATCTGATACAGAACTGAGGCAAAAATGACACTGGGGTGATGCGACCAAAATTTGCAAATCTGTGACCAGAAACTTTTTACCGTATGGTATGGACCATAAGCATGCATAAGTGCAATTTGTCATATTTTGGCTAATATTCCGTGCGTGTCTCACTCTTGACATTTGAATATATTCATGAGCCTGGGAACTGTGATTTATGTCGGATGGCAAGTTTAGTTGCTTAGTAATTAAGTTTCTCTTCATAAATATTCAAAGATGCTTTTCCTGCCTTCCGCTCTTCAACAAACAAATGTAAAGGCTCTGAATACATTTTAACCTTTAATAGTTCATGTACTGTTATCCCACAGCTTTTCAGTATGCTGTGTTAGGACTATACAGGGGAAAAAATTTTTGTTTTTGTTTTTAGTTTTTATCGCTCCCAATTCTATTCAGTCGCGAAGAAAATACCAAAATGCAATGAGATATTTAAAAATTAAAATTTGGAAAACTCTCAAAGTGGAACAATCCAGCGTCAGGTACTATTGATATCAGGGTCATGATTGGTTTTGACATGACAAATCACACAATCCAAGAAAAGTGACGTAGGCACTTGCGCTCTGTCGTAGCCACTTTCAATACATTGTGATTTCAGGTATTGTCGTTGCTATGACGTTAACTCATTCTTACCACGCCCCTTTACACTCCTCCGTACAATGTGGGGAATAGATTACAAAACCAATACAGCTAAGTGGTGGGGCAACGACGTAGCTTGTGTCTGTCTCCCCCGAAATATATAAAAATAGTTGTGCAACACAGTAGTCCCTTTCCTGGTCAGTATACGAGACGGCCAGGATTTTGATTTACCATATGTGACACCGGATGTAATATACCGACACCGTCTAAAAGCGATGTCTCTTGAGACACCGGAACAGTTGAATTGTTGCAGTATTTCTATAAAATGACGTCATAAATACGTTTTCTGTGTTCTCCGCAAAGTTACCCGCCGACTCTCTGACGTCTGTCAAACGTTGTCCGCCGGGTTACCACGAAAGCACCCTTTGATCAATGCAATATCTATTCATGTACATTTGCCAGTTTTATTAAATTTGAGCATACTTGTACATTGATAAAGGGAAAAAAAATTGACCTATCTGGTGAAGTGGGGTTAAGAATTAAGTCCACTTGAAGTATCAGGTAATAGACAACGTGGAGAGGGGGGGGGGGGGGTCACAGAGAAAGGGAAGAAGGGAATGAGAAGAGACAAGGCAACAAGCAAACTGGAATGTAAGGTCTATTAACTATTAGCGTCAATCGATAATTGGATCGGACGTTGGATCGGGCCGATTTTCACCAATATCGGTAAAACATCGGATCGGCGAAAGTAAGACGGATGTCGACATGCCACTATTAAGCAACCTAAAAATATCTTTCACCGGGGAGCGTACCATAATCAGTGAACAAGGATGGGAATTGAGAAATGCCCCGGGAAGGATATTTCCTATCTTAAAAGGTAACTGTACAACTGTAAAATAATGCTATGATTTCTGGAATAAAAGCATGCACTCCAAGCTTGAAGACTACATCAAGTACACAATATGAAAATTTTTCAGGAGAGAACCGAGTTGATAGTGAAAATATATCGAATATCGAATATCGGCCGGTGTTGTGATAAATATAGACCATCGGATCGGCAGAGAAACATCATGCATCGGTAACCCCCTGTTAATTACGACTTCAGATTTATTTAGAAAAGTGAAACTTTCTTCTACGCTTCCTACCAAGCCTGGAATCGAAAGAGAGAGTGTATCACGTGCATGGGGCAGGTCGACCTGGTAGAATAAGTTTTATCAGGAAAATAAAAACAATTGCAACCCCCACCCCACCCTGTCTTCCACCCTCACCACAGCACGGAATAACACATACGTATGTGTAAAACACTGGAACTGTTCCCCCCTCCCCCGTCTATGCAGAAATGACTGCAACTTTTCAATTTCTTTTCAATTTTTTATGGTCCCATATATTTTTGTCTGCTCCACCCTGATGACATTTTTGTTTCGCACGCAGTTCTTTGTGTTTTTGGTTACTTGACCTACATTTTCTTTTTTTTTCGGCCAGAGGTTTTAAGATTCTGCTTCTCAGTGGAGATCATTTTTTTTTGTCTGTACTGTTTTTGTTTTTTGTCCTACTAATATAGGCAATGACAAGAAAATAAAATCGTAAAATCCCTGCAATAATCCTGCACTGGTCACTGTGTTATCGCACTGTGTTATCGGTGTATCTCCTTAGTTTGCATGTGATACCTTATATTGTATTCCCGTCGATACTATGTATATATTTAGTCAGGGGGATCGCAGGTAGGGTACACAATCGGGCGTTGGCTGTTCTCCATGAAATCCGCCCGTGTCCTGTGGCTGTTCTTTCTTACTTCAAAGGATTTGATTCTCTCTCCCTTATTTTTTTAAATTAATAGAGATTCACGCTACTCATGCATATGTATAAGAAACAGCTAAAGTTTAAAAATAATAACATTATTTAAAATTGTACAGCTCTAAATTATAGTAAACATCCCCCCCACACACACCCTCTTCATTCTAACGATAGGATGGTGCAGTGGCCGAACAAAGGGGATAGGGACTAGGGAGGGGCAGCCGTACCTCCGCACACGGAGAGGGGGAAATGACGTAGGCGAAAAAGAAAACAATAAGGACATATAAGAAGACAAAGAATGAGAAAAAATGAGAAAGAAGGTAAAAGAAAATACAAGCTCTCAAGTAGTTAGCTCTCTCCGCGTCCAGGAATTGATGATGTTGTTGCCCACATTCAAGCCTCAGAATTCAAGTATTTCATTCGTCAGGAAATATATATTTATCAAACTTCTAGAACGAAAAATTTCAAATGATGTTTTCCATCCAGCATACTGACAGTAACCATTTCCTGGAGTTAACTTGCAGAGTTTGAAAACCGTGATATCCAGGGGTGTATTTGAAGCACAAATTTTCTGGTACGCTTCTCACCAACCGTTCCACCTGGATAGTCTTCCCAACAATACTCATTCCACCCCAAGGTCCCAAATCCGGGTGCGCCACTGCAGTAGAGGCACACTGTATTTCAGAATCACGCTGCATCACAGTTGTTGAGGCCTCATTCACGTCCCAATTAACGTACAGCTAGAAAAAAGATTCCCTACACCCGACGACTTTTTTCATTCACACCCTGCAAATAACCCTTGTGACCCATACTAGGCCCACTCAGATTCTGACTTACGTTCAAATTTCCCTTTCCCCACCCTTCCCCCATCTCGCTCGACAGATATTGACGTGAGAATATGACCCGGAACCTTTAAAATTGCTAATTGATTTCTTTTTATTTTTTAACTCCCGTATATTCGACTTCTCAATTGTCCAAAAGAGGGTCAATTAAATCGAAAGAATTCACAGGAAAGTTACGTATGGGCTCTCTGTGGTCGCAGAGAAATTTCACATGACCCAAGAAAAATATCCCATTTCAAACAAAAGCTGCAGTTTACTGTGGGTCTTTGTACTCTGTATGAAGACGTTCGTGGTGATAACCAGAGAGGAATAGAGGTCATTATTTGTACTTTTAATTGTAGGATGACAATTCCGTTTTGTATTACATGATGTGTGGGATGACAAAACGGCTTTATACAGGTCATCAAAACAAAGGATTATTATTCCCCTTTTAAGTTGCATAAAATGAGTCATCAAAATTTTATCGGGCGTTTTGTTTTTCTTCTTCCGGGACTATCGATCTACGGTGGGGCACTCAGTGTGTAGGATTATGCCATGCACGTATAGGCATGGTGGTATGTTCCTACGGGGAGTTTGACAGGGCATTGATTCAAACATTCAATGACGGCCAAGGAAAGGGGAACAGGCTGGGCAGCCCCGGAGTCTTGGGACCGATGACAGGAAGGCACTGAATAAGGAGCTGAGTAGGTCGAGACGGAGAGTGCAGAATAATGTGTAAAAAGGTTGTTCTCGAATGATGATTTTATCACATTATGGACAAACCATGTCTCGAGAAGACCTTTTCTACATGCTAGAACGTGACGTAATATCCAGACATACCATAATGG
Organism: Stichopus chloronotus; assembly: GCA_021234535.1. Lineage (NCBI taxonomy): Eukaryota > Metazoa > Echinodermata > Holothuroidea > Aspidochirotida > Stichopodidae > Stichopus > Stichopus chloronotus. The sequence continues at coordinate 33,335,846 of CM037829.1, read as the reverse complement.
TTAGGGTTTGTCCTCTCAAGAAGGCATAGACATGTATGATATCACGTGAAGATTATCTGGCATCAGCAGTAAGTCCATGTACTATATACAGGTAGACTACCACCATTAGATAATGTGTGCCAAGTTTATCCTCGGAAAAATTAGCTTAAGTCATAGCAATCGCCTTCGTCATGTTTTCAGTACTCATCCCTGTTTTTTTTTTCAACTTTTCTTGGAGGTTAAGGAACACCAATTTAAGTACAAATGATGTGAAAATTAGGACGAATAAAGGAGATTTTGTTTCTGAAAATCGAGTGATGTCACGGTCGTAGTGATATTACGGTTAGAGAGCCTTGTCAAGGGGATGGTATCACCACTCTAAACTTTCACCCGGCCCGGCTCAAAATCTGAATGTTCAAAGGAATATGATGAAGTTCAGTTTCAGTTTCATCGAACTTTACTTCAATGTCTTTCATAGAAATAACAAAGTTGACATACATATGTACATATACAAAACATGATATAATGATAGAGGAAAGAGACCGAGGGGTAGCGAAAAAGAAGCTCCAGAGAACTTGTAAGCGTTCCCATCCCTTTGAACGAAAAGAGAACGGTAAACGAATAAAAACGAAAATTGAAGAAAAAAGAACAAAGCAACAACAAGAAAAAGAAAGACAAAATAGAAAAGAAAAGAAGAAAAAAAAAGCTATTAAGTCGGTGATAGTTTGTTGTGATGTGGTATTTGAGATGTTTATTAAAAGTGGGCAGAATGTGGCATTCCTTATCAGGTAAATGATTCCAGAATTTTACACCAACGAAACGAATACTGCAACGTGAGGATCTGAGTATTAAGACTGGAATCGAAAAATGATTCGAAGACCGAATGGGGTATGCATTATTATCCCCACTATAATTATAAAAGTTACTAAACTTTGTGAATGACGTCAGAGACCAGGCGGCTACCAATCACGTGATAGGTAGGGAGTGCCTGACACGATGTGCGATGTATGCATGCAGGACCCTAGACGGTGGCTATTTTAGTAAGGGCCCTGGCGGTGAGTCAGGTTACTTGCATTAGACAGGACGGTGGAGATGAAGGGCACATACTTATCATCAACAGAAATTTCGTTTTATTTTAAAGTCACGTGTCGAGAAGAAGTTTCCTGGATCAACACTACACCGTGAAATAACCAAACATACTATCATGGTAAGGGAACGTCTTCTCGAGAATGCACAGACATGTATGATGTCATCTGAGTTTTTGCTGACGGACGCAATGACGTCTGTTTAAGATCATATATGGCGCCGGGAAAGGGTTGTTTATTCCTAGCGCTATCCATCTGCCAAGTTTCGTTTCCTTCATTTCAAAGACTACAGTGTCTCTGAAGTGTCATGATTGTTCATTTCGTAGTACATTCCACATGGTCCACGAAGAACTTGGACTAGTAAATTTCCATTTTCTAATGCCGAGGGACACAATACGACGCCCCTCCCTCGTCTAATTGACATAGGGCCCTTGGGACCATCTATTTTATTTTATTGTTTTCTTTTCCCTAATCAGTGGGACCGACGCCTGAGGAGGTTACAAAATTGTTTCTTCAATTTCTTTACTCATTTTTGGCTCAATAATGGAGAAATGAGACAAAACGTGATGTTTCAAATGCCGAGTCACAGATCTGGACCCTTCCACTTCCCTTGGGTCAAAAATGTCAACTCTTGCCATGAGAGTAGGCTATTTTATTTGGGATAGCGAAATATCTAATCTGAAAAATTTGGTATCTTGGCTGGAAGGGGAATACCGAGCAAAACAATAAAGGGGTTGAAATTTTGACGATATACTACCACATACTCCAACAGGTTCACTTTCAACTGAAATTTTATTGTTTTGTCAAAATATTAAAGGGATAAAATGTTGGAGGAAGACTTACTTCATACTGTAAAACTATATTTGATTTTGAAATGAATTACCTCTGTGATATAAAAGAAGGATAAAACAAATATATTTGGAGTACTTTTTTTTTAATCACAGCTTTCTACCAAACTAGATGTAAATGTCCATCGATGATGACTTTTATATAGAAACTAATTCAGACAAAAGTAATTTCGGGAAAACAATCGATAGAGGACACAACTTAATATGTACATCACATCAGATATTTCACAAATATATACGTCACAAAGCTTGAAAAAATGAATTCAAATGATTCAACTCCCATCTTCACAGGACATTCTGAGATATAAATATTGACCTTCATTAACTCAACTTCAAACAAGTAGATTGCGAAAAACTTTGTGACGTCATCCATACCACTCAAATAATTGTCTTTTATTTTGCTTTGTTTTCTTTTTTCGAAAACCGGTGCACCTTTTCACGAAATGTGATCACTTTCTCACTGTTAAAATATGGGGTGACTTGACTGCGCCAATCCTTTCCACTGACACCAGAATAAACTTTTCCAGTTTATGTAAACATTTTAATTTCCGAGGGGGACAAAAGCAAGTATGATGTGAGTTGTGCCGGAAAGACATCATAAAGCAATCGTACAATTGACTATGAAGTGAATATCTTTCAACATTTTATAGTCAGCAATAGAAAAACCTTTGAAGATGGGAGTTGGGTGAACAGGATTTATTCTCCACTGTGTTATAGATACACTTAAAGTTCGGAAATTAATAAGTCTTGACTCTCTTTACATTGAAAATTTCTGTCATCCATCAAGTCCCTCTTTAGTCTTTACTCAAACCCTTCACAGGAATTATACAGGGCTGGGATTTTCTTCACGGGAATGGGGGGGGGGGGGGATAGCAAAGGGTATTACCCATCGCTCCACCGGTCACGGAGTTTCCTTTTGATGAAAATGCTCTCATTGACAATACACTGCACATTATTCAGAGTTAACATTTTTGGCATTTACCTCCCTGGATCTGTCAGAAGGTTGTGCCGTTTTTTTAACTAATCCCCCTCCCTCCAGCAGTGAGACGGGTTGCATTGAATCTGTCTGACAAGTTTGTATCTTGTTTGTATTTAAACTTCGATAAACTCAGTTTAAGACTTCTAAATAATTTTTATATTGCATAACACTTCAAGTCAGTGTTGTATCATTTTGAAGGTTATGAGAGCTGTTCTTCCTGTTGACCCTGTTGACCGCGCCGTGTAAGTTCTTCAGTGCAGTGACATAAAAAAAACTTCACTTCTTTGAATCTGAAAGGCTGAAGAACAACTCAAGTAAGATTCATGACGTCATATTCCACCCACCCCTCCCCGTCCCTATCTTTCTATAGTATCAAACTTTAAGTGCAGCACACAAAGAATAAATCCAGTATGACTACAACCTAAATGTAATTGCGCAATCATTGTGTTTGTTTTGCTTGCGTTGATCTTGCTGTCAGGCAGGTTGTATTCTTTTGTATAATAAACCCAGACAATTCAACTTCATATTTACCTGAAAAAAGGTCTCTTCATAGTGGAAAGTTCAAAGAATATTCTCTGATGAAAGGGTCTGGATTTTCTGTTTTCCTTTCAAAAGCGAGCAAACTATTGTTGTGGGCAGGGGTGATTCATCGGATTGAACAATCTAAGTCTTTTGTTTCTATTTAAACAGCACCACACACATCAACGAGGTGTCGCTAGGAGTGACAAATAGCCCAACCATTTGTTGAAAGAAAACTGAACGAAGAAATAGTCTTGTTGACAAACCCGTATGAATGCAAGTTGTTAATCTCATTCTTAGAAATTCAATTGAAAAGCATTCATTAGCTGTAGGCATGTATTACTGACGTGCTTACATTCAAGCACACACGAAACATTTAATAATTCATTCCCACTCTTTACACACAGTTCATGTCACGGTTACCGTTTCTCCAAACATGGGTTCTTTTCGTAACTTTCCTTTGATGGAAATTTGTTGAGCTGAAAAGTTCACACCGGTGACATCATAGCTCAGCGTTCTCCTTCAATTTTTTTTTCAACTTCCGGTCCCGGTCACTAACTGAATATTCAACACTAGGCTCTCTAAATGTATACATGACTACAGTGACCACTCTTTTAAAGAGTGGAATTCGATTGAAATTTCGCTCTGCCTGAAGTGGTTATTAGCTCTAATAGAGTGAAAATGTCACTCAACGGAGAGTGGAATGTCAGTCTAAAGCAAGAGGGATCACTGTGGTCACTCTTTTTTTAGAATTTCACTCTTTTACATTTAGAAAGTATACTTCCCACTTCCCATTGGCTTGTTCAAAGAAACACACGGTTGATTTGAATGAAAACTGTCAACCACTACATTGTCGTATTTTACACGTTTTGTCCTTATGTTAGAAGAATTTGAGATTATGGTACAATGAACCACTTGAAACCTATTCATTTTCTCAAATTGTCTGAATGGTGCAATAAAATTCTTACTAAGCTTTTGGACATGAAATTTCAATGTTTTGACTTTTTGTCCAAGCACGCAATCGCTTTAATGTCCCCTACTTCGTGACATAGGACAGGTCCGTCATACATTAGGACCTATGTTGCAAGCGATTGTGCATTTTTTTTTTTAACTTGGTTCGAGTTACTCAAATTTGGCGATTATAGTTTCGGAGAACCTCAATGGACTATTTGGCTATGACCTGATGTCATGACTTATTCTGTACCCAAGAATTTTCTCAGGACTAGGTGAAGATCCCGGGATCAATCTTGATCGTTAGTGGAGATCAACTTCAACTTTATGCCTAGTTTGCGTGCAACTTTATGCAACTTAATGTATGGTTGTATTTTCAATATTGACAATATCACCAGGAATGAAAATGTCTTGTAAAAAAATTGACTTGAAATATCACCCCTCCGATGCATGGGTTCGTTAAGTTTTGCAATCCGATACGGCCATGATGAGTGGTGCGTCACTATTGATAAAGATCAAATTGCAATCGCTGAAACATGGGCGAAGTAGAGGCGGTCACTTGGACACGTTGTTTGGTTACCGGGCGACCAGAGTATATGTGTTTGCAATTTAAAAGGTTTGCTTTTGCTTCGTAACTTTAACCTATAGGTTCCTCGGACTCCTCGAGTACAAAGTACAAACTACCTTGTCAGGTTAGGCCCTGTGTGTCATTAGAAATGTCCGCATACCATTATCATACTGTAATAACAACGTAATGACAACAAGAAATAACTCTGTTTCCAAATGAAGACTTAACTCTCAAAAAAAATCTTTTTTTTTTTTTAACTAACTCAAGAACAATTGATGCATAAATTGTTACGCAGCATGTGGTAACCGAGACAACAGAGCAATATCCCGGATGTTAAACAACACTGTCGAGTTAAATACAGCTCGTACATTGTTATACACAACCAATCGTTGTCTCCTTATATCAGTTAAACATTCTTCACGTTTTCAAGTCAATTAGTTGCCGATTGTTCATCTTTTATGACAATGAGCAACAACGTAAAACAAACTGAATCCTCCCGGATGTGACGGTACAAGAGAAACATCTGTAAGAGTAGGACTAAGAACTATGTCAATTTATAAATAGTCGTTTAAAATGTACCTTTCGAAATCAAGAAAAAAAAAATGGACAAAGAGAGAGACCGCCATCGTTTATTTGAAAAGAATTGCCCGTATGTTTTGGGTCAATTCATTGCGTTCTGTTTAAATGCGTGATGACCAATTCGAACTAAGCGATTCCTTAATTTCTTTAATGAATACCTCAAATAAAACGTGCATTTCTTTAAAAGGCACCTTCCAGTGTTTGTTCTTTCCAAGAATCGTATCTTTGTGACTTTATTTTGTGACTGACGATGTTTCTGTTCTTCCTCGAGCTCTGCATAAAGATATTCCTTGCATGCGGAAGGGAAAGATGAGACTTTCTCCCCCCCCCCTCATATGATGAAACTTTGCTTTTCTTCCAGCAAATCGGCTTCCATTAATGGCAAACGCTGATTGCTCTTGGTGATATTCGTACCGAGAATTCCCGCTTGTTTCCCTCGAGATGTTCGGGTTATCAAGCTTTTATCAACTTCTGCCGACATTCTCTGTAACAAAGACCTCTCGCTCACATATGCCCCTGTCACGTAAACTAATAATAACGTAAACAACCAAGAAAAAAAAAAGAACCGAAGGGAAGATCCCTCACGTAATATTAAAAATACGAAGTAGTCCCATTTGGAGTTTGTGCAAGTCAGTACGGTCAACTCAAGAGTTAAACAAGCACAAGAAACGTAACTTATCACACCCCCCATAGACACATCGACCCCATCGACCCCCCAAAAAAAAAAAAAACTTGGTCATTGAATTGAGCCGAACGCTGAATACCTACTCGTAATGGGGTACAAAACAAACATTCATTTCTCGCAGAGCACAGTTTTTTTTCGAAGTTTTGTTTTAAAAGTGCACTAACTGAGGAATGACACGAAAGGATTTCTAACAGTTGTAAATAAAAGGCCTGCTATAAAATCAGCAATACCGTACTCTCTTTGTCTGAAAAAAAAAAAAACCTGGCCGAAAAAAAAACAGACCGAATTTACTACGTTGCCTTTACATTAGAGTTTAGTCGAAAAACTTAATCAATCTTTCTTCAACCGTAAATAACACTCTAATTAGTGAAATCATTCTCCAGAGAGAACGGTGACTTAGAGGTTGCTTTCCAGGCTGGTATAAAATAAAAATGAAAAAAAAAAATGGAAGATGAGCAATAAAGGTTAGTTTTGTTTTCATCAAACAGCACCTAACAGGATAACCATGTAGTGCAGTTGTGAGAGAGATATTACATAAATAATTCATACTGGAGGAGTTAAGAGTAAACAATGGTTCAACCAAGGAGGTTCTACAAGGACCTCCTTGGTTCGACAGCCAATTGCGCCAGTCTCAGATAACTCTTTTCCTTATTCTACATGAAATTCAGTTTTACATTTGAGCGTTTTGCATTAGAGCTGGGAAACTCACTTAAGCATTGCAGCGTTTATACAGACTTTTTTGTCAGTTGAAGAATTTTTCGTCAAAAGTTTGGCTATTTGTCCAGCTTTTACTCGTATTCTCTCCTTTTTTTGTTCATTTTTTTAGCTTGGACACCCAAGTGTCATTTTAAAACGCAACAGTTTCCATGAGCAGTAGGCTATTATAAGAAGGCTGAGACTATTCACACTCCTGACAAGCCGGGGAATCACGGTAGCCTAACCACCTACATTCTCAGGGCACACCTAACCCTTAATCTATAAACGTGCCGTGATAACGATCGTTGATTGGCTAAAATTTCGTTCGCGCGAATAATTCGTTTCTTTCGCACCTATTTCTTTTTCTGGTGAATAGCCACAATTTCACAGGTATGTCTGGCAGTCATGACCCAGGGAGACTTCTTATCTGCTTTTTTTTTTCCAGACTTCTTCCAGATAAGATAACGCAGCATTTTATCATGCAGAAATTGAATTTTGACCTTTTAAAACACTTTTTTTCTTTATAAATCCCCATACCGCTTTCTACGAGTCGTTAACAAAATGATAAATTTGGTGACGTCACTAACTCATACACCCACCCTTCACCCTCTAAATCGAGCGTATACTATCCATGACTTTTCTCTTTATTCAGTCTCTAAATAAATATCATCTGTTGATTATGTTTTTCAATAGCAGGATGTATCTTCAAGTTTTAAATTGGCTCACACTTTGCGGAGCCCAGACAAGCGTACAGGGAGAACCATTCAGTGGTTTGTTTTTTTTTTGTCCTTCAAAGGTACTAAATCATTCACATTTATATCCTCAGGTTCCCAAGTGTACATAGTTTAAAAGTTCTTTTTAAACGCAATTTCTCTAAAAGATTTAGTGTATTTATTGTATCGGGTCTTGAATAACATTCCACTACCATTGTAGCTCTGTATTCGAGAAAATTTGATTACGGATGCTTAGTAAAATTGTACTTCGTCATAATCGAACTGACTATTGAGGAGTGTAAAAGACGTACCTGGAGACAATTTCTTAGAATATTCAAATAGCCTCTGGCTTTGCGGGTCACATTGTGGTTCGATTTTCCTGCGACAGACTAAAAAGTACATTTTAATCACGTCACGTATATCGTCAGAAGCTTGCAATTCCATCGTACGCGGAGCAAAGCCCAGCGGGTGTGGGAGATATGTGAGGCCCACGTGAAATTACTACGGAGCATCGTAGGAGACTTTGCCGCTAGCTTCAGATTCTGGTACTAAGTTTGAACTTTGTTGGCGTAATAAAGTTCACGGTGAATAAAACGCATATTTGAGGTGAAATGCTTTAAAAATGTCGGACACACTTTTTTATTCAGTTGAAATAATTTTGATTCTGTGTCGGTGATCGGACACACGATCTACAGTTTCAACCGTAACCTATTCGCTCTCTTTCACTCTCTTTGCAAATAGGCTATCTGGATTGACCAGTTTGTCCTTGTATGATTGGTTTAATCTTGAGCCAAAATTGGTGACTTTCGAGAATATTTCGCTGTAAATAAGTGCATTTGCTCAATTAGCAAAGAATGGAGGCTTGTCATGCATGCATGACGTCAGCACTTGATTAAGATTTAACTTTAGATCTATCACTTTAGGCGCGCTGTTTGTGGTTTTTAGTGGGTGGTGTAACAATTAGCTTTACGTATTAAAAAAAGATTTAAGTCGGATCTGTCTGACAATAAATTAAAACGCACTGACAAACACACACACACAAAACAAAGAAAAACAATGTGCTTGAACTGTTTGTGAAGCAAATATATTCTGAACTTTTCTTTACTTTTTAAGCTTCATAGATTCACAAGTTGTTTGTGTAAGGTTATATATATATGAGATAATGTAACCGAGTTTCCTTCCACCCTCTCATAACTGATATTGAGTTCGGATATCCTACCTTAATCTATTGACCGCTTCAAAACGGCAAAATATAATCTATTTACCCCATCCACTGAGAACTCTCGACTGAAAAACAACCAAATGACAATTTTTGCATCTTAAATATCATTTTCCGATTGTTACTTGTCATTTTGTTTTATTTTTTCCTATGTCATTGTGTATGTATTTTTTTTTGTGGTAATTTTGCAGCTAAAGAGGACGCAAATGCCAGTCTCGTGCCGGTGAGTATGACATAAGTGTGAAAGGTGTGGTGGTCCGTGTGCACTGTAGCGTTTCCGAGGCCTGATAGGCTTTATCCACTCCGGAGTCCCACGATGCCAGGTCGTGAATCAGTAGCTAGGCTACCAGATTCATAACCCAGAGAACAAGGTACTACAAAAGAATACTCTGCGCACAAGTAATCTCTGTTTCGCTTGAACGCCCTGTACGGGACTTTAAAAGTATCTTTAGCCAGTTTTCAAAATAGTATATGAATTCGATCATGACATTGAGCATAAGTTTGAACACAATCTCTTTAAGTATTTACTAATAAAAACAATAATATTTACATGTAAACCATGCACACATGTCCGGTATGTGTTTTTACAATAGTTAACTGATTTTGTTCTACCCAAGTCTCTTAATTAGCTTTTAATTAAGCAATAATAACATTTAACTCAGGATTTTGAGCAGTTCTATCAGAAGCTTTCTCTACGGAGGCTTGTAAAGGCCATTTACGTTACAGCACGTTCTACGGGAGGGGTATGTGTGTGTATGAGAAGGGGTATATGTATGTGGAGGCGTATGTGTGTATGGGGGACCGGTGGTGTGTATGAGGGTGTAATCACTCTTTTGGTGTTTATTTGTATAATCCCACCGATTCTGAGGGGAGAGGTACAACCTTGCACCAAGTTACCACTACATGGTAGAGAAGTCTACCACAAAATTCCAAACAACTCACTTACCCCTTTACCCCTTCCTGACTCCGCCACATTTAAGTAATTTTATGCTTATGAGGTATCACAGGACCAGCTACGAAGTTTTTACTATTGATGTTTTGTATACATAGATTGCTGTTACACCGTCTCTTTTGTTATACTCTTTTCATGTAATTACAATCCTCTTTTTATGTGATATGGGATAAATTTGCTGGACGGCAAGACTGTGTACAACAAGTTGATCCACAACGCAGCAAATGGGTTTACACGTGATTTTGTAAATAAAAACAGTGTCATTAAGTAGAAATTGAGGCTTTGGATCTAAAACAATGGAACGGTTAATTAATTACAGTGTACTATACGTCTATACGTACTATATGTCTATACACTTTACACACAGACTTCAATAACTACGGGCTGGTTATTGCGTCATGTATGGAGACCTCTATATGTAAATCAACAGGAAGCAAAATAAAAAAGAAAAAAATAAAAAACGAAAAAACGAAGTGTTCATCGATTTACTGATGAAATGCATAACACTGTACCTTTAAGTTTGTAAGTTGCGAAAACTAAATAAATAAAACTGCATTTTGCCGGCAAATACGCAGCGTTTTACTCTGAACGTCTTAACAGCATTTTTGGCATCGAAGACCATCCCCCTTGCATGTGACGTCACAGTGATACAGTGAAGTTCCCCCTCCTCCCTCCCTCGAAAGCAAGCACTAAACGTAACTCGACACGTCAACGTTGAGTCTCTGAGATTCGATCTATACCCGTCTAGCAGAGCCATATACCCTGTTCCTCTGTTTACCCCACAGGGAGGGCGCCCTTGTCTGTTGGTATGTAGGGTTCCTTTATAGAGAAAGGAACCCCACTGGTATGCAGAGCCGTAGATAGAGAATGTGGCGCCAATGCAAATGGAATCTATTGGGTGGGTAATTGTAATCCATCACAGACGTCTGTCATCGAATTTTCCGTGCCTAATTTCATATCAACAACTGACTGAGTGATCTTGACTCAGTCAATTAATGCATGAAAGTACTATCTAGTACTATCTAGTACTATCTGGTATACAGTTCATATAGTTATATGTTCCACATCGACGGTCAGTTCCATTTTTTAGCAATCATTCAAATATACGAACATTTTGCACAAACAATATCACAGTAGGCACAATATCGACGGTTGTGGACCGCTCCAATTGCTACCCCCTCCTATGGACCAAAGCAAAGTAAAAGGAAAAACAGAAAAGAAAACGAGGCGAGACAAAGGTCAAAGTGTTTGGATAATTAAGTCAACCGCGACGGAATAAATTCCAAGTAGACAGTACAGGAAGCTGTGAAGGGTTATTAACTTTGAACAATGAAAAGAAATCGCAAAATCCAACCATTTTCCACAGGTAAAAGAATTACAAAGAAAATACGTCACAGGGAGATCTAACCTGGATCCCCTGTTTCTAACTAAATTATTTGGAAAAAGGCCCTTTGAAAAACAATCAACATGTAAGTTTTTTATAGTCTTCGAAAGGGAATACCCTTCTATTCCTCTGGCACTCCTCTCTCACGCCACTGGCACTCCACTGGCACCTCAGAGGCACTCCGCTGGCACTTTTTCTAGCACTCCACTGGAACGCTCTTTTCAAAATGAGTGACAGTGTTAAGCAAAAGAGCGAAGACGGGTGAGGGGGTGTCCCCAACTATTTACACCAAGAAAGATCATCTCCAAGCATACAGTTTTGTCTACAAACACATTTGTTAACTTCACTACTTTCGTAAATAGAGGAAGAGGGGTGTGGGATGCGGTGCAGTAAAGTCTTCATTGAGATACAGTAAACAGGACCCCACAGTTCCCCTTCCTGTTTACCCCTGTAACGTCTTTCCCTTCTTTTCAATCTTAACTGCATCTGACCAGGAGGATGCGCTTGTAATTTTTATCACCTTGCCTTTTCACTTCTCCTCCAAACACACAAAAGAACCTCCTGTGTTCTCTACTCGTATGCATATCACCTTTGCAGTTAGCTTGCCTATCCTGCCCCCCCCCCTCCCCCCATTAGCATCTGGTTGTGGAAATAAGGGTTTAGTGAGGAGTGATTTGGTGTCTGAAAAGTTGGGGTAACACAACTTTAGGACAGATGTATAGAGCAATATGTGATAGTAGCCTATTCCATATTTTCAATTTGCCACATAAATCAGATTAAGAAATCTAACTAGGTAAGACGCTTTGGAATGTCTTGATAATCTCTCACCCCTCTACCCCTCGACCCCCCCCCCTTCACACAGGAGGCAGGAGCAAGTACACCTTTCACGTGAGCTGTCTATTTTTCTCCGAATGTTTTGTTTTAGAGACCGTGGCATAGTTACACAACACCTCATCCTCCCCCTTCCTTACAAACAGTTATCCGTAAACATGAATGTCTGGAACTATATTTCACGTAATGATATGTGCCCATTCGTGTCCAAACATGAAAAAAAAAAACGTGAGAAGTAACCCTATGTACTGTTATCCGATCTTGGCTATTAATATCACATTACTTCATGTTAGAAACATGAAAACAAGTTTAATGACTTAATTCTTGTTAAAAGGGAACTTTGCGGGAGCTGAACAGATCATCCTAAAAGATACAAAAAAAAGGATACGGTACGTATCTTGTCCCAGTTAAATGCATTTTGTCACAAATTTTTCCTTCTTATCTTTTGTGGGAATTTTCTATGTCCAAAAAGAAAAAAAAATAACTGTTTTCGTCTAGACATGTTGTTTTTACATGATGGATGTTGCCTGTAGCTGCTTTTGTAGTAATTGTCAAGCACCAACGACAGGAGGGTATCAACAACATTTTTGAGAACGACGGATGGATTCAGTCGTCTTTTCCCAAGCTATCTGTGGGAAGAAAAACATAGGCTTGTTCAAGTCGTTTTCACTGGCGTAAAACGCAAAAAGTGGCGGAATTCACATGTTTAGACTGGATTTTGCTTTTCATCCGGTTAAGCTGGAATCCTGGTAATGTATAGGCTAATGACATCGAGTAACTGTTTTAAATGAATGAAAAACCCAATTCCTCATAGAGGGTGTTGACATACTCACTTGCTCGTAGCTTTATGCCCAGGTGAGGTTACATGCGGTTAGTTTCGCTGACAAACGGTTCCTCTTCGTTAAACTTACCCTTGGATGCAACTCCAAGTTTAGATGTGCAGATAAATCGATCAAAGGGCCTTTAAAAAAGGGCCTTTTAAAAAGCCACCGTACATTCCTCGAGTAACGTGAACGCCCGTTCGACCCGTCACGGTCATTTAAGGTAACATACCCTACATAGAAGATGGAAGATATCTCCCAACTCAGGAAACTGAGAAACAGATTGATCGGTGAAAATGTAAACCTTTACGATATTTTATCAAATAATTTAGTCCGTATGTGATTTGGCTGTGGTTGCAGGTGGTTGGAAATACATGTGCGGTGTAAAATTGCGACAATTGATGAAATTTTGACGATGATATGGCCTTTTGCAAAGTCTTAGGCTACGGAGGAAAAAAATTGCATACTGCCTTTTCATTCAAGTCGAAAAGTTCATTGAACTCTAGCTCGAAAACAACGTCATCCTAAAATACGGAAAATTGAAAGTGCCATAAATGGTGAAAATACAGCTTCATAGGTCATGTGCTACATACATCTAATAGAAGAAAGTGGTCGACGATGCAGTGGCTGTAACAACCAGATTATGAAACGTAAGTTAAAGAGGCTCATTGATTTGTTTTGTGAAATTCACTGAATTTTTCTAAACCTATCAAGTTTCCTTTACACACTAGGCTAACCACAAATGGTCAAGCTAAGAGGATCCCAATGGTTTCACAAACAGTGGAGCATTAATGAGTAAGGTCATTCATGACTTAATCGTTAAGTTTTTGAAAATTCGTGACCAGACACTTTTCATATTAGTACTATATTCACAGGCACACAACTAGTACAAATAACGGTCAAACGGAAAATTTTGACAGTTTTTATAACTAGTGGATGTGAAACATGACAAATTATGCTAACTGTAAGTATTGTCATACGTGTATACCCTTCAAAATCACCATGATCTTTATTGATATCAACTCAATGAGCCCCTTTAAAATATATCGTCTTGAAAGCGACACCGTCTCTGTTTCAGTGACGTGAGAGATAAAATCTTATTACCATTCTTAAGTAGGGTTAGAAATTGTAGCTTTACATTTTTTTGTATCGATTTAGAGTACAAGTTAACAGTTCACTCATTGATTAATTTCCTGGATCTTTCGCTGCTTTTCGTTGTTTTTTAATTATTCTTTTAAGGAGAGTTATTGCATGTGAAGGCTCATCGCCCCAGAGATCTGATTAAAATATCCATCTGACCTCCTTTAAGGTGCCGGGCAGGATTAGAGTCCATAATTATTACCAAAGCTCATGCCCGTATCACAATAACGATTTGTAATTAGTCATCAGTTACTCCGATCCAGGATTTTGAGAAAGGGGAGGGGCGCACACAACGTCGACCGAAGGCCAACGAGCGAACGCACTGGTCAAAAGAGCGCACGCACTTGTCAGACTGCTGGTGCCAGTTACACTGTGAAGGGTCGGGATAGGCAGGGCTGCCGCATATCTTGTTCCCTGATCCGACAGCTCATCATGCAGACAGGCAAAAAATAAAATTGTGAGGCAAAAAAAAAAAATTGTTGGTCAAAAAATCGTTAATCATTCCCCCCAAAAGGAGGGGGGTATGTGCGGCGGGTGCCCCCCCCCCCCACCTGGATCCGCGCCTGGTCGTATGATTTTTTGGCAAGATATGGGTCTCATTAATCAAAGCATTTATCAAAAATTTCATCAAAAATTTCTCTCATGACTAAGAAAAAAGCAGAGAGAAAAATGAATGAAAGTGTTAGTGTGAATTTTGATGACGAAACCAGTCACATGTTATAGGTTATCGCAACCGAAAGTTTTTCACGTTATCCAGGAAAATGGAAATATTTGTCAAGCACTGGTTGTCATAATAAATGCTTGGATTAATGAGGCCAGACCCATATGGTGCCAAACTATCATATGATTAGATTCTTGGAAACTGTGACGTTTCAAACGCACACGTACACACATCTCATTCTAGATCCAAATCAGTGTACAAGGGCGGATCCAGCAATTGTTGTAAGGGGGAGGAGGGGAGGGGCGAAGGGCACTACGAACGCGAAGCCAAGGATCCAGGGACGGAGCCAGGGTGGGGATCCACTGACGGCAAAGCCCCCGGAAGCTGTCACAGTATGAAGAGATTTTGAACAAAAATATTAGTCTAAGCTGAGATCATTAGCTGCTTTCGCGGTATATCCAGCATACCGGAAATGTTCCGCAAATTGTGTGATTTAGGGACTGCCTCTATTTCCTTTCATTCATCATTTAGTAGATATGTAATTTGTCTCGGACGACCTACATTTTAGTCGCCCCCCTAAGTTACATGTTCCGTATATATTGTATTTGTTCTTTCTATTGATACCTCTTCTTCTCATTGTCACAGTGAAAATCCGTTGGAATTGTACTTCTGCCTATTACCGTTTTTTTGAGATGTGACTTTTTCAGAGTTTGATTAAAATGCAAATATGAAGACGTGTAGTATTGCAAAATATCAGCATTTCTTTTGTTAGGCGTCTACATTATTATCTCTTAAACACTGGGTTTCACATTGGCTAAAGTGCCAAGGGTACCGTAATTGGAGCCTTGTAGAGTTGGAAGTGTCCAAAGCCAGGTAAAAGCTGTCAGCTCGTTCGATCACACAGTGGCGATTCTTGACACCTTCTCGTTTTCTGTTCATTGTTTATTTACACTTTCAGCTAGCGGCCATCGAACTTTCAAGATATTTTAATTCTGAGTGACCGAGCCTCGAAAAGCGCATAAATTTTCGACACGACTTGCTGAAGTAGCCTCCATTTCCACAGTTCATCTCCACGATTCCATATTCAGAGGTGCGCTTAATTTAAAATTTCACCCAAAAGTGATTTTGCTTTTCATTTTCCTGAGTGAGTGTTCATCGGATCAATCTCAACGCTTGCGCAGGACAGACCACGTCAAGACCGCACCTGATCATATACTGAGGTAAATGGGGATGAGTTACATTTTTCCTTGGGGATACAACGAAAGGAAAGGTTTTGTGACGCCACCAATATGAGCTGGTCGTTTGCTATGCAGTCACACGACAGCTCGTTTAGAACATGAATTGTAACTTTTATGGGCAGATAAAAAAAAATATAATAACATGATTAAATGTGTACGTGACCCACTCACGAGCCCTCGTATGATCTGTTGATGCGGTTGATTTGAACTCCGCTCCGTAAAGTTCAACTCGTTCTGGGTCGGTCACGTGACAACGACCGTACGCTTACCATGTGCAGGTAATTACAGAGTCTGTGAAATATTGGGATTAAAAGGGTAAGTATTGTCAGGGTGGGTCGCAGGGATAACTAAAAAATCGCAGGAAGGAAAGGATCCCAAAGAAATTACTGTATAAAATGTTTACGTTTTATCTGATAATTATCGCTAGTTCAACCATCAGATTTCATCACATTAAGAACTATTTCTTTAAAAGTGCTTTCTCAATTTTTCGCGAACATTCTATCACATGTGAACAAGTTAGCAGACAAGGTAGGCGCAAATGGATTTGTAAGGAAGCGTATAAGGGACATTGCATTGACGAGGAACGGGTTACCAACTTGACAAAACGTCAATTATCCGCAAATTGAAGGGTCGAAGACATGGCAATGATAACGAAATTGAGAAAACTGACTTAGTGAGGAGAAATTGATCTGGGCAATGTATCAATTTTCTGCAAATTCGAGAGTTGCTGCTATTCCGTCAAATGACAAAATTTACTGAGAAAATTTGAGGTTTTGAGGAGGACTTGTATCCCACGTTGACGAATCAATATTCCATTGAACTTCACACTGAGTTGTCTAGTATCAGTAACCACGTCAGGTTTGATCAAACGAAGTAGGAACAAATATCAGAGTATTGGTCCACGCAAGGCTGGAGACATCATATGCAAAAATGGACGTCTGAAGATCCAGTGCTGTGTGTGGTCACCAGGGCCCACTGAATAGGGCCCTAACAACACCTCATATAAAATGTTCAATGTACCACATAGTTTCAAGTGATTGTTTCACCATCTATTCATATGAGTTCAGTTTGGTCGCTGCCAGACAATATTTCAGCAAAGGGGACCCTGATGGGGTCCAAAATTGGGCTTCAGTAAGAGGTTCTACTTGAAACCAGTGCGCCTATCTCATTTTAAAGTTCACACATAGATTACAAAATGGATAATGCAAGACGAATTACTGCTTCTAAGGGCCCTCTAGACACTACCCAAAAGGGGTCCTTATATAATAAGGCCACACTAAATATCGAAAGTACTGCATGACACGAAATCGATTTCTAGACACTCATCCATCTGAATAGGGATTGGCCAATACCAGACAAAATGAGTGCTGGGCCAGTTAGACGGCCCCCCAAGAGAGAGGTCCATATTGGACCTCAAACGTCTGAAGTATTACTTGAAGCCATCATTAACTTTTAAAGTAATCCCTAGACAGACTCAGACTGGCTCGTACTGCCAAAGAAAGGTTTTGCTTCTACCTGAGGAACCCCCTTCTATTAATCGTTGTTTTGTCAAGCCGGTAACTCGTCAACGCTATAGCCCCTCTTCGCTTCCGACATCAGGCTACCAGGTCTTTGTTTAGGCCAACGTATTTCAGTTCAAGACCCGGGCTTCGTGGCTATACGAGCTTCCCCCAACGAAAGCGTAAAGAAGTCACCTGGGAGGAAAGAGGAAGGGGTAGGGAATCAGCCTCGAAGATAAAGAAGATTGCTATGAGAAGGAAGGGTAGTTGATAGTCAATGGGTCTGATTACGGGAAATCGAGACCCAAGGGTGGTGGAGAAATATGGGATGGGGGGTGACTAGGAGGATTTCATTAGTCCCTGAGGAGTTACTGCGAGGAATTACGTGCAGGGTAACAAAACTTTACACATCTTTCTTCAAATGATAATTTATTTTATATTAATGGCAAAAAAAAAAAAAAAACCCTGAACATATACATATAAGTAATCTTTAAATTGTATAATACTTTTCCACGTAACGTGACATGCCGTTCATGACCTTCTGCGTCATCCCAGGGACATGAAAAGGAATTCAGGTAACATGAGGTAAATGTGGCTTTCGTGAACTCTCTCGGGTGTTAATGTTACTGATGTCAATAAACCTATGGTTAATTTGTCCCATATTTATTTGGAATTGTTTCTCCCCGGTGGGAGATCACTGGTTTACTACGTCCAAAGTAAGGAAACTAAACTGACGCTATTTTAAATTAAAAATTGAGTACTGTAACTCCGAACGTGAGTATCCAAATATTTGCACGACAGACAGATGGAGAGACATACACACAGACAGACAGACAAACAAACAGTCTGAAAACCAAACTGATAACTACAGGAGTAAGATGAATATACTCCAGGCTTAGTGTTTCGTAAATTGAACTGCTGAGTCTACGCAAATAAGCCATTTCTAGGAAAAGGTGGCAATCTTTTTTTTTTCAAAACGCACTGCTTAGTCACCAGTCAGACATTTAGAACTCAGTTACAGCTGATGTAATGTACCGTTTAAATTACACTCCAACTGTTAAATTCGTCAATCAAAGCAGTGATCAGACTTAATGACTTTTGCAACAAGTGGACAACGAGTGTGGTCAAGAACAAATACAATTGTAGTACAAAGGGAAGATGGAAAGTGAAAAAAAAAATGAAAATGTTGATGAAGAAAAGATATTGACAACGGGAGTAGAGAAAGGCTGTGTTAAAAGAAAAACGACGAAATCCTGGATGCAGAAAAATGGTATGGAATAGAAGCAAACACCAATGGAAATAATTACTAAAGGCAGTAAGAATCAATGAAAAAAAATGTAAAGAATATTTGGAGAAGAAAGACTAACAGGCTTTTACTTAAAAGTTGCAATATATTCAAATATTCAATCACAAAACTGACGTCATCCGACACGAGATCAAGGATTGGTAAATACTCTGTGTTAATTAATTGCTCATTTTAGCTTATTGTCTTTCATTATGAAAACAAGTGAGCCGACCCTGGATCTTTTTGGTATTGTGTGACACTGTTTTCTGATTTTTACAGCTTGAGACACTTTGTTAGACTTTTGTTTCATTTCTCAGGAAATATATATATCTTCAGCTATGATTTTATCCAAGTCCCTTTTCCCCACACTTCCCGGTGATCTTATTACGTAATAGGCAGGAAACATGTCGAAACTTGAGTGATGACGACTGTAAGACAGTCTTGGTAGAGAGTGGTTCCCCGAACGACTATATATAGCCGCCAATGAAAGAGGCTATGGTTAGGCTTTGTAGATCTCGTGCACTCAGAATAGCAGTTAGCGAAGTTGCTCAAGTGAAGAGGCTTTGCACATGCATTGGAAGTAACCCCCCCCCCCCACCCCATTACCACTCTCCCACACACATCTTCATCACCCCTTACTTGACATAGGCTATCATTTGCGTCATTTACATTCAAATTGCGGACATAAATGTTAAGTATTTTTGGTTCAGCCGATGTACCATGCTCCTTGAGTATAGACTCGCTCTCTGGACTTAGTTACATATGACGTAAGCATGACAACTTGACAAAGGACATGGCTCCAGCACTGAATGAGACTCAAAGTCACTTGGGTGAATAAATGCATACGGACTGGGGATCATGTTCTCCTTAACAAATTGGCTACCCATCTGACTTAAGACAGTGACAAGTGTCTTTAGTAAATTCAGTTCTAGACAATTGCACTGGTACAGTCGTGCACACTATAGACAGGGACTCTGAACTAAGTTACAAAATGGTCCCGTTATATGCAGACGTGATGGTAACATGTAAACAAATGTGGTAACCACTCAGCCAAGTATGAACCTCTGATAAAATTATTAGCGCCAGGGTCCTACTATTCATTCCAGGAATTTGTCAAGTGTACAAGAGATATTTCTGACTTCTGAACAACTTGATCAAGACCAAAGATTTGAATTTAAGTGTTTCATAGGAAAGAAAGAAGAACAGCAAGGAAAAATCAAAACATGCCAGGCTTGATATCTTTGGCATACCTGTGGCGAAGGGAAAAAGGCAATTCTCTAACTTGACATAAGCAGGAGTTTGTTCTTCCTAGCCACACAAACAACCCTGTCGTGGATTAAAGTTTCACAAATTTGCGGTTTCAAAAGCTCCTCTCCAGTTTTTTGTTTGTGCCAAATCAACAAATGGGAATTGTAGTGGTCAATCGAATCATGAAACTTCTGGACTTCGATCCGAAATGATTCCTAACTACCTCTCTCGATAAACTGGTTCTTTAAAGTACAAATTAAGACGTTTAAGGCCTGACCGTTACCCAAGATTATTCAACGGGTACGGGAGCAAACCTCGAAATGATCAACTAGTCGAAGTAGCATATACAGAGTTTGAGATGTGTGATGTTTTGCAAGGAAAATGTCTTTCAAGAGAATTTATAGAGGGCAAAAATTCCTTGATTAAAACAATAGCTTTCACACTCTCTAGGTAGAGCCCCACTGTCAGTTGCCATATAGCGCACAAGAAAATTTATGACAAAAAAACTTGCCAAATTGAAGGAAATGGTCCTCGCAGGTCCATTTTCAACACAACAAATTTTCTTCAAGATGACTTAGAGGGCCCAAAATACACGGTTATTTAAGATACCATTTTTGACACTTTTTAAGCAGAACGCCACAATCTCAAGCGTACGGGAACAAAAATATTTGCCGGATGGTAGGAAATGGCTCTGATTCGTACGTCCATTTAAAAAAAGATTGGAAGCGAAAGTTTGGGGAATTTTGTTGAAGTTTAGGGGAGTTATGAGAAGGCCTCAGACGACTGAGTGTGGGCAGTAGGCCTACTCATGAACTAAGCCGAGCACCGCGTTCTGTTTGTGATGAGCGTACTTGACAATGTTTGGCCTCCCCCCCCCCCCCCCCCCCCCCAGATGGCCGAAAACTGCGCACTGTTCTAAGCTGAATTTACCCATCTGTGAAATGAAGTTAATGGTACACCTGCATTTATTTGAAACTTCCTTAAAACTGTCTCTCATTTAAGCGGTGTTTTTAATTATGATCTTCAAGTGTAACTAACGTTGAAATCATATTAATGGATACCGGTAGCAATGGCATCGTCTTTAGCAAAGTTGATCTCTGAGGTGACGGGGTCGTTGGGGGATCCATATCTCATCCTTTCCAGCAGAGGTTTGGGGACCCCGGAAGCGCAAAAGGGCCCCTGTGCAACCTAGGAAGGTGATTTTCGCCGATCGTACTGTATTTTTTATCAAAGCACTTCCCGCGTACGTTCCAGGTCCACATATCGCGGCGATCCGCTCAGATGGTGTTCCCACAATTTCGTATAAGTGATAACAGGGGATACCTGACACCCCCACCCCCCATGAAGGATGCACAAACGTCACTACTGGGTGTGGAAACTAAATAAAAAACAACAGATGTTTAAAAACACACAGACACAAATCCATACATTTTCTTATTCGTTTATGGTACATGATTTGAAACATAAAAACTTCAGTTGGCATGTAAAAACTAGCTGAGGCAATTGACCTTCATTTTATTTCGATTGACGATTTCTCTCATAGGAAATACAAACTACTTCGAAGTCAATGAACGATGTCCGGTGAAGAGTTCCTAACCGCACTCGATAATTCAGATTTTCCAGAAACTTTAAAAACTCTAGGTCAGGGTAATCACATTCACTGTCGGAAATGAAATGTTTTCATGGAGAAGGTATTACAGAACGCATGCACTTATGATAGTTTTGGCAGATTCGGTTAAAAACAAAGTGATTTTAATCTCTTGTTTTTTATTAGCGAGAAACTTTAACCTTGTGTACACTCACCAGCCGAACCAACCTTGTCATTTGACATTTTGTACTGTCGTTCTTCATACATTGTGATTCTGCCACCGCAGACGGACAGATAATGCGGAGCGCGCAAAGTTATGACATCTCTGACGTTACTACGGTGACGGCATTACTAAATAGGCCCACCGGCTAGCGTTGGAAAAGAATATCAGTCATGGCAAGTTATCAGTTAAAACGTTTCTTGGCAACGTCAAAACTTGATTCAATTCCTACAATATGATAAACAGAATATTTATTGATATCAAACAAAATTTGACAGGAGTACGTACTGATCATATATTGGGGGGGGGGGGGCATCCCAATTGAGTGTCGTGGAGACGATAAGAAGAGTGTCGGGGTGCCATGTGGAAGTTGGGGGGTTGGAGGTGTAGTTACCAGATGATTTTGTAACGGCAATCGTTCATTCAGTCTCAAAAATAGCAAAATTTTCCTCATGTCATTGTTTAGGCATTTAGGGTGCAATTTGGTTTCATTTTCCAAATGAAAACAAAAATTCTCAGACCCTTAGCAACGTGGAACTTGTGAAATTACAGCCATGTTTTAGGGGAATATTGTTTTGATCTGTTTGATCCTTATTTAATTGTTATAGCCTTCTATTTATCGTCCCTATTACTTTGTATTTAGGGGGGACAACGCACACGGGTAACCGCTGAGCTTCTTGTTGTCACTCGTCAATCTTTTGTAGTGTATTTGTTCATATACCCATTTATTTCATCATATCATCATGTTCAAAAAGATTGAAATTCAAAGAAGTTAAAAATAAGCGATAGATGGCCTGGTGGAGGGGGGGGGGGGGTCCGAATAGTATCCTGTGGCATCGTTGCGTCGGTCATGAATGTTAGGTAAGTCGTATTTGCGGGAAACGGATAAGTTATAGCAGCACTGGCACTTGGCACCCCTTGGCACCCCTGGCACTTGTATACTAGTGCGCACAAAGCATTACGTCAACCAACTAGGTTACATTACTCATTATCGGCACCAATCGTCACACTGAAGTTACTCACTTGCCTTCTTACAACCTGAGTTTCTTTTTCCTTTTATCTTTGCAGTCGTCGCAACTAATTTGTTTTATCAAATGACTGTGTATGCCTTTCTTTCAACTGCCGTAAATCAAATGACATAAAACTCAAAACGTACGATGGGCAAATGACATTGAATCCAAACGTCAAGATGTGTACTGATTTCGAAATAAGAAGAAAAATTCACTTCAATCAATGAGTGGGAGCGGGGGGGGGGGGGGGTGAATGAAGGACTTTGAACGAGGGGATATCACTAGATAGGCAGTAGCACATTAATACAGGCTAGGCGTCAAACATTTCCCACCGGTCTGGAATGAGCCGGCCCCTTGCTACCGTCCTACCAGTCATCGCGGTCCGTCTATGGGAACCACGCCACCTTAACCTTCGAATTAAGCACACGGTCCGGCATTGTCGGACAGCGGCCCTCCAAAAATAACTCAAATATTTCACGTGCTGTTGATTGTTTTAGAAGAATTATTTTCGTATCAAGACAAAAAAAAAAAAAAACCAGGATTCATCTGTTTTCTGAAACAACATCATTTAAGGGTGACTCACACTAGTCAAGACAATTATTTTGGGACTATAGTCATGACGTAATTGAGAAGTTATGTTAAGATAAACTGTAAACAGAGCAGCTCTTTACTTTTGGAAAAGAAGAATTCATGCGGTCGTCGATTGGTATTTCTGAAAAAAAAAAATATTCAGAAAAAAACGACCCTTGATTTTGTTGAAAGGTTCCTCGAATTTAAAGGGAAATAGGGCTTTTAGAATACACCAACAAGACATACAAAAGAAAATAGCCGTAGTCAATTGTTAAACCATTCAGTCTCATCAATAAACACCTGACAAAGCTTCATCGCCTCAAAACATGATGCATGTGATGAGTAACGGAAGATGCATCATTTGAATTCTGAAAAGTTTGGGTGAACAAATTAGTGTTGAGCAACAAGTAACTGAGTCTCTGTCTGTGAGAAAGTTATTTCTTGAAAAGAAGGCTACAGTCCTTCCTTATTTTGAATAATCTATCATTCTGCGTCTACAAACATTGGTTTTAATAATATGGATGTTTTCTGTAACACAAACGCCCTATTTCCCTTTAAGGGCGGAACCTTATCTCTAGGGCATCTGCTCCTCAAAAGAGCCTCACCCCCTTCTCAAACAAACACACACACTTATGAAGGAAAAGTTAATGCAACAAGCCAGTACCCCATCGGCTTTATTCTGAGCTTCCAGGGAGCCCCACCTTGTCCTCGCCCATTCAGTCAGCAAAACAAGAACAAAAACAAAATAGAGCACCAAATGGTGCAGAAGCTCATACCTCAACATCCTAAAGGTACCATTTATGTATCATTATGTCAAATTATAGGTACCACTGAGTATCATTACACCTAATCGTCAACACTGTACAAGAAAATCTGTAGGACGGCACAATTTTCAGAATTTCATAAAGTAGAGCCCCAACATTGCAGAAGTTTGATCTTTTAGACTAACCGAAGTTCATGAAACAATTCAAAGTGCCCCTTTAAGTACAAATACTGGTGAACATACCTAAGGGCAATACAGAGTTTCAGTTAGCATAGCAACTGACACTGTACAATTACTCAATTATCATTCATGCACGATAGGGATATTTGAGATGTGTATGACAGCTTAAAGGGGCACTTTAACAGTAGAAAAAGAAGCAATTTGCAGAATTCCATTAAATGGGCCATTGGGCCCACATGGGGGTCTTGGACTGCCAATTCCTGAACACCCTGAAAGGACCAATAACTGAACATCATTGTGACAAATCATCAACATTGTATAGTATAATCTGTAGGAGAAGAAGCATTTTGTAGAATTTCATAAAATAGACCATAGGGTCCACATGGGACCTTAGACTGAAACTTTTTGTACACCCCAGATGAAGCACCACCCAGGGATTATTGTGTCTAAGTTAAATATAAATCTATGGATGCATGTGTGAGAAGCAACATTTCAAACAGAATTTCACATATGGGTCATTGGGCCCACATGGGACCTTGGACCAAAAATTCCTGAACACCCCGAATGTACCACCAACAGAGTATTATTATGACAAACCATCAACACTGTACAAGAGTATCTGTAGGAGGAGAAGCATTTTGTAGAATTTCATAACATGGGCCGCAGGGCCCACATGGGACCTTGGACCAAAAATTGCTGAACACCCCAAATAGCCCACCACCTAGGGAACATTATGTCCGAATTTCAAACAAATCCATGAAAGCATGTGGGAGGAGAAGCATTTTGAACAAGTGTGAACAGATAGACCACAATAGCTCACACCAGCATGCTGGTATGAGCTAAAAAAAAACAGTGAGATGAGGGAATCCCTAGATTTCAGAAGGACCTTTGAATTTATGAAGGATGTTTGCTTCAGTGGCTGGGGGTCACGCCTCTCCCAGCAGCGGTTTTTCAGGAGAGGGACACCGCAGGGTGAGAGGGGCCTGTGTAGCCTGGGAGGGCAATTTTCGGTGATCTAGACGTATTTTTATTCAAACTTTTCGGGCACGCCCCGCGCCAACCGATCGTGACGCTTCGCTTAGTCTTCCCACAATTTTATCTGATGTTGGGAGCCACTTGAGTCTCGGCCCCCAGGAGAGACCCATACTGCCACGGTTTCGTTCGCTGTGTCTCCTTGAAAACCCCATAAACTAAACAACGTACACAATTTAACGTCCAAGTTCGTATTCTGGCTGCCGAAAAAAAAATAAGTAAAAACAGAAAGACAAAGGAATTTGTGACTCCTTGCCAATATTTATCAAATCAAGAGACAATGAAACTATGCCTTTTGCGGACCTCATGTGAAGTTGACAGGGCGTGTAAAGAATTTGAAATTTCAGCAACTTCCAGTGGCTGACATAGTTATCTTAACAGGTTTTCAGGGGTTCCCCTTTGGTGTCCTTCAATGACCTTTGAACTACCTGGAAAAGAATAGAAATCATCTAGTCACAATGGACCACCTACATACCAACTGTGACCTTAAAGCAAGTTTCCCTCATTAAGTTACTGTGTTTAAAAAGTTTTCAAACTCTTTTCATGACCTCTGCTGACCTTTGATCTCCCTAAAAATTGACAGAGATCATTTGCTTATCAAGTGCTACCAATGGGTAGAGTTTGGAGCTCCGGCTTTCGATAGGTTTTCAGACTTACCCCTCTGGTGACCTCAAAACGACCTTTGACCTACCTGAAAAAGAACAGGGGTCATCTACCCACAATACACACCAACTTTAAGTTCAAGCAACTTTCCCCTCTTGATATGCCGTGTTTACAAGCTAAGGCTTCACACACACAGTACACCCGCCATTTTCATTGCGTAGATTCCTTTCGTGCCTTCGGCCAGGAGTCCAAAAAATGTAAAACTTCTTAAACAAGTAGGATAGAGAAGAAGGGGATTCAAGTAGAGGTAAAGCGGAATTGTTTGAAGAGAGCTATTTACATCAACCCCCCCCCCCCCCCCGGCCAAAAAAAAATAATTCTGTGGTTCATGCAGTAACAAACCTTATGGTTGCGCTATATTTACCAGAAAAGTTCGAATCCGTAAGTTTATACCAATGAGCAAAGTTAATTTCAACAAAGAGTACATATCAAATAAAGAAATTAAGAATATAGTGGGTGTAGAGTTGAATAATTTTATTTACATTTCTCTCATAAAATCCTCTTTATTTTCTCTTTCTCTCTATCTCTTATATTATTGCTGACTTTGTACTTGTACTGGTCTGCTTCCCGAAAACAGAGAAACGAAACAGAACCTTTGAAAGCGAAAGGCTCCACGAATCAAGTCATTATTAAGTATCAAGCACCGATGAGCACGAGCCGTACACGGCTCTTAAAAATACTATTCACACAATAAGCTTAAATACACTGATAACTGTACTTCGGAGGCAATACGTTGATAAAAAAAAAATCAAAAAGAAAAAAGGTCGCGTGACATAAACAATATCGAATTTCTAGGCCACATTTAATGTTCCACGCACATTCAGACTGATTTTTGCATATAACATGTGGGCTGAAGACAGTCAAAATTGTCTGCTGGCAACTGTCCCTCGATTCCATCGTCAATTTTTGTTAATTGATTTTCATGTAGTACCAGGAAGGAAGCTGATTTGATTACGGTCGCTCCTACTACCAAGCATCGATCACATTTCGGCACCCCCCCCCCCTCACACGTGGAAAAACAATTGAATTTGCCTCTTATGTACGGCATACGTACACCAAGGTCCTCTTGGGAAGGGCCACGGCAAAAATTTCCAGATCATAACTGAATGGGAAGATGGCGTAATACTAATAACGGCCGACACTATGATTTCAGTGAAAAATCGTCCAAGCAAGTCGCCTTTGTTCATAGCAATATAACTAAAACTACAAGGCATTTATCTTCCATAACCTGACACAAACATCTTTGGAGCTGTCAAACATACCCCCAAAATTAGAGGGCGCTTTCGATTTTCTTTTACACATTGTGACCTATTCAGCATGACGATCATTTCCAAGTTTCTATGTACGATCCCCTTTCATAAACTAAGCGAGCTTGAACGTTACTCTAAGTTCCCTCATGATCTTCGCATGAAAATTAACTCCAAATATCAAAGCCAATGCTGTCAAGCATCCCAATCAAATCAATGAAAAACGTAACGAGCAGATTTTGCACAAATGTTTTAAAAAAAAATATTAACCACTCTGTTCATTCACAAAACAGAAATTCTTCAAATTCATACACAGATACCATATATATAACACAAATATCAATACACATCAAATCTACAAGCATCTGAATCTGAAAATATGTTTTTCCTGACGACCCCTTTTGTAATATTACAATTTTACTTTGGTTTCACTAGGTGATGATAAATGTGGTCAGAAATTTCTGAAATGTGATAAAATATTTCGGCCAAGTATAATTTCTCAAAAGATAAATCGTTTCATCGCTGATAAACATCTTGGAAAAGATTGATATAAATTTAATTTTCAATCACCCTTTACATTCCTCAATCTCTATAGTGCATTTAGCAGATACACATGTACATGACATGGAACATGAAAATGCAACCTTACCATAGGATCATACTCGCTTTTACTCGCTTTCGTCAATCGATTCTGTTTGCTATAGATAACAAACATTCCATTTTGTCCTAGTTTTACAAAATCATGAAATGCCTGACGTAGCTTTTGCTACTGGACTTGTGGCCGAGGATGACTCCACTTTTCGTGAATGTACACCTCCAGGAGTAACGAGAGAAATGTTCCCATGATAGTAACAACTTTCTTTCAGAGACACATACTATCATGTGCTCCCTCAGACAATCAATAATTAAAAACAAATTAGTCGCAAAGACTAAAAGAAAAGACAATGACATCTAAGCTGACTGGCTAGAATATCTAGTTGTTAAGAGACCTGCATACTGCAATACCCAAACTGACTACAAAGAAGAATTTCATCAACTTACTAAAACTATAAATAAAGTCATACATGGTGTTGGTGACAGACTCACCTTGATTGAGCCCCCCCACAACCCCCGATCCCTGGGGACACATTCGTAACTCTGTTCTATAAGAGATGACACATATACTTTGCACTGTTTATTACACTTGCTAAAATATCTAAAACTAGGAAAATTCTCACATATTAGAAGAAATCAGTTGTTTTTCCTTTTTTTTTTTTTTCTCCTTTTGGTAACTAGCAACGGTTATCCCTGACTTCCTATTTGGCACCTGGCTAAGCACATTTCACGTAAATGCAAAGTGACTTTGAAAGAGACATGCAAAATGCACCTGCCAAGTGGAAGGAAGGCCAGATCCTGACCATGTTGGTACAATTTCCTGGTACTGCAAATTGGACATAAGGGGAAATAATAATATACTATATACTAAAATATACTATCATCTGTAATATACTATGTGGTCAGTTTGAGCATATACTTCCTGTCTTCCCCCCCCCCTCCCTTGCCATTTGAAATTGACAGACCAGAAAGTGCAGCTTTTTCCTCTTACCATCAAATTTAAACCACAAAACCACAGGTTCACCTGCTTGGGTGAAATTTATCTTTTAGTTCACTGATTTCTGGAAAAAATTTGTCCACTTCTGCTTTGGACAAAGTTCCGATGATCTGCAGACTGGCGAGCGGTGGGGATCCTACAATCCTAGGAGAAACGTTCCATCACAAGTGAGAGGAGTTGAACACATTTTTTATGAAAATTTTCCATTCTCCACTTAACTTTCCATATATGAATGTGTGCAAATGCATTAACATAGGAAGTTTTCTTCGAACTTTTCTTCAAAAATGAACTACCTTTGTCAAATATTTGCTATTTGTGTTTTGACATCACCAGACAGCGCAAACAAATGACTTTAAGGTGAAGAAAAACAACTGACCTGTGTGAACCAATTCTTTCTACTTTGATTGATATAAATTAAAACATGTCTTCTGCATCTTTACTGGTGCCAGCAAACACTACAGCGATTCCATTTTTCTGTCACCGGTAATTTGGTAAAACTCCTTTCATGTTACATCAAGTGTTTGACTGCTTGTTCCATTGTGTATTTAATAGCTCACATATAAAACCAGACAAGAGTTGAGCTAAATTGCACTACAAAGTAGTGTGTGCACAAGCTCCAAATTTACCTGGGTCCCTGGTTAACCCCAGTCCATAGTCATTTGGGTAACCAACAATAGAACTTCTGTTAGCCCTTGAGTTCAGTGTGAAGTCATAATAGATATTTTGCTTTGTGCATTGATACTACACCAGGTATACCACATACTACCCCACATAGCAGACAAGATTTTCTATTTGCTACAAAAAACTAACATCTGTGGGCTTTGGAGACAAATTCCTTTCAGTTTAAAACAAAATGATACACGAACCCTAAGTTTCAAAGCTCTATGGTGATTGACTGAAGCAGGGCTTTTGATTGAAAGAGAAACACTGCTGTGTAGATCGACTGTGAACAAACACGTAACTGGACACCCTCCTTGTACTCCATGGTACTGTTTGTGCAGCGACCAATGGACCAATGGCTATCAATATCAAGTGCATCAAGTTTTGGGCTCTGTGAAAGCAATGTTTGACCATTGCTGGCAGGCTCTTCAGGGCGGCAGCCATATCGGGACAGCGGCCAAAGAGGCGCTATGCAGGCTACTTACTGTACAGGCGAGACTAAAGTGTTTGTAATTAGGCCTTCATTCCGACTTTTACTCCACAAAGTATGTTAGTGACATTTGACTGTCTTCAAATCTCTCGTGCAAGAATTCTTCCCTACTCTCTTGAGAGCTTCTGTCCAAAATCATATACCCAGCAGCCTACTTTCCTTCCTGAAATTCAATTCTCTGTATTTCAACAGTTTGGTTTCACAGAAATGGAACTATCAGTCAAGTTGATCTTGGCCTTAGGTCAAGTCTGGCTTAGGTTTTATAAACTTTCCAAAAACCTCTGTGGCCGCTGAAGCACACACAAAATGCAAGCACTTACTTGTCTGTGCAATAAAACGACGGGGGGTCCCTCCAAGGTTTTTTCTCATTCTCGGAACAATGAACCCCTGGCCATTGGATTTGTGGGCTTATTTGCTCTGTGCCAATAAAAAGCGCAATCAAAGAGGTCAAAACCTGGCAGTATCAATCATTCCGGCACTTAGCAGGAAGAGATTCAAACACAAATTGTGCAAAAATTGAACGCAGGTGAACCCGTGATGTTAGGTCGAAGAGGATTCACTTTGACTTTATGACTATGAAGAAGTGCCTAGCCGATAAAAATCTGTTTTTGGTTTGCTTACAATAAGTAGCCAAAATGCATGTCACTGTTCAAACTGAGCGGGTATGTACGATTAATTCTAAACTGTCACTGGGCATGTCTGCTTTTGATTGCACTTAGGCCCCAGTTGTATCACACTTTACATCTGTTAGGCTACCTTTGTTATAAAAAGTGTTTGTCTTGTGTGTGTCTTTACACCCGATGCATTTCCCAGGTGTGCAATGCCACAATAAACGTCATTTTCCAAAAACGTCAACACTGGCATACTTTGATAGATTTTACGATATTAACTAGAGAAAGATAAGAGGAAGTATCACTTGTTGGTGATAAAATTTTGACAAAGGAATGTTGGCTCAATCTTGACCAATAAGCATGAATTCTGAAGAATTTTCTTGAACTCTATGAGTAAGAAACAACTCAATGTTACTTTTCAGAGGAGTAGTGTGTAACTACCATTATGATAGCTAAAGTTACAAATACCGTCAACATGCCTTTGTGCATATACTATTGCCATCTCAAAAGTCTACATTTTCAGAGAAATGGCATGGGTCCTCTTCTTTATCATACAGAGCAGACTAAAATTCTGAGATAAACTACCGTGAATCTAAACTCTTGAAATCTGTAAAAAGGCAAACCTCCACCTGGTGACTTTCTGGGACATCACTGAGATGAGGAGGCTTCAAGTAAGTACGAGATCGAGACAAAAACCAATGACTAGCCCTCCTTTCTTGATGGGTCTAACTAGACTAAAATAAATTAAAACTAAACTGAGTCCTTTTCTCCTGTGTTGGTCAACATCACACACTGACATAAATCAAACTAACATACCCTACCATGTTTTACATTTTACCCTGTGGGTAACTGCCTGAAAAATTCCAAAACAACTCCATAAAAACGGCAAGTAGGGGCACACTTCCCTCTCGTCTTCCCTCCCCCGTGAAGTGGCTCATCCCACCAGGTTGCCACGGTTACCTCTTCTTGTCTGTTGAGTAGATGGACAGGAACGAGTCCCTGCTTCCGGCGGCTAAGTAATTCTGGATAAGAAGAAGAGAAGAACATGAACCGGGATGAAGAAGCATGCTGATTGACCTTCAATGATTGATATGCAAACTGATAATTTGTATGAGGGACACAGGGATTTAGAAAAGTGATTCCTTCTACGGGGAATTACTTCCTCCTGGCATCTGCCTTGTATTTATTCTACTGAACAATATTGCCTTGGCAATTTTCTGAAAGATGAAAGAAATACCAATATAACACTAGTCAAGAATGCATGATAGAGGACTCCGTATCATCAACCATGTATTGTCTCAAACACTAGTAGCATTAAAACTGACTCAGTTCGGACAACTAAAGTTTTGAGAGAACGTGCCCTGACAGTCATAAGCACAATCAATGGGCAGCAAACATACACGCATGTAATGAAGTGTAGTGTGAGCATCACTACACTAGGTTTCACCACTCATATACTGAAGTGTAGTGATGCTCCCATATGATTCACTTCATTCTTTCCAAAGGCTTTGCGTCTACTTTTGATGCTGCGTTTGCCACCATCGACGTACTCACAAAAAGTACTGAGGGAACGATAACGATCTCAACCAAAAATATTCGACAGAAAAGCTCTGCTGAAATTTTACAAAGGGGTTGCAGAACAATTTGCGTATGAACTCTTCTGGTCTAGAGCAAAATTTACTTAAAAGTAAAAGGTGTAAGAGAAAACGACCTCTGTGTAAAGTGGCAGATTTTGCTTGATTAGTTGAGTGCAGTTTGTTGAAGACATAAATTGTGAAGTGCGATTTATGTACATCAACTACCATCTAATGGTGATTCTCTTTTGTAATAATCATGAAAGAAAATAAACATCAGTTTGATCTTAATGATATTCCGCTAAGACTTGACAATTTTCATATTTTCTACACCGCTACACTAAGTAAGGAAAGATCTCACTAAATGTAGTGTTTTCTCACCACATGTTGTGAGAGAACACTACAGGTGATGAAAATTACAAGATATTGCAAAGCATTTGGGAAAGTCACTTTGTTTTGTCCAGGTTTTTTATTTTTCTTACCCTGTAAGGATGGAAGGCCAAGGTGCTGACTGGTCCTATCCTCTGTCCGATGAATCCATCGTAGTACTTTATGTGACTGAGGGCGTCTCCAGCCGTGTTGTAGACGCTTATCAAAGGCTGGTTGTTGTAGCCACTGCATCCACTGATATAAAACAAAATAAGTAATACAAAGAGACTCATTAATAGTTGGAGGGAACAGATATTGTTATGAAATATTTGCAGTCTTTCATTTAGCAAGAAATTCATTTAATTTATGTATTTTTTTTTCTTCTTTATGAGGGGAAAGGGGAAGGATTTATGTAAGTAGACAGAGTACTCTTAAAGGGAAATAGGGTGTTTGTTTTAAAGACACGATCATATTTTTAAAACCAATGTTTGTCGACGTAAAATGATAGATTATTCAAAATGAGGAAGGCCTTCTTTTGAAGAACTAAGTTTCTCACAGATAGAAATTCAGTTATTTCTTGCTCAACAAAAATTTGTTCACCCAAACTTTCCGAAATTCAAATGATGCACCTTCCGTTACTCATCACGTGCATGATGTTTTGATGAGATGAACCTTCTGCAGGTGTTTATTGATGAGACTGAATGGTTTAACAATGATTAAAGCTATTTTCTTTGTATGCCATGTTGGTGTATTCTAAACGCCCTATTTCCCTTTAATGTATCTATCAAGCATGTACCATGCTTGAGGGGGTACCTGTAAAGTTGAAAAACTGAAATTCTTTTTAGGATCCAGCTGGCAATGTCACCTGTGATGTGGATGCAAAAGCATTACCATATATGAAATCATCATCACTAACATGGTAGCATGTATAGGTGATGACTGGAATCACTTGAGAGTTGGCCCTACCCCCCCCCCCCCCCACAGGGGAGATGCAGCCACACCAACACTGCTCTCTGCTGCTTCATGAAAAGCACAGAAAAGAACATGCTCAGAACCATAACATAAAAGCCACATATGTCACATAGCAGTGAACATGATCAAGTAGATGTTATTAGTGAAAATCTGCTGTGTTTAGAGGCCGCAATTTTTAACTTAAACTTAAACTGCCAAAGCCACTGTTCACAACAGAGACTTCACTGTCATGTCACAAAGTCACCTACCATGCAATTAAGTTTGATTCCGGGTGCACAGCCAATGCGGTGAGGTCAGAGAAGGTGTTGATGAGTTTGACTGATTCTGTGAACCTAGGGTCCCAGAATCGTATATCGCCGGCATCGCTGAAGGTGAGGAAAAAAAACGGACCATTGCGATGACGACGTAGTCAACCGACGTGCCATTGATGACAAAGTTTAATGAGTCACTAAACTCCAAAGTCTGGGGACGACAGATGTCATTCTGAAACATTTTTGTTAATTTCCATGCATTGTTTGGTCTACACCTCCAAAGAGATCACAGTTTACTAGCACATCAACATGTGAAAAAACACTGCTTCTGTGCATCTGACGTAGACATGAAATGTTAACTCTCACTGCTTCCTTTCAAGTGCAGAGGACATGTCCAGTTAACTACTTGGACAAACAGACCCATTTGGTACGAGATGTAGGACCAAGAGATACAAGATTTCACTCATGCCCATTCTCCATCTTGCCAATGAATTTTGCAGGAAATAAGTGAAATCTATACATGTTTTATGTAGTAATCTTACTATATTGTATCTTGAAGTATTATACTTTTTGTATGTTTTTACAGTACATGTACTGAAAAAGTTGTTTTATGTCTGTTGTTACTGTCATGAAGTGAGTGCAATTCCTTCTATGGTGAACAAAGCTTCTTCTATTTTACCGTCTATCTTATCGTATCTTATAATTTGAACACATTATGACATGCCCTTTGCCCTGATGCTGAAAAAAGAAATAACTTTTACCTCTTTGAACTTTTTGGTCATGGGGGAAGCGTCTGAAACTGTTCAAAGACTCATCTTCAGTTCCTTACTTGGGATTTCTCACTCAGAAGAGAGAAAGGGGTCACACTTTAACCCCCCAGAAAAATCCTAATTCATCTTTACAGCGTAATTTCCTTTGTGTTAAAAGTGGGGGTGGGGGTCACAATGTTGAGGGAGGGTCTTGATTGTTCCGAAACGACTACTTCTTTCGTCCAAAATAATTCACTCACCTAGCACTAATAATTTTACCATCACCAGTGCCACCTTTATCTAGGTAGACATTGGTCACCCAGCTGCTGTGCTCTCGAAGGGTCATCACACGACTGCGGAGGAAGCAAAGTTATCACCAGAGTTTAAATTGACCCTACTTATAACTGACTCCCAGTAAATTAGATGACTTTCATCCAAGTGACAAAAGGTGCTTGTGAACTTGGTAAGTTTTACTCAAAATTTCACATTACACATTATTATCATTTTATGTATTACATGTTTTCCTTGCAGGCACTGCATGTAAATCAAGACGTTGCCATGTTTTCGTACCTCTTTTTCTCACAACTTCACCCCCCTACGCATCCATACCCTTTTCTAAAGGAAGCTCTTTGCAGCCCAATCACTCGACGAAATAATTGGTAAGAAATTAAATGCAACTCAAACCTTAAACATTTGGCACACCTAGGAAAAGTTTCGGTAGGGTGATGTTTTGATTCAAAAAAACCCTCTGGCATCCAGAAGCACTCTTCTACCACGGAAGTTGACTGTGCCTTTAATCATAACAATCTCTTGAAGGACACCTCGATTATCGAATGACCTTCGGCAGTCAAAATAATTTTGGCGCTATCTAATACCAATACGTTCTAATTATCAAATGCGATAAAAGCTATCTATTGACGATGCGACAGATAAATCGATTGATCGAGTGATTACCTCTCTGTCGGGGCTAGTCTCCTGTCGTAGAGTCGGAGGGAACCATCGCCACATCCAGCTATGAGAAGGGATCTGCCCATGGAATCACAGGCCAGGCTCGTCACGCAGCTGTTGGCACCTGTGGGGATGTCCTGCCGAGAAAATGAAAGTGCAACCTGATCATTAGTGCCAGTATTTGACAGTGGCGATGAGAAAGGAACAAAAAAGGAATTTGGAGAGAAAGATGACGAGAGTGGATGATGGATAAATTACTCAAATCAGGCCACATGTTGTAGCAGTAGAGTGACTAGCAATGCATCTGTAACTGGACAATCTATGACAAAGATTATTATCACATATACTAAGTATATGCTTGAATCATCACACACTGTGGCTCTGAAACAAACATTAGCTGGATTCTTGTTGAACCTGGGAGGTGATTTGTTTCCATCAGGGGGCATATAATGCAAAGTATAGAAACATTACCAAGGTCCTTGTACACCATCCTGGGGAGGAGTCTAAGGGAAGGGAGTCCCCGCTCCAATTGGGGATACATTTGCTTATGAAAGGCGTCACAGATGCAAAAGTGCTGTAACATAACAACAACATTAGACTACACATAGGGCAAGAAAATTTAGAATATTGCACTTGAAATACATTGAAACAGATCTGTAGACGTGTAGTGATGTTTCACATATAGGCAGGAAACATTCCTGACAAAGAGATTTATGTGGGGGTATGTTGTAGTACATCCCCTACCCATTTTCAAGATTTGGCAAGTCATTTATCAATGACATTCCATTGCACCAAGCAAAACTCTCAGATATGACTACACGTAGCGACTCCCTTCGAGCAAACCTGAACAAGCATTTCAATACCATTGTGACAAACTGACATAGTCGTCCACCCTGTCTAAATCCCATTGCATCATCACCCACGTTCACGCATCGGTTTGCACCAATTTTCTCGCACAGAGACAAAAAGCTTGTTTCGTTAGTCCATTGCTGTACAATACCTGAAGGCAAAGTTCCTTCTGTGTATCCCAGACCCTGATGACCCTGACGTCTCCTGATGCGAGGAGAATGCCGGATTCTTGCTCCCAGTCCAGCACCATGCCGGAGCCTGGGGAAATTCATCAGAGTATTAAACGATGCAACAATATTCAAGTTGTTCGAATTTGTTCAATCAGAAAAAGATTTTAAGTCATGTGCTGACAAATTTCACCTTGAAGGTCACCATCGCTTAGTAAACGGTACAGTATAAGGTCACAAGAACTGAAAATGCTGCAATATTTTCTTTAAATTGCATCCACCACTTCGCCATGGTAAGGACGATAATGTTTTCTCTAAGAGATTTTGCACTTTGCGGAAGACTTGAAAACTTACGGCACATCGACAGCCGATCAAGTCATCATGAAAAGGAAACAAAGGATTCTTCAAGCAACGACCAGCCAAACTATTCATGATGACATCAAATCCATGTCTAGAATATTTCAAATACATTTATTTTACTTGTAAGAATAATACAGTCAAACGTATTTGCCAGTTGGAGACAAAATATTAAACTGGTTAAACAGCTGTTAAAATGCCACATTACCCTCTGGTGAAAAGCTGTTCTTAATGAAAAATAAAAATTTAATCCACTGTTGAAATAACTACTCAAAAAGTAAAATGCTCTCTCAAATTTCATCTTCACATGAAAATACCAATATATTATTTCCTTGAGAAAGTATCTCCCATGCTTTCATGGTCTTTAAAATCATATGACTGTCCCATTCCTACCATCTGAAAGACTTACATCAGGATTCCTCGGTGCTTTGAATCATAAATGGGAGGGATCATATTGTTATATTTTCTTTTTCCCAAACATGAAAGCTCGTTCATCTGTCCAAGCTGTCTTTTTTATTTACACTTGTTAATACCAGCTACTAACTTGAGGAGAAGTCAACACGACATACGCACCCCTTTTGGACTGGAGCATGTCCGTCAATGCTTGCCAAGCTGAGACTATTTGAACTGGGTTGCTGTCTTCACACAAGTAATGCTTCCAGATCCTGACGGAGCCCGAATCTGCACGAATAGATGTAAGAAATCAGAAGGTTCACTTTGAAGCGAAGACTCCCTTGTTCAAAAACTTTTTCTGATGGCTCTTAGTCTACTTATAACTGGTGTTTGCACTAAGGTGTGAAATTGCGTGTGCATCCTGTATTTGTCTCCTAAATTCTGCACAAAGAAAAATCTTGCCCCGGGATAACTCCGTCCTTGATCTTGAAAATACCTCTATCTATCCCTCCTAAACTTTTTCTAGGGAGGGATTTCATCCCGAGTTTCAATTCCTTAGTGTGAACGCTCCTTACTACCCCATTCTAAAGTGCCATGTGCATCTCTTTCGACAGATACCTATCACACTAAAAAAACTTTCATCGTTATTTTCATCACCATTTTTAAAGAGTAAAAAAGGATGCCACCACACATGACACAACATAGGGACTATGCTACCTTGCTTACGAAAGAACTTCTGAATATTGCACAAAAAATGCCGGATATCTCCATGCAGCTGTGCAATAACATACAAAGTATCAATTTCATTAGTTTCAAATTCAACACAATGAGGTCTATATCATTTCTTGCTCCCATTTTTTTTCCCTTCCCATTCTGTCTGTTCTGTTTTGCTGCCATATGCCTTGTCAGTATGAGCTCTTTACTGCATTTTTTTTTGGCAATAAAGTAACATGCATGAATGTCACATAATCTAGCACTTCCTTCTTGCCTCTTTATGTATGTTGAAATGTTTAACTACCCACGTTCACAGTCAAGGAGGGGGGGGGGCCAAGGCAGGAGGAATTAAAAGCTAAACATTTTTTTTTCGCCCTTTGAACTTTTTGAGGTAGAAAAATGATTCCAATCATGTCACCAGTGCTAAGAGGCCTGTCCCCCCTTTTTCTATTTTGTACTCCCCCCAGAATCTGTCCTGGCTTTGAGCCTGTGGCGAAAAGAAACTTTTAGATGACTTCACTTTACTGTGGTCTTCTTGTGGTCTTACCTGATCAATATTGATCAATATTTTGATCTTACCTGATCCAGCGTACAAGAGCGTGATGTCGTGAGAGTTCATGAACCCCAGCGATGTTATTCTGCTTCCCTTTGCGTTCCCGTTGGTGAAGTAATTAATTTTTTCACCGTTTTCCCAGTTCCAAAAGCTAGTAAAACAAGTGTGAGTGAGGAGATCTTTTAAGTGGTCCAGGATCTGATAAATATCGAACAGATAAATCTTTGTGCCAAAAAAAAAAAGAATGAAAAGAAAACTTGAAATCTATGCCCATGGCTAGTCTTTGATTTTCTCTGACAATGCAGGAAGGTCCTGTGCCTTAAGAACCACAAAACAGACAAACGGACAGAGCAAAAAGAGCATCATCGGACAAACTATGGGCAAATCATGGGTGATGTTAATTAAAGTACTAATTTTAAAGCAATTCTGTGCATAGATATCAAAGCAAATTATTACAGAGAATATCACAAGCTAGAATATTCTGCTTGGTGTATAAAACAATACTTTTCATCTTATTTTGGCATCTTACTTTGGCATAAATAGGAGTTCACTGCCAGAACATAAAGATGGACTGCACCAGTAACAACATGAGTAACAGTAATAAAGACATGCCATCAACAGATTTTAGTAGAAATAATGGAAGCAATTTGAATGAAAAGAAATTTGGTAAAAACACAAACTTTCCTGGTGGTAAATCACTACAAGAGGGTT
Organism: Stichopus chloronotus; assembly: GCA_021234535.1. Classification (NCBI taxonomy): domain Eukaryota; kingdom Metazoa; phylum Echinodermata; class Holothuroidea; order Aspidochirotida; family Stichopodidae; genus Stichopus; species Stichopus chloronotus. Next base: position 33,296,734 of record CM037829.1, on the reverse strand, counting down.
GTTCAGTGTGAGGAACAAATACTTACCACATGCCCTCTCTGTCAGCAACCACAACATGAGGTACATATGGATGAAATTTCACAGAAACTGGCACGCTCTGGTTCTTGTTGACAAAGATCTGGTCATTAAGAGGCCTCATTGCTGTATTTAGAGCAAAGGAAACATGGCAGCAATATTATGAATTCAACTTTCTAAAATGCATGTTGAGATTCTTCCCACCCCCCTCCACTTGATGCTAAGTATCATATTATGTATCAAACATGCATGAAGCATCCACAAACTGTGAGTACTATGATATCGAAAGAGCTAGGCTCTGATAAATTTAAATCAACTACGCTGCAGTAAAACAAATTGGTGGTTATTTCAAGTTATGCTTAGAGTGAAGATACACTTACATATACCTTGTGTAAGTGTGAGTTATACTTCAGTTCTACAGACTTTGTACCAAATATTCGATTGTAAGTCATTTGATGTGAAACCTCGATAATGGAAGAAACAGACAACTGACAAAACTGATTGATTTGATAGAACTTAGATGAAGTTGACAGCACAGAGGACATCATTCTCATGGAAACCACGGCAACTGTTTCCGTGAACTGTGATATGTCTGTTTCACCGGCTACATGTAAAGAAGAGCATAGAAATTCTCTGTTTGCTTTATCTGCATATATTCTGTAAGTGAACTGTTCCAAAGAGTCCATGCAACTTGAAAAAAACTTGAATATTTGGCTAGGAGAATATCTGAAAATGATTCTTCTCTCTCTGGGACCCATGGTTTGCATGAGACCTACCAGTTTTGGCCATCTGGAGCTTCGCTTCCTTTCGTACCCGTTTATTCCTGACAAACCTCCATTCTCTAGATTGGTGTATTGGACTGTACGGATCCAACTCCTCTGGGGGCTGTGAGGAGAAGATAAACATGACCAGTGTTTGATCCTCTTAACACGGGCGGGGGGGAGAGGCAAGAGGGCAGTGGATTTGTGTCGTGCACTGTCAAATGATTTCAAAAGGTTAGCAGACGAAAGGAATGAAAGGAAATGCTAACTTGAAACATACTGCTTTAGATTCATGATACAAATATTTTCACCCTCAAACCAGAATGTGCAAAGTCGCTCACTCTCACGACTGATGGTACCAAAGCTGCTCACTTTCACAAATCGGCTGCGTTAGAGTAACTCACCTTCATGACTGACTGTGCAAAGTATTTACAGCACCACTCAGTAAACTGGGTGTTGACAGGGATCTTGTCTCGAGGTAGATCTGGGAATTCCTCCACCGTCTGGTGAAAGCAAGAGGACGTATCAACACGAATACCTACGTAATGATCTTCGTTCTATCTGTATTTGCAGTCACAGACAGCACGATTTGCCATTGGCTCAAAAATGGTTTCAAACAGTCGTTTACAAATTTTGAGTCCCTGCCTACACCCTTGCTCCCCCACCACCCTACACACACAGCCATAAACCAAAGGAATCTTAATTTTGCTGAGTTAACAGTAGAAGGATAACATTTCCACGACACTTTCTGCATTGACTTTTCAAACATAATCCAAAACAAAGAGTTCCCTGTGTGAACAATAGTCTCTAACACATATGAACTAGTGACATAGTGAGTCAAGGTACTATCACAAACTCGGACTCTTAGAGATGGAGAGACCTTCCTTATCACTGATTACCAAGGATGGAAAGCTTGAGACTCCTTAATATTTCATACCATCACTATCACTACTGGTATTGCTTGGGGTGGGGCTGGACAACTAAAATAAAAAATTCACTGACACGGAAGAAGAAACCAGGAAAATAACAAAAACAGAAGAAACATACTGCGTCTGGGCCTCTGTCGAACAACTTTCTTGTTCTCGGAAACTGATACGAGTGGTAGGGGTTGTGGATGGTTACATTAGCCACTGCACTGTGGGTGTTAGGCCTTGGAGGCTGGGGCGGCGAGTCTCCATTTGACACCGGTTTGGCTGCACCGGCATAGTTCACGGTGTCCGACTTTTCAGAGGAATCGCTGAAACAAAAGGGCAGTCACAATTACAAGCTACCAATTTCCTGATTAGAATGAACTGATTCTGATGGAATAGTTATGACTAGGACTGATTCATGTAATTCAGATTTAATCTTCAGACAGATCGAATCTTTTCAATGCAAAAACAGACACATACCCTCCTCCCTTCTTTGCACTAATGTCAACCTAAACCCTAAACTTTATCACAATTGCTGATCATCAAAAATTTTGTCACGTTCTTTCTGTGCGAAAATGTTTGTGGGTGAATAGACAATTCCTTTCAGATATTACACATGAAATGATCACAAATTTCAGCAACCGCACAATGCAATCGCACCCGGTCACCGCATTCCGTAGGCGAACCTGTACTTATGGAATCCTAGCTTTACTTGAATGTGCCACCAAAGTGTTCTTCTGCTTTGCATTACTTTACTCTATCATTGCAACTGGATCCATATCAATTCTTTACCTTTCCTCAAGAGAAGATCCAGAGTTCCTGGTGGGACTAGATGGAGCTGATGAGGTTCTCCGTCTCTCCTCCTTCACTTTCGTCGCAATGGACTTCGAATTCATCGTTGCCTGGCGAATTTGTCAAAAAAAAAAAAAATCACGATCATCATCAATAATGACACAGTCCTCAGTTCAAAATAACCCTGTTTTCTTTTAAATTTCTACTTTATCAACAGCAGTCTTAAGTACAACGCTCTTTTCCCCCTCCCTTGTAGTATCACGTCAACCCAGTCACATTCAGGTCACGACAAAACCAAAACTTCGTGACATGATTTGAGAATGAGGATCTTCTGCAGAACTCCCCAAAACAGACTCCATCAAAACAAATACTAATGCACTAATCTGGTGTTCTGCTTTTTACATTCTGGTATGAACTGCTGAAATCATAAACTTCTTTTAAACTGTTTTTTTTTGTTTTCATTTCTGCTTTTGAAGATTCCATTCACTAATCTACCAAAGTTCATTTACACTTCAAAGGCACTGTCTGATATTATACATCAACTGTCCTACACTGTCTTTTGATGTCTCAGTGTTATTCAAAACTGACTACTTTCAAAGACAATTTGAATTCTCTTGACAGAATGTCATTAAATTGAAAATATTACCCAAAAAGTAGTGTCAAAGCAAAAAACAAAGTCTAATAGATTCAAATAAGTCCCAACAAAGATAATTTACATTTGAAGACAGCTTACCCTGCGACAACGATGAAAGGTAATGTAGGAAACATCATTCTAAATTAGCACTGAATTTGCATACCCCTCGGCTAATTCACAAATAGCTCCTTTTCATAATGTATTATCATTTTCGTTGCTGAATCGCTTAATTTTGCTGCGTAACAGCTTGCTTATGCAATTATGACATCCAGCAATGGCATGAAAAATACTCATACCAGGAATAAGAAGAGAATTGCACGATTTTGATGGTTTTGCAAACTGAAGTCGGGATGACTGCTTAATCCCTTTAATAGAAATAGTACCTTCAAATTGATTTCGTTGACCAACGTCTGGGCACTCTGCTTGACTCCGGGGTAAGGATCTGAAGCCAGCTGTAGCATAACAGACCATATCTGTACGTAAATGTTGGAGTAGGACCCTATCGAAGTGGACAGGGAGCTGGAGGAGGGGATCCTGGGGAGCCTGCTGAGGGGCTGGGGTTGAAGGTAGGTGCTGTCACCGGAGCCAGAGAAGGAACTCTGACCTGAATTCAGAAATCTTGATGTTACTGGACGAGGAAGAGAGAAAATTTAAAAAAAAAAAAAAAGACGATGTCTATAAAAAGACAATACTGACCAATTCCAGAGTGTAAATACATATTTAACTGATAACAAAATAAAGAGTGCTTACATAAAAGAACAATAAGCTTGGATGAATTCGATACTACAGAACATTCCACCTCTTTGTTCAATTTGGGGAAAATAAAGCAAAAAAATGTCGTAGTTACACCAATCCTAACATTTTATCAAACACATTTATGCCTTCTCAAGATAGCAAGCCATAATCCTGATAGTACACAGGCGTATCATGTAACATCTATCGTGCAGACCTTGTCGTTTCAAGGTATGATGTTGAAGCAAAATGAAAATTTCTGCAAAGATGATGTGGCAGTTTTCATGTAATAATGCGTATTCATATTTTTACATCCACTGATTCACTGATATTCGTTTCTGAAAATGCTACAAGAAAATTGCGGCAGTTTTGATGGGATAAAGCATATTCACATCTCTACCTTCCTTGATTCACGGATAATCATATCTGAAAATGCTCACCGGTGAAAGGTGGCAGTTTTGATATGACAAAGCATGTTCATCGCTGACTCATAGCTATTCAATATACACACACTAAGGCCACCTAAGCTCACAAAAGACACATACTGCGCTCAAATCATGTCTCGGGAGGACCTTTTTTACATGATAGGACATGATGTGATATCCAGATATACCATAATGGTTAGGGTATGTTCCTCTCGAGAAGGCATAAACATGAATGATAGCATGTGAGGATTGGCTGCTAAGGCCTTTAATCACAAGTTGCATTGGCCAGAATCTTAGATCAAAAGTTGAAATTATATTTACATACACAGAGCTAGACAAATTGAGCAGAGACTTGGTACTATTATGAGTCAATTTACAGAGGAAAGATCAGAAATTCATCTCCTCTAGGCAGAGTTCTATTCACCTCCACCTCATTTTTTTTCTGAATATACTTTCACTGGAACATGGGATTCATGCACTATACAGATCTGCATGTTAATACAATAATACACACACAAGATAAAATTATCATAATAATATAAACAAATATAGCCCATAAATTATAAGCGCGATGAGCGCGTTTCAATTTTTTACTTAAATCTCTTTGAACAAGTAACTTCTTATGCTAAGTCACATTGCTTATTAATACCAATAATGGCTATACCCCCCCCCCCCTCATCAAAATAACATCAAAATTCCTTCCTTTTCACAATGGCAAACTACAACTATCCTCAACAGCTCTTGCAAATTCAATCTTACCGGCGCACAATGTCCCAAGACAAATGTAGAACTCTTCAAATACGACCTGATTGAACAGGTTCCCTTTTTGAAGTGAAAGTTCAAAAAATCAAACCACAAAATTTTTGGTATAATGTGGATATATTATATTGTTCAAGCAAGAAGCTTCAAGCAGCAAAGAAAAGCAGTCATGCCGACGTAAGAGTACACCACGACACTGGTTTCACCTGCAGGTTTTGCACAGCCAAAAGTATACGTATTATACTTATTTATACATGTATGCGAACATGAAGGAACAGCACATGAACATGAAGCAATGCTGCTGGAGGTATGAAGAATAGAAATGTTAGAAACACTGGTTAGATTAGGAAACACACACACACACACAAAAAGGAGCTGTAACGACTACACAAACATCACACCTGAACTGTTGAACAAACATCACTGTTTGCTGAAAACCTACCTAGGAATGCCAAAAAAAATCTCCAAACTTTAATGAGAGAGTACTGGATGCTTCACTTTCAAAGACTGCCCTTTCTCTTGATAAATTTTTATGCAGAAATGAATGCTAGTTCTCTATTTAAGGCTTATACTGTAATAATCTGTACTGGAACTAGGTTAACACTGACCCACATTCTTGCAGTGGAACTAGGTGGACACTGATCCATGTTCTTGCAGTGGAACAAGGTAAACACTGATACATGTTCATGCAGTGGAATTAGATAAACACTGATACATGTTCTTGTCCTGGAACAATGCAAACACCGATCCATGCTCTAGTTCTTGAGCTATGTAAACAATGATCCATGTTCCAATGTGACAATGTCCATTATCAGAGTTCATTAAGAATAGACTTGAGACTTGTTACTTTTTGTGAAAGCTTTTTACGGTGAAATTACTAATTCCACCGACGACAAAACAATAACGACAAAAGACAGACAATTTACTCTGCTACAAAAAGAAAACTGCTAAAACTGCTGCAGCTGCAAAACGTATTTTAAGTTAGTGTCACAATTATCTGGTGCATCAGTCAGAATAATTGAAGACTATGGAAATTCTTTTCATTCTTCATGGAAGGAAACATTTTTGAATTAAAAAACGTTTACAACGCAGCCAATGGCAATGTGTACAACAGACAGAGTTTGACATCCAAGACCGATGTCATTTCAACGAACTGTCAAAGCCGAAGTTCAAAAAAGCCGTCGATCACCGTTGATAACACTGCGTAAGACACAGAACGGTCTGAACACACCAGAGATGTTACACTTCACTCACACCACTGTAACATTTGCAAATTTCTCATTTTTTTTCTCTGTTCTAAATGTACTGAGAATGATCACTTTATGACATTTTACACGAACAGGCCAAGAAAAGGAATTATTTGACATGTATCTAGGAGTGAGATTTAAAGCACTAAATGAAATTATCATTACTATCAGACAGCGTGGCAGTGTGAGTGGGCGATATCGTGGTCAAGGTTGATTTTTCACAAAACTTGCCAATTTTACCAAAAGAGATGCAGCGGAACAAGTGAAAAATTAAATGTTCTGTGCACATATATCAGCAAAGGTTGTCTCCACATTTCACAGTATTTAGGATGAGGGCGCTAATGCCTGAATCATCTCCATGTACCATTATTCAATGATTAGCATATTTCAAAGAAGGCACATCTTTCAGATCTGACAGACTGGGTGAGAAAAGACTTTCCCGTGGTGATACAGACCGGCGAAAGAATCGAACGTTGAAACGGCAACCAAGAATCTGGTGATTCACGCTTTGAAAAGTGTGTCATCAAAACAGAGAACTTGAAGCAAACTTGAAACAAAATAACAGGACTTAAAAATAACAAAATATGGATTAATAGAGATTGCACAAAGTGAAACAGGAGGAAGGTGCCAGACATTGCAACGAGTCAGCTCTTCATCACTTTTTCGGTAACTCCCATAAAACCCCCCCTCCAACCAATAGAAGGAATGTAAAAACTAAAGGCCATTGTTCCTTCGTTGGTAGTTTCATCCAAACCATTGGGTTTTCTACTAGGATTCATAATCATCGAAGCAATTATTCTGTACATTTCCCCACAAAATGTTGACAAGGATTTTGACACCTGCAGTCACAGACTAAAAATAACCTGGCCTCTTGTTTATTGAACTGTTTTCTCTGCTGTCTATATCCATGATCTCATTTTTCTTTTTTGGTATTTGTCACCACCTACAAAGATAGAGAATACAAAGGGAATTGCCTGTTGTTTCCCTGCCCCCCTTTTTCACAACAATCGGGGATAGTGTGGGAAGAAAGATATAATTAATAAACAAAACTACAGTAATTACAACACAACAAGTTAAAGATGACAGTTTTTCATCCATTTCTAGGTATTTGTTGGATGGAAAGAAATTGACAGTCACCCACAAACTTGTTTTGCATTCACCTGGGCATTATCAGAATGATCTTAAGCCAGGAAGCAAAGTTTGGCTCCATTTGCATTTCTAACTTTCAAACAGAATCACTGGCACATTACATCCAACATCTCAAAATGACAAACTTCAATTCCTTTAATAGAATAGTCCAGACAATATTACAAAATATCATCATAAAATCAGTGATAATATGAGACAATACATCAGCAACTCACAATCTGCTCCAAGACTTCACGTATAGATACACATTGTTTGAAACCAGCAAAATTTTGGAAATAGGCCGACCAAACCTATGACATAAAAGCTACATAGAAACAAGATTGAATACAAACATTGGTTAACTTTTCTGTCATCATGGTGTGACTATGAATTATTCATGAGGCTGTCTCAAACATTATTTACAAGATGCTTTGCAATTTCAACATATGGTGGACCAAGTGGGTGCTGTTTTATTGGAAAATGCCTGTATGATCATTATTGAATATTCCCCATTTGGGATGGTCTAGACTATTCTTTTGACCCTGCATCAAGAAGTAACAAACAGGAACCACCATCCTACATCAACCTACCCTCCTCTTACATATGAGAAGACAATTTTTTTTTCTTGTTTGTAAGCATGTTACTAAAAGCAGCTTATAAAGCAGCTTCAAATTTGACAGCAGTTTGCAAACGTTGGCAAATATTTGTGCAAAATACAATGGTTGGACTGTTATGGACAATGTGAGTCTGAGCAGTAGCTGATCTTATTAGAATTTTACGTTAGTTAAAAGGTTAGAACAAGATTCAGTTTCCTCTGAGATGCCTCAGAGGTTACGACATGCTGCATGCAAGGGTTAGAATTACTGACGTTATAAACGATGCCCTCAGTCAGCGGCGTGACCTTCGCTCTCCTCCCTCGACACGACTCGGATGGGCGACAGAGGAGAGGAAAGAAAAGAGGCCATTCGATAAGAGATACGAAAGATGCGAAAGAAACACCGTGACGAAAGACCAAACGGAACTAAATGAGAACAGGAACAGAAAGGTAGAAAGAAAACAAGAAAATATCAAGGAGGGGTGAAATTAATACCATTCATCTGTTGGAGGTTATTCCCACTGGCAGACCGAGGCAAATTGACTGTTCTACGAGGAGGGCTAGCTAGAGACAGGCGTCTCGCTACGGTCCCGTCTGAGGGGGGGAATCGATGACGCGAGGAGGGAACATGGTGGTACCATACGGCGAACAGTAGAGAATGTAAAATAGAAAAACAATGAAAAATAACAAGTCAATGGATCCCAATCGACACCGAAAGATCAGAGAAACTTGGAGAAAGATAGAGCCTTAGGTCTTTACGTTTGATGCACAAACAGCGAAAGTATGTGATTCACTTCTAACTGGATGGTCTTAGTTAACTCGCTCCTTAATATTTACATAATCTTAATATCATTTAGAAAAATCTCCCTTCAAAACTTTTAAATATCTTTTGAAAAAATCTAAATGCAAAGAACGGCAACGACTCCATCTGATGTACAACACATTCATCTATGCTGACTATGACTGCAAGAATCATGAATTATTGGACCTATGACACCGGCCTCTGCATTTTATTTTGAACCTGATTTTTCTGTTTCCAATGCATAGAAAGGGGCACCTGGTTTCATGGCCCATAATCGCATGTCTTCTCAAGCAATGAAACAAATGAACATATTAAACTGCTTACATATTGTAAGTCACATCCTACATCTACGCTGATTATATTTTGCATCTTAATCACGATTTGAGCCTATTAATCATGGTATGAATTAATGATGTGTATCAAATGATATTGACAAAATATTTCTGTTAAACAATGGTCCAAGTTTTAAGTCGGTTCCTACCAGTGATTTGATGCTTGTCGGTGATCACATCAACCTTCTCTTCCTTTTGCCCCTCCCCCACCCTTTCTCCCAATTCCTGTACCCTTGAATCAACCACCACACATCTCTATTCATGTCCACACAAGCCAACGAGAAAAAAAAAAATGTTCTACAATACGACTGACCTAAGTCTTAACAATAGGTGAATCAGACTTTAGGGAAATTCAAAGCTAGTTGGTGATCAAAGCTACTGCAATGTTCAGTGTTAACTAACTACCGCCATGCACATGTCCATGTTAAAAGTTTTAATGTATTCAAATAATTACTCTAGCATGACATAGTTCACAACCTCCCCGTCCTTGATTTTACTTCCCATGTCAGTCACATGATTTCAATTTATGGTTCCTCACCAACAAGCCTATTTGGTTTGAGGTACCAAACCATGCATAAAAAAGACCAACAGTTGAGCAATATATGGAAACAGGTTCCTGTTAATGTACAATAGAGGATGAAGGATGAAAAATTGGAGAGTCCCTCTCAACTAACTATTGAACCAAATTATTTTGAAAAAAAAAACTTGACCGAGCCACTTGTGCTTAAACAGAAAACTATTAAAAGAATTTTAGTGATTCCCCACTGTTTGCACTTGAATGACTGGTCACAATATCTGGATTTATCACTTGCAATCGGTACATATCAAAGATACACAGAACTGACCCCCCAAAAAATAAAAATATTGAACTAATCGGAAGGTAATCGCGAAAAAAGGGATTGCTGTACCAAACTAGAGAAGTTTAAAAAAAAAAAACATATCTTTATCTTGTATTTTCAAGTAGCTTTTGAGCAACAGTCAACAATAACTTTAGTTATTTGACACCAGACAAAAAGTTATGACATGGATGCCATGACACACACGATCCTGTGCAAGCTGTAGATTAGTGATGAGACTTATATTACATACAGTTTGTGCAGGGCAGCACCTGACATGGTATGCAGGCACTCAATAATACACGTCTAAGGTATGCAAGCACTATAAATTACATTCTAAATATGCCTCCATGTTGATGGTGTAAAAGTTTCTTTTTTAATCATTAGGCTTTTATGTGTAACAGAAGGTCCAAATTCTCAAATGTTCCTAAACTTTGTCCCCATTGCCAAAGCTCATTGAGACATATGTGGGTATTGTAAATTTAAAGGATAGAAGTAGGATCTAAAAATGTCCGTTTTAGTGTAAATGAAACAGACTCTCGTCGGCACATGACCAAAAAAGAAACCTTAACAATTTAAGCAACCCATCAAGGTTACTTCTGACCTATTTATACATTTCTGACAAGTGATGTTCTCAAATTATACAATCAACTCGTACTAAGATTGAGCTGCTTGTCAGAGAAAATGGCATCGGCACTGGTAACAACACTGAACTAACAACCGCATCTAAATACATTCATTTTCTGACTGTACGCAGTCACAGAATTAATATCTCAGAAAAGATTCCAGCCGCGACAATGGGACATTTTCTCCCTTGCTCTAACTTGCCTAAAAACATACATTCAAGAAGATCGTAAGTTCTAAAATAGCCATGTTTGAGGGATATTTGACTTGTCTGGAACAAGTCTATTAAATGAATAGTCAATGATGCTATCTGATGCTTGCTACAAGTCTGGTTGTCTCTATGATTGTCTGATTGTCTTTATGATGTGTCCTTCTAGGATTCAATTAAAGTTGGCAAGCTGCATTGACATAAACCTCACTATTGTTGCACATGACACTGATAGACTAAGCCAAACAGCCACTTTGACTAATCTGCCATCCAGTATTCCAGTGATACGTTTGATCATACTGGAATTAAACACCTCATAGAATCTAGAATACATCAAACTTAACCTCTTCTAAAAAGTAACACATAAAAGAATTGTAGAGAAAAGACGACAGCTTCGCCTCTCACATATCAGACGAAAATTGATATTTTTTATATGTACATTTTTCCCCCTTGTCAAACACAAACAGCTGATCAGCCAATTTGCAACATTTCATTACCACCTGGTGGCAACAAAAATGATTCATTCCAAGGGCTAGTAGGTTGATGGAGACACATTACATAATCATTACTGTAATGATAAATGTCATAAAGGTGCATCTTCCTGTGGTTAGTGCTGTCCAAAAAAATAACTCTATTAAACTAGGTTAACTGATAATTAGTAGTTTGCATAAACGTGAGTGTCTGGTTACAGGTTCTGAATATGCATGATGAAAAGGGAGGTCAGTCTGTGATAAAGTACGATCAAAGACCACGGCTACTTCTGGTGGACTTTGGATGGACTAACATATCAGTCTATGAAGTAATGAGAATATGATAATAACGCACAGAAATTACAGCATATGTTAATGTTATGTTATATCCAAGGTGTCTGTTTCATGTGATGACAAACTATTGGGTAATAATGAATATGCATGAGATCATCAAACATACAAGCAAAAGGTACATCGAGCAGGCCGTGTGCAAATCGCTAAACTACATCATCTCATCACTCGTAATCAAATTAACTTACATTGAAACAAATGTTTTTATGTTGATATCTGGCAATTAGATACAACTGACGGTGGGCACATTCACTGATAAATTTAGTAATTCTTCCTCGATCAAAATGGCATTGTATCTAATTTTCCTTTTGAGTTACAAAATAATGATACATCTCCTTACGTACACAAAAAAAAAATTTGAGGAGATACCTTCAGACCACTGAGATTCAAGTTCATCAGGTAATTAAAAATAAAATTTATTGGTTATGACATGAAGTGCCATATAGCTGGCAACAATTGGTAAATGAGTATTTCAATCAGAAAAGTTATATCTATTTGTAAAGTTTACAAATGCTGAAAATTAGGGAGAGGGAGACCCACAAATTAAGTATTCCAATAAACATTCTTTTCGCACCTGCTGATCAGCAAACGTTGAGAGTTAAACATTAACGAGCGGACTCCAATTAAGTTTTCATATTTGTTTGGCATATTAACCAGTTCTGGGATGTTGAATCAGCTATTGTCATATTCGAACCATGTATCCACGGCAACAGTTAGGAACAATATAGACACACACACACACTCGAGAGCAATCTGATAGTCTAATGAAATGCACACTTTGGGGTCGTATCATTTTGCTTTGTGAAGAAAAAATGGTGAAAATGTATCAACTGAAGAATCTTGGAGGTCAAAAAAAATCAGGGGTGGAGAGAATACTCTGTTTAGACTTCATACTGAAGTTTCACTGATTCAACCTGAGACACAAAATACCAGAGAAATCGAAAAGTGTAGTGCAAGAAGTTGTAGGTAACATTGAAAAGAATGCAGAGAATTATGTCAATACCATGTAAACCTGTAAAGACAAGTGAAGTCTGAGGTTTTAAACGACACAAAGCCAATAAGTATCTGCAACATGGATAAAGTAATCTAGGTCAGAACTGGAAGAACTTGTTCTTTTTACTCTGTTGCAAATTGAAACCGGTCACAGATCACTCCAAAAAAAAAAGATGTCTGCAGGAAACACCAACAATTAGAGGGCAGTGAAGGATGATCACGTTTTGGGTACAAATTATTTGCTTTGCGATAAATCAATCTTTTGGAGGTGGGCAGAAACCAAGAGGAGGGTAAAAAAACAGAGAAGGAAGCAGGGAGAAGCATGATACCATTAGATCGGGCAGAGTCATGCACCAAAAGCCATCCACCTGGTGTGGTTGCCACCCCGGCTGGCACCGAGCTGGAGTCGTCTTCCATCACCTGGCGAGCAATGGAGGCAAACTGGGACTCAAACTGGTTGATTAGCTGAAAGAGTGCCACCACAAGCTCCTAACAAAAGAAGAAAAAGAAACATTTGAGGATTGACTTCACATTTTGTTTTTATCTTTCAAGAGAGGATAAAAAACTAAGTATGTAAGGAAACTTTGCACTCAGTTGAAAATTGCTTTTCATCTTTTTAAACAAACTGAAACTATTACATGCTTGTGCTACTCATCAGAACAATTTGGTTTTTAATATCATTGATGTAAATGCTTTTTCCTTGTATCAGGTTTCACTGCAGGTGGTGTCAATGTTAAATATCCACATTACCAAACATCACATTCAGCAGACACAAATTCCATGTACAGTTTAGAAATAAACAAATAACAGAAAGATTTGAAAAGGACTTAAAGGGAAGGAAGAAAGTGACAGCATGGCTGGTGACTTCTAAATCAGTTTTCTTCTTGTTCAACCTTTAAGCGCATGCCTACCACAAATTAAAAATCATTTTAAGAATTTCATGGCCACCACATAGCAACTAATGTTAAACTAATCCCACTTGTCCTGTTCTGGTGTAGTGTTATTCATATGCTAGTAAAGAAATACTAGCCATCTTAATTTTGTAACCACTCCATGCAAAATGTCTATATCAATGTCGCCTGATACCCAGACATCGAGAAAACCATGAATTAATAAAAGCAAAGAATGATTGCCAAAAACAAATTAGCAATGGAACAATTACCTTCTAAATGCTTGTTATGTATATACTCTACACAGAAAGAAAACTGCACTATCTTGCATGGGACAATTGCAAGACAGATTTATCATGCATACTCATCAATATTAACAGCATTACAACTTTCCCTGTCCCATCAATGTTCAATGATGACTATGGGGTTGTGCAATTTTTACAAAGCTATGTGACTTAAAACACTAACAGCAGCACAGTGCACTATTACAATGCCACCTAATTTTTTAAAGTTACCTCATAACAATTTTTTAAAACCAAAGCATAGCTTTAACTTTGTTTTGATGCATTTGAAAACCCTATCACAAAATTTCTTGCAACACTGGAAGTGACATAGAAAATCTCTCTTAGTGATGAATCGAGTGGTCGGATACCTTGCGGACTATGGGGCTACCGTCCTGAGCGACAGTGATGAGGGTCATTCCGACATTGTGGTCGATGTTTGTGGCATGGTCTGTCCTCTCCCCACTGTTGCCGATGAAAGTGCCCAGGGCGTAGACAGCGGCCGCCCTGACCTGATGGAAGCAATGGGAGATGCAGATGATGACAATTAACAAGGGACAACTGACACTATGCATCCTTAAAGTGCAGTGTATCAGGGACGCAATTTAGAAACTGATGCCGTTCCATCTCATGATTTCTTCTTATATTACTACCTTCACAATAACACCAAATCATACTGCCACTCCGTAACAACCATTCCTGGGAGAATGGTGGTGATCGAAGGTGTCAATTTGGTACAAGGCATCAACCGGCTCCATCGACTGGAAAAGACTCTGCCAGTTTTGTAGTACTCTGCATTTGGTCTCCCATTCCTCTCATATGACTTGCCTCATAGGGTTTCATCGAAAAAACTACAACAAACATTTCTTCACCGATGCAAATTGCTAGGAAGGGATCCTTAAACTTGTGAGATTTGTAGTTTGTTGTCCAAAGCAGCAGGTTCAGAAATGAAATATTGTTGTAGGGTCACACCAGAGTGTACCTGTGATACCTGAACAATGCAATCCCCCCCTCCACTTCCTCACACTGTGATATCTGGTCAGCTTGTTTTATACAATACACATCTTCTCTTCTCTATATGAATCCTCCCCCTCCCTCCCTTATGGTGCTAGACCTAAACAGTTCGCTTGTTTTATTCTTCAATGAATCTTTTCTTCCCCCTGCCAATCCTTCCCCTTACTCATTTCACCAACTGATTACAGTTCCTGTGCATTTACAATACCATAACATGATCAACATGATGTCACCTCTGGTACTGCATCTGTCAAGAGTGTGTAAAGGTTCTCGTGAGCTCCGCTACGGACGCCGCACCACCTTGCGGCATCGTACTTGGTCCAGATTCGACCCAGACAGATTGCCAGCCACTGCCTCAGGACAGGATGGGGGTCATTGAGTTGTTCCAGGCAGATTGCGATGGCATTGCACTGTAAGGCAGCTTCCTGAAAGGATAAGAATGTGAGAAACACAACACGTAACTACATGAAATTACTGCATAACACAAATGGCAAAACACAATTACATAACAGAGCACATAATTCAATTAGATGGTAAAATACCATATGATTTACATGAAGCAATGTTTTCCCATGTTGTAGGTACCCTTGAGGGATGCAGATACTACATAATGGGAAGGCACAAGATAACATACCTAGAATGGCCCTGTGCAGCTTCACTGTAATGTGTGATCTATGGTATTTGGCACTGCAAATGGTGGCCACCAGTTTGACAAAGTATCATCTCAAAAATTTTGTGCCCACTACTATCATTTACTACAATATCTGTTGGTTGTGGCCTCCCTGGAACTGTTAGTAGTGCAACATTTTACTAACTGACTGTAACGTGTTGTCAGCTAGACAAATCAAATTACTTCAAAGTTTGTTTGGCAGTGGCATCAGGGATACCCTACAAGGAGTACAGATTTCCGTTCAATTTTTAGGGGATGGGTGAACAATCGGAGACCCTGAAACTGTGCACACGAAGCATGCACATGTCACTGATAGCAAAACATGAAGCCCATAATGGGTGGGTGGAGGGATCCTAGGAAAGAGCCCCAGTTGGGGTCTGGGGGTAAAGTCTGCAGAAGCTCCCCAGCTTTCAAAGTCTCAGAAACTCAACGAAAACTGAAATTCAGGGGTGATGTGTCTAGGGTATTGGTATAATTGCACATTTAGGGAGAGGCTTTCAGATTACAAAGTCTTACAAATGAAGACACAAAATGTTAGCTGGATTTCATGCACCTGCAGAATAAGGTGGTATAACAAGTCTCAGATATTAAGCCTCTCTTAAAAACTCTAAAAAAAAATCTATCAAATATCGGTAACATACATTACTTACACAGGGGCTGTCACAGTGACTGAATTATGTTAGAGATGTAGATTTGAAATAGAAATTGTTGGACAGAAAAAGCATTGAGGGGCTGAGTGAGACTATCTAAGAAGAGTACCACTATTGGTTGGCACAGAGTGAACAAGGGAATTTTTGGCTTTAAAAACCCCCTGGGTGGAGTGAAATGGCACTTCCCAGGTTCAGCTGCACGTACCAAGCCTTGAAAAAGGATATCATGTACATGATTTCTCAATTAATCATGGTGAAAAAACGATCAGTCCATGAAAAATGGTGATACATGTCAGATGGGTTGAGATGATACAAGAATCCTAACCAATTATTCCTCCTCTTTCATTTATTCATGTAGCACTGCACAAATTTTAAAGGGGGCTACCAAACCTTTAGCAATAAAGGTGGCTACCATACCTTTAGCACCTCACATTTTTCTTTGGGGTCTATGCCCCAAAGTCCCCCCTCCCAGTTCCATCGCCACTGTGAAATAATTCAACATTAAAACTATGCGGTAGTATGGCTAGTCGTTAGTATGGGTGTTATCGTCAGAGCCTCGATCAACTTGGAAACAATTACAAAACCATGGAAATGAGCCTAGAGATTAAGCAGAGATTTAAGAATTTCTTACAATAAATGATGCCGCACTGATCACCATGGAAGTCACTTACACTCAGTTGTGCCATGCATGTTTTAACTTAAAGAGCAGACTTTACGCACTCAGCGTTTTATGCTATGCGATAATTAGGCCTACTAGAAAATGTACAATTTACTAATGTGAGGCTCTACATTGGGCAAAAATGAATCATATAAGGTTCCATGGTCTACAGCAGGAAGGGTTAAGTTTTCAAGAAACCATATTTGATACTTTTGTGAATGAAAACTTTCTGATCATGTTTAAAGTGAGGAATAAAACATACTTTTCAGTATTATACACATAGGCATCTGTAGACTGTAATGATTGCGTGGACCATCCAATTTTGTCAAATATTGGGGATTAATCTCCCCTCCCCCCATCTTCCAGAATCTACTCCCATTTCCCTCCTTACAGCAGAAAGCATCCACTACCTCACTACTTTTAACTCTTAAAAACACTAGCTTTATGGAACACAGTTATATTCAAAGCTGTAAAATTCATGCTATGATGGAACAGCAAACAGCTGGTAGAAGGAACAGTGGGTGAAGAAACAATACTCTTTCAAATTTGAGGAGGAAAAGTCACCTGTCCCGGGGGGTAATCCTCCGCTATCATTGCCAAGACAAAGGCAGCCATTGTCCTATTGTGTGCCTGTAAAAAGAAAAACGATGGCATACAATCACACATTCTTGTTTTGGCATGCAGCAAATGTGAGCTCTTTTTTACCTCAAGCTTATTTTATGGCATTCTATTACTGTAATGGTACATTGCAGGAGCTCAAAGAGACCTTGATTTCATTTGTAGTGAGATACAACAGACCAAAAATGGAAACTAAATCTGGCCAGTGGTAGAAGACATTTGCAAGGTCACCTTATTACGATGAATGTTTAGTCGGTGAGGAAAATATTTCCTTTCATGTTACATGTTTCCTCTGCAAGGAGTCCATGTTTAATGCATAATACCTTACGCTATCAACGCAATTCATGAATACATTAACACAGGTACATGAAATGCCAGATGGAATCTGATATTACATTGAACGAAACTGGACTGACCTGTCATTGGCACGACAGTCAGTTATATTTCATCTTGCAGTTACAAATGTAGTGACTACTTTGTAAGTTGACCTATACGGAGAAGAGGGGATAGGGATAGGAGGGTACAGGGCAGGGATACCAGTAGGGATATGGGAGAGATAGGACGGATAGAGGGAGAAATAGGCAGAACATGGGCAGGAAGAGCATAACCCTGTTCTAATGAGGCCCATGTTCAATAAATCTTCATCACAGGCTGCAAAATGTTTTCCCCCTTTTCTTTCTCTACAAGATGAGACACACTGGCCATCCTTTAGCTACTAAAAAGGGGCTATGAAAGGAATACAACTCTCTCGCAATCTCAGAGAAAGGTAAACCCTTGATGTCCATTTTTATGTATTCACATGTTTTCAACATTAACGTTTTTTTTTCTCAGTTCGACACATCATCACCGCACCGATGGACATCCATGGCTGCCTCTCACCAGCCATGACCCACATATGCCTCACTCCGGGCTTGCTCTGCCAAATCTACTTACTGGCATGAAAGGATCGGATAGAACAGACAAGAAGTACTTATGTCCGGTGTCCTTCACCAGGTCAGCTTTGCAAGCCTACAAAGAGAAACAATCAACGTAAGAAACAGCTTGACTTACAGATTAAAAGGTAGGTCTTAAATAGATTCCAGCTGATGTCCAACACCCCCCCCCCCCCCAACAGTAAAAATAAATCAGACCTATTCAGTCTTCTTGTAAACAATCTTGATTATTCATGCCATATTTGAGTGGCATGTCACACCACAACACAGCAGCATTTCAAGCTACATTACAGTGGCATTTCATGCCTCATCCAGGTGGCATTTCTTGCCATATATGAAAGGCTTTTCATGCCATATTCCAGTGGCATTTCATGCCATACTATGTATATGCCACATCTATGTATATCCTGACAATCACTGTCTGGTCACTGTGACTATACATTCACACAAAAAAAAGGAAACTCCAAGGACTGTTCATCAGTAACATTTCCTACTAGGGGCATCTCAGGGGTCTTCAAAGACACAACCAGAATGTGCAACAGTCAATTGAGGTAAGTATTCTTTATTAGGTTGAAAATTTGCATTTAAAATATTGAAAAATATGCTCTGGGTGCTTCATCTGTTCTTTATGAGATGTACTGATTGCAATCTTCAGAAACATCACACTGCTGCTTTCACACACAGAAGTCACTGCGACACCGATGACGAAATATGAGAAACCCACCCTGTCGACTGCCAATATCTTGGCCCAGATGAAGACGAGTAGGTGCCTTAGCTCCCTCGCAGAACTCTGGAGTAACTTGAGCACGTACGGGAATATTCCCACGGAAAGTGCCTGCCATGTCAAAGCAAGAGAATAGTGCAGTTACCTCAATTTGTGTTTGAGGGCAATGTACTGGAAGGAACATGGTGAGGGGAACAGAGGGGGTAATAACTAATGGAAAGATAGCACATGGTAATTACCCACTCACTTATTCACAGCTGTGAGCCTTGTTTAAATAGGACTAGAAAACTGACGCAAGTTCAGGTGATAGTACTTAATGAGGAGGCAATGCCACCGGTGTCAACGAGCAAGGCAGTTACCATAGCAACACTGATTGACGAAGAGTCAATGAACGCTGGACATTCTAAAACATTTTCAACAAAAGGTCATTTATAAACAAAACAATCTTTCACAAGTCATCTTTTTTATCCAGCTTCATGATGTTTCAGCAAACCAGAGGACCCTATATTTTGGACAAAAACACTTTACATTATACAACATAACCAACTCAATAAAGAATAAATTAAAACAAATTAATGGCTGGTAACTCAAGTTTTCCAACAACAACATTTGCATGATTCTAACTGGGGAGAATACACATTTCAACAAAACATTGACAAAAACGTAAATTATCAGTGAAAGGACAAAAACCTGCTCACCAAACTGACGGCCCATGGGCCAAGGTCTAGAAACCTCCCAAGGAGATCCAGGGCCCTGAGTCTATGGACCTGGCTGAGAAGGACCTGAGAAATAATGAAGTGGGTATCAATGACAGGGCACTCAAAAGTAGTTGCCAACCTTCACAATATGATGAATCCTCTACACTGACCAAGCAAGATCTATCGTATATGTTCGCATGGAATATGAGACTAGGGAAATTTCGTAAGAGTGAAATTACACCAATACATCTAGAAGTGTGGACAAACTGCGTAACAAATAGTCAGTTCTTTCCAATCAGATCCAATGGTAAGCTATGTGTGAGTAGGGTCATTTTAAAAATGTCTATGGATAGTCCTTAAAATAAATATTAAATGAAAGGCAGACCTTCTTTCATTCCTTGTCAATTTCCACGGATATTTGTCTCCATTTCCTTGAAATTGTAGATGTCAAGTACACCGCCCTCTTTTTCTTTTCATCACCATTTTCCTTCTTTTCCTTTTTGTGCACTTGGAACAAGAAGTGTTGGGACCACTGTCTACACCAAAAACACAGCATGTACATAAAATGAAAACCTACAGCTTGAAAAAGGGGAGTTGAAAGGGTTGAAAATCACCTGCAAAACTATTGGAAGTTGCTCTGGCGGTTGTCTGCCCTCACATCCAATCGTCAACCAGACCTGGAAGGCCGTCAGCTGCTCGGCAAAGAAGGGGCTGTGCTGGTATTCAGCGCCGTTGATGAGATCAGGAAGCTGGGAGAGAGATATGTCCACGGCTAGGTCCCAAGCTTGCCTGCAAAAATAAATATTCCAGATAGAACTTTGAAAGATGGGGTGAGATTGGCCTTCATTTGATATTGTTTCTACAGAGTAGTGCAAGTGTTGCAGTGACAACGTGCCAGTCAAACAACAGGGCACCCAAAAATACAATTTTTGTGAGACTACTAGTTATGAAGTCATAATGCAGCCTATTACTTGGTTAGTTTTAATGACACCATAGATCTTATGTATCGGCATAATGGTGAAGTAGTCCTTAGTTATGTACATGCTGAATTGCGTCACACTTACAGTGTTTGTAGGAAGACCTTAAACCCAGGTTACAATTTCAAAACCAGGTTCTGACAGCATCGCCCAGGTACCCCAATGTAAACAGCACATTCACCCGAACTCTATGAGTTTGATGGGTCTTTGCACTGACTAGGCAATATCTTGAAGAATGCTTTAAACTATAATGATGAATGGTCAACTCAGACAGGATGGTAAGGTGAGAAAAAATTTTTGTCGCAACCTGCAGTATTTCTAATGTCAAGTGTACATCCAAAAAAGTAAGAGAAGACATAGGGTCTCTCACTTCAATGTTATAAATTTTGCTCTGCCTCAGGAGGACGAAGTCGTATAGGTATGGCTCACCACATTGGATGCTGGTAGGTTGGTGGTAGCTGTGGACTGGATATAGGAGTGCAATTGTAGGACCGCATTATCCTCTCAGCTAAGAGGAAGTTCCTGAACAGGCTGGCCACCAACAGGTCTTGACGAAAAAGTTTTTGAAAGAGTTCTGAGGAAATAGGAGAGAATGGACCCATTCAGACAGGTTAGGTCCTGTCGTATGCACCACCATCGGTGGTTGATGGGTAAAATGGCTGAAACTGGTTACCGCTTTACCCCTTAAGCATCAGAGAGACCTACAGATTGAGAATTAGACCACTACACGAAATAAGGACACCCACTTAAAGGAAAAAAAATGTCCCCTTTGAGGGTACAATTATACATCTAATCCCTTCAACCATGAAATCAGTGAAGATGCAACACCGAGGCAAATCCTTACGTTAAGTTGCTTTAGTCCCTCTATACTATCACCAACACCCTTGTCCCCCCCCCCCCCCCCTCCTCAAGAATATGTATCCTTTCAGTATACTGAGCTTACCTCTGGGTAGTACATTCCAGGCTATTGTATCTGTAATGGCCGTAAATATCCAGTTCAATTCACCTAGAGGAGTCCTCCTGTCATTAAGGCGACCAGGAATTCTGTTGTGAAAAAAAAAAAAAGGCAAACAACATTACATTTCCTCCATTGCGTTCCATTCTCAGTTTACTGACTTTGCACGAAAGCTGATATAAGTTACGCCACGTTAAGACCCACAAAGTCAAAGTTCACTTCTGAGAAAAATTCCTTTTGATGAATGACCAAGTACAAACGGTATTCTTTCACTAGAAATGCTTTAAAACATTTTGCACAGTGGAGTGTTTACATTTCGTTGTGTAAATTTTACCAATCAGTATTGAAATCTGAGGATGGTTTAATTTTAAAGTGTAAGATCTTAACTTTCAGGAAGTATTTCATAGTAGTGCAGAATCGTTCGTCTGTTCGTCTTCCACTGTTTGTGAAAATGTTTCATGTACAGGGTATTTACATTTTTGAGCTAGTGGAGGTGTTAAGATTTTTGTAGGTAAATGAGCTAATTTGTATTATTGTTCAGTATTAGTAAATTATTATTGACAATCATACTTTCGAATAAGTTTTGTTAATTATATGGCTTACACGTATATCCCCTCCCCTCTCCTTCTACCCCTATCTCTCCCCAAAGAAATTCTGACTGGTTATCAAAAATTAAATCGGTGGACTGTTACTGTATTTTGTAAAGTTCTGGTTATAAAAAAGGGCAAACAAATACAAAATACAAGCAAAAACAGTTTTTTTTTCCCCAATTTAAATCTACAACACAGTACAAAGCTTTCACCTCCATGCATGCAAATGGAAAGAAAACTTTCTTTCAGTGCATTAATACAGCTGGATGTGAAAACAAATATACCAAGGGTGTTTGTCTGCATGCAGTTTGAACTCTTTGTAGGTTTGTGGAACAGCTATAGGTTCAAAAAGAGTACATCTGTTGCATAGACACAACTACATGTGTGGATCAGTGGGAAACAATGGCTACGCAGATGTTGATGACTATTTGTGATAGCAGAAGATACCAAACATGGGTCAAGACAACACATCTATATTATGGACTCATGAAAAGGAGAAAGGGTACAGGGGAAATGTGACGATATGATTAGTTATGCCCCTCAAATCAACACCCAAAGCACAGCAATACAAAGTGTAATGTCCGGTATCTTCTCATCTTCTCCTCTTCATAAAACAGAAATAAAAAATGTTGGCAGTATTTTGCACAAACCAGAAAAGGAAAAAAAAAATATCACGAGTAATATCAACAAAGGTGTCAACAAATAAATAAACTAAAAGCAGCCTAAGTGCTGCAGCTCGACGATACAGCAAACTATATCACAGGTTTGGGAGAATGTTTCGATTCCTGTGAGAACAGAGTGAGGGCTGCATCCTTCCATAAACAATCCTGTAAACACAGGTCACTGTGACAATTACGACCACAACACAAACAAAGCTTTTACTCTTTCATACTTGATACGTAAAATGAGCGTGTGGGGCAATGCAAGCCAGTTAGGGCTCCTCAACACAAACAGTTTACTTCCCTGTCCTTCGAAATCAGTTGAGAACATGACCATTTCATACTTAATTCATCTGTTTGTTTTTTCTTGAACTAAAGCAGCTTTATGACTCTTTATGACATAACAAATATTTAGTTTCACTTGTAAACATTTAGCAGTAAACTCATTAGGTAACATTTGTCCCTTTCCAAGTGAAAATCATGAACAGATTACACATCTCCCATCATGTGAAAGTATAAACATGACTTTGAAAAGACAAAGCACCCTCTAAAACTGACGGTTTAGATGTGACAAGATAATATAGATGGTTTTTCTCAATTCTCTGCAAAACATCAGGCTATTACTCCTAAAAAACACACAGTAATGACAGATTACAGGAAAAAAGAAAACTAACATCTATTCAGGTATCAAACAAAACCATTCACAAATAAACATTAGGACCAGAGTGCAGGAGTGCATTGTGGTACTGATGGTGCATAAGCAAGTCAACGTGGTACAATTTCTCACAAAAGCTGAATATTTGCTGTTGATAGTGCGGGGTGAAGACATGTGCTAATGCAGAAATATGATGAAAAGCATTTTCATGCAAAGCAGTAAAAATTCACAATGATACCTGCTGATCTATTGAATGACACTGATAGGATACTGTTACATTATGTGATCCGACATTAGTTTGCAATACAGTATGGCACAAGGTGACCACAAATGACCCTTGAACACCAAAGGCCCTCTGATCTTTTTTCAGAATTTTTACAGAATGCTTTATGTACATTTCCAAGTTCAGTGTCCTAAGATATTAATGTCACAATCTCTCTCACAATTTGGACTCCATTGGCCAGAGTGAGATTTGACCTCCGACACAATTCAAGCATTCTCTCTCTAAAAGTGAGAAATGTACTGTTCACAACAAACATGAGATTCTCCATGGTTTCAGTCCCTGAGATACTGTGCAATTTTGTGAGCATCTCAACACACACAGACACACGGCGATGCACGCACACCCATAGCGACAATCACACATACACCACACAATGAAAACATCGTTTGCAATTATCATTAACACCAAACTGCAAAGGCATCTCATGGTTTTGTAAAGTGCTGGTGTTTACTGTACTGACACTACACATTTCTGCATAATAAACCATATTCCATCAAAACAAAAAAAATAAATCATGAAAAATAATTGCAGCAAAACTGTGTTCATTGGTTGCAAAAGGCTATGGGATCGCAAATCCCTCCAAAACTTTTCAGTAATTGTCACACTGATATTTGAGGTCAATAATACAAAACTTTATGGAGAGGCAGTAGCAGTCACTCAACTCATGACTACACCATCAAGACAGCTAGTATTTGTCAAATTGCAACAGTAAGGTCACAAACACATTTGAAATGACTGACAGAGAGGCAAGTTGCCCTGCTTGGTTTGACAGTGAGCTGTGTTTACTTAGACAGTCAAGGCAAAATAAACTGTTTGGCTGAGGAACAGGGTTGAAACTAAACAAACAATATTTTGCATGACAATGCATACTGGCAAATAATTGGACAAACAAGGCTTTGAGAATGGACTTCATTAGATTGACACCTACACACTCACAATTTCCATGCGCCTTTAATAGGCTACTATTAATCAATACCATACAATGTCTTTGAAGTGTATGTGCACACTAATAAAATGCTGAACTATGTCTTGAAACCCACCACATCCTGAAGTCACTGGGAAATTACTCAGTACGAAGAGTGCCCAGCCAAAAAGGAAAGCATAAGTACACCTCTGGGAATTCCAAAATCTTGCCTTTCGCTCCTCATACATGGCTGGCACAAATGTGTATCAGCATTTATTACATCACAGACAATACATAAGGGGATATTTCGTGATTCATTTCTGTAGTTCCTAGGAGTTCCAGGTTGAGAGCAATTGCCTGCGTGTATTGAACGACGTTTATACAGTTTACGCTTCGGAGACATATCTGATGCCTTTCTAACAGAAATTTGAAACAAGCCGATCAAACTTCCTGAATCACCTTGTTGTACTAAACAATTTCATTGCTCTACAAAAGACTTGATCTGTTCCTCATTTTGGAAATGTGTTGTTTTTGACCTTGCATAGGGTAGAATGACACTGTCTGTTTTAACAGGAATCATTTCAAAAGGATACCGTCCCATTGGTTGCATGGTTTGTTTGAGCACTACATTGTCAGCTAGTTAAATTAATGATACAGTGAAACTGATTCAAAGCATACATTGGTCAGTTAACTGTACTCAGAAAAAGTGATTTCACCCAAATTTCATGAGACTGAATGTGTATGCACTGTGTCGGGCAGTTGCTGGGAGTCTAAATATATTTTTCAAATAATGACCGGGTAATGTTTATCTCATTGCTGTACAAATGGACATGAAAGACTGTACAAGGGTGTGGCAAAAAACTTTCACTTGGTTGATAGCGAACAGAATTTCATTTCAATTTTTCTGTAAAGTGTTTGTCCTAACTCTTGAGGAAGTCCAGGTATGTTTCATGCTGCTTAGGGTAATGGTAGATTGTCAGAAGTTCCGTGATTGAAACATTTTCTAGTTGTAATGCTTGCAGGACGTATGTTCATGGCTTAGGTGGAGGGAGACAGCATGGACAGTGTGAACAATCTTTTATTCAACTTCAAAATACTTTATTAATCTCTAAATATGGGTAATTACATCTCATTCCAAGATAAACCAGAAAGCCCAAAGTCATTGCGGGTTTTTGGTGATTCAGGTATGAGGATTTTGAATCTGACATACTACATATTGGTGGGGACGTGCAACGTGCTTGGTCATTAAAATGTTTCAGCGATTTACTGAGTCAAAATTGCAATGTAACAACAACTGTATATATACAGCAACATCCTTTACCTTAAGATAATGATGGATAGGCAGGTCTACCATAACTCAACATGCACACCTTCATATATACCAAATAAGAGACACACTCAGGTTTCTGTCAATGGAATTCCATGTGCACATGGTGTTAAAAAATTAACCCTTGTTTAACCCTGGTGTTAAAAGATTAACAGTTGGTCTGAGCCACCAAAAAGAATCTATGCATTTACAATCAATATTACACTTGCCACTATCCTCTACATAACAAATATGACATCAGGACAAGCCTACCCCCCTTGTGACAAAATAAGCACTGTTTTCTCTCTTTGATCCCTACTGACCCCAGCTGACCTTTGACCTCCACAAAAAATGACTGGCTTCTTGCACACAATAAGGTACACCCACAGATATTTACAAGCCTTCCTTCTTAAGATATCAGGTTAAAAAGGTTTTCACAATAAGACCACTGTTGACCCCAATGACTTCTGACCTCCACAAAAAACAACAGTGTTCTTCTACTTAATATGGTACACTTACATACTAAATATGAGATCTGTCCAAGTTTCTCTTCTTGAGATATCGTGTTTACAATGTTATCACAATTTAACTTCTGTTGCCCCCAAATGACCTTTGACCTCCACCAAAAACAACAGTGTTTTCTACTTAATATGGTACACTTACACATCAAATATGAGATCTGTCCAAGCTTCTATTTGTGAGATCTTGTTTACAAGTTTTTCACAATTTGACCCCTGTGACACAAATGATCCTTGATCTCCATCAAAAACAATAGGCTTCTTCTACTTAATATGGTACACCTACTTTCCAAATATGGTATCTGTCCAAGCTTTCCTTCTTGAGGTATCGTGTTTACAAGGTAGGGTGTCACAGCCATACATACACACACACACACCCATACACATATGCATGATCTCGAAGGTTATGATTATCATTGAAACCAAAAACGAAAAGCAAGGAAAAAAGAGCATGATGAAGGAATGTTTATGACAATGCAATGGCTAAATGTATGTCAACCTGATGCTGTAAACACGAAATTTAATTGCAACTATAACCATTTTATTTATTGTTTTGACAAAGACTTTAAAGAGAAACTTCACAAGACATGAATGATGATTATAACTTAATAGTAAGGTAGCTTTACAATACTGGTCATGCTTCACAAGAAATAATGGGCTTATAACTTAATAGTATAGTACTGTAGTTTACAATACAGGTCACACTTCACAAGAGATTGCAGGTTTATAACATAATAGTATAGTAGCTCAGAAGACGTACAGGCTTCGTAACTTATGATAGGTTTATTACATAGTACTATGGACAATACTGTTCAAGGACAATACTGTTCAAGCTTCACAAGAGATGGTGCACTGATAACTTAGTAGTACAGCAGCTTACACTACTGGTCAGATTTCACAATTTCACAGATGTTGGGTTGACAACTTATTAGTATGGGAGCTAACAATAGCAGTCATACTTCACCTGATACCAATCACCTGACACCGATCCAGTGTTCGCGCTAAGGTGCCCGATTGCGTGAATTTCCGCTTTTGTCTTCCCAAGCCAAAACAAAGATACCGAACATTCCACAAGCTTTTCCGCTCACATGTAAAATCAAATGCGATCTATTAAGTTCTGATGTATGTTTAAGATCCAAAACTAAGCTAACATAATCAAGATCAGCACAGAATCTGCCCAATCATAAAGCAACATACAGTACACTTACATAGAAAAATGTAACCAAACATGCTGAGAGCAGCAGTACAAGAAAATAGATACTTTGTGTTTGATAAGGGGATGGATGTGTTTGATGGATGTGTTTGATGTGTTTGTGAAAAGATGTGTTTGATAAGGGTATGGATTCTGATCATTTTACTGACCAATGATGCCAGCTGAACATTGTTGCTCCTCTTTTCTCAATACCAAAGCAACACACAGTTTCAACGATGATATCCTATTGTATCCTTGTGTAAACACTGCCCAAGTGTAGTGAGCTCGTTTAGGCTGCAATACATTTGTACGCAAAACCCATAACATTAGGTTGTATTGTTCACTTTTGCAATGCTATGATATTCTTTCTCATAGGGACTTTCCAACACAAATATGAAATAGCTGTTGTGACTAGCTTTGGATCTTTACTCTAATTTCAACTTCTTAATTTGGCAAGTTCTGTGGCCTTTTGACACCAACTTTTAAACTTTTCCAGGTCAAGTGAGGTAGTACAATAATTGGTCCACAGGCAAGCATGGTCTGTTCAAAAATACACTGACTTACACTTAGGCATGGTATGGCTGGGAAGTTGAATGGAAGCTGATGTACACTCAGGTTAGAGTAATGACAGGGTGGGTATTTTTCCAGTGGGGGGTCATGGAGGAAGATGTTTTGACATATTCAGGTAGTAAGATCTTTTTATGTTTTGTCCATGCTACTGTGTTGCAAGAATGGTGTTACTCTTCATGTGGTACAGTGTGTGAAGGCTAAATACGTAAACATTGGCCTAGGCTATCATCATTCTTAAAAAGCAGAGCACCAAGTGATGAATTGGAGCCTGAAGTATCGGAGGCAGGGGGGGGGGGGGGGTGAGAAGTGCTAGTACTAGAACCATTGACACGCAGAACCTTCCATTAATGACAAAAGGCTTTTGCACGGGGGGAGCGGTTTTGCAGTGCTTGGAACGAAGTGCCGGTGGAGCCTCTTCGATTTTGAAAATGCCTCTCAAAACAATTGTGGGAGAGATGAGGTCCCTCCTTGATTTTGAAAATTTTAGGGAGGGAATTCCTTCCCAGTTTCAATTCCTTAGCGGTAACACTGCACCAATCACCTGACACCGGCCAACTGACACCAATCACCTGACACAAGCCAACTGACACCAGTCAAGTGACACCATTCAACTGGCACTACTCAACTGGCACCAATCACCTGACACCATTCAACTGACAACAATCAATGAAGTAAATCAAATGAGAACAGTCAACTGATATCAATCAAATGCCACCATCGAGTGGCACATCACATGACACAAGACAACTGTTACAAGTCACCTAACACCAGTTTAAGCTGGAATATGAGTTGCACTGGCAATCGCATGGTCATCTACCATTGTTCTTTGTTAGTGTTTTGGGGAAGAGAAAGTGGAGGAAATGATCACCTGTCACAAAATTTGAAAGAGAGCTTTGTACTCATCTTCCAGATTTGAATATGAACATTTTCTCGACATTTTGTTGACCCTACAAGATTCCAACTTTCCAAGAAAACATAGCAGTTAATCACCATTACTTGAAATCAAGCAGACAAATGGGAATGGATATGAATATTGCAAAAATGTGGCTTAAACAATGTTTTACTGTAGGGGCTATGACATATTCCACTGCATTTGACTTTCACTGACAAATTTTAAACTCATATTCCAGCTTTAAATCACAACAGCCAACTGACAACAGAAAAAGTGACACCAGTCAATTGACACCAGTCAGCTGGCATTAGTCACCTTGCACCAGTCAACTGACACCACTCAAATGACACAAGTCAACCAACACTAGCCAACTGACAGCAGCTAACTGACACTATCAGCTAACACTAGTCAATCAACACTATTTAAACAACTGACATGAATCCTTTTACCAAGTGCTGCTTACATTCCACAGTGCCTGAAAGGATTCCATTAGCAGTGATTTCAAAGAACCATTACATGCAATCATGGCTATCGTACTTACTTGTCTACAAGGTCCACTGTTACTCCAGGCACTAGTGCTTTGCTTTTATGGTAGCAGAACCTAAAGAAAGTAAAAGAAACTTAGAAATATGTAACAAAGGAAATATACAGAAATCTGAGGATAGGGCCATTTCTGATGATAGCTGGCAAATAGCGACAAATTAATTTGAATGATCAGAAGTTTGTCAGAGACATGTAAAATCTTCACATGTGATGATATTTTGAAAGGTTTGTGAAAACTTCAGTCATTCTTTAGCTACATTTTGTTATAATATCTCAGAACTAAAATGAAACTTAAAGTCTGTTATTTAAAGAAGGTGAAAGTCTTCTTACAAACACTCCCTCGCCCTTCGTCAACTAACGTTCCTCTCCATTGACCACTTAATGTTTCCCCTTTAATAAACCAATCAAAGTTCCCTCAATTACGTGAGGCGTGTGATGCTCGATGCTTCCATATCTTATCTTTTCTCTTCACTTGTCAAATTTGATATCTGAATTATAAAATATTGCCATTTCAACATTATGATGAACAGTCCCTAGCTGTAATGTGAAGACGTCAGTACAAAGCATTTGAGTTAGTAAATATGAGCCGATCAAATTTGCTTCTTGAGGATTTTGCTACAAGGGCCTGCGGTCTTCAAACGACTAGAAATAGTCACAACAATATCCTTGCTGTAATCAACGGTTGACATTCTGATTATGTCAAGCACATGTTCTGCACCTTATGGTGCTTGAATGAGATATAACCAGGGTTCTAGCCACGTCAGCGAGGAGTAGCTGATTACAGATGGCACAGACACTTGCCAAACAGCACGAGTTACAAATCGCCAGACAACCAGCGGAGACAAAATTGACAGAATGCTGCAAAACAACAGGTTCAATTGTAAAGATTTGTAGAGTATTCCGTAAATAAGATGTTTAAAACTGTTTCTTTTTTCAATTTTATTTTTGAACATCAAGATAAGGGTCAATTTCTTACACAAACGTGGCTCAAAAATAGGGAAAAAGACTGCTATCTCAGCATATTCTACCTTCCAAAAGTTCCAAAGAGGCAGGTAACATCCCCCAGGATGGCATTCACACTACACTCTGACAATGTATTTACAGCTCTGCCACTCAGAATTGTCGAGCTAAAATATCTTATGTACAGTAACTGACCTAGTGAAATGATTTACACTTAAGCATGAAAAAATGTAGACCAGGTATGGCACACAAAACTGAAAAAAAGCTACAACAACAGAGAAGAGTTGTCATAATAGATAACTAAATCAAATATGTCTCTCAGAGTAAGACTCCAATACTAGGTACTGTGCAATAATTGAACCTCAACAAGGAACAGTAAACAGCATTTGCTGTTCTCATAAGATTGTACATGTCACTTAATGAACAACACGCAATGGGATATTTCAAAACTGCAGTATCAAACAGCTACAGAGATGACATAACATGTCAATCACATGCTTGTGGCAATTTGAAACATATCTGACAGTTTTTTGAGTGACTGTCAAATTCTACAGCCACCCTGACCGGCTCGAGAAAGAACTCCAGTTCGTGACATAATGGAGCAGAGCATCGTAGCTAAAACAGGAGGTCTGAAGGGAAATGGGGGTATGTTACCTTTCAAAAGATAATCTTGACACTGTTTGCTTCACTCCTGCATACATTTACATCCAGTCATTCGCTCATGAATCACATCACAATTAAATGTATTGAAATCAAATTGCTAATATGCTGATGCATGACCTACACCTTGTACAGCTTTTCAGTGCAATAAGCACATCTGCAAATGTAATGAATGGTAAAAATTGCAAGTGTAGCTTTATTTATCACTCACTCCAGTCATCCTGAACTTAACTTCTGACTAAGGATAACAAAGAATAGGGCAGATGTGCTTTTGTAAAGTAACTACAGCATGCTGCAGTAGACACCCACTGTATTTGTCTGTTTGTGAAAAGGCTCATTCCTGACTCATGTGACCATGTTGTTTAACCAACAGGAAAACTGTATTTAATGTGTCTATTACAACAAACAAGCAAAATTAATGATACCAAAGCAAACATACGTAAAACTTTCTGTAAATAAATGCTGGTAAGATTCTAACCACACAAAGGACATTACTTAAATATGATATGTAATGAGAGGCTGAAATTTTCAAAAATGAAAGCAGAGGGGCTTTGTTTTGGGGCCTTATATTATTATTTTCAATTAGCAACAGATCAGTAAACATAACTACAGAGACTTATTCAAAGAATGCTGATGCTAAGAATCAGAGCATGAAGCAATAATAGCAGGTTTTATTCTCTTCCTGATTTGATAGCAATGGTGGATATTATGCAAAGTTTCCCACAGGTTGTCATTTCTACCAAAGGTTTGAAGTGTGAATGAATGGCCTGAAAGCATGCAGTACAAGAGTGGCTCAAAGCCGCAAGAGGAATAGAGCGACACAATCTATTCTTTGGCAAGCCATTTTAATCTCAGACATACTTAACTCAATGTGTTGCACAGAAGCAGTGACTGAGACGGAGTTCTGTGACTGTGTAACCTTCTTAAAGGTTAACAGTGACATAATGGAATGACACATATCAATGTGTCCCATCAGAATAAAACTTTCGCATGTCGGCGTTTTACGCGCTACAAAAATCACCTTGGTCAATTCCTCATAATCACACAAGCCACGGTAAATGAAGGCATGGCTCTATTGAGACAGGTAAGTGAGGGACGAACTAAATCCACTGATTCAAACAAAGCAATGCAAAAAGCCAATGGCTAACTCCAGCAATTTGAATTTAATTCTCCCTGGAACAAAATTAGCAAATATCCGACAACAAAATCACTTTATTTTTTGCTTTATCCTGATCTGAGCGATTAATACAAGATCATAATTGTTCTGTAATCACTGTGGCTGATAATCAGGTTGATACGAGCTTTGTCTTTTGAAAAGAATTATGCAAAGGTCTTCTTTACTGCAATGTTCTAGAGAAACTTTTCTGCTTGTATGTATGCACTTCAGTTGCAAAACCATACCAGAACAGTTACTTTTTTTAAGAATGACATACCGTAGCTCACATGTGGATCATATGACAGAGTTTCAAAAAGAAAGCGAAAGTAAACAAGCTACAAGATACTGTACAAGTCCCTTGTGGGAAAATCTCAGGTATTGCATTGTTCCTCTCATTATCTAGGTTTATCAGGGTTTCTAAACTTCTAACACTGCCCCATGATGCCTACATGTAAATGTGTCAATGATTGAGCCCCCACATGCAGCATCACAGGCAGCCATGAATGGTTTATCGGTATCAAAGAAACCTACAATGCTTAGTTTAACTTGACAGTATACTGACGTCCCCTAGATAAGCAATTCTGCCACCCTTTTTTTTTTTTTCAAATAGAGCATTTCATGTTCAAGTGGCATGGAAAAATGAAAAAAAAAAAAAACCCTGGGAATATGAACACAATCATTTACTTGTGGACGAAGGCAAAACAAAGAAATGCATTATTACCAACGCAAGGCAATCTTGATTGGTGTTGTAAGACACGAGGTGAAGAGATCAGCAGGCAGCTCTGGATTCATGGGAAGGAGTTCATCGCTTGCACAGGCAGCCAGCTGTATACAGTTTTTGGCAGATGGTGGGACGGCGATGTTGGGTCTTCCAGAGTTTGGCCCGAGAGAAGCGATCTAATATGACAAGAAGTAAAAAGGATCAATGATTTCTTGCAGATAAAACATCAAAGCCAAAAAACAAGAAAAACGAAGGGTCTCTCAGTAATAACAATTGCAAAAGTGTACTAGCTGAACTGATGAACAAAATTATGTTAGGGTTAATATGCTAATGTCTTGTATGACAGCTGATACACAGGTAATGAACACAAGATGTCTGTGGGAGAAAGATTGGAATGCACAGAGCAGCAGGCAGCTTCAGGTCTGACTCAGTTCACTATGACTTCAATTTGAACCCCTACTACTGTTTCCTTCTCATGACGATCGCTAACGAGGCTGGAAATCGTAGAGATGGAGGACATCTATGTCCCCATTCACTTTCCTATCTATTTTCTAATGACACTTCTGTGTCATTGACCAAACGTATGCATCCACTCGGCGTAACTTCTAAACAGAGGGTTCCACTCACCGCTCTCTCTTGCTCCTTTTGTTTGGCAAACTCTTCGAAAGAATCCAAAATGAGACCTGCGTTCGAGCAGTCGTAGACAAATATGGACGGACTGCCCATCCAGGTTTGGAGATCGTAAATGGACAATGGTATATACTGAGTAAAGTTCTAAAGAAAGGAGAGATCGATACAACATGACACACTCAATCAAGATCTGGCGACAAAGGAAAACGATCTCCTAACATGACAGTTTTAACAAGCAAGCATTTGGTAGCTTGTATTTTCCTTCTGTTATTCGTGACTTACAACCCCATAAAGTAAGTGTTCACCAGACTGCAAGAATACCACACAGACTGAACAGTTTGCATTGACAAAACATGATTAACTGTTACTACTTAAATACGTTGGATTAAATATCTGCAAACTGACTCCTACAGGGATCTCCATGCAACTACTTTCTTTCAATGGTACAAATCACTGGCAAAGAAATATAAGAAACATGTGTGGTGGGGTACATGTTGCATACATGTAATGAAATGTTTTAGATCGTGAGCAATTTATGGAAAATTCACAAAAGTACTAATATGTAAGAAAAAGAAAAACATACCTTGTTGAAAACCCAGATTTCACCGTTCGTGGTGGGCTTAGGCACTCCATGGCCATTGTAATGAAAAAGCACTCTCTCCTCCTTGGAGTTTCGACGGAGAGAGGTGCAAAGTTTCTTGACTTCGTCTACAGTTGGGTCCAAACTCTGCTTGTAGCGAGCCTACATGGTGCAAAAGGAGTCAGGATGCTGTTTCAGATGACAAACCTTTCATTTTGCTAAATTTGCTGATCAAGCAAACACATTTCACACAGTTTTTCCTCCATTGTTCATGAAGGGGTCATTTGTTTCAAGGACAGAGATATCTACTTGCTCAACATTATACCATTCAATCACCATGACAGTTGTGTTGCACTTTGTCCATGGTACAATGCAATGAAAGACTCGGTGTTTCAAGAAGATTGCTGGTAGGTATACAACATACATACCCTTGGTTGCCACCTTTCATATTGTTTCTGTAGACTGCCGCCAATTGCTTCTAAAGCCTTCTGAGCAGCCGTTGCTAGAGGATCTAAATGAAAGAACATGATATGGAATAAGATACTGTAACACCTTTTACACTGCAGCTATGCAGAATAAATTTATTCAAACCTTTGCCAATGAAAGGACGTATAGGTCTTTTTCTTTCAAATTTTTTTACTCTTCACAATTTTCAAATAGCACAAACAAAACTTCTTTCAAATGATCACAGAAAGCCATCAAGCAAAATGTAGAATCAATAACACTTCTACCCTTTCTGGGATACATACATCTCCAACGACAAAAATTTGATTTGTTCTATGACAGTAACTATTTAATTTCAACCTGAAACATATTGACTGAAAAGTCAAGAAGTGCTAAGTTATGAGAGAAGCATGTACTGATCATTTGATGTCACACAACACACAAAGTTTGAATTATATGCTCTTCCCTTTAATAATGACCTATAGATACTATTGTGGGTCATAACACTGTATCAACATTCTTACCACCAGTAATTGACTGTGACTTGTGAATGGTAAAAAAAATCGCCAAGTATGATTTGAGCAAACCGCATGACTTCAGTGCACCTCCATGGATTATTTCACAGTCAAACAAACTCAATGTTTTTGGGTGCTTTTTCAAAAAAGTGGGGGAGCACAATAAGTAAGGAAATACATACATACATACATACATACATACATACATACATACATACATACATACATACATACATACATACATACATACATACATACATACATACATACATACATACATACATACATACATACATACATACATACATACATACATACATACATACATACATACATACATACATACATACATACATACATACATACATACATACATACATACATACATACATACATACATACATACATACATACATCCATACATACATACATACATACATACATACATACATACATACATACATACATACATACATACATACATACATACATACATACATACATACATACATACATACATACATACATACATACATACATACATACATACATACATACATACATACATACATACATACATACATACATACATACATACATACATACATACATACATACATACATACATACATACATACATACATACATACATACATACATACAGACATACATACATACATACATACATACATACATACATACATACATACATACATACATACATACATACATACATACATACATACATACATACATACATACATACATACATACATACATACATACATACATACATACATACATACATACATACATACATACATACATACATACATACATACATACATACATACTACATACATACATACATACATACATACATACATACATACATACATACATACATACATACATACATACATACATACATACATACATACATACATACATACATACATACATACATACATACATACATACATACATACATACATAACATACATACATACATACATACATACATACATACATACATACATCATACATACATACATACATACATACATACATACATACATACATACATACATACATACATACATACATACATACATACATACATACATACATACATACATACATACATACATACATACATATTGAACACCATGTTGTATTGCTTACCTATCCAACATTCTAATCTTGCACATGGAGATGTCTTGATGACATCTGGAGGATCTACTCCCACATTAAGGCAGAGAACTAGAGCAACACTCACAGTCTTCATCTGGAATGAACAAATCACAAATACACAACATTGTGATATGGCTGACAACCCTTATTCTGAAAATTTTTGAATATAACATATCTACATGAACAGTACGACGTAGCATGAAAGCAAGCACAGTCGCGATCTTCAAGAGAGTAAGCCGCCTATCTGCTAAGAGGTTATGCTATTTAGAATGACTGCATCAGGTGAACAGAAAAACTACTTTTAGGGTAATGACAGAAACTTAATAATTCACTGAATTTAATCAAAGAACACAGAGCTACATTAGCATGGGAATGAAAGCTTTAGTTTAGTGTCTTTATGCTACATGATTGCATTTGGTAGTTTTTCCTAGTAGAAGACTGGCTGGAGCTTAAACTGCCTAATGTTGATAAATGTCAAAACTGCAGTTGATATTGTCTGTCAATTTTCAATGCATATGAGATTTTCAATGCATATGAGAATTATTGGTCATTAAGTCCTGAACAATGCTGATCTAGATTCTAGGTCTAGGCAAAGGCTAAACATGCCAGTTGATGATAACTATGAAAAGTGAACTAGGGATAAAATAACTGACAAAACAAGCATTTGTAGACTACGTTAAGCTACAATGTTTGGCCAAGGTCATAAAGAACAAAATGTGGCTTTGGGTTAGGCCGCCGGCGAAATAGTCACAGGCAGATTCCAGTGATTTATTAAAATAGGACTGATAAAAGAACATGTTATAATGGACAGTTTTTAGCTGTGGCTTCCAGATGTTTAACCTGTAATGGTTTCACTGTAAGAAACTCTCTACCTTTTTTTCAGAAACAATAGCATTAACACTGATTGAGGAATTAGTTAAGCCCATAGAAATAGATAATCTATTTCTATGGGTTTAGCCTGGTTATACAGTATACACAATATGAATATGGTTAGGCTATATACTGCCTAGGTTAACTCTTGTCCTCACCCTCTCTTTCATTCTCCATGTTTGTGTTTCAGTTGTCGTACTGCCTTCGATCTTTTCAGTGTGACGCTTTTTCATGAATGCCAGTGGCAGCTGCCAGTCACAAAAGTCACTCTCTTCTGATTCTATTATATCGTCGTACATTTTGATAAATGACCACAGGAACCATTGGATATTGCAATTATCGAAAAAACAATGTGCACTGATGAGGAGGAATTCGCCTCACATCTTGATCTGGTTGTACAACACAACGTATATAGTACGAGAGTGCTAACTCTAGTGAAAACATACACACATGCCAATCAACGTGAAGTATAAATCGAAGTTAGCACAGTTTTGTCGTATAGATCGAGCCGGTGTAGAAATTACTATGGACTCGGCTTAATTTAATGCAATTTTTTCGGTTTTTATCGGTTAACTGCTATGGTGGAAACACCAAGTAAAACAACGCTTTTCACATCTTTTTAGTTGAGAATTGTCTCGAAACTGGTATAAACTAAATGTTTCACTCTTAAAGGACAGTTTATGAAAACAGATCATTGCGTTCGTGCAGATGACGGCTAGTTGTTTATAGTATCAAGCACTCAGTGTATAAGGTCACGTGCAAGGTGGCGTGTGAAACATTGCTACTGGAACATTGAAAACCATCGCACTGGGCTAGTTATAATTCGATGTGCATGCTACATGGACGTCCGTCGATTTAGTGGACGGGGGGTAGTATGTTCACCCACTTTGTGAGTGGGGGACACTAACATATCCCCACTTAACTTGATGAAAAATGTTTTTGGGACGGTTGGGGGGGGGGGGGGGACTCTGAGTTATGTTCAGCTAACTCGGGGACAGATAAAGTTAGTTTTTGGACCGTGACAGTTGATGGCCTTAGGATTTACTGTTCATAAAGAAGGTTATGTTGACTTCACCTTCAGGGTGAAGCTCTAGTTGGCAGAAACCATTTGAATATCAGGTTCTAAATGGCTTAGAATGTGTTTTGGTTAATTTTCCACCTCAAAACCAAGTTTGTTGCCATTCAAAACCAGTTATAAAACCACTAGTTGAGATTACCAGTTTAAGACCAAACGTTATTTCAATCTCTTTGCCAACATTCATAACCATTTAAAGACCAATTAAAACCATTCAAGACCATTCGAGTAAAATGTGTTTTGGGGCGAATGGTCCAAGTGGAATTTCTCCCTGGGATCTGAGACGATATCATAAAAACAAGTTAGCACTCCCAACATGAATCCGGAATTTCCATTTAGCACTGAAGTATATAGTAGTTACACGGAACTAACGTCACACTTTTCTCTTTCAGAAGAGTTTGATAGCCATGGATCAAATAGAAATTTCACCAATATTTTGTTGGTTGCAATACCTCCTCCTTTGATGGTCTGGTTCCTCTTTTTCTATTTTTACAGTATTTTTTTCATGTGAGGTAGGCTATTTTGGTTTGAAACTTCCAGTAGGAAATAGGTATAGTGTTTAAGTTCATACACAGCGCCATCTTCAAACATGGGCGCGGCGGTATAAGGTCGGGTCCGCCCAGGTACGGTTCAATCATTTAAATCTGACCTGTAGACAAGTGCAGGTTGCTCGAAATAATTTCGTGATTTGACAATTTTTTTTTCTCTGAGTGGGCTAACAAGGTAAACAAGTATATCCCAAAGACACCAATTCTGGGATTTTTTGATTGGCATTCTTTTACCATTGTCATTCTTATATGTATAAAGTAAAATACATCAAATGCGAAAGTATTGTTGTCCACAGTCGTACCGTACAAAATATTACGCTGTATCTGACCATGAAAGTGATGTAAAATATTTACTCTTTGTATACGTTGACTCAATATGCCAATCTATTTTAAAACCATCCCAGGAGGAAAAACATGATCAATTTTGTGCATAGCTAATTTGTATATCGATATTTCTTTTCTTAGTTTCTGATTTCTGTAACCGTTGCAATCCACACCGTCATAATTAAATTAAAAATGACAAATTTGCGAACTTCCTTCAGCGTATACTTTCGTTTTTCTATTTTTTTTCTGTCAGTTTTTACCTTCTCTTTCGGTAAAGAGCTCGCGCTATAGGAAGGCATAAATTCAGTCCCTCAATGTTTCGGGATGTGTTTTCCCTTCTGCTTTAGTATATACTCATACCATTTTCATAAGTTATAGCCAAAATATTCGCCATTAAGAATCGGAGGGATATTTTTGAGGATAAAAAAAAATAGCCTCAGGTTTTCCTTCCAGCAGGTATAAGTTCAACGACCTCCAAAAATTTAGCAATATGCGTAGATATGATGTGCACAGTAAATAATTCAAATGTCAAAAATAAATTACCTGCAAGAAAAAAAAGAGGGGGGGGGGGAGAAAAGCTAAAGTGTATATCAACGTTTAATGTTTCAACAAATATAATTTTTCAGTGAAGTTGACCAATAAATCAATTGTGGAAATTTATGCTGAAACCAGAGTAACAGAAGTCGGTGACAGCAACTGTCTGGGGAATAGACAGAAAATCAATGTTCTTCTTGATTTTTTTTGTAAGTTTTCAGCTTCATTTTTTTTATTCTTATTCATTTTGTCTTTCACATGTCAAAGTCACATATTTTGAGCCCATGTAACTCTGTATGATAAACTTGATTTATTTTGTAAATCTCTTCTACATTTTAAGGATACATTGCATTGTGTGTTTTTTTTAATTTTTTTTGTTACGTTTGGATTATTTTTAGAGCTGGCATAATTATGCATACCGTATGGATAGAACGTTAACGTTTAAATGTGTCATACCGTAGTAAGCACGGCTTATGTGCTACTCCACGTATTAATCTAGTGTTGAATTCAGTGGTCGCTGGCGGTTATGAACAAAACACATACGTATGGTGTGACACTGTGTACATGCTTATGTATGATCTTATACCCCAAAACTCGTGTCACATGTAATCGTCCTGTTTTGCGAGTAACACGGTTTGAAAAGTGTTAATCAGTAACTAAATACATGAAAGGTGTGAAAGTCAAATCCGTTGTTTGTTGCGTTGTTCTACCAACTCGTGAGCCTATGTTTTGTTTGCCTAGAGAATATTATGTACTGCAATTAACGTTTCCACCTAAAGCATTCAGTAGTTACTGCGACACGATGGATACCTCCTCTGTAGACTTACTTCATTATTTGGGCTCATAGGCAGGCATATATATCTATATCTATATATACATATATCTATATCTATATATATATATATATATATATATATATATATATATATATATATATATATATATATATATATATCTGTAGGGCTCGGTATGTAGAACTCTACGTGCTTGCGATCTATTTATTACTTGAAGACTCATGACTTTGGGACGTTATGCCACCTGATCAAACCGCAGGCAATAAAATGCAATAAGTTTGTATTTACAACTACAGCCTCTGCTTTGCACAAAAGAATAATTTGCTATCAAAAGGACGTCAGTTTTTATTCAGACAATACCAGGTTCGGCATTGTCAGGTTTGCTCTTTGATGTCTGCATATATAACACAGTGTATTCGAACCTTTGACTGGCTAAACTGTTGCCCATGGCTAATATTTCAAGAATTAAATTCCACCTTAAATACAAGTAAATAAATTTCCGCTTACTTTTGGCCTTTTGAGAAGTTTGATGAACCATGTAACCATAAAAGCGTGTAAAAAAGAAATAACTGTGGGTTGCGAAGAATGTCGGTGTTTGTTCGATAATTGCAAATCAACGTATATGGAATTTTAAAGCACAATAACCATCGAAATATATCTGTTATGTTTGGAATGTATCGAGAGACTGCAAAAGACAAACCAGAAGGTGGTAACTGTATGACCAGTAATAACCAACATGCCATATCGCTGAAAATTATTTGGGATGACTGGCAACAAATACAAAAATCACCTGAGTCTTTTCATCTGACGTCACAAGTGCAATGCACGAAATCCTGTTCTTGCAGGAAGTCATGCACGAAAGGTCATGAAGTTGAACCGTAACCGGAAGGACATCGCTGGAAACAACAGAATTACTAGTAAAGCAACAGGTCAGCTAAATTGTAAATTTAAAAACGCTTCAGCTAGAATATGCTCAAGTCAAGAAATACACTACAAATTGCGCCCTCAAGCTGTATACTGAAATAAGGGCAACTATTCTTTGTGTACATATGGTTACAACATTGATTGTATTGTCCTTTGATCGTATCTATTGATCCAATGATTTGAGTGGAAGCAGCTGCATTCTCCCAGTCAGTCGCACAAAAATGAACAAAGTTTGGAAGGTTTGTATAGTTATGATATATTCCGTGCACTGTCTTCATGCATAAGCTGTAAAGATAATAAGTAAACACTGTTGAACAGTCAAAAGTCTGGGAAGGGATTCTCTTGGTTAAAGGGAAGTATTGTATTTTGTTTCTCACAAGCAAAATCATCTTTAAGGAAATGTATTTATGGACACAGAATAATAGATTATTCAATATGGAAGGATGCAGCGTAACTTCATATCCTCAGAAATAAGTTTCTCTGGGATAGAAATTCAGTCATCTGTTGCTACGGAATAATTTGTTCACCAAAACTTCAGCAATACAAGTGATGCATCCCACTCAAGTTCAGTCATCTCATGCATACTCGTTTGGTGAGATGGAGCAACGGTTTATGCTTAGTGGTGAGACTGAACTTGGTTTAATTATGATTAAAGCTATTTTCTCTTTGTATGCCATGGTGAATTTCAAACGCCATGTTTGCCTTCTTTGCAGGATGTGATGAAAATGAAGAAAAAACAAAAACTCTTTACGGTTAATTTTCCTCTTTCCTCAGTCCATTTGATAACAACCTGAAAGAAAATCTTGACCTTCAGGACGGTTTCTTTTCCGAGAATTTTCAATCCTTAGTGTTGCTCACTTTAGAGAAAAGATTTTGTTTTTTTCGGCTGAAATTTGTATTGTGGCTATGTGTGCGCGCCGAAGGTCCGCACGTTTATCACAGAAGCGGCTTTTTTTTCCTTTTTTTTTTCTTTTTTTTGTTGTTAAAATTGAAGTCTTCTTGAAATTTGGAAATGTTTTTAGACAAATACAGACTACCGTCTAGATCAGTTTTATAGCTTTTAACCAGTGGCGTAACCAGACTTTCCCATGGGGGAG
The DNA here is from genome assembly GCA_021234535.1 of Stichopus chloronotus. NCBI lineage: Eukaryota > Metazoa > Echinodermata > Holothuroidea > Aspidochirotida > Stichopodidae > Stichopus > Stichopus chloronotus. The sequence continues at coordinate 33,253,914 of CM037829.1, read as the reverse complement.
GGGGGCTAAGAGTGGCAAAGGGTTGAAGTGGGGGAGGCAGTAATGACACTATCTGAGCGGAGCTCCACCATCAGTTTGCGTGTAGCGAACAGAGAAGTTTTGACTTCAATTGGTTCCTCTTTCATTTTGATGTTGACTGTTTATCAGTATCAAACTAATTTATGCTTACCCTGTGTCTTATTTTTGGTAAAATATACTTTACTAATAGTAGTTTTTGTCTTGTTCATGTTTTGCCTTTACTTTTTTACCTTCGAATTTCACTGAGGGTGGGGGGGGGGCGAGCGATGGGGGAAGACATTTTCCTGCTCTCCCGCTGGTTACGTCACTGTATGCTTTTAAAAACTGTGTTATAGAGGTATTGTCAATCCTTTCGTGCACTTTTGAAAAAGTAGGAATAACAACACAATAATTAAAGCAAAAGTCAGTTATGTTTCCTATTACGTTGACTCTGGAACTGTTGGGTCAGAATGTCTTCTGTCAAACTGACTTAAAATTTTCAGATTGAAAATTTATGGCATGTTTACTAGGAAAGCTACACAAAACAGTAACGACAAAATTTTGTTCACAACTTTTATGGGCAAAATAACTATACGAACCACCTCAGGCTTTAGGACGCGCAATTTGTGAAAAACAAATATTTTATGTAAAAGACTTAATTTAGAAGTCTGTTGTTTCATCATGAAAAAAAAAGCTTTCTTTAAAAGTAAGTTGATAGATTGTCTACCGCTGGATATAAGACCGCTTAACTGCAACCACCAATCACAGCCACACTATAACAATAACTTTGATTAGTGGCGGGTAAAATGCACAATCCGGCTATTCCTGAAAAATATACATAAAAGAAAATCTGACAAAAGATAACTGGAAAACTGATAAAAGTATGTAAAGATTTTATCTGGTATTTAGTCATTGCAAATAGATACGATTAACTCCAATAACCTGTTTTTAGTTCTAAAGAAGAAAGGCCAACCACGTGCCATCAATAATAATTGTTACGCACAATACCACAAGTGATAAAAACCGACCGGGTGTGCTGTTTCTTACACATGCAGATGCCAGCACGGTCATACTCATACAAGCGATACAATAACAACCGCCAGAAAAAGAAAAAACAAAATAATAATACGCATGCGTCAGTGTGACTAGCTGCTTGGGTGAACAGGTTCAAAAGGTGTAGCGGTGAATCACTGAATGATATGAAGCGCTTTTGGACTACTTGCTCGTGAAAAATAAACTCCTTGTTTTTCCCGCTACTGGAAGGTGGTTTGTTTTAGAAATATTCTGCCGAATCAGTTTTCATCTTTCAGACCGCCTCTTGCTAAAGGAACAGAGGGAACTTGTAAAAAATTATACCATATTCACGGGATAAAAGTCGTCGTTGAAGATGGCCACTGCAGAAGAAACTCAAAAGGAAGACGGTAGGTAGATGTATAACAAACTTCGCAAACTTTCGTTGTTTTTGGTAAAAGCATAAAATAATCGGAAGAAAATACCCTCCGTTTTTTTTTTTTTTACGTCAAATCTGTCTGCTGATTAGAAAAGGGTGTACAAGTAGATGATGGTGTGAGTGGGGTGTTCTAAGGGCGATGCAAGAGAGTGCCGACGAGATTCCTTGCCAGGGCTAAGTCGGTGGTTCTAAATTCTAATCCCTATTTGAATGTTGATACTGTTGATAATGTTAACACAACAAATAATGAAGATACTATTCGAAGTATGATGTGTGCGTATATGAAATGTGGCTTTTTTTAAAGGCTATATCAGTCACTTTTCCCGTCCTTTTTGTTACTGCGTGTCCTGCAGTGTGATTTCTTAGCCATCAATACGAACTTTGCTTGGAATCTAGTCTTTGCCATGTCATCTCCCGAAAATTAATTTTTAATCGAGTAAAAATGTCTTTTATTATGAAATTTGAACGTTTTTTGCTCGACATATAGTGACAGTAAATAGGCTATGTCAATTGGTATCCAATATGAGTTCCTGAAAGAGAGATGAACTGATCTTTCTTATTGCTCGCCAATCGCGCCACTTTTCGTTTGAGTTCGGCTTACAAGATTTGTTCGATATGTAAACGTAAGTGTACAATGTACCATATGTTTAAGTTTTATTCATACACCGATCAACTTCTATTCCAGCAGACTTTGAAACCAGAACTTCCCCAACCGTACGCTCACCTGATCTAAAAATAAAATTATATTGACTTGTAGTTGTACACCATAAGAATAATTGTATGTTCATGTAGGGGAACTGTGTATACAAACCATATAGTTCAGTGATGTTTATGCATTTTTTCCGCTGGGGTTTGTTATACTACCTGCAGTCTTCTTCAGACCCACACAATTTGTCGTAAACGTGTGACGTACGTACTCGGTAGTGTGATGAAAGTCGGTTTCATACTAGCCACTATACGATATTAAACTTTTAATTGTGTCACTTAACTTTCTAAATTGTGAACGATATTATCAGATTGTAAAGTCATCGTTCGCGATATGTGAAAAGAACATTCAAAGAATAGAAACATAGAAACATATATAGATCGACTAACATTCGAAACCGGGTAGTTTGTACTTTCCATACTACAGCATTGCAATGACTATGGTTTTCTCATGGGGATTCGCCAAGTAATTCGTGGATCCCCCCACCCAATGACAGTGAACTTGTGAAGTGTGAGGGGGGACATATAAGGTACATGGGTTTTGTTTTCTTTTTTTTTTTGCTTAGTAACAGCAGATAGGTGCATGTTGGGATCGATCAGCGTCTAATGGAAAAAGTGCATGACAGGAACTTTCAAGTAGGGATCGACGCGTAGGGCTCTGTCCGAACCCCCAAATTGTGCATTTTTTTTATTTCTTTTATAAAAGAAGGTTGGTATGGAAGTTCCGTTCATGCGACAGCTCCAAGTTTATTGCCGGAAGAGCTCGTGATGCCACCTTATTGCGCGCTATACACACGTCGGCGTTTCCACTGCGCTAATTACAACATGCATAACTCCATGGCGTTTCCAAGTAATGTAGGTCACGTGACAGTCCAGCTGAAGAAAGTTTGTACAATTTTCAAACAAGCTTTGGCAACGCAGCAAAGGCGTTACATCAGTTCATTCAGGTTTAGGCTAAGTCGTCGTTCTCAGCATTCGCCTGTGATGCGGACGTTCGCACCGGCCGTCGGTACGATTCTGGGGTTCACGGCATGCATGAACGGTAGGTCTCTGTTGATCCTTGACAAGTTAACTTTGGCTGAGTTTGCCGTTTGGCTATAGGGTGATACAAACTATCATAGCTCCATATCGGAAATCAGTATTCTCACAAGAGATGTATCTCAGAAATAACTGCATGCAGAGGAAAGGTGAAAATATCCCTATACGTTAATTTATGTCTCTTTATTGAGAAGACCAATACGCTAAATTTAATACGCCTTTCAAACAAAACCTGATGGTTTCTTATAGAGCCTCATTTTGTTTTTACTCTGGAACTTGCTCAAACTTCTTCCAGACAGTGAGCATGAAGTTTTTTTTCATTCAGTGCACCGAAGCAAACAAACTTTAGTAACCGCTATTTGGACGGCTTAACTTTCATCTTAATAGTAATTTTGATGCCAACATGAAGTTTCATAATCACTTTTCTCCGAAATAATGGCGGACAATGATCTTTAACGACATTATTTTGAATACACGCTTTGGAAGTATTTCATCCACACAAGTATACGTAAGGGAGGTTAGAGGGCGTATGTGGGGTTAATATGATCTTAACCTCTCGACCTCAATGAATTATAAGCATACAGAAAGTAATGTAGTGTTGCTCATGCGCAATGAAGTCAAGCACAATGCTTCAGGTACGTGAGCATGGTCAGTCCAGCAATCGAGAGCAGAAAAAAGTGGTTGTTTGTTGTTGTCGTAAATATATGGTACTGCGTTATGGTGAGTACATGTTGACGTGACTATTTACATACGATTGCTCAACCCCCCGCCCCTCCCCGTCCACCCTCAATTGTGGGACTCATAACCTGTAACCGCGCGTAGTAACGTTGTAAAATCTGTAAGTCAGAGAGAGAGAGAGAAAAAAAAACGTGAATCTGGGTATAAAGACTTCTTGAAAACTTCTTCCTTCGCACTCACAAAATTCGGTCTATTTGCCTGTATTCATATCGTCATACCGCACATTTGCTACACTCTGCGGAAATGTTGGAATATGTTTGTGTGTCTGTATCTATCAGGTGATGGGGGGTGTGGGGAGGGGAGGCGGGCAAAGTGTAAGATTGTATCTATTCTAAGTCATGTACTTGAAGAAAAAGAATAATTTTTGGCGATGACTTTTCGCCACTAGCCTTTTCATGAGAAGAAACTAGCTATTGCAAGCCTCAAGCAGAATCATAATCTATGAATAGGCAGTGTGTACTGAAGTGTCGCCTGCTAAAGGAGAACTTATTTCTATACATACAATTGTACCAAAATAAATCTGTATGTAAAGGCTATGTACGCGGTCATCATTATATTCGTTTATCAATGCGAAAGATACACACATGCGGAGCTAACGTAGGCAAATATATTATTTTCGCCCTTATCTTCGTCACAAAAAGTAAATACACGTGTTTTTAAAAGTTTGTTCACTTATTTGCAGACGTTATTGAGCGTCTATAGCAAAACAGAACAGCGCGTGGCGATGAACCAAGTAGATAAAACAAGAATCTTAAAGAGTCTGTTCACATATTCAGGAAGGTAAAAAATTGTGGTCGGATAAGCACCGAAATTGTGAAAAGCATCATGTATCACGTGATGTACTTACGTCATCGTAAGTAACTGTGACACCATTAATTATCTCACGAATTTATTTCAAAACTCATGGGGCTCACGGATCGACACACAATGAGAGAACGCCCTCTAACAGTCAAAGTAACACAACCATAGACACACTACCTTTAAACTTTCAAAACAATATCAGGCATACACCAACAGTGCAATACTTTACTTTAACCAAGGAACCTCCTTGCTTTAACATTAGCCCAGTTATATGCCAATGTTGCAAGTCCATTGCAGTATATCACAGTTACACGACCTCAGTAACACAGACAGTAACTAATCACGGTTACATGGCCCCATCACCACGACCACAATTATCGAAGCACTTCTAGAAGTCTGAAACACATTAATGGCGTACCTGAGTTTGGTACTAATTTGGCAGATAATCGTGAGCGAGAAACATTCACTAATGGAAGAGACCTATACAAGAAACAGTCGAGCTTTTGTGTCATGATATATAGTCATACGGCTATTGTGACGTAGGGAACTGTGGCCTCGAACTTGAGAATAGCAAGGCAATATTTGGAAGGTGCTAAGTCAAACAAAAGAAAAAAAAAACTTGATGATTGCGAGTCAATTCTTCTTTCACGAAAACGAAAGAGTCGGGCTGTAACGATAAAGAAATAACCATTGTTTTTTTTCGTATAGCCTACTGCTTGCTGTAATTCACGAATACACTCATGGTAGCCTACACACCATTGTATATGGACTGAGGTCGGTTTACGTGCGCTATACCACACCGTCGCTGTAGTACATACACCGAATGCCCTTTAGTATATTATCAAGCATGTTTGATAAAATGGCTACAGGGTTTTGCCAATATGTTACCCATCAGAGTCATCAGCAGCTACCTTGTTGATCACTTTTCTAAAAGATAGAGCTGTTATACTGACCTGCACTTGCTGTGTGCATATGACTTCGTACCTAATATGAGAAGTGTCTGTTCATGAATTTTCAAAAAACCAACTTGTATCGTTAATTGCTCACTCGTTTATGTTCCTTTTGTGTGTGACACATGGGGATCCTCTTCAGTTTGATCATTTGTCATTAGTATGTGAGAGAAACATGAACGGCCTATGAAAATTAAGTGGATCTCACGATACAACTCAAAGTGCCTCTATAAAGCAGTAAAGCATCGAGAATCCCGGTTGTCGGATGGCCACGATCAAGTTCCGTCGCAACTTCTTGCGGTCATCAAGCAAAAGGTGACAGTTTAGTTCTAGTTTATAGTCGCTGTTGTGCGCCAGCCCCTGTCCCAAGTACGTGACCCTAGCGGATAATGATCAGCCGAAATGATAAACATCTGATAGAGAAAGTAGCAAATATGAAAGGTTACAAAATCAGAACCCCTCCCCAACTACAGAGATTTCAATCTATCGATTTGACTCCTCCCCCTTCCCCACCTTCCTTGACAAAAATTCGCATTAAACAGGATTGAATGCACAGCCGGTTGTATATGCATGAGCAAACACCTTCAAACTCTAAGAACGTTGATTGTAGCTCCTTTTTTTTCTCATTCTTCCAACAATGAAGAGCAGAAGAGGTGACCGAACTTTTGAAAGAAATTGAAAAAAAAATTCTCCATTAAAATGGAAAGAATTTAAAGTATTTTCACTTATTCGCCGATGTTTGAAAACCCACCGTGTAATAGTAAACGGATGTTATTTTTTTCTTGTCCTGTTGCTGTGGCAACTGACAAGACTGGTGTAGATACGTTCTTGTTGCCATTACTTGAATAATGTTACTAGTTTTAAAAAATGAAATATGTTACAATATGGCGATGTTGGCACTTAACGAATGGTAAATAAACTTGCGAATAATTAAGCCAGTGATTGCTTCTTTTGTGAGCTAGTTCATCAGAGGTTCAAACACGTATGCTCAGAAGGGGAGGGCACCAACGAGACAATTGCTTACAGAGTTTCTGCTTCAGTTTGCACTCAAATCTTCAAAAGTCATTGAAAATTTAACCATTTTCGCTTTTTATGCTTTGATTAGATTACTGTTTTATGTATGGTTGTAGTATTTTTGAAGTTTCATTTTATTACAGGATGAGCAAATTTCTCCGAGTGAGCTTCAAATGAAAGCTTGCACACTGTCACCATCGTGGGTATCTGTGTTCCCACCCCGTGGATCTTTTACAGCATATCATGGTAATTAACAATATAACATTATACTATCATTAACGCTAACCCTGAACTGGCTTATTTTTGTGGTTCACAGTCTCACGTTGGTCTGGTGTGGAGTTACTCGTAACATACCCGTAATGGTTGATAAAATTCAAACTGTGAGATCCACGTGGTAGGAATGACAACCTTCCCCAGCCGAGCCCCCATTTTGACTGTTTGTGAATTATGCACTGTAGTAGGCCAGTGGGGGGGGGGGGGGGGCAGGGCGACAACTTGTCCATCTGGAAACAAATTTTGGAAATTTGGGAAATATCCTTTCCCATTCCTCATTTTTTTTTTCTAGGGTAAGAAATCGTAAAACATTTACATGCATAATTCGCAATTTGATACTACATATTTCCCCAGATTTCTTGTCACTGCTGCATCAAGCATTCCAGAGTTGCGTTCCACAAAAATGCCCCCTTTATGTCCATGAGTTTCGCGATGTTGGATAGCCCACACACATGTACTACTCATGCATCAGCTCTGACTGCATTCGTAATAGTAGGCCTACGTTCAAGATAAACGGCCGTACATACCAAGCCCGGCTCAGGGCCCAAATACTATTCGACCAGGATCTTTTCGATATTTCGACAGATGGGACAGAATTGGGGAAATGGCCTACCAATATTTCAAAATTGCACTGTTTAATGACATTGTCAATCTGAATTAGGTATACTCAGATAAAGTCTCAAATTTAACATTTCACCTGTAGTGCAAAGCAAAATTAAGAAAAAAAAAATAAAGCATCACTGAAAAATAGGAATTTCAGGAAATATATTCAGTTTAAATCTAGCATTACGTATAGCACCATTTTGCATGGAGTCAACTCTACATAATAACTTTTTTTTTGTTCAAAGAGGAGGGGACGGGCACACCCTCCTCCATCCTCCTAATCTTTTGATTATTTTGTCTAATTGTGTCGATACCTTGAATAATCTTTGATTATTTTGTCTAATTTTATCCATATTTTGTATTTTTTTCTTTTGTGTATAAATATACGGTACGTGTAAGTGTGTTTCGGAGAGATTTTGTTTAAAATTCTGTTGTACACTCTGTGCGAATAGGACCAGTCCTTCAGGTACAACTGCACCCAAGCAATCATGTAGATACGATGTGACGCTAGGCTGTACTTCTATGAAAGGATGGTGTAGCTCTCAAAGAAATCAAGTAATCAAACATTGCCGCTGATGAAAGCAATAAATAAACTTCACGTTATAACTATTCTCACTGTACATGTAAATCACTAAGAATAGTTATGACAAACGTGAAGTTAGTTTCATTTTTGCTGTACTGGGGGAGGGGGGGGTTCATGGGATATAGGCCGTGTAGACAGAATAAGTTGATTTCATCTACGGCAATAATTATTGATACATGGACATTTAGGTTATACCGTCCTTCCACAGTAGATCCCAGTTGTTGTTCATAGACAAGTCTTTCAGACCTTTACAGTCAGACATGTCTTCCACTGACAAACATGCTATGAAAGGACTCATCGTTTTTGAAAATCCGTCTCGCCCAAACCATCTTTGTATTGTTATCGAGGTTTGACGTAACTCGTGATGCAGACAAGTTCACATTATCGTAGCTGAACTGTATAAAGGCTTTTAGTTTAGTGGCTCTAGTTTGAGTAGGAATAGCTTCGTGTTTTAATGTTTGAACTTTGAGGAATGTTTGATAGCTGTTATTGGCATAAAGCCGCGTCCCGCTCGGCGGAGGTACCGCAAAACGAGTTTGTCAGTTACTTTTGCCCAAAATTGCTACGCGTGTTACCATAGATACAACGTTTTGTTCACGTAATGTTTTGGGTACCATGTCGTGAACGAAGTAGACTTATATACCAGCCCCCCGACAGTGTCAACAAAACCTCTGTTTACAGGTCCCCTTAGGTTCTGTTTTTCTTGACTGAAAGAGACGATACGATCGACTTCTGTGCATGCGTGAACTTCTTCCCGCGCCTGGAAAACCCCCCCCCCCCGTCTGATTTAGCGGCACGGGTTCAAAGGTCAGTGCCCAAAGTAAATAACAGCTTTACGAGTACAGTGACAGCAATAGGAATGGCTACACAACAAAATGTACACAGACCAACAACAATACAGACTGCAATAAAGATTGAAGGTGGCATGTTATGTGTATGGCACTCTTGCCTTAGATGCCTTTTAGTAGCTGGAGGAACCGCTTGACAGCAGTTACGTGAATACTGCACACTGCCTTCAGGTTGCTCTTTCATGCATTGTAGCCACATGCCACCTCCTTTTTTGCCTAAAATGGTGTATTTAACCTACTTGGAGGAAGTAACATTATGTACAGACTTCGGCAGTGTTTATAGATGGTTTAATTGTGATAAATTTGGCCCATAGTGAGCTGTTTTAATATTAACCTCGTTCTCCCATGTGGAATACACTCATGCAATCTTAAGTGAAATTCCGTACCTTAGTTTTGCAGATATTGATAGCAGATTGGCCGCTTCTCTCTCTCTCTCTCTCTCTTTGTTTTAATTACACCCAAAGCGTAAAAAATGGGATTGTTAACGAACAAACCAAATTTGATGACATGAACGGTGTGGTAGATTTTTGTTACGTCATTCCCAATAAATCACCTCGCTGGTTGTTTGCTCTATACGCGCATCTTGTCTTCAGCCATAAAATAAAGCTTAATTAAATTAGCTCTTGTAAACAGCAAGTCTTGCTCTAACTTGCGTTACTTCTCTCGTTCATTCCCATTGAACATGCATGTGTCACGTGCATCTCAATTAAACATCCAGGCAGGTCTATGTGCTCTTTCGACTGCTAGATTCCCCTTCGGTTTATTATTGGGTGACCGGTATTTCACTGTAAGACAGATCTGCGCACTTCCCCTTCCCATTTTGCTTCGTTTGTTTTGGTGCCACCACATTGTCAACTTTTCTGAACCATGATGGAGTTCAGACACGCCAAGTTGACCCACAATGTGTTGTGAGGACTTTCTTCTGGACTGTTCTCCCCTTCGCTGGTGAATATTTTTTCTTCCAAAACTTATTATCTGATCAACATTATTAAAGAACAGAGAGAAAATCGAAAAAGCATCAACGATGTACGACACTCACTGACCAATGATGATACTGGAAAGAAGGCAAAGATTATGACGTTCGACTGAACATGGTGTATGAAGCCGAACATTTTGAACTCCAGTCTTGCAAATACTCAGAGAAAACACACCCACACGCACGCACACACACACACAGACATACAAGCATCTTCAAGAAACAGTTCGTCATACTCATCACATCTGTACCACGCGCATACCTTTCTGGGTGCAATTCACCAAACTTGATGTATTATGACCACTCTGACCTACCAAACCAAGCCGTCCATTGTTGTGACTAAGCCTATCCACTAATAGAACTACCCACCTCACCCACCAATGTTATAACGGTACCCACATATCCGACACACTTATACATGTATACTAGTCGATCCATCTTCCAAGCATATCCCACTTATACCCCACCGTACTATCCTTCCAACGAACTAGACTATCTCACAATCGGAGTTATCCACCCAGCCATCTGTTTATACCATGAACCTGTTCTCACCATAATTAGGAACCCATCTGAATACTGCCTGGTCCACTCACAGAATCATTTGGCAAGATCAACCACTGAGCAAACGACTTCTTCATCCATTATCACTATGCGATGAGACCATATTCCCCCTCCTCACGCACGTACCCATCAAAACCCCAGCACTTTAGAATCTTAACCAAAGGGAACATCACTAGGGAACTCGGCCTGAAACGGTAGGGTCAAAGGTTGAAGAACTTCATTGTTACGGTATGCTGTTTTAAAGTCATTTTCATTTTTCTCAGTTTTCACTTTCACTTTCCATTTTTGTTGGTTTGTTGTGCTTTCTGGATGCTTTTACGACTACTTTACTAACTTTACTGTCATTTGTTAACGTCATTGTTTACTTGGCTTTCTCCAAACTCGATTCATGTAGACTAGATTAACCGTGGAGTTCGAGGGAAAAATGAGAATTTATCGTAGCACAGATACATCGAAAACTCTGCATGTGGCTAAATCAAGTCATCAACTGATTATTATCCAAACATCTTCATGTTTCTCTGTCTTATGGAAAACTTGAACAATAAAACTCTAAACATTAGACTAAAATTTGATAAAATCTGAAACAAATACATCGCCCTGTCGATATGGGTCTGCATCTGGTTTTGTTCCTGGAGAAAAAAAATAAGGCAAATATCGGCGCCAAGAAAGTAGAGAGAAACGTGAAACTGATTCGTCTGCATATTATTTTCACTGATAGTAGCGTTATAGCCTCTATGTAATGTGTGAGTGATGTACTGATATATGACAGACTGAATGAAGAGGGGGGGGGGGGGGGGAAGAGGGAGTTAGACAGAGAGGATGAACCACAAAGTGGATCCCCTTCAGAGTGCTCTAAAAATGTAATGCAATCTAGCTGCATGACACCTTTACAAAAATTGTATTATTTCAGGTTTACAATCGGACTTAAAAGTCGCTGTTGGGCCCAATATGTGCTAAGCAGGAATTTTTGTATCTTTAACTTCACTGAGTTATACCACGAAGGTTTTCAAAACTATGAAATGGTCAGCTAAGACGAAATATCCCATGCTGGATTTATTTTGAGTTTTTTTTTTAAAGTTGGTTTTCCTCCCCGGATTAGAGCAAAGTTCGTTGACCATTCCGCGCTATGCTAGAAAGATAAAAAAGGCGTTGCATATACAGTACGCCAGCATGCAGGAGCTTCATTGCGCAATAGTAAATGAGTGACGATCTGTGCAGGGAGTTGCTGTCTGTCGAATAGCAACTCACTGGTTTATGTAAAGTTGCCGACCTTCGCGGAAAGACTTGTATGGGTCTCCTAATGAAATGACCATCCGGGGATCGTTATCTCATTGTCTTGATTATCAAGTAAGAGCAGGGAGTTGCTGTTTCTCAAAATAGCAACTCCATGGAAAGAGGTCTATGTAAAAATGTTTGCACGTTTGTTTTTTATAGGAAGAATACGTTGGCTAGCCGTCTTTTGTTATTACTTTTTAATTATAAAAGGTAGATGGCTGGTACTTCTAAACCATGTTTACTATATTCGCATTGTTTTCATGCAGTGATAGATTAATGACCTCGACAGCTGTTTAACAGTAGTAACAGTAATTAATAGGAACATTTGCTTGTGTCCACCGCTGCATTTCTCCCTTCCCATAGTCGAATGTCCATAAACCAACTGTGTATGGGGGATATTTGAATATTACTTTGAGTACGCTCCCGATTTGGAGAATACAACTTTGTAACTTGTGAGGCGCATTCAAATGTTGCAAATTATCTAAACGAGGTGTACTGGATTGCCAAGCCAAAACTCAAAAAGCAGGAAACACGACCGTTGAACTAAAATAACAACGCTGCATTTTGAATTCGCTGTGAATCATTTCATCACACGATGTATAAGACAAGGGGCATGCAATTGGTATCCGTGAGAATCTTGGATGGGCCAGCGAGAAATTCTCCTTGGTTTTCTTTGCAAAGCGCTGTTTGTCTTGTCAATATCAGAGTAACGTATGTCAATGTACCCCACCAGTAGGCCTATACTCAGGGAGATGAAGCAAAACTACACGCGGTGTACCTCCCTTGTAGTTTCCGTTACTTCCTTTAATTAAACATCACACATGACACTTTGAAGCACTTTGGACTGATAGAGAAGCAGAAAGCTGACGGAATGGGCTCGGCAGTTACTCCCACAAAGGTTCCGAGAGAGTTCGCACATGTCAGCCTGTGCCTCGACTAAAAAACAAAATCGATCAGAAAGAGATTTAAAGCTCCTTTCGTTACTTGGAGTCCCCGGAATAATTTTAAGGTTCATCTTGATTAGATGAACCTAAGAGCAATTATCAGTGCAAAGGTGACGCAAAATGACGTTTGAATGTTTTTTAACATCAGTTTAATTCCATTTAGTTTTATTTACTATGTTAGCGAAGTGACTAGATGACTACGAGTATATATCGTCTGAATGTGTAAAGGTAAAACGATCTAAACAAAATTGATAGGCCTATTAACAATTGTAAGACACGTAAATCCTCCTGTCATTGACCAAGGATATATTCATATATTCAGATTTTACTTGTCCAACACAGCGGTGATTTGATAGTTGTGCATGCTCGTTAGCTCATGTTCCTTTCCACATTACTAATCATTACGAGCAGATAGTTTACCTTCCACTGTCGGTTCTTATAATATTTGCTTAAGTGTCATCCAAGTCTTTTCTTCGTTGCTGTGGGGTTGCAGTGTATCTCGCATTACACGACACGTTCCGTGAATGCACATCCAGCGATGTCAACGGACTAAACGTCGTTGAGTGGCAAAATGGGAAAGCGGGAAAATTTAGTGACTGTGCAAACTAATTAATCAGAAGATAAACATCAGCTGCGATAAATATATCATGATATCTCATGTAACATCAATTCAGCAGAGTTAACTGCCTAGCAAGTAGTCTTTTTTTACCTATCAGAGGATATTGACCTGTCAATAAATAACAAAAACTGACATCACACGGGGGGGGGGGGGAGAATACTTTAAGGTCTACATATAACAGGATATATTGAACCTATGAATGCCGAGTACAACTACGTGTAAATTTTTACCTATTACACGGGTTGCATATCACAAGTAAAGGATCTTCAACTTTTGCCATGACACTCCCCGTGCATCTTATCTTGCATGCTGCTCACGAATGCATGATAAATAAACATGTATTAAAAACAATGTGAGTGTTTCTGTTTCCTTTTGTATGTGGCTAGGATGATGTAGATGAATTTTATACGATCTATGGAGATTCATAACGATTGGAAAGGTTACTGACGTGCCACTTTGGTCATTTTGAACGGAACGTAAAGATATTGAAATGTGCAACATCGACAACTTAAGTAAACGTGAAAAACGCGCTCTTGAATAAACTTCAGCTGAGAGAAAGTGTCCAGCACGGTAGCATTGATTATTGGCCCATACTAAAAAACATAGAAAGCAGTTGCAGTAATGTTTGAATGCATTCATTTACATCTTATGTTGAATGAATAGGAGTAAATGCCGACGATCATACAAGAAGTACTGAAGTTCATCCCCCTCCCCATTGTAGTGATTTTCTCCCTACCTTTTCTGTAGCGTTGAAATCATGTATACATTTCACTTGGGAAACATATTCATCTTGGAAAGTACTACCGTTCAGTAAAAACCATGCAATTCTCCTGTAACCCCTCCCCCACTGTCTCTCCCCACCCTTCCCCACTTTTCTGTCTGTCCTTTAGCTCTGTCCTTTAATATTTGTAACTCGATATGAGACTACGCGGCACGTCATTGGTATTCTCTTCATTGCGGTTAGACAAAGTATCGGTTATTAACATCTACCCATGGACGAAGTACCAAAGACGTGATATGCTGTGGACACTGTACAGCTATGCAGTGGCTGTGACTTTCAACGTGCCCCGTATCATGCCACAGGAAGTTGGTTGAAACGATTCATTGAAACCATTTTGACTCTTTGACATTACATTTGAAGAATTTACATTTTGACATTTTTAGAATTTTGATGATTACATTCACAATGTAAGGTATTATGTTTAGGTGACTTAGAAGGTCGTTAATGCTGAAGCGATGAAGCCAGTTAGATAAACTGACTAAAACGTGTCTTGAGGCTAACTTCAACTCGACGGATAGAAAGGTACCGCTGTGAATTTCATATCATTTTAAAGGGCGTGTCCCCTCCAAAACCCATAATGTCGTTCAAGACTATCTATGTGTTTGCATACCGTCCGTAGCTAATCACATAGATTGTTTCATGAAGCTAGTAACATAGTTTTTAAAATCCGGTAAACTAACATTTTTTTTTCTTGTTGGATGTAAATCAGTTGATGCAGTGGTGAAGAACCAATGTCCCGTATACCTATCCTTCTTAACGATATTGGTGTGCATAAATATTGCATTTAACGCAATATGAAATAGTGTTTGCAATACGACACGTATATGTCCCCTTCAAGCATAATTCTAAGCATTCTGTTTGAACATTATGTTCATTTGAACAAATTAATTGGCAAATGAGGAAATTGGGGACTATATATCATTTTTTTGGTTACTAATATTTATGATACTCCTACGAGTAATTTCCTCTATTACGGGCAGTTTTCAAAAGGAGATGAACGAAAAGTCTCGAAAACAGGTGGGTGATATTTGCCTTTTTATCGAATTTGTTTCAAATTTCTACCAACGTTCTTTGAATTTTCCTCACCAAATCGATCAAAAACTGTGCGCCTATTTCGGGGTAAAATCGATAAGATGAGACATATTTTTGCCTTATTTGGGCAAATCTAATTTGAGAACGAAGAAAAAAGTGAACTGGCGATGAGAAAAACAGGTATGTGCGTACGGTTAAACGAATACTCGCCATTAATATCGTTTGGCTGATGAAGAGGACTGGGAAAACGTGTAAATCCCGTCGGTTCAAATGAAATTGGTTCCTGTTTGAAATAATTGCTCGCAAATTTGTCAGTAAGGGCTGTCATAAAACAATTTGAGGTCTTTATTACTAATACAAATGTAATATTTGTATGATGATTAAGCATATGCAGATTTTGTAATCCACATGCAGTTTCAGGATTCCTGAAAAAAAAAATCCGATATTTGGTATATATATTGTATTGTACATTGTGCATATATGAGCTTGCTGAGCAATATTATTTTTAGGTATGCCAGTGAGTCCCCAGTCTCTTTAACTTTTTTTTTCCAGGCGATGCGGGAATTTACAAACAGCAGAAAAGAAGATAAAGAAAAAAAAATGACATTCAGCCATCCATTAGTTCTTCTTGCTTGCACTGCAAGTGTCAAACATCTGCTAGTTCATCAGATTAGATAATTTCTTATTAATGGGTGAATAAACCGCGGACGGTGTTTTTGTGTTTCCGACCTATATGCAACGATATTACTTGTTGCTTCACCTGTTCACTGGTTCTGAAAGTGAACCTACGCTCTGTCGTCAGGTCGTTAGGCTGTTTAATACTTTAGTCCAGTCGCTTTTTGTTGGAGAACCAAAAGAAAAAATTAGAACGTCTGACTCATGATTGAATAAGAGCATATTTTGCCATGCTAGCTAGCGGTACAGTACTTGAAATAGTCAATTTCAGTTCTCTAACAGCCATTAAATAAACCTTGTATTCCTTCTGCATGGTCATTATTGTAACAGTGAATAAACAGTAATGTTCGAAGTGGTGTACTGGTTATTGAAGAGTATGTTATCACTTGGGCTGCTGCCAGCCTTTTAGATGTCATATGGCACTCCTTGCCCCCCCCCCCCTTCTTATTCTACACAGTCTAATTACGTAAGCGTGGACGTGGTGAAAAAAGTGATGTTAGAGAGATGTTGCAATATTCGAGTCACAGTTGCGTAAAAACTTGATGTATCGTTCCAAAATTTTGTCAAAGTGGGGCCCCTCGACATTTTCCGTCAGAGAAAATGCAGTTTGCTGGATTCTCCGCGGCCTCATGCATGCCTTGGGGATATTTTGTGGCCGTTTTGTCAAATTACGTATTCGCTTACGCCTGGGGTCAAAGGTCAATTCGAAAACGTCCGGCAGTCCGCAAGAGTCATTTAAGTTGACGGACACTTTTGTCGTTAGATGCTGCACGGCCACCTACCTACCGGTCAGCAGTGAAGTCGTTATCTCCGTTGAACGGTTGAAGCAATGCCTGTGAAGAGAAAACATCGCACATCACATCAAAATAATATTATTACAGTCTTCTCATTACACAGCAACTAAAAGAATCGATAAAGACAGCTTTTGGGAATACTGGCTAATCTAAAGACTTAACTTTAAACCTTCAAAGGAATGCTCACTGCAGCGTGTCGCCGTGCATGCCCAGCAATACGTGTTTCATTTATATTGTTTCATCCTTTTCTCGAACTATGTGGAGAGAGATAGAGACAGCGGAGGGGGGGGGGGGGGGGGAGTGGAAAGGAAAAAAAAGGAAGAAAAACTGAAATTTTGAAACAAATATTGTTGACTGGTAGCCGGGGCCTCCGAATGCTTTAGAGTAAATCAATGACGAGAGAGTTAGTTTCGTTACTAGTATTGATTAATTCCTACTTTAACCAAGCCACGGGATATTTAAAGCCAACTAAGAGGGTTGTTTTGATCAGTGGGCAGATTCCCGAACGCTCTGCGCGTACTTAATCATCCTCATTGTAGCCATTTCGTATTAGACGAAGCTTAAAACGAGGTTTTCACCTAAAATACCGGGACGAAAAATGGCGCCAGTGAAACTTAGAGAATCCTTGGCCTACTTTCTTCGGCAAAACAGAATGTGGCTGGGGAATAAGCGATGGCGATATATTGTATCAGGCACTCTTTACCTCATACGTGAAGAGCAAATCCAAGAAGTGCAAACAGCGAGCGGGAGAGGCACATGTAAATACATGCAGAGAGAGAGTCTAACAGTATAGGCCTGTACTTTAGGATATGTATGTGCTGGACGACACTGTAGCATTGCTTGACTATCTTCATACGTCACTTTTAAGGTTGAAAAGACTAAAAGGTTAAAATATGTATTGAAAAGGTTGATATTCAGTTTGCAACATATATATATATATATATATATATATATATATATATATATATATATATATATATATATTGTCAAACTGAATACCGTATATCATGGCAGTTTGTCGTATCTACTGTGGATGAATCACGTTATTAGTGCATTATTCGGAAATTCACATCGAGAATAATAGGACAGGATATTGAACGATGAAGAGATGAAGATGGTGAAGTTGAGCATGAATTGTCACGGAATGGCGATCGAACAGACATGTCTACAAAAGTAGAAGATGGATAAAATGGGGGGGGGGGGGGAATATTGTTTAAGGCTTAGCTTAAAAGTGATTTCTCCTCCAGATTCCTTCAAATAAACAATGTACACAAGTACATCTTGAGATGAAAGCGACATTTTTAGAAGGCGTGTGAGCTTCCCTTCGATATATATCCCTACATGTGTGTAGGAGCGTTTCACATTTGTGAAAATGTACGTTGATTGTACTTAGTGCTTTCTACCTTTTTAAAATTATCACAACAATGCGCCTTTCATTTTTGTCAACAATGATTGAGAATGGGGTTGCATGTACAGGGTTACGTGAAGTTTGAAATCTGTGGATGTCCTCGCATTCAACGAGGTAACTTCAAAAATCCGTATTCCCTTTTAATCGGTCTCGTCTTGGATATTAAGCGTACATTTTGCAAGGTGTTTGAATTGTCAACTGACGATGTCGCTTACAACACAAGTATCAATACGGAGAGACTTCAAGGCCTTAGCAAGGCGTTAACAAAGTCCAATAAACCACCTCGTTTATTGTGATAGGCCGGTAGATTAATAATAATGGTCAATTGCGTTTCGAAATTAATTTGGTGTACTACGGAGGGGGGGGGGGGGGGGATTCCATAATAATTTTGTATGCTGACGGTCTGAAAAGTGCATTCATTTCCTATGAGAGGAATGGTTGTTAACATGCATCAATTTACGGTTAACGTGAATAGAACGGTGCTAACCAAATGTAGAGTTTAAAGTGCGCCCTCTTAAATTCAATGCGCATGCATCTTCTCACCAACGGAAGCAGAATGCACCTCAAGTGGGCCGTCATAAAGCAACACGAAAGCTTTCCTTTAATGCTACACAAAGCTACAAACTGCTACTACCTGACAAGGGAAGCCAGTGACAGTTGCTCCGAATTGCAATGAATAGACCGTTGTTGTGGGTTATCAGCCCCCCCCCCCCCCCATGGTCTCGAGCCTTCTTAAGGCTTCTGTGTGTTATTATGTAACTGCTTTTATGACTTCCCTGGAGAGTAAATTATTATGATAAGTGGTAAATTTATAATCTCAATATTATTACAACTCATGAAAAGTCTAATTTCAGTCTTCTGAAGCTTCACTAGAAGCAAAACATTTCGTTAAAATGAACTGAACTCCTTTTGAATCTATCAATATCCCTGTACAAGAAGTGTAGATACTAGTAAGCAACACTTTGACAAATTGAACAGCTCATGAATTAATATACAATAAAACTTTTTTGACATGTCCGGGCATGGTGAACATCCTTCATGCTACAAGGGAATCAAGGGCACACTTCATTCCTTGATTGTGATAGTTATGCAGTTAGATCGGTGTGTGTGTGCGTATGTGTGTGTGACTGTGTGTCCTTGACACTGAGGTACACTCTCACTCAAAAGGGGAAAGTCGGATGGAAGTCAAACTTGGTATGTAGATCCGCCATATTGAGAAGTGTGCCATTCTGGGTGGGGTGGTCAAAGGTCGTCTGAGGATACTGGGGGCAACAATTTGTGTGTCTGTGACACTCGTTTGGGTATGCTGTAACTCAACAGTGAGCGACGGATGAAAGTCAAACATGATGTGTAGGTCTGCCATATTAAGGTGTGCCTATGGTTTTTGGTGGAGGTCAAATGTCATCTGGGGGCACTGGGGGGAAAAACTCTGAAAACCTTTGTAACATGATATCTCAAGTTATAAGTCTTGGGCAAATTTTATACTTGGTGTATGGATGCAATATGGTAGTGGTGTCTTTGAATTTTTCAAGATTTTGGAATCCAAGGTACAAAAGGGCCTTATGGACCATTTTATAAAATCATTCAAAATGTCTCTTCTCGCACAAATTGGGTGGTATTAAATTTAAATTGTGTCACATTACCACTTTGGTAGAGGTTCCTTCATGTTGTACAGGATTAGTGGTCCCATATAGGCCATGTGGTCCATTTTATGAAATCATGCAAAATGTTTCTTTTCTGCATAGGCTCATTTTACAATGTGAAAGGTTTGTAAAATTTGCATCGTGGTAGTGGAACCCTTTGCAATGTTCAACAGTTGTGGGTCCAAGTTTGAAATGGGCCATATGGGCCATAAATTATTACAAAGCACATTGTGCAAAGCGTTAGGTTTTTCTACAAATTATGTTACAAAGTTGGCAGTTTTTCATATTAGTTCTATGGTAGTCAAAGCTCATTATCTATAGCATGCTGCTGAATGGGTATTATTTAATCATTAAAATAGGTAATTCCTCTCACAAGTTGGTTTATCAGTATTCGGATATATTGTTTATATTTGGAATAAGGAAGCCACCTGTGTTCTTATCATTCACCTTCCTCCTCTGGGGTCAGTCAGCTCAGAGAGGCAGCTTGCTATTTAAAAATTAGCTCCCTGTTTGAAGATGTAGGTCAAAAGAGGGGAAAACGGTTCCATTTGATGGTCATTAACGTTCCTCATGGGTTTCTGCAATAGCCAGCATTCCTTTTTTTTCAGCAGTTTGATAAAGGACATTGCATGCTGCCATCTCGTTCAGATAAGTACCCTACTGTGGTAGTGGAGTACATTTGGGATGTGATCAATTGGGGATTATCCATAGTTAATACTAAAGGACTATTGTTAAGATAATCACGCAAGGAACCACAGAGCCCATCGGGGTCTTGTCTTCGTTAGAAACACCTTTCCGAAAAAAAAAAAAAAAATACCTGAATTCTCCAGCAAACAGGTACCAATAAATTAAGTGGATCCTCTAAATTACTCCGTTATAGCCTGCAATCCATTTTCAACTGAAGTGACATTCAGCGATTTCGACCGTCGTCCAAGAATCTAGGTTCAGCAGGTATAGAGGTTACCTGTTCATTTATGCACGCAAGACTGGGGAGCCTACACTTGCATACAGCATACACGTAATTCATTTCGCTTTATTGTGATAGGATGATTACCTTCCTCGTTCTTGATTTCTTTCACAGGAGCTCAAGAGTACACTCCTTTAACCGAACAAGCCGAGGAAACCGTAGAGAAAAATCTCTTCCGTGTCAAAGGTCACAACTTCCAACTCCACAGTTTCAAGCAACCTACATATTGCGCACTATGTAGAAAATTTCTATGGTAAGATACTTTTGCAAATGTAACAGTTAAAATATCCTCTTGTTTTGACAGGTTCCTCGGCAACTATATGGAACCGGTGGCACTTAGTTATAAAATGTACAATTTTTGAAGGTTGCAAGTGCCTTTCACTTTTCCATGTTTCAGCCAGAGTAGTGTCAAGTCGTACAACTTAATGAGTACAGTATAAGTAGTGGCGACAGAGTTACGGTAGGACTCAAAGGTGAGATGACGACACCAACAGTCAATCTACGAGATTAAAACTGCATGATTGGGAGTAGATAATTTTCGGAAGAGTAAACTAGAAACGACTTGTAGCAGTCAATTCTCTGTCGAGTTACGTGTCCCTCTGTGCAGCGGCAATGAAAGCAAATTTCAGTTTAACCCAGCTGGGATATCATTACATTTGAGAAGCTTTTATTGTGATTAAAGTATAAATAAATAGACCAGTATGAGTCTCTTGCCCGACTGGAATCTCGAATGAAGAATAAGAGATAGTATGTCCATTGATAATAACATGTCACAAGCACTATACCAGCAAAGATATACTGCACATTATGATCGTATCTCTATATCCTTGTTTCATATCCCTGGCTGAAATTCTTTGCATGTGAAAGTTACTTCAGTGACTCGAGACTTTGGGCGTTACCACCCTTTGTGCGGGTTTAATGCCGGGGGGTGGGATGAGGGAGGGATCTAATTCCAGGTTTATCCTCTCGTAACAACAATGCCTAAGTAATTAAACTTGCACTGTCACTGCCCTTAAAGGCCCACAAACGTTTAACTATCCCATATGTGGCCTTAGTGCCTGATGAGTTAATGTTTACCAAAGGGAAGGAGAACCCCTTCACCTAGGATCCTCCTCCCCCTTCTTCCCCAGAGGCTGAAATCCAAATCGCACTTTCTACTACAGATAACAGATAGTTTGCTGGCAAATATCATCCTAATACTAACCTATGTACTTGTCTTTGCAAAGGCAGAATGGCAATTAGGACGGTACCACACCAAGGATGCATAGTGGGGGGGGGGGGGGTAAACTAAAGGGAGATGCTCAGATTTACAATAACAATAGCTCTTTACAAATATTAATCTGGCCAGACAAAGACGCAGTGAATGAGCTCCCAATGGATATCACCAGCAAATACGATGACATTACGCTATCAACGTACACGTATCCTTTCAAATTAAACAGTATACCAGAAATGAAGTTGCCAGCCCGTATGTAAGGTTCCATACAAAACTTCAGTCATTTAACTCCTGGAACTCTAAAAACAATAGGTCTTGGTGGTGGAATTGTCCTGAAGAAAAAAAATTCTTTGTTTCCTTCTTTACTGAATCGGGAATTCTCAGAAAGAGAAATGCCCTGAAGCAGGGAGTTGCTTGACAACTCCCTGGCTCAAGCGAGACGGTTGCGTTAATTTATCCACGTCTTAAAGTGACGATATATATATTTTTTTCGTCCTTAAGAAATTGCACGAAACAAAAAAAAGGGAAAATTAAAAAGCGAAATGCACATCCCTTACTGGCAAATGTTGGATGATCTTAAGTACACTACAGAAAAATCATTGTCAAAATATTGATTCTTGTCCCAAATTTCATACTGCTGTCGTAAGTTATACACCTTTGCTTTGTAATACTTTTTTTTTGCACCCAGTGTCTGTACTGTCCCATAAAAACGGGTTCGGCATTCGAATGAAACCCAAAGTATTCCAGATCGAACCCACTGAATGACACTTTTTTTTCTTTCCAGGAGCGTCTTACTCATGAATTCATGTTTATTCTATGTTCGTACGTGAGAGATTTTTCGTCTTCTGTGTAAACACGTATAGGCCTACGCACCAAAAAAAAAAATTCATAGTAACAGAAATATGGATGTAAAATAGCTCCCCACGTGGTGATATGTTTAGATATTGCATCATTACTAAAAACACTGAAAATTCATTGCGGTGTTTACGACCTTATGGAGGTTAAGGTGACTCATAGGAGTAACCCTTTACGAAAAGATCGTTTCCATGGTAACAACTGGCCTGGGGAAAATTCGTACAAACTGTGTATAGCACAAACATAGAAGTAACAAATTACTCTGGATGTGATAGAATGTGGTGAACAACGACAAATGTAGAACGCAGTTTGTTCCTTGCAATAATAGGCAAAGTTCATCTTTCTTCACCCCTTGTACGTGGGTGGAGGGCTTTCCTAACCCCTT
Organism: Stichopus chloronotus; assembly: GCA_021234535.1. Taxonomy (NCBI): domain Eukaryota; kingdom Metazoa; phylum Echinodermata; class Holothuroidea; order Aspidochirotida; family Stichopodidae; genus Stichopus; species Stichopus chloronotus. The sequence continues at coordinate 33,230,783 of CM037829.1, read as the reverse complement.
TCCTGGAAGGTGTTGTTCGGTGGAGGATTATCATGTGCACCTACAACGCTGCAGCTGAAACGCTATATTTGCATTTACATCTCAGTTGTACAGTTCTGTCCTTCGGTGTCACCTCACATCCGAGGGGATTTGTGCTCTTTTGGGAATGTGAATAAACTTTATATACTAACATAAATCCTGTTCCATCGCTTCCACATTGCCATCGTCTCGTTGTGTGCGATTACTGCAAAGACCAAAATCGTACAAATTATATTCCATAATTGCTCAAAGAATATTCCAGCGTTTCGTATACGGTCACGTTTTTGGTCACAATGTTACTCGTTTTTTCTCTTTACTGTCACCCTAGAGGGTCACTTTTCTTTTCTCACTCGCCGAGGCATTCAATGTGGCATTTGTCAATGTCTGCAAGGAAGACGGGAAGTTTTTTTTTTCGGACATATGGGAACCCCGGGGAAAACATTCTTTTCTCTTTGAATAACAAAAAAAAAATTCTGCGAATCTTTAAGGGCTAAAATTTGAGGGCGAACATTAAATGTCATTTAGAACTCATCAACACCAGAGGCCATTTCTTCATCTGAGTATAAGGAGTCCGTTATTCAGGTTTGAATGGAACTATTGTGCAGTTCAACGATGAATCACATCTAAAGTTTTAGTCGGATTGACTGAAATGAATCGGTTCATTTGAATATGTGTATAGTTTGTGAGAAAGACCTCACAAAGCAATACTTGCAGTTTTTGTCCAAAACAAGCATAACTTGAATCACGCCAATCACAAAATTGATCGACAGAAACTGAAATTCACAAAACAGCACCACGTATGGGGGGGGGGGTTGTGGGCTATTTGTGTGGATCCCCTTCCCCTGTCCCCCCTCTCTCCACGCATTTCTGTACACAACTCGTGAAGAAACACTGCTTTACATTTGAACAGCATTTTCTGTTAATTACATGAGACTCCACTACGGTCAGGATTTCTGTTGCAAAACCATCTGTTGCCGATAGTAGTAAACTTTACAGAGAGCATCTTCTTGGTTGGTTTGCGGGATCAAGACTACCAGAACCAGAATGGAAACCATGAAATATTAATGTGATGATCATAGATCTTTAAAAGATGATGATCCTTTTCAACCGTTTCATATACTATTGTTATTGATAGATTTACAGGTTTATGGAATACTGGCTGTATATGTAGGTACAGATAGTGATCGACATGCCAGTATAGCTGAAAGCAACGGTCAATTTAGATTTATCAACACAGATAATGTGAAATAAACAGTATTTCATCAGTATTTCAGGACCTGTTTAAGCTTGCTACAAGCAAGCAAATCATGATCGCATTGGATTATCAAGATGTAATCGTCACACGAACCGTCATAAATGTAACTTGGGTAGTCTCGCTACAGATTTTCTACAAGCTGACTTAAAATTTGACGTGATAACAACACTCTCAAGTTAGCAATACACGTTCGTTGTTGCAGAGATGTTCGGTAACGTGATCTTTTTTTTTCTCTGAATATCCCCGTCGGTTATCTTCCTTGAACTTTATTTTTTTTTTATTTAAATAAAAATTCGTCTTTCACTTCGAATCGATAATTATTTTTGACAACTAAGCAGCTTTCTGTCGATATATTTTTTTTTTTGATTGACCATTTGACCATGGCCATCTTTGACTGAATATTATTAACCCGAGCGAACGAAAGAGCGACTGGTAAAGAGCCTACGAAGCCAATTGAGATCCACAACCCCCTTCCCAAACAGGCAGCCTCTGAGACTCAAGCGTCCATATCAAAATTAATTTCATAAGTGGACATTAGAAATACGCCAATGGGATTTCGCCGTCCAACGTATCTATGACGTGTGAATAAAACAAAATGCTTGTGTTTTTTCTCTCTCTCTTTTTTCCCTTTTGGGTCTCGGGGCTGCAAGATGGTGAGTTTGTTATCTCTTTACCTGAACAAATACAAACTCTTAACTTCATTAAGATTCTTTGATTGACAATTGCACCGAAAACTAATTTAATTTGAAGGTTTGATGCCGAATCCGAGCACCTTTTAATGAATGTTTTGTTTTCCTCTGTTCTTTTTCTCTTTCTGTTTAGGGGCATTTTCAAGCAAGGACACAGCTGTAAAGGTTTGTGACTATATTGGTATTTACCTTGTCTTGTTGATTGCCTCGAAAAAAGAATCTACTTGACTTTTCCTTATGTTAAATTTCTTGTTTTTAACTTCTTATTATTTTCTTTCTTTTTCTATTTGTTCGCATGTCTAAAAAGAGTTTTGATTCGTGAAAATTCATCAAAACATGACATATTATGGTTTAATAGTTGTGGTTTGATTTGTAATGTTCTGGTGTATTCTTAGTGTTTGTAGCCAGAGGATAAAGGAAACATCAGAACATCACAGAGTATCAAAACTGATGTAGAAACTGTCGCATTGAGAGAAAAAAAAACGTTCGCTAGATGTTAAAAAGAGACCTTTGCTGGTGTTTTCTGCTAGATAGACTTTATTTGCTGTCAATAGTTCGAACAAAAATATAGCTCTGTATAATCTCTTGAAACTTTGCAGTGATTACGCCGCTACTTAAATTTCACGCATAGACTTAGTTTCCATTTGCCTGTGGTATAAAATCTACTCACTCTTCCGCATGCGTCGTACACAGTCCGCCTTCCTCAATACTGTTGTTCCCCCTCCCCTTACACACTCCACCCCATCCCTCCTTCCTTCCCGCACATATACCATCCCCATTAAACTTTCTCTTCCAATAACTTCAAAGAGTATGTTCATGAACACCCGTAGCCAGACTAAACAGTTTTTTTTTTGGGGGGGGGGGGGGTGTGTGCAGGTAGTTTTTCGGCCTGGGTGAGGAACATCCCCCTCCCTCACCTCCCTCAACTCCCTCACCTCCCTCACCTCACTATCAGAACCTAAACATTAAAGGTCGTGTGCCTTGACGTATAGCATCACCTATGTTTACATGTTAACTGAACAGTGACAGCGTGCATATGCAGTGTAGGCCAACTGTTGTTGCTTTTCATAATGTCATTTCCCGCCAAAACTTCGAGGATGTTTTCACTTGTCCATAATAATATTTACAAGAAAGTAACGATCTAACCATAGTAATTCATTATCGTTCGGAGATAGATGTATGCCTGAACTCACCACTGCCTTAATTGTGTGTCAATGTGTCGCAATGCAAAATTGTTCATGCCACATCATGTTCGGCGACCTCTAGGCCAATATCAAGACGGCAGTTGTTGACAATGATGAGCGTTTTCTTTCGAAGTTGACCCTTTTTTTTTTCATATTTTTCACGCACTTTAGAATGCCGAATGGCTGTCCATCGCCGTTGCTATGCAAACGTGTTTGGAAAGTGTCGAAGCAAGGAGGAAAACGACGATAACGAGGTAAAACTATCTAATTAGAAACTCTAAGTGTCGCCTGTGGCGTCCTGTGATTATACACAAGTTATCGGAGTCAATCTTGACCACTAAAGTATCTCAAAAGCAGCGTATTTTAACATGCGGAGCGCTCGCGTGCTCAAAGTTAAGACCTGCCAGTACAGAGACCAAACAAGGCATGAGCAAAAGGCCATCTTACCGGAGAGAGAGAAAAAAAACAAACATTGATCAAGTATCACGAGTCATCGATCAGTGTGTTCTAAACACCAGCACAACCTGGAGATGCGACTTCAGTGTAAACGTGACCTACAATGCCTATTCGCCAGCAGTACCAATTATTTGCCTTATCTTTTGATGTTCAAAACGAATATGTTACTCGCAGCGAAATTTTGAGTTTCTGCTAAAGTATGAACAAAACAATTTCAAACGTAACCGAAATTTGTGACCAAAATGTCTTAAGTTGATGGCGCTTTCATAGTACAATTTTAAAGAGAAAAGGCAACATTCTTTTTGTTTTATAAAAGCATAATTCTTAGATGTTGTAATTAATTGTACTTTCTTTGTCTTTTCTTTGATAATGATTGACTCAAGATTTGTTCGTAAATATGTTGTTGTGGTTACAAATGGGTTGTGTATATTGCCACGGTCATTTGAAAATTCATCTTCTATGGATTACTCAATCCAGAAAACACCAAAATACAGCACAAGGAGAAAGACACATAACAAATTATTACTGTAAAGTTCTGTTAATATAAGTAATGGCTTGAGTGTCTAATGGGTCATGATGTGCCTTAAGTGATCGACTCATGATACGTATTCCCAGTATACACAGTTTACAATTTTGTACTATTTGCTCCTCCAAAGTGATCGACAATCGAAGTGCTTCATTGTGATATTGAATGCAACAATACCCTGCAGATGCAGAAAGCATGTATATGTGGTAGTGTCGTGATTTTGGGGGGTTTGGGCGTTCTACAGTCTTGGTATGACGTATGACTGCCCCAGCGAAGGATGTTTTCGTTGTTGACAACACACTAAAGTTCCAGGTACGGTGGAGAGACGTCAGAACAGAATAATCCAGAGAAGGATTTAACGATTAGAGTTATTTAATGATTTATTTGATGATTTGACTGGCACACACAAATTAATTTGAATTAGTTGACGATGATGATTGAAGAAGAGAAATGAAAGGATGGAGAAACAGTTTACAACGGTGTAACAGGCCTACACAGTACACGAGAGAGACAGACGTTTACAGTTTGACATCCAGATAGCCAGTGCGGGCCTTGTGGCTGACCCTTCGCTTCGTGGCTTCCCGGGGTTGGATGGTCACGAGGTCTACCTGACAACGTTGACCAATCATAGAACAACGATTGTCCATGACGACATATGCTAATGGTCGCTAACCGTGATCTAACAATCAGCAAAGTGTTGCGAAATCTTTCTAAGAACACGGTCTACGTTTTCTATTCTTAATGTATTGCCTTGCCTTATCTGTCTGAGGGGAATAAAGAAAAGGTTAATAAACTCTAGTAAACATCGGAAGACTGAACTTTGTACGACCCTTTTTTTAGTACGGTGGCATAGAATGACCATCTCTATACAACAGTAGGCTCCATGGATGACTACCTGAGGAGTAGAGATATTACAACGTTAGGCTTTCTCTAGGGAGACACAAATTCTGGGGATTTACAGTGACTTTTAGAAGCCGAGAGACTAATATCTTTACACACTTTGTCAAATAATTAGTGGCAAATCTTCCTTTCCCCAAATTTTCAGGGAAAATATACAAATATACCAGGTCACCGCTTTTTAGAGTTTCTCCGTTGCCCATGTCGAGAATTTATTTCGCCAGTTGAGACTAGATGTACCGACACAGTACTTAAACTTTACAGTAAACAACACACGTTGTGATTCTGAAGTGGCACAATGACATCACTTTTGAAGCGCCCTCGTTTTGGCAAAGCTGGGAAATGAGTGTACACAGTATCAGGAAAACGACAAGAAAATGGAAAGTTTTTCGGGAATGGTAGATTTTCTTAGCTATTTTACAGATGATGTGTGAATATATGTCTCAACTGTGATTTCATTGTACAACCCCAGGGTTTGTGTTTTCTTCAAAGACCATTATTTACGCAAACATTGTGTCTCCCAGAAACCTGTCGTTGATTTTACGTACGACATACGTAGTTGAAAATACGGGACCATGCACTTCAGACATAATCAACGCCTCCATTGTGTCAACTGTCAGCTTGGACATTATATGTCCATACTTCTGACTGCTTTACTTTGGCCTAAAAGGAAAGTCGGGATGTCTTAATATTTACAAGAACAGAATGTCAGTTCTCCTCGTTGAAATATCGAAACTGTTATCTGACTAGTTTGTCATTCAGCCGGTGTTGAAGAGATTGGATATCAAGAACTACATCATTTGTGTAAAGATGCACGTACTGCTTGGATGACTTTTACAGGAGATTTTTCAGTACGTTTGCAAAAGCGTGAGAGTGTTGTATGAACTGATGTTTAGTGACATACAGGGAGTGCTTTCAAAAGCGCGTTTCTATGGGAGGGTAACACTGGCAAAGAATGTTAGTATAGGCTATTGTTACACTCTACAAGTTTTCGATAGAATGTACATTCTGTCAAATTGACATAAAGGTGTCGTTTACAGAAGCATCATTGTGATTGGCCTAAACCTAATCTTCTTTTATAAACTATGAATTGATTGGTGCCTAACATTCTGTGGCACCATCGTAGTGGTAGGTTCACACTACAATATTTCTGTTTGAAGTTATTCCTCTAACCTTGCCATTGTCTCTAAGACTCATGGCACAATTGTTCCCTATTGTATTCGAAAGTTCACTGTATAAATATTTGTCTTTATCTATTGATGTCATGGTATATCAGACCTTGACATTTTCACACGTAGGCCTACAACCATTCACATATACTTCTTTATGTGACTGATAGGTCATATCAGCCAATTTGGTACACCATGTAGTTGTTGATGATCAAACAGCGGGGACTGTGCAACTATGCGACTGAACAAAGACACGTCCATTCTAATCCAGAGTCGTAGGTCTGTTCTCATAACTCACAGCACGTCATTATATCAAGTTCTCCAACCACCCACCACCACCCTCCCCAAACACACACCACATCCTTCCGGCCCGCCTGGGAATGTATAGCTATAGTTACACAGATATGCAAGGTAAAAATGGCGGTTAGCATTTTTCGAATTAACGAAAAACTGGTAAGCTAACAAAAGCGACAACCATAAACATTTTCTTTTTCAGTTGTGCTAATTCATAAAGACATCGTTCGCCTTCGTCATTCTATGAACACGAATTAGCAGCTTTTTCAGTCTCTGTTCACTGACGTAATAATTTCAAACGCTTGTATTTTCCTCCTTTAAAATAGAGGGCTTTTCTATACTGATATTCAATAACAAATATCATATGTTGACCTCACGAACTAATATGTATATTGTAGTTCATCTGGGCGTTAATGAAGTGCGTTAATTGTAGATACTTATTGATCCACCGTCCATTGCCTCACTTCCGGTTAGTCAAGTAAACGAAAGCAGTTTGAGTAAAATATAATCATAATAGACAAAGAGAATATGAATGGAAACCAAATCAGAAACGTATCAATTAGCCCAGAACTGTCTCGGAGCTGTCACCGTCTAAATGTGAGACATGCGTGTGTTTGAGATTTAAACAAACATCAAGAAACAAAATTGTTTGTTTCCTTCCTTATAGGTTACTTTCAATGGCACCTTCACGTTGATGTTCGGCTCTGTAATTGCTGATAGGTAGCCTACAATCACGTCTTAATTCAAGTTAATGTACTTCTACCATTAATGATCGGTAACCTGCAATCACACCTTCACATTGATGTACTCCTATCATTGCTGATAGGTAGCCCACAATAATATCTTAATTCAGGTTGATGTACTTCTATCATTACTGATAGGCAGACTATAATCACAACTTCACATTGATATACTTTTATCATTGCTTTTGATCATTGCTTTTATGATTACTTTTATCATAGGCAGTTTCAATCACACCCTAACTTTGATGTACTTCTGCCATTGCTGATAGGTAAAGTTATCACCCTCAGACTGGTGTAGCCTTATTTTACCATTGGCAATAGGTAGACTGCTACCACAATTTCCCATTAATGTACGTTGCTTTCCCACCCATATAAAGTTCAAACCACGTACTGAATACGTTCATTTTGCCTTGTTTTGTGAAAGGTGCATCTTTCTTTACTCAAAAGTACTAGAGAAATAACTGGATAAATTTGTCAATTTACATTGCTAATATAGGTTTATTCTGCGATTGCAGTTACTTTTTAATGGAAGAAGATATAACGCAGAGACAAGCTAAGTACCCTAGGTGCCCCAAATTATTGGTCAATCAGACTGACGTAACCACTGCAATAAATATGAAACTCTTTTCGAGAGGAAGTTCACTTTGAGTTCTTTGTGCGGTTATTTCGAACGGGAGTCAGTTCATTTACTTTGTTTGTTCTCCTTTTTCTTTTCTTTTTGCACTTTCAGAACGAAATTGACGGCGATCCATCAAAGCCTCATACGTTTGAAGTTTACTCCTTCAAGACTCCTACATTTTGCGATCACTGTGGTTCATTGCTTTATGGATGTTGCTCGCAAGGCCTGAAATGCAAAGGTACATGGCAGTTTCAATACGAACCACATTACGTAGCAACGCCAGTCATTTTTTTTTTTCTGATTTTCAACATGAGAGTAGTAAGGATAATCAAGAACCATTCATGAAGCAGATGACAGGAGTACGTTTAATCAATATTCGATACATAATTGAATCGGCGTAAATGAGGATAGTAAGTCAAAAAGAAAGACTTGACATGAATCAAATTTCAGTCTTTTTCGAATTATCGGTAAAGAGCCATTTTGCAAGGATATGAGTAAAAACAAACTTAAAATATTATTCAAAATTTCCCTCGTTTCACCGAAAACATAGATTAAATTCAATTTTTTCTCAGCTTTGCTTCCCGATCTTTGCGTGTATAGAGGAGAAGTCAGCAGAAAGTTATTTAAGTCTTTCATGTAACTATCTATCCTCCTTTAAAAGAAATGCTGATAGGCGGATGGGGGGGGGGGGGTACTTGTCGTATTTTAATCCCACGTGCCTTTCAGTTGGCTCTGGCAGGAATGTCAAAATCTGCTAAATTGATCCCCAGCTTTTAAACTATCACACTAAAATGTCTTGTGTCTCACATGATGTTGGACATGCACAGTAAGATAAAAGTACCAAGTAGTAATTTGTAAGTGTTGTACAATAACAATGTAACACATACTAAGGGTTTCAGTACGACGTCACGTAACTTTTTCTCCCACACTTTGATTTTCTCTGTGTTTTTTTTACTCATGACAACTCGACTGTAATGAAAATCAGTTATGTTGTGTCGGAGAATAAAAATAGGTGAATCATTAGTAAATGAAGCAAACTGACAGCAGAGGTTATCTTATGGTAGCATAGCTTAGAACAAAGCGACTTATGTTGGTCATAACTCAGTGTACTATTTGAGTTTCTAATTTGGTCAATTTGCAGTTTTCTGTGAGCTTGGTATCTACCAAATGAATTATCTTAGAAATAAGCAAAATGAACCAAACTGTTCAGACTGACTTTTAATCGTTTTGCATAAGACCATGTATCAATACAAATTACTTTCAGTCAATATACTGCGCAGAATAAACTGTTACTATAGCAACAGGACCAGTATCAATGGAGTTACACGTACTTAGGCCCAGTAGATATTCATGAAGTTGGCAGATGTGATTTGACTGAGAACTTAAATACAAGGGATTACTACTACGCGTATCCATTTACTTGTTATATGTTGCAGCGGCGAGAAACGTGATCTTTGATTTCTTTCCTAACAGATTCCTGGATTGCCTTTTCTTTCCCGTTCCAGTAACTTGAAACGAGACCCCTATTTTATTACTTTCCATGTACCGATTAAGAAACCTCATTGAGAAACAAATCTCACACATTTGAGATCGTGCATGGCGTTTTTACAATTTTGACGCTTTCAACGTCTATGTTTGGATCAATTCAAGCCTAAGGTTATAAATGGCTCAAGTGTGTCTGCAGTAGGATAACATGAGATCGTCTGAAGCTAATCGCGGGACAGTTTGAAGTAGTATTACTTAAATTTTGTCGCCGTTAGTTCTTCAGAATTTTATCAGTTTTTTTATTCTAAACACTTAAGCTCTCCTTCCTGCGTTACACTGTCAGATTGACGTATTTACATATTGCGGAGAGCAAGATTAGTTTCTTGGTCCATATCTTTGACAGAAAGACAAGCCCATAGGTCGATATACACAACTTATTTCCGTATTCATTAACTGTAGAGACGTGGCAGTGCAGGGATAACCATCATGTCATAAAATCATTGTGAGTTACCAAGACTTAATATCAACAGCTTTTACTCTTTTTGAAGAAGTAGACTGATGGAGAGGTCGAAGTAATTCTGGTACGTGCAGGTTTATTTATGCGCACGCACACAAGTTCGCTTGCAAGCTTAAAGTACACGCGACGGAGCGCAACTGATGAGCGATTTAGATGGGGTGAATGGCTTTGTGTGCACACTTAGGTCGGATCGATTTCCGTTCGTGGGCATTAATGTTAATATCATATCAAGGTTTATTCTAAACTTGACTTAACCTATAGTGACTTAACCAAAACTAAGTTGAAAGAATTCACACGCAAGCCGTTCATGTGTCTTTTTTTTTTGGGGGGGGGGGGAGGGGGAGTTAAAATGTCCTGTATAGACTTACTGAATGATTGAATTGATTAAAAAAAATTATTAAATATATGGAAAGATAAACCGATACAGAAGGCCGATATATGTATAAACCTATTGGGAAAAGAGATGAAGATGAACCTTTGACCCATCCTCCCAAACTATGTATCACATCAAATTATATCATGTCTTTTTTTAAAGCTCCATGTTTAAACTGAAAGAGCCTATGTGGCTTGCATTATGAAGGAATGGCGAAACAACAACAATTCATTGCATTCTTTGCAGTATGAAAACACTCAGTTCCGGCACTAAGGGATCGTGAGGCATTTTACCCATTCAGAACATCCCCCAGTTCCCCCACTCATCTGAATTGACCTGACAAATGCAAACATGTATATATCTAGTCCCTGTTTTTTTGATAATTTTCCGTTTACCTCTCTGTTCTAGGAAGTCCACGAGGCCAAAATTATTTTAGAATATTACAAGATTAACTCAAACAATGGACTTCTTGTTCCACAGTTAAGTCAAGCGTTTGCCTTCACTCCATCTTTTTTTTTCTTACTATTTTTACTTGCCTCATACTGACAAAATCTTCGTCTTTTTACGTAAGATATAAACTATAGTATTAGCAATTATTTGGAGACTGGTTTTTCTTTTGCAAGATCAACACTATAGTAATTTAATATTATAAAATATTTTGAACTCTGTTGTAACTTTTTCTTTTGTCATTTTTTTTTTACAGAATGTAAGTCGAATGTTCATCATAGATGCAAAGCCAGGACGACTCATGTTTGTGGGATTGACCAGAAAGCTGAAATAATGGTAATTTGAGTTGTAAATTAATTAGCGGTAGAACAATGCATGCTAACGGAATTCAATTAACTTGAAGAGGGTCGCCTTTGTGTACTCATCGAGGGCAATTTCGCTTCAAAAAACATTTTCTTTAATTTTTTCTTTCGAAAATTCCTTTCCGAAGGCAAGCACGGAATCTATGCGATGGTGATTTTGGTTCGGTGAATGTGTGTGCGTTTGTTTGTGTTTGTGTGTATGCGTGTGTGTAACAACAAACTCGTTCTCCCTCTAGTTTTTGAAGGGAAGGTGCGAAATAGGTAAAAGTTGGTGTGTGGGTAGAACAAATAAAAATCTCGGCTGGTATTGTTTTTTGTGTGGGTAAAAGGTCGTATGAGGTCACCAGCAGCCAGTATGTAGACAAAGTATGTTTACAGTATCTCATGAACTACATGTGTCATGACCTTCAAACTTGGAAGGTATGCATTCCCTTTTGATAAAATGACATATTGTGATGGTTTTCTTGGAAGTCAAAGGTCATATGGAGTCATCAGAGGCCATGATGTGAAAAGCTTGTGAACATTCGTTAACGCTCTACTAGCTTTTGAAGGAAAGGTGCAAGACAGATGAAGGTTGGTGTGTGGGGAGGAGATGTGAAAATTTCGGCTGGGATTGCTTTTGATGCAGGTCAAAGGTCATCTGTGGTCACCAGTTCGCAGAATGCAGACAACAGATTTTGCAGTATCTCTGGAACCACATGTTGCAAGAACTTCAAACTTGAAGTGTGTGTCCTTCCTTCTACTCTAAATTGATGAGATTGTGAAAGGTTTTTTTGAGGTCAAAGGTCAATGAGGGTATCAGAGGTCGTACAGTGAAAAGCTTGTGAACACACTTGTTTCAAAGGGGAAGTAACAATGCACTTTACAGGTGGTGTTAAGGTGCAGTACACAAAGACCTTTGTTGGGATTTGGTTTTGGTGTAAATTGAAGATTATTGGGTCACCAAGAGGTGCAAAATGTTAGCTCTCAACTTTTACTTGTTTCTCTTCTTGTGTCTTTTCTCTTCTTGGGTTAAACAAACGTTGGTTACGGCCCACTCATGACGATATACATGTTCGGCGTTCTTAATTTTGGCATCTCCTTGTTATCGATATGCCTCCCTCCATTGAGTTCCATTCTCTGTTTGCGCCTCTTATAGAAACTGAAAGACAAAGAGGTCCCTGCCGACAAGGATGACGACGATCAAGAAGAACCGAAGAAAAAAGATGGCGAGGAAGCAGAGAACACAAAGGAAGACGACGGAGAGGGGAAGGAAGAACAAGCAAAAGGGGAAGAAGGTAAAGATGAAGCGAAAGCTGACGAGAAGCAGGAAGAGGAAAAAAACGACGAGGGCAAGGGAAAGGAGGAAAAAGAAGATGCAGAGAGTAAGGAGGAGGCAGTGGCGGTGAAATCTGGAGAAGAAAACGTGGAAAAGAAAGAAGATGAGAAACCTGCAGCTGCTGAAGAGGATGAAACAAAAGCCGAGGAAGAAGAAGAAAAAAAGGAAGAGGAAGCTGAGGATGAAGGAGGCGATGAAGATGCCGAAGAATGATGAGAATGTGACATGTAACGAATCGAGAGATTTATTTTTAAAGGAAAACGAGGTATTTTATTCGAAACGACATAAACTCTCTTACAGAATAATTCACGCTGTATTTAACATTACAACAACACCATCCCCGACTCTTTCCCTCCGGTCCCGATTTAAGTCCTCGCACTCGTATCGAGCAATGCCCAACGTTTACCACAGATGTAGCAACAACGACAAGAGAGCCAGCGTAATACAGGGGGGGGGGGGGCAGACGTCTACCTGTTGGTGTGGCGCTTCCTCCTGTAGTGAAACGTAGGCCTATGTGCGTTTTACATTTCTTTCTGTCAAGTTTTCATGCTTAAATGACCCAAGTGACTTGTGATTGTTCTAAGTAACTGTAACCCCCCCTCCCCCTCAAACAAAACAAAATGTAGGTCGAGAGTCACAGCATCTTCGAAGCTTCGGAGAACTTGCATCGTGTCCTCTTTAAAATAGGATGTCCTCTTTAAAATAGCATTGGTTCCATTTTAGAAAACAAAATTTGCTGTTCTCGTCTTGTGGTCGGTAACCATGGGCTACCATTATCTACCTCCAAATGTTTCATGAATGTAACAGCCAGTTGTTTCTGCCGGCTGGATGAGCGTGGAGCCGAAGTTACAAGTGCTTTTAAGTTTACTAGGAGCGATTGCACTGACAACGAACCCCTTGTGTTTCTATGGCATGTTAACATGTACGTTATACGAGTTCAGTATTCTATTAATACGATTTCACCATTGTATCTGGCATAAGCGAAATGCGGGAAGTCACCGTGGCAGTTGAGACAAAGGATTATTTTGGCTTAAAAATATGCATAAAGTTATTTTTCTCTTGATCATGCACAAAAGTATGCAAATTTTGAAGTGAACAAATGTACAAATTTCTTCTGCCATGATGGCTCACTTCATTTCATTGAGTTAAAACTAGATGCAGAAACAAAACTCCAACATCAAACTATGAATGAAACAATATGGCCAGGATAATAAGTGTAGATCATCGATTACTGTTAGTACTTTCTCTTCCATGACTTATGTTTATCAGATTGTCTCCTGTGCGCATCGTCCCTTAATTTCATGTCTACTTGGTTTATGAGACTACACCGATTGCGAAGTGGGTTTCCTAGCGCCATGCACGCCGGAGTTTAGATAATTACATCATAATGGCCGCGCCCTTCATATACAAGCATGGTGTTAGAAACTCTGTGGGGCGCTAAGTTTGAACATACCATGTTGCCCATTAGAAGTTCATTTCAAAACGTCAAGAATATGAATGAAAATGGTTTGAAATGGCTTAAATAAGTCAGAAGACATGTTCCTTAACTGGAGGTCTCCTTTAAGTGTCATCGCTATTTCGGTTCGGTACAAATGCCAAGGTAGTTTTGGTGTGGTAGCCATTTTCAGTGTGATTTTTACCGTTCTTTTATCTCAGCACCTTGTAAAGGTTTTCACCTCGAGGAAACACTTGGTGTTCGGATTCGAACCTCGATATTGTTTTAATATCAAAATGGCTTCTGTGAAGAGCCAGCCTAGAAAATGCCGATAAGTTTGAAGTGCAGTAAAGTCTTACAATAAAGAAATGCACTGACTTGAATATCCGTAATGACCTTTGCCAGCAGAGCTACTAATGATGAAGAATCAACAAAATGTTTTGATTTTTTTTTTCTGAAATTGTAAATATTTCAGTGACTTTTAACTCAAGCATGAGCAACTTGCGAGCAACTTTTTTTCAGTTTTTTTTCCGTATGAAAATACAAGCCTTGTGATAAGATATAAGAATACCAAAACCAAAAAATAAAACCAAACAACAAAACCAAATACAGCGAAATGGTGTAAAATCGCCACCTTGAGATAAATCGGTTACCTATCTATCACTGCGAAAGGAGAAAATTCTGTCCTTTAAGACATTACATTGATCTCAGCGGGTAAACACGTTGTGATAGGCCGACTAAAGTCACGGCATCATAGAGAATGTACGATGCCAATTTACAGGCCTACTGCAAACGATTCCACCATGCAAAGAAAAAAAGAAAGTTAGATAGATACAGGATTGCTTTATGTACAGTTATCGTGCAGACAAGTGCCCGTAGCATTAAATTTCGCAGCCAGTAAGAGAAATTTGAAGGTCGTTGGTAATATATGAACACATTGTGATTTACATGTAGTTTATGTGCGAGTTTATATTTCGATATTATCTACGTCCTCGTTACCTTGGCGACGGGGATTTACGAATTTGTCAACCTCAGCATCCAGCTTGTACCCTTGCTCTTTTTTTTTCTGCCACGAACTGTTGACAGAATACGATGACGAAGTCAAGAGATGTGGAGATTTATGCTTCTCTTTAAATCAGATGTAATAGCCAGGCTCTCATTCCAAAGAAGAAAAAATAAGAAGACAAAATAAACACACACAGAAAACCATCAATGTGCGGAGACGTAGCAAAATATGGAGAAAGATGGAACCTGGCGTAAAACTATGCGATGGCTCTCGCTGAAGCGTGACGCGGGTTTGAGATACTAGGAAAATGCAGTCACCCAAAACTGAATAAGTATACCTCCTTTGCAAATTCAGAGGGGTAAATGGCTCTTTTTCATTACGTGGCATTATTTTTGTGGTTGAATTGCTTAATTTCGTCGGCATAACAGCTTGCTGATGCAGTACTGATGTTTAGCAATATCATGAAAAAAAATACTGATAAGAGTAACGAGAAAGACAAATGCAACATTTTGGTCTTTCAAAATAAAGTTGGGAAAACTGTTTATTACCTTCTAAGTTCACATTCTTGTTTATAATTCCAGTAGGAGCTAACACAGACTACAGTGTTAGCAATCATAACTGTGTCAGCTGATCCATTTTAGCGTTTGATGCTTACTTGAATGTTTTACGTAAAGTAAAACAACATTTGTACGTAAAGTAAAACAACTTTTGTAGGTACTGTGTTCCTGTGTGTTCCAAGTCAATGCTTGCTAACAAATCCATAGAGGGCGACGTATAGAAGGTTCCCGCATTATAAGAATAACATACACTGCTCTGTTAACCACCACTCATATTCAACCCTGCCAGTATTTTTGGGAAGTATCGTATCTTGAGCAATCATAAAGTGTCAAAAACGTATGAATGATACATGTATGAGATCATTGATGAATGTTTACGAATCTTGATGAATGTTGACGAAATAACGTTTCATTCCACATTTTAACTATTTTGTGTAACAGGTGCATGCGCCTAAAGAGGTTTTGCAGTGACGACACGTTGCCGATAGTGACGAACTGTCCGTCTTACTTGACAATTGATTGTGGGTGATGGTCCTCTATTGCACAAATCATCACTGCTAAGTTGTTAGTGATCGGTGGTTACACCGTCAGCTTTGCTGTTTTTACTTTCAGGACGTCTACGGATTAATGTCTGTGATTTTATTTGCGCGGCTAAGTTTTTAAGGCATTACTCACACTATCACAAACAGGGAAGTTCACCATTGTGGGTCACCTTGTCACATTTTTTAGTCCTTATCTTATGCGGCTGAAACATCTTACCTTGTTTTCTCCCTTTTTTTAATCTGTCGGTTAAAATTTGAAGCATTCTTTTAAGATATTCTTGGCTTTCATGATCCGTGGCAGTTAATGTTCATCATTTCTTTCATGTAACAATGGTCACTTGTGCTTTGCTGACACCACTTGAAGATTCAAATGAACAATGTAGCTGTAAATGAATCCATACGAAAACTGACTGCTGCTTAAATGGCATGTTGTAGCAACAATGTAGAAAACGATTACCTAACTGGGTAAAAATTGCAAAGTGAGTTTGTTAGTGTCAAGGGGTTTCAAATCACCTTATCTGTCAATTTTATAGAGCTGGCGTATTATTCAACATTTCCTAACATGTACTATGCTACCTTTATTTTTCCAACACATTGCAGTACAGGGATAACAGCGTGCATGTGAAACATCGTTTTTTTTTGTCTCTCTCTCTTTTGTAATGCTTGCCTGTTTGCCTTCTTTTCTGTTCCGACATCCATGGGAACATTTTATGATGGTTAAGTTACTGGTCCTCACTGGTAGTGTTAAAAATGTATCATCTTCCCATGACAATTGACATAGTTTTGGAAGGACAATATCCTTGTAAATAGGCTGAAAAAAAAAAAATGCCGAAACTCTGGCAAAAAGGAAAATCAGTCTCCCACACCAGCTGGAGACACCTATCAAGCATGTTAAAGTCATTAGCACTCTATGACACCAAATCAGGTTCATTATACGGTTACTCCACAGCAGTGATTCAGAATTGACTACCTCATCTGTCATGTGTTGTTTTATGATCATTTCTTCAAGTGTTAGAGGTTCACTTGAGGGTCTGTTGCATAAGGCCCATTGGGAAGGAACTGACAATATGGCACCTGAATTCAGCTTTGGGCGCACACGTCTAAATGCATGCAATGCTTTGAGGAGAGAGCTGAGCGAAGAGGAAGTGGACTAAAAGGAAGGCTGCAACATAACTTTTAACCATAGCACTTGGCTGCATAAAAACGATGTTGTATGGACACGACACAAAGTTGATGAAATGACATAACCATATAAATAAATGATAAACATTGATGATTAGAGGTAACATTCTAATGTTATTTCTCTGGTACCAAGATATATGATATTACATTTATTAAATTTACCCTATCCCTATGATCTGCTCTCCCTCTCCAGTTAAACATTCTTGTCAATGATTAAATGTTCCCATGCACATGACATACTTCAGCACCTTGCCTCCTCTGAGCATTTATCTCTGGTACGATATCATGGCTGTACTGGAATCATGTCTAAATCTTCCAAGACTTCCTTGAAAGGAAAGTTCAGAAGAAAATGAAGTATTCAAAATTAACACGCAAACTATGCGTCACTGTGGTGAAACTTAGCATTTAATTCCTGCCTCCGTTGCCGAGACATTGATCCTTGAAGTTGTAACCTTTAGCCTGAAATGTGATCTTGAAGCAAGAAGGTGTAACATCACTGGTTCACAATTTCTGTACTTTGTTTTCTTCGTCTGTGAAGATTGCAACCACTTTTTTGCTCTACCATGTTTTGTTTGCACAAGTGAGGGTTAATCACCAGCCTGAATTGACGAACACTGAACAGTAACTAAGCAAATCTTCACATAACATCATTCATGTTTATGCATTCCTGAGAGGAACATACCCTGACCATTGTGGTAAATTTGGATATCATGTCATGTTCTATCATGCAAAAAAAGTCTTTTTGAGACATAATTTTAGCACATTATGTGTATTTTGTGAGGACTAGGTGCAGTGACATATGAACAATATGTCACTTGTCAATTTCAGGATCAAATTTAAGACAACCGATTGTCAAATGAATTGCAAGAACGCTTAAGCGTGTGCAAATTCACTGTTTAACAAAAGGCACTGAAGTTTTGAAGCTTTCCTGAGACAGGAGCAAGTTTCGCATGACCCACAGCGGTGGCAACTTAGTATAGAACTGTCCATATTTTGAACATTTACTAACAATGGAAACATTGCTCATTCCTGTATGCAAGTCTGAGCATGCAATGAACGAAAGCCGGTACCCAATGCACGCTAGCTAGTCCACACCAGCTAGAGTAAGTTTTCAAGTTGTATGTTAACCTAACCTACCTGTTTTGTACTATTACATACCGAGAATTTAATGAATTTGGATTTTAAACTGGCACAGCTACGGTCAACTTGGGGAGCAAAACCTTCCGCATGTGATCCACCCAGACCTTGAATTAATTTATGCATAAACGAAATGTCCACAAATTCAGAAATACCGCCTGGTATTCATAATAAGACCAATGACTTGGACCAAACAGGGTACAGACAGTAATCAGCTAGCACTCAACTTGGCTTAACAGGATCACCTGGCTTCCACCTTCATATGATGATCTCTGTGTCTGTATGATAATCGCTCAAGAGTACTCCACCTCCAAAAGATCTTTAAATGAACTTGGCTACATCCAAGCTAATGACCGTTTGGAAAACATTTCCCGGTGTTCACTGGATGCCGTCTCCCTCTGGTTTCTGGAGTGTGCCCAACAGCACCCAACACAGGTCATCAAGAGAATGCAATTCAAGTCCTTTATCCCACAAACTATCTGTAGCTTCCTTTACTACCACGTTTAGTCCTCTTGACGGATTTTGGCAGGGCTTTCTTTGATCCCCTGCCTCTCTGCTTCCTCCTTGATTCCCTGTCCTCCTGCACCACCTCTCCGTCCCTCATCTCCTTGTTAACCGCCTGGAAAAGACAAGAAACCAAAGAAACCAAACTGTCATAACAGTCACAACCATCAGTCAAGTTTGGAGGGACAATGGGAGAAAGGTCTATCATTTACGGAGAACCCTGTAATAGGTGGATTGCCCATCTCGGTACTGTCACTGACAGTGCTGTGTTAAGTATGACAATGCAACTTTGAAAATCAACTTTTGTGGTTCTGATGGATAGTTTGTGATCACATCTCTCCAACAAAACACTTCTTTTGTTTCCAGAATTAGCATATTCAATATTCCTGAGTGAACCATCGCTCTCTTTACACAATACAGGAAAAAAAGGAGAGTATGGGTTTCAGGAGGAAACCCAGGTCCCAGTGAACTTTCTGGAAAATGGTCTCAGACTTAACATTTCTGTCAATATTTAAAACAATTTTACGATGACCCAATTCAAGAGCAAACAAAAAAAAATCAATTGCTGAACACCAATTTGTCCAATGGGCAATCCATTGCATCCAGATTCCATCATGGGGGCTCAGTGGAAATACCGACACCACCAAAGGAAGAGAGATATGTACGTCAGGGCCCGATGATGATGCCGGATTTCCCTCTCAGTTTCTAGCGTGTTTGCAATGATCTTACCTTGGCGACATTTAGTCTTGGTTTTCCCAGAAGGATGTGGTTCAAAATCTTCTTTTCTCTGTCCTTTTCGTTGTCTAAATGACCAAAGGTGGGCTCAAACTGGAAAGCAAACAAATGTAACAGGCACGGGGTCGAGATGTCATACATTAATAACTGGGGCTTTAAGACCTAGAATTGCCAGGCACTCCAATTTCCAAAGTAACTTCTCCCATGTTTTCTATGAGCGAGTTGCACGTAAGGTAATTCTTAATTCTGTTTTGACAGCAATAAACTGCGCCAAAAATAGTGCTAGTTAGAGTTTGATAAAGATAAGCAACACTTATGTTATCTCAACTATATTATCAAATTGAGAAATCTGACAGCATTTAACCTGAAACTGTTCCCTCAACAAGTTTCCACTTTCTTTTGACAACTTTGATAAATACCTGTTTAACACCACAGACAACAAAAATATGGCTAATGCACAGAATACAGTCCAAGGTTATCAGAACAACAGAGAGAACTTGCTGGGAGCATAATACCAGCCCACTGCTCACTTTTACAGTAAAGAAGACCTGATAAGGATGACAACCACAAGCTAAATTTGTCTTTGGGACAAGAAATGAGAAAAATAATGGACCTACCTTTCTTTTCTTTCCAGTGTTCTTTTCAACTGGTTCTTTTGGCTGTGAGGAAAGAGAAAAGAACTGATCAATGTCATATTTTGCTTAGTGGAACCACATTTCACAAATCGACTTTATCCGATACCATTAAAAGGATAGTCCAGCCAGAAATTTAGCTTTGATATGTTTAAGAGTAAGTAAATCTGACCCTTATAGTAAAATTTCCATTCAGTTCCCATGCATGGTTCTCGCAATTTTATCAGTTGAAGTTACCCTCTTTGCTACCTACTGGGAACTTGAAGCAAACAGGAGTGACATCATCTCTTCACATTGCTAAAGAGTCTTTTGTTTTCTTCATTTTTAAATTTATTACTTTGACCTTGAAATCAGTAAGTGGTCAGCCCACATACTGGTTACGTGAAGGTCACAAAACTCTCATACCCCTCCTACATTCACATTACAATATCACTACATATTGAAGTATTAAATTTAGTGTACATTTTAAAGAAAAACATAAAATACTTTATCAATGTGGGGAGATGACATCACTGCTGCTTGCTCCAAGTTAACTGTCAGTAACAAACGTGGCAACTTCAACTGCTCATATCTCAGGAACCACACATGGGAATTGAATAGAAGTTTCACTGTACATGATCAGATTCACTTACTCTTCAACATATCAAAGGTAAATTTGTGGCTGGACCATCCTTTTAAACACAAAGTGTAACAACTTTCACCCATTCAGCATTTGGTGCAGAGGTTCCTTGCATGGCGAAGCCAATTTCAAAATAAACAGCATCTGTAACCAAATTTACATCAGTGGTATCTTAATTGTATGATAGGGAAAGGTCTTGAGCTACTTCATCCTTTATATAAATATCTTTATTGATTAATACAGCCAATACTCCAAAATGTGATTTTCATGTCACACTATCTTTAAGACACTTACCCTTACGATACAAAGCTGTAAAAATATTTTCTGCATCACATCGTGTGCTTTATCTTCCCAACTCAGTAAACAATGCCTCCTTACTAAAGTTAATTAAACTTGAGCAACACATTGGGTTTCTTAAAGGGACATAGGGTTTTTAGAATACTTCAAGATCTCATACAAAGAAAATAATTTAAATCATTGTTAAACGATTCAGTCTCGTCAATAAACATCTACAAAAGCTTCATCTCCTTGACAAATGATCTGTGTGAAGAGTATAAACAAAAGATGCATCATTTGAATTTTGGAAAGTTTGGATGGACAAATTATTTTTAAGCAACAAATAACTGAATTTCTATATGCAAGGAACTTATTTCTTGAAAAGAAGGCCACTGTCAAATCCTTATTTTGAATCATCTATCATTCTATGTCCACAATCATTGGTTTTAAAAATGTAATTGTTTTCTGTAAAAGAAACACCTTATTTCCCTTTAAACTGTCACTGAAATTTAATGCATTGATCACTAGTGCAATCATTATTTTAGAATCTGAAAATCTGACAGGAAAGTCTAGGCCAAAATGAAAGATCTGAAATGCCAGACAAAGATTTGAAATTCAATACTCTGGACTCAGTCTCTACATGTGGCTTCTGACATGGAAACATCTACAACCACAAAACTTCAATGCAAAAGTGACCTTGAAGCAGTCAGATGTGATGTCATCACTGTGTACTTTCAAATAATGATTCGGTTTTCTTTTTAAATTTGCATAGGATTTTCTACCCTAAAGTTTGTCAAGTCAAAATTTGTGAATTCCTCCACAGGATTGACTACACTTCACACTCTAGCCACCAACTGACACAAAACTAAATAAGCTGTTCGACTACGGTGTGACAACTTTGACAATTGTACGTCAAGAGTAACTAAAGTAAAATGTCACTATCTCAAAAATAGTGCATAGAAACTGAGTGGACTTTTTGTCGAAAGTGGCCAGAGCTTGTTTTTAACATGCAAACTTAATCTGACTCACAGTATCCTTCCCACTCTGACCAGTGACATAGCTATGGAACATGCATCTAGGCATTCTGTGTCCTTTCAAAAATGTGAAATTTTTCATTGCAATATAAGTCTATCATAGCCAAACAGCTCGCTGTGCCTTCTGACGTCACTTTGTACGTCTGAGGGGCAGAATATTGCCTTCGAGAAGTCGATACCCGCAAACTGACACCATCAAAGATACATGACTCGATGTCTTGTTGACATGCAGTGACATTCTTTTATTCATCTTTGTTCATCATCTTTGTGACAATTACCGAAAGTTGTGATAAGGTATCACCGGGGAAATCTTTTAATGCATCCCAAAACGAAAAAATAATTCTTTTGTTTCCTATCACTATGTCCTTGTCAAATAACGAGCCAAAATGACATGCGGAGGTACCGTACATCGATAGCGGCAATGATAGAACATAGCTGAAGGGCCTCGAGCGTATTTCAAACAACAACATGAAAACTTCTCCGGTGTGTCAAGCTAATAAACATCGGCCCCCTCTTATCAACTTAGACGCGGAGTGACAGGAGCCACGCGGAAGTGGCGATAAAATCAATTGACGGTGAAATGCACCACCGATAAGGATGTTCAAAACAACTGGAGAGGATGAAACAAGGCAAAGGGAAGGATTTCAAATGAACATCACATCATTTGTCCTTTGACAATTTACTTTCTGTGAGGCAAAATATTGCAACATACATGGGAATACCTTTTCCTCTGAGAAGCTAAACTTGTGAGGTTTGCAACTAAATATATGCTGGGCTGAGAATAAGAGCTGCAAAACATTAATTCTGTCTGCTTTTTTTTTTTTTAAGATTCTGCTCAGGTCAGTTTGGTCAAAAATGTAATGAGACAATTTAACAAGAGTTAACCTCAATTTTTGCTAGTCACTGTATGTCACATCTGTTGTTTGTGGGTGTAGCATGGGTTTAGTAGCAGAGAAGTTATTGAAGGTCATTACTTAAGTTTCAGGCTTGATAATCCAGGTGACAAGTTCCAAACTGAACTTTGTTATCAAAATCATTCTGTGATTCTCCCCGACAAAAACCAAAATCAGAAATGAAAACTTGTGATAGTAAAATAGAAGGGACAATATATTTTATTCCAAAAGTGCTAGCTATGTTTTAATTGACCGTTCCTTGTAAACAACAGAGAAAATCTTTTCATGGTATCTTGTCAATTTCTGTTTCCATTTTGCTCACAGAATCGTAAAATCTTTAAATCAGTGAAAATACGTTCAGTGACATATGATTGCATGGTAGAGCTTGCTTTTCTAAAAATATGTCCTTTTTTTTCTTTGTACCATAAAGCAATAACTTCTTTTGCTTCTCATGTGGCTGCTTATGTAATCTTTTCCACAAAACATTTGATCCCTTTTCACAGGAACTCTTTTTGAAGCCCTGTTCTGCCTCTGAGGTAACTGATAACTTCACCATCTCGATACTTACCAATGCCTCCTCAAAGCGTCCTATCGATGCTGTTGATTTCTTGGCCAGATGAAATGCTTTGTTGACTTCATCTTTTGACTGCTTTTCTTTTGGCATCAAACCAGACCCTGGGACTGCAAAGAATGTCACAGGGAATAAATTTATGGACAGATAATAGACAGATACTTAATTAAAGAAATTTACCTAGTGACCAGGATTGACATTTCCTAAACATTAGGAAATCTTCTCTTTTTATTGGTATAGCATGCTCTAATCGGAACTTTTGGATTTTCCAGCAAATTTATATTTTACAGCAGTACACTGCATTATGGAAAATTTAAAAAGGTCACCTTAGACACACTAATTGAGCATCCTTTGTCTTTCTTTATAATTTTGACTGTCTTAATGTAACCACTTATGTCACTTTGACAGATGCTTCCAGCATTTTCAGGTCACTCTATCTGAACATCGCTTATATGGGTCATGAATGGGATTCTACCGTAACAATGTCATAAGCTAATTTGCATTGGAAAGGCTTTTTTAGATGATAGCTTCTGATCATGAAATTTAAAGCTTTGATTGCATAACACCAATTTTGAAGAGCAACCAAAAAAGTTGTGGATATCAATTTGACCTTATTTTAAGTATGAATAATCCAGATTGCATTTCATTGTGGTACATGTCATAATGACTCTACAAAACTACATTAATGGCACCCCTGAAGATGAGTCATAGGCAGGGTATATTCAAAGATGATTTGTTGATAAAGTTGTCTATTAAAGGCAATAAAAATTAAAGATTAATGACGATATTAATTACTTAGGATATGATGATATTGGCAAGGACTTGAAGCATACAGCAAATTGAAAGCAAACCCTTTTTCCTTGTATTCCTGGGCTACTTTCCTTATGGGTTTTGTGAGGAACATAGACGTACCACTGCCTCTGGACTAGTATTTGCTTTTGCTGATACATCAAAGTGTACTGAAGAATATGTTTCATACCATTTTAAGAAATAACAGCACTGCATGCAAATGGGTACAAATGACATCGCACCTTTGTGAGTCAACTTCTGTGGGTAGCTACTTCGAGTACGAATATATCAGCAACAATGTAATGAAGAACAACAATATGTCAATTTTCTTGGAGAGCTTAGCTAACACCCCAATTCTGCTTTTCCCAATAAAAAGTAGCACTGGCCTGGACTATACTTCTGATGTATAAAATGACACACAACTACAGACAACACACCTTTGGACTTTTGAGCTCTGGCGATGTTCCGCAACCTCTGGAGTTCATTCTTTGCAACCCGTTCTTTCTTTTCTTCTTTCTTCTTGGCAAACTGGTCCTCATATGGATCTAAGATTAAAAGTAACAAGACAACACTATTGCAGGTCACTTCGTACTCCATTGATAAACGCAGAACATGCTCACAAATTTACTGCGTAACAGCTTTTCTTCTTCTTTTTTTCAGAAAAGTTGAGCGCACACACAAAACAAGAAACATGAAAATTTTAAATTATTTATATATTTGACTTATATCTTTACACTTTGAAAACTGAATGTTTGAAATTAAATTTGACACAAGTTGATTTTCGTTACCTGATCAGAAATTACACTGTTGCCTACAACATCATTATGACTAACAGAAACTTACAGAGTTTCAGTCTGCAAAATTTTGGGTAAAGACAGAAGATCCTCAAGTCTCCCTATTCACCAATTCATGTTCAAAATCAATCCAATGCTTCATCATTCATTACAGAGTCACGTCAAATCTCAACGACCTCAATCCATTCTGCAACAAGTTTGCAATCTGACTTTGCATTCCATTTCATGGCCGAGGATCTCAAAATTTTACAAACTGCGTTTAGTTTACTACATTACCTGCATTGTCAGGGACTTCTAGAAGCCAATCTCTCTTGAGATCATTTTTGCTTTTGTAGCCAAACCTTGGTATCCATTCCTGGAGGTGAATAAGAAGAAAAGACCAGCTGTACCATGCCTTCTTCAAGTAGCAATATGAATGCTTGAAATAAAGTATTCACACACTGTTGAAACGCTGATGCAGACAACACAGCTGACCTGCTATGTGGGATTGAGTCATGTCATCAACCATAGTTAACTTGAGTGTTGCCATAGCAACCGGTCTATACTGATTGCAATCAGACCACTGCTGGTCCAATGTAACTTACATTATTTTCACAAGAAAAATTGAAGAGACACTGATCGCTACTCATCCTGGTTACCATGGAAACATGCTGTAACAGTTGAAACTGTCTGCTTGTGTTACTCCACACAATGTGGAAACATACCAATGTCACAATGAATAGCATTCATTGTTCTTTGAAATCAGAAAGGATATATGTTTCTACTGCAGAAGTGTGAACTCTTGGAATATCGGAGTGATTTTAAAATGTAGGAATGCCATGGGGAGATAGACAAAACGTCAGTGCTTGCAATTTGTTCATACATGTAGGTATTTGAGGAATATCTTTGAAGAGACTGTCTTGTAAATGATACACGCTGGCATCATCCTACACACAATTTTTGCTTTAGAGAATAGGTCGCTTTCAGCACTGTTCTCATGTTTCTGTTCCTTGCAACCCATCCTCCCCTTCAGAAAGCAAAAAAAAAACATAACAACAATTGAAATGGTCTGTAAATTAGAAATACTATCAGAATACAAGTACTTCAGACACTTATAATTGGATTTGCTCATGTTACTGTTATGTGCAGCCATAACAGAATGCTACAGTCATTCTCGGTTACATCTGTACAAAACACGTTTTGTAATTTCATCACTTGTGACCAAACTAACTACTACCATGAAGTGAATCTCAGAATCAATGCATTTTTTC
This sequence comes from Stichopus chloronotus, assembly GCA_021234535.1. Lineage (NCBI taxonomy): Eukaryota > Metazoa > Echinodermata > Holothuroidea > Aspidochirotida > Stichopodidae > Stichopus > Stichopus chloronotus. Next base: position 33,204,475 of record CM037829.1, on the reverse strand, counting down.
CCCTGTTACAAATGGGGTGCAGATCAAATCAAACAAAAATTTCAAAGTCTGCACCGAAAAGCGTCCAAGTAAGAAAGCGGTAAGTCTAAGAGCTGTCATTCAGACTGAATTTCGGTGATTCATCGTCAAATCATTTCCTATGATGACAGGGACAGAGGGGGGATAGCAAAGGCCAAGACAAGGTTTTGATCATTCCTACACACGTTAACAGCTTTGGCAATGCTGTAAATAAGCTGCAAAGACTGTGACTAGGTGCCAAACTTGTCACCGATGAATTTGAACATTTTGTAAATTAATGTGAGCAACGGCATTAGAGAGCAAGCTTAGTAGAGCTTTCCTTCAGTTGAAAACAAAGATGAAGCATACTTCCCCCCCCCCAGCCTTACCTTCGTTTCTTCGTCAAACACCAGTCGTGACCTCTTACGTTTCTGAATTCCTTTCAGCTGAGCGTACTCTTGCCACTTGGTGAGTGGTTTAGCTTTTGGTACCTTCCAGACAAAACATAAACAAATGACAAAGAGACTGGAACTTAAAGAAATGTCTCTACAAAGAGCAGGATGCTGTAACTTGAATAAAATTGAAAGACGTCATCTAGTCATATACCTTCAAGAGTTCATGTGTCTAAATTCTTTTGCAGTATTGAACATTTTTCCATTATCATGGTTGGATTTGCCATAACTTTCACAGAGAAAGCAAAACTGTTAATGAACTAAATGTTTCCATTAACATCATACCTCATGACCTGAATTTAAATTCTTAAAACCAAATAAAAGAAGCTATTACATAATATGACGAAATTTTAATTTAAATGTCAGAAAAAGTGTTCCTTTCTCTTTGTTGAGCAAAACACAATTTCACCTGTCTTAATTTCCGAGCAGCACCACACGATGCAATTTCTTCTTTCTGGTAAAAAGCACACACACTTGGACTTTTACTACTGAAGAGCACATTCCTAGATTCCAATAGAGCAACAGAATGATGACTCTTCAGTGTTACCATTCATCACCATCACCTTTAACATGAATATTCAAGTTGGAGAGGCTATCTGCACTCAATAAAGATTGGTCTTACACGTCAGGAATTCCATGTGTTACCAGCTTTCAATTTTTAATTCAGCTTGGATTTGTAGACTCACCGGTTTTTCTCTTGGTATTCTCACCACTGGATCAGGCAGCTATGAAATGATCAAAAAAGGCGTGCAAAAAATGTCAGCAAGGTCATAGAATAAAAGATAAATAGACAGGACTCTTCACTGGTTCCAGGAGAGATGGATGGTGGGGTCATGAATGAAGAATCTGAAAAGTAATGAACACTTCTCTGAAGTGCAGTGACTGTAACAACAAAGCTTCCTGATTATTTTTTAATCAACTGTCCATTTGTTGGTGTACTGTACATTTCACTTCCTTAACAAAGGTCTTGAAACACGGTTGAGTCCTTTCCACCAAAGACAGTGGCAACTAGAGTTGTTGGTACAGCAACAACGTATCTCCTGAATCAACTTACCTCAGTACAACAGCGGAAATCATTTTGATGGTGAATTAATTCAAATAAGCCTAATGTAGCACTGTACCAAAACAGTATGAGATGTGCTGATATTTTGATACATAAGAGCAATAGATGGTTTTGTCCATGGTACCGATATGAGTTCTGTATATTTGCCACTCTTGTCGTCAAAGATTTCATGTATTTTCATTCAAATCCTGGGAGAGGTACTGTAGCCTGGGGAAACATCATTTTCAGAAAACACTTTCCCCAACCATTGTCGTGCTCTGTCCTTACAAACACAGATCAGGACAATAGAGCAAAACAAAACCAAAAAAATATTCACAAAAAAATCATTACCATTCAAATGTTTATTTAGAATAAAAAATTGATTAAGACTATTGGACTCAAACTGACTTCTGCTAAATGTTTCTCAGATTAAATCAACACCGCATCCCCTGACCTTCCCAACTGTTAAAGCAGTCTGCTCTATTTTAAACATGTTGAGTATTGTCTTTGTTGAAAGGCACAAAGCAATTTCAAGGACGCCCCCCAGAAACATCTCATTAGAGAACATAATGAATACTTCATCACTTGTTCTTTCCGGTCGAGAATAACAATCTTCAACAAAGAAAACACAACTGAACTACAACAAAAGCAACAAACTTACCTCGGCGACAACAACATCATCGACCTTGTGAAGTGGAAGCTACACAGGAAATGTGAAACAGTAAAATGAACATTTTATCAGTAAGATCTGTTGATTGTTATCCAGTTTTACAATTCATAACTTCTTTCTACAAATGGAAATCTTATTGTCAGTGTAATGTAGCCTGCCTACGTACACACCTGATGGACCCAGAAAAAATACCATGGCACTTTACTTAAAGTTAAATAATGAAACAAACATCCTGACAGTGCTGCAAGTAAACATGACTTTGAACTAACCTTAAATATATCGTTGAAGAAAAACTGGTTGTTATATTTTGCAAATGACAAAATTATGTCGCTTTCTAATGCAATGTAGCCTATGTAGTCACCTGTCTACATACACACATATCTACAGACTCAGCAAAAGACACCAAAGCACTAAACTCAAAGTTTGATATACACGGACATCTTGAAGGAGCTGTAAATAAACATGAACAGTTTTGACTCACCTTCCATATCTCATTAAAGAGAAGCTGGGTGTTATCTCTTGCTAGTGACGAAATTATTTCACTTTTGTTGGCTCTGTTGAAAAGAAAAAAATGGATCATCTTCATGACTAAAATAGTTCTTTATTTTGATTTACAAAGTAGGCTACAGTAGTATGTGGCAAATAGGATCAGATGAATATCTGACATACCTGGCAAGGGACTTACTATAGGAAAAAGGTACCATAACAGATGACCACCGACTGACCACCAGCCTTCTTGGTGTTATGACACATTTAAATGACTAGCAAGGCAAATGATAAACTCTCCACTGCCATGACAACAATAACACATGTTCAGGTTTATGGCATAGAATTAATATCAAGAGCAAAGAGGTAAGCATTCCAGTAATAGTTTCCTTTTACTGTAGCATCCAGTGTAATAACTACAGCACTTGGCCTAGGGTATTCTGCACAACTCTTCAAAGCTTTAAAACAGAGTCTGAACTTTATCTGTCCTGAGAATGTGAGAGAACTAAGTTACACATGCAAACACAAATTTCAACAATTCAAGAGTTTATAGCCTAAAGCAGGGGTGGCTGACCAGGGCCCTGAACCTACTTTGCTCAGAGAATATAACTAGAAAGCCAAAAGGCTTAGTGATTCCTTGCCTCATGATATATGTTGTAACAAACATGAATTGCCCACATGACAAGCATGAGATCCCACACAGTTATCCTACTTGAGATACCATCTTGGTAAGGTAAAAACCTTTTGAATTCTCGTGACCCAAAATGACCTTTCACTTCCACTTAAAACGATAGGGATCACCTACCCTATATGGCCATCAACATGCTAAATATGAACAATTCACAAACCAAGTATAAAATCCCTCACATTTATCACCCTTAAAATATCATGTATACCAGGTTTTGAACTTTTGTCACCCAAATAACCTTTGATCTACACAAACATGAGAAAACTCCCAAATGGATATGATGCTGCAGGGGAACAAATTATATTTTGTCGTGTCTAATAACTTGATAAAAAGGTAAACATGTTTATTTAATCAAAATTATAGCACTTTATTTTGTCAAGTTACAGCTATTGGTGGCAGCTCTTTCGTATTTGATTTTTTGGCGTGATGCCCTTCCCAATGGCTATGAGGTCCTTGAAAATTAGCAAAAACTGATAACCCTATTAAACCAGAATCTAGCATGACTTGCAATTTTGCCTTTAGTCTCAACACACAGTACAAGTTTCCTTGGTTTGATACACAGTAGTCATTTGTTTAAAGCTTAGCTGAACTACTGTAAAGTGAAATAGGGCATTTAGAATACACCAACATGGCGTACAAAGAAATTCGCTTTAACCATTGTTAAACCATTCAGTCTCATCAATAAATATCTGTCAAAGCTTTTCATCTCCTCAAAACATTATGCATGTGATGAGTAATGGATGCATCATTTGAATTTTAAAAAGTTTGGGTGCACAAATTATTGTTGAACAACAAATAAGTAAATTTCTGATCTGTGAGAATCTTATTTCTTGAAAATAAGGCTACTGTAATTGGTTATTCTGAATAATCTATCATTTTATGTCCACAAATAATGGTTTTAAAAATATGGTTGTTTTCTGTAAAACAAATGCCCTATTTCCCTTTAAGGGCTAAACAGAGACACTGTTTATACAGTAAATGGTTAAGTCCATTGTGCACCTGGCTCAACAGACTGTATGATTTATTCTGGACATTGTGGTTTCTACTGGCAGTCAACTGTGATAAATTATGTCAGATAACAGTGGCCAATTTGAACAGAGGTGGGTCAGTTACAATTTGATTCATTCAATTAAGCAATCACAGTTCATGCACGCTCAAGGGTATTTGATCCAAATTATCAGTAATTTAGTTCTTTTTATAAAGCTAATAACCCGTGGTATATTTAATCAATTCCAATTTACAATTCAAGCATGCTCACAAGTCCTTATGAGGACAGTCACATAAGGTTTGCCAAATAATAATCTTTGATACCAAATTTAATGTCGTCTTCATCTTTTCTTTATGGTTATCGAAGAGACAATGTTGGTATGTACTAAAAGAAGTTCTCAAATCAACAAGAGGATTCTACATTACAAGTATAAAATTCACTAGAAAGACCATTCTTTAAATATTGCAGATTTTCACATTTTGACCTCCCATTTTCACCTCTGCCAAAAAAAATAGGGATCATCTACTCGATATGGGCAATCCACACCCTAACTATGAGATCTCTCACATTTATCGTTCTGGAGATATCGTGTTTACAAGCAATTTTCAAGGTATTTACCTTCTGACCTCTGGTGACCCTTGTACTCAATAAGATACACCTACACACTTCGTATGACATCTGCTCAAGCTTCTCTTCTTGAGATATCGTGTTTACATGGTTTTCACAATTTGACCCCTGTTGACCCCAAATGACCTTTGACCTCCACTGAAAACAATAGGGTTCCTCTACTCAACATGGTACAACTACATACTAAACATGAGATTTCTACTAGCTTCCTTTCTTGAGATATCGTGTTTACAAGGTTTTCACAATTTGACCCCTGTTGACCCCAAATGACCTTTTACCTCCACCAAAAACAATAGGGATCATCTACTCAATAAGGGCAACCTTCATGCCAAGTATGAGATCACTCAGAGTTACGCTTCTGGAGATACCATGTTTACAAGCAATTTTCAAGATATTTACCATTTGACCTCTAGTGACCCCAAATGACCTTTGACCTCCACCAAAAACAATAGGGATCATCTACTCAATAAGGGCAATCTACCTGCCAAGTATGAGATCACTCAGAGTTATGCTTCTTTAGATATCGTGTTTACAAGCAGGCGTCACACACGCACATACATACATACACACACACACACACAACATCACCATCGCATAGATTCCTCTGCCTTCGGCAAGGAATCAAAAATACACAAAAGAATGCAGAAAGTAATTAAGATACAGTATCCTAAATAGACAACCTTGTGATAGATAATATTTTGTAGTCAAAACTTACACTCACTACTGTACATATACATGCTGCATGGCGATAGGACGAACTTTTCACTTTGTCAAGCATGCACCTTGAGTGCTATAGAAATGTCAGCATGCATATTACTAATTCATTCCAATTCTGTTATCTTATGCCTAAGTGACATTTGACTCATCGCCAGGCCGATTTGTACGATTTCTAATCCTTGGCCAGTGTTTACAGATCGGAGGAAAAAATCAGCCGATAACACTTATACAGTCACATTAAAAAGGGGCCTGCACAGGGTCCACACCTGGCCTGGGAAGTGACCGGCTGATTTTCTGGATACGTGCCCAATTTCGTGAACTATCCTTGACTGGTCTCCGGCCAGTACTTGTCTGACACTCGACTGAGTCTCTTCCAATGCCCCTACAGTATTTGTCAGGGTGTCAACCGATTCTTGAAGACAAGAAGGTGTCTAAACAGGTATCGGTACAAACGCATGACAATAATCGGGCGAACAACAACCGGAATCCGGTGTCATGGGCTAGCTTGTGCATGTGAGAAATCATTATATGTAGGAACTCTGCACAACTCCATTTGCTTCCTGAAGAACTCCATGAGAAGAAGCGAGATGAAACTGGCGTCCACTCCAATAAAAGCATTGAGAATTGCACTGAAAACTATTGGCTCTTGCTTGCATCAACTACTTTGTAATAGGTACTGCTTTAGTGACAGCAGAAGAGACGCAGGAGCAAAGAAAGACTTGAAGAGAAATGTCGCAGGACTTGCAACCTGCGTGAACCACCACAAAGCTCAAAGGTAGCAACATGGTTGATCACCCCTAGCCTGACGTTAGGCTCATCCATTATTGTAGGTAAGGACTACTAAGGCAAAAACTAAAGCAAATAACGAGCAAATAAGTACATGTTTACGTTGAAAATAGGCAAATAACAATACCTACACTGTGCAATCACTGCCAGTAACCATTGAACGTGCAGTGAAGGGTCATATGGTTGCCTGCAAGAGGTAAGTTTGCATTGAGGTGTTAGCGAATTTGCACTGGGGCATGTTGATGGCCATTCAAGACTGGTAAAGTTGCACTTTTCCATTCCAGCAATCCACATAGTTCATGCTTGATTTTACCTAAAGTATCTGCTCTTTCATGTGCATCCTACATTGTAATAGATTGCAAACAGAATGTAGGCCAAGCCTACTACAAGCCACAGGTTAACCTAGTACAGGGATTCCCCTGGTACTTAATTGCGGAGGTGGCCGCCTTGCAACTTTTCAAGACCGCCCCACCAAAAAATGCTGTAATTGTCACCTCACATGTTTATATCATGGTCAAAATCCTAGAATCACCCATTCTTGAAGAACCTAAGTACGGATTTGAACCCAAAATTCATGGCGGCGTCAAGTACTTCACCTTCACCGCCTCATACTCTGAAAACCCAGGGGAAACCCTGTAGTATGCTTATACACTTAACATAGCTTATATAATAGACACAGTGGGACAGGTTTCCTTATTCTCAAGTTTATCCAATGACCTGAATGGTCAAATAGTACAAGTGTCTCAAGGCAAACTCACTAGACCCAACAATTGTGTACCCTAGTCTGCTCTTACTGATATCACATACTTTTTTATGTAAAACTATCAAATGAGAGAGACACAATGAAAAGGGGTACTTCCCTTTACTTGGTGTGGTGTCACTATAAACAGGTATCTTCAGTACACAATCAAGTTGCCCTTAGTAGTTGCCCTTATGATGAAATGATGAAGTAAGTAAGCCATCTTAGATGTGTACCTTTGCTAGGCCAACCTGTTCTACATCATTACAACATGTATGGCACCTAAGCATCCTTGAGCAAGCTGAGTGTAACATTGCCACCAACAAGTCAATGGCTATTTGATATGTTTGTACACATGCAGTATGTAGAGTTACTTGCAGCAGTGAGACCCATTACCAGGATAATTACAATATCCACAGTAATTACAAACAGAATACTCCACACTTTTGAACTTCTTTTGTTGGAGTCGTGGAGTCACAGTCAAACCCTACCCATACAGAAGGACTCCAGTCCAAAGGTTATGGAAGTCCACTCTCTCTTAATCGAGGTAGAAATTGGGACATTCTCTTCTTGAAGTTTGCAGTTCTTGAAAGGCATTGATACTTTGTACTTCTTTGGGTGATCTGAATGAGGATTTTTTTCTTTTTCTTTCATGTGGGGTCAAAGGATACTTGAGAATAACACATATTTGGGTGGAGATGTATTTACAATGAAGTTGGGGGTTGAGGTGGGAGAAATGAAATTGAGAGAGAGGAATCCACTGGTTCAATAATGCTCTAAAACTTGGAGTCAGAGTCACAGTGACTGAATGTTTATTTGCACTATACTTTAACATGTCATGTATTTTAAGGAGGAGTCCAAGTCACGGTAGGGCGGCATGAGAATGGTTCATGGTACTTAAAGACTGGAGTCGGAGTCACATTGACTATATACGTAATTGCTGCTGGAGTGCTGACATGTATGTGTAAGGGGAGTCAGAGTCAAAGAGGGAGGGATGCATCTTTGATATGTGTTTTCAGGTAGAGTTGGAGTAGAGGTGGGGGGCATGAGAATGATGCATCTATTGTTTAATATTGAAAGTCAGAGTGAATGTATAATTATACTTTCTGCTCGAGTCAGAGTGGCAGTGACTTTTTTGCGATGTAATTGCTGCTGGAGTCAGAGTGAATAATTGACATGCACTGTCAGGTGGAGTTGGAGTCGAGGTGGGACGGGTGCATCTTTGATACTTTCAGGTGGAGTAAAACTGGGGGAGGGCATAAGAATGATGCACATCTATTGTTGCTAGAGTCCAAATCGCAATGACAATGTAACTTTTAGATGCCGTCAGAGTTTCAGTGGACTTGAAGTCATTGTTGTTAAAATTGATTAGGACCCTCTGTTACTGATTGAGTTCCTTGTTCCTTGCTTGAATGTGACTACAACTCCACTTGGGACAGGTACAACTGCACAAAACCCTGCGCCTAAACCTCTACCACCGACACCTGGGGGCGCGGTTGTGGTCAGCTAGCTGGCAATACTACACAGTTAGGCCATCACAGTCAATTAATTTCACCACTGGAACTGTGAGTGCGACTCCCCTCCAGATTGGAGACTCACTAACTTGGATTATGACATGAACTATCCACCGACATCTGGAGGCACAGTCGCAGTCAGCTAGAGTACATTGGATTATGTCATGCATTATGACATCACAGTCAACTGTTTTCGCTACCGAAACTGCTAATCCACTTAAGATTGGAGTCTCAGTGGGATGTATTACGTCCTGTACAATGATGTCACAATTTCTTGTTTTCATCACAAACATGCAACCATTTAACAAACACCATATACAAGATGATACTGTATATATCTTGGCACACAACAACTGGGACTGCAGCTGTGACTCTACTCAAGCTTGCAGTCTCAGTGGATTTTGAATACTTTTTCAATACTGTATTAATGTATGCATTACCATTTCATAACATAAGGGAACTCCTCTCCACTCTTTGAAACAGGAATTATGTCATAGAGAATGACATCACCGTCAAAAGCTGGTCAACCAAGAACGACAATTTCACCGTAGGTCAGAGTCTCAGTGGACACTTGAGTCTGAAGATATTCTCAAAACCCTACTGATGTGTGTAGATCTTGATTCTCAAAATAGTTAAAAGTCGAATAGATTTTTTTTAATTACAATAAACCATAGTGACCACAACTGCCACTCCATGCGAAATCTGTAATGGGGTGACCGGCAAATGCGCACGTAAGAAAATTCATCGTTCCCAGTTGGTGGCAGTTGGTTTAGTTGAAAAGAGAATCAAGAGGGACAATTAAGTCCCCATCTAGGACCCTGAATTGAACCTACAAAAGCTGGTATGCTTTATTATAAATCAGTATTGTCATAAACATGTGTTCATCCAACAAAAAATTGTGTCACCAAAGGTGAAATTATTCCCCTTTTTTATGACAACCCCAAACAAATTTAGTTAGGTCTATCCCCAACTTTCCCAAAGTGTACATCAAATGTGTTAGTCATTGACTTAGTGTGGAAATGACAAAAAAAAGGTGGCATACTTCACTGTTTCAATCTGCCAAACCTAAGAGGGGTATCTCTAGATGGTCGTTTGTCTGAGAGTTAAAAGTAAAGATTTGTGAATGACACTTGATAGGCAAGGCACACTTGAAAGGCCTGTGCAGATGATGGCTATACTTCTCTACATCGAAAAGTGAACGCAGTCACTGAGTCAGTATTCAGCAGTTAGGCTACTCCTTGGGGAAAAAGGACCTTCTGAAAGGCGGGGTATTCTACAGTTGTACCCAAGTCAGGCCTGGCTGTAACAGTAATTATGTTAGTCATGGCATAACCCTGAGTGATAACACCAACCACTTAGACTAGTAGTAAGTAGTGCTGAGTATCAGCATCACATGTATCAGTCACCGAACTGTGCATCATGCATGCCTAGCCAGTAACAGTAACTGCAATTAACTAGAGTGCGAGTAATTCTAAGTCTTGAAACCCACATAAACGAACCTGTATGACTTAAGATCAATCGGATTTGGGTCACACGCTAGCAAATTACCGCAGTCAACCTCAACTTCAATGTCTTTCTGAACCTCGGTAGTCTTGAACTGTTTCTTTACACTTTCCAGGACGTCTTGCACGAGCTCGTTTGTGGAGGCTGCCATTTTTATTGCGTTACACATACATAGAATTAAAACTGGCTGGACCATTAACAATTATTATTCTTCTGCGTAGTCGACAGTGCAGAAAGTTTGGTCACATGATCTTCACCGTGCCAAGACATACGAACCATGGACATGTCCACTCTTTCATCCTAATTCAACACATACACGCGTACTTGAAAAAAACTAAACTTTTAATGAGTCGTTTGAATTCAGTTCGAGGGCTTGAAGAAAAGGGATCCATTCTCTCTGACATTCCGAATCAATATTTTCAATTCCAAAGTTAAGATATAAGAACCAATGAGAAAAATATCAACCCAAATAACCAAAGATCCACAACTTGGCAATAGCGTTTTCTGAGGGCGTCCTTTTGAAAGCCATCCTCAAAGATGGTGAGTGGCGATACCGTGTTCTTTAAAATTATCCCCAAAAATCTTGACATATTGCCCCAATCTTAATACCAAATTATCATTAAGTATTCGTTAAACATGTGAGGTATAATTTTTGCTTCATCTTTTCAGGGTATCGATATCGACCACTCGAAACTGCGGAAGGTCCGCAGGACTGCTCCAAAGAGTGATGACATCTATCTCAGGCTTCTTGTAAAGGTATCCATTTAACAGTGCAATGTTGTAGCCTATCAAAAGTTTATGTGATGTTCCCAAGTTGACATGTCATAAGGGCTAATAAATACATATTTATGCTGAACAAAAGAGTGAGCGTGATATGTAGGCCCATGGCGATACATAACCGTAATTGTGAGGCCCTAACAACTGGTCTCATAACAAAGTAATATTGGACTAGCCTAGCCGAGGCCTAAGTTTGTTAGGCCTAACGTTAATTTACGTTCGACTGAACGTTAGCCAATATACGTGCTGTGACTTGCGGTGATCCCTCAGCATCTTTAACATAGGCTTAAATTATGTTTTCCACAACTTTTTCCTAAATCGGCACAACCGCTGCGTCCGTACCATGTTTGAATCATGAGCTTGCTTATAAATGCTTGCTTAGGCCTAGGCAAGGGTTACTTATGATACTACTTACTGGGCCTATAACAAGTAGTTGTATCTAGGGTTAGGACACGGGCTTCCCCTCCTAGTACTACCAGCCTATTCCCTAGATTAATGTATCTGCAAGATTGGATGCTCTTTCTAACTATACTCGAAACTTGGCCTATTTTTACACCCTTATGGAAGTAGGCCTAATTCTGGCTTTGAACGTTACTTGGCCAGTTTTACAAAACGTGATGATGAGGGTTACATAAGATTCATAGTTGACTGCTGACATTGCCATGGACAACCAATAAAATGGCTTTGCAACAAGTACCTTTCAAATGGCAAATTTGTACTAATAACTTGGGCTAAGAGTGATTTTGTGAATACGTTGGAGGTTGCAGGTGCCTAAATAGTGTTAATATATCATATGATGTGATATAACGTAGAGGGTTAAGTAAGGTTTGTAGTAGGCATAAGGTTGCAAAAATAGGCCAAGTTTCATGTACCATTAGAAAAGGTGTATCTTGTAGATATATATAGGGCATAGCCTAGGCTAGTGCTATGTGGGGAATGCCTATGTTTAAGGCCGGCTCTTTTGCATTATATGATATGTCTTTGTTGTTGAATTTGCTTAATTTTGCAGTATAACACCTTACATTTGCAGTATTAATATTCAACAACATTATGAAAAGTACGAAAGAGAAATGAGAAGAAAGTTGCAAGATTGTGATGCTTTTTCATTCCTTGTGCCAGCTAAGGAACCTATGCAGTCAGGTCGGCATATGTGTCTGTGACACCTGCTTAGGTACGCTCCAACTCAGTAGGGGAAAGTCAAATGAAAGCCAAACTTGGGTATGTAGGTCTACCATATTGAGAAGGTGTGCCCTATTGTTTTTGGTGCTAGTCAGAGGTCATCTGGGGGAACTGGGAGCAGAATTTTGAAAACCATTTTTAACAGGATATCTTAAGTCATAAGGCTTGGACAAGGTTAAACTTGGTACATGGATGCATTTGATAGTGGTGCCTTTGAGGTGTTAAAGATTTTTAGATTTAATGAAATCATGCTAAAAGACTCCTTTCTACAGACTGTATGGTACAAAGTAGAAATTTTGTCACATTACTGAGTATGGTGGTGGTTTCTTTGGGTTTTTCAGGACTATTGGTCCCATATGGGTCATTTTATGAAATCATACAAAATGCTTCTTCTCCTACAGATTGTATGGTATTAAGTTGAAATTGTGTCATAGTCCTACGATGGTAGTGGTTCCTTAAGGTTGTTCATAATTATTGGTCCCAAATGGGTCCATGTGGCCCGTGTTAGGAAATCATGCTTTTCTTCATATTTTGCTTTACAATGTGAAATGTTTGTCAAATTAGCCTTTGTGGTAGTGAAACCCTTTCCAGTCAGTGTTCAACATTTGTGTGTCAAACTTCAGAATGGGCCATATGAGCCATAAATTATTACATTGTGCAAAGTTATAGTTTTCTACAGATTACATGATACAATGTTGAGAGTTTTCAGATTAGTGCTAGTGAGACATCTCATGATATGTGGTGCCTCAAAATAGCATGGTGTCAATTTGTCAAAGAAATAGACATCTTTTGTAGTTGCAAATTCTGTCCTTTATTTCACATTTCAATATGCTCTGTCATAGGCACATTCCTCTGATATGAATGTATGAATTATGAGGAAGCATTCTCAAGAATATTGCAGAGTTCTTGAATATTTCACTGCTATCACAAATTCTGAACTGCAAGGAAGTAAAAGGGATTTTATACATGGGAACTAGTGCTAATGTCACCGTATTTCTAAATGACCTCTCATGGCTGAGACAAGCCTAAGGTCTATTCAAAGGGCAGTGCCCTGCAAGTTAGGATGAGCAACACCACTATTGGCAGCAGTGTTTGCATTGAGGAACTGAACCTGGGAGGGAAATCCCTCTCTAAAAAATTTTGGGGAGGGATTTTCAAAATCAAGGGGAGAGTTGTCACTCGGTAAAAATTGTATTGCCGTTAACTGTGTGTATTTATAATTTTAGCTACAACATCAGCTGTGTAATTGTGTGCCTTCTCATGTTACTTCTCTCTTTTTAAAGCTGTACAGGTTCCTTGCCCGTAGGACCAGGTCAAAGTTCAATGAGATTGTTCTGAAACGACTGTACATGAGTCGTGCATACTGCAGGCCCATGTCAATCTCAAAGTTGGTTCGCCACATGAAACACCCAGATCGTCAAGGAAAGACTGCTGTCATCATTGGAACTGTAACAGATGATGTCAGGATCTACAATATCCCAAAATTGAAGGTGCGTTGAATAGTGCAAAGAATTTACACTATTTAACATTCTTTTCCTTATCTTATTGTAATGGTAACTGGCTTGGCACAGCAACATTTTTTAAAGTTCATCGAAAAGGAACTCATGTTACCCTCACACCAAGTTTATGCTTAGAAAATTTTTTCCTGCCTCAAGAAATCATCTAGGTCTCTTTCCTTGATATTAACTTTTTTGCTGATTTTGAAAAGTTTGAAATTTTGCATCCTGCAAATCTGTGCAAGTGTTTTTCTTGCACCAAGGAAAGACAGGCAGTGTGATTTCTGTTCTTCTGATGAAACAATTCAACATACTGTCCCTTTACAATCATCTTAAAGATACCGATTTTCCTCAGTACTGGCATTTTCCATGAAATGTAACAAATCCTGTGTAAATCAGGTATCACAGCATTTACTTAATAAATCGTAGCATCTTCAGGTGGTAAACAGAAAGGAAGAGAACGTATGTACCTTCTAGAACTTCCCAACTGTATAGTATGTTGCATAGTGTATAGTCTGACTGAGTTTATGGTTTAGTATTTCACTGTTTACAGCAAACATTTTACTAACTTGTAATTTGTATACATCCTGGTATTTTTCTGAAAATCTACCGGAGAAGTGACTGAAAAAAATTATTGTAGACTGTTGACAAAACAATTTGCTCTGTGGAGGTTTTCTTGAATGTTTCAAAAGTTATTACCATTATTATTATTACCATTATTATCATTGCAATAAGTATAACATAATTTTGCATGCATTTAATTCAATGGAGAAATCTCATCCCCTAACAGTTGAAGTTTTCAATGGCATGAAAAAATGGATAGTTATGGTAAATTTGAAAGAAAAAATAACATAGTAAACTTGAAAAAGCACAAATTGCACCATAAATAAAAAAAATCATGCATCTACTAAAGTTCGTGTATCTGTTAAAATTCAATAGACAACTGTCATTTTAGCCAAATGTTTTGCATAGCAACCCCAAGCCGATATACTTGTTTTCAATGTTACCTTCAGGTCTGTGCTCTTCATGTCACCGAACGTGCAAGGGGACGCATTTTGAAGGCTGGAGGAGAAATCATCACCCTTGACCAGCTGGCCCTTCAGTCACCAAGAGGACAGAATACAGTCCTGATTCAAGGCAAGCACCTTAAGAAAGTGTTGAACCACCTGTGATCTTTTTTATGTTTTTTTGTTTGTTTGTTTTACGTACATTGATACATGAATTTTCTACCAAAATACATGATTTGGGAATTTTATACAATATGAAGCCGTTTGATGTAGATCTTTGCTTTCTGACGAGTGCTTGTAATAGTTGTTGGAGTTTTGTGTAAGACCAGTATGTGAGACAGCATGTTAATGTTGTGCAAACAAAATGACTTTTTTTTCAAGCATTACATTGGTGGCATAAGTCCATGTCGAGGATGTTCTCATGTAAACCTCAGTGATGCCGTTGAATCATCAGACAACTGATGATTATAATGAATCAAACTATTTCTAGGCCTTCCACCCGTAACCTACAGGCTACATTTAGCCCTCAGCACCGTTTTGATGACCCTCTACAGTAGCATTTTCGCACAGTTGCCAGTCTAATACATGTAGGTTTGGTTAAGAGATAACAAGTCATTTTGAAAAAATGGAAAAAGAAAATGCGCTTGCCCGTAACTCTCGGATGATTGCATACTGATCGGAAGTGGAGGATGTGGCAATGGCATTGCAACGTAGCAAATGAAAAAAGTTCACTGCACTCTTAGTGTACAGTTGAGCCTTTGACTGTGCAAAATGTTGAGCGTCCATTCATTTCTGTGATTGATATTCTAACACCATCACGTCAGTGTCCATTCTTATTCACGTATGTCATTTACCCAGTGACAGTATGCCTACACACTTTACGTAGAGGTGTATTTAAATCAGGAACCTTTATTTTGGATTGACTTTTTTAGGGGTCCGTACTTCCAGGAAGGTCTTTAAACACTTCGGGAAAGCACCAGGCACTCCACATGCCAACACCAAGTAAGTACAACAGTCTCTGTATTTAAAGAAATACTCTCCTGACAGGTTACGTGTTCTGAAATGAAAGTGATGCCTCAAGGCCTCACTGTTACAAAATTCCGTTTTGAGCTATTTGATGTGTATGGTAAGGTGAAACACGACAATCTGACACAGTGTGGTTACACAGAGGTATCGTTTTTCACATTATGAAGGAATTCGATATCAATTTTGGATTTGGGTAATAAATGCCATCCTCTGTCCCGGGTCACCCGTGAAAACACTTGTTCGTATCTGTGTGTTTGTACCCATCTCTGTGTGTTTGTTTGTGTGTAATACCTTTGCACTTATAACGTGTCTCAGTTAAAGTGATTGCGTGTGTACTGAAAAACCGAAAAGATAAGATTATGTTTGATTTTAACTTTTTCTTTATTTTCAAATGTACACGCGAGGTTGTACATGTATGTCTTTCAATGAAGGAAAATGACAGTACCTCCTGCAAAAAGCAACGGGATTGGCATAAAAACAGTAAAAAACAGAAATCATATTTGAAAATTAATGGTTCTTACTATAAACACCTACGTTATGAACATGCAACAGTACAGGTCTCACTAGTGTATCAAAAGCATACTAATCAAGTCGTCGCTCCTTGGTAGGTATTGAGAATTGTAGTATTTGGTGAAAGGAAACACTGTATTTACAAATAACCTACGAACTGAACACAACCTTGCCCACGGCGTCAGTGATCCTGAGTTGTTAACTGAATATTTAATACTTTTATACTTCCCATTGGCTTGCTCAAAGAAGCACACCGTTGATTTGAATGAAAACTGTCAACCACTACATTATCATATTCTACACTTTTTGTAGTTATGTTAGAAGAATTTGAAATCATATGGCAAAATTAAGGTTATGCAATTGATATGTAGCAATTGCAAATTATTGCAGAAAAGTGTTTGTTTTTCTCTGACATTGAAGCCCTCATTTAACCTTGAAATTTGGCACTAGTGTAAATATAGATTGGGTACATCTTAGATTTACCTCAAAATATTACAGAAATTGAGGTTACATCTCTTAAATTATTGTAATGTTTCTTTTAGGACAATCAAGAATTTCTATAAAGAAATACAAAGGATATTCAAGAAGTTGTGCCTGGGTGACATTACAGATTTCCAAAACTGCAATGAACCATTATAGATATTTCTTTATACATCTGTAATTTTCAAACAACATGCTATTGAGATATGGTTGTCACCAATAAAGAGAGAAAAATGTTCCCAATTTTTACGGAATATCAATTGTCTTCAGTGACAAATACCAAAGCTTCTGTGTGCCGTATGTTCATTGCCAGTTGTTATGGTAAGTATCCAGTATGGAGTGTACTTTTTTTGTCTAATATGACCCAAATCCTATCTGATCTTGTCATTCCTTTTCACAGGCCGTATGTCCGTTGCAAGGGAAGGAAGTTCGAGATGGCCAGAGGCAAGAGAAAGAGCCGTGGCTACAAGAACTAAAGATGACAGTGTTTGGGGAGATGATTTTCATAGCTGTGAAATGCAAAGTGAAGCACACGTTGAGTGGTTGAGAAATTGCATAAACTGGTTACTAAATACCGTGGTTACTAAATACCCTGAGAAACACAAATACAAATCATATTTCAGTTTGTTTTTTGGTCTTGTTGTATTTGACTGAGAAGTGTATTTTTCTTTATACAAATTTTCTCATCTCACCCCTTTTCTGCATCTCTCTGTCTCCTGGATCTGCCTCTTAAAATCAATAACAGTTGCTGTAGAGTTCTGTAGTGTTCTGTCATGTTGAACTCAAAGTGAGCACACTATTTCGAGAAGAGTCAAAGATTTGATTTGCTCTAAAACTAGTCCAAGCTATTACTCCCACAGTGTTTATACAATATGAGTGTGACAATGGCACGAAGTGTTAGTATAGGCCATTGTTACCTTCTGTACGGTATATTCAACAGGATACTTACGCTTTCAGATCAACACTTGGTTACTTTTTCGGGAAATTTAATTGTTAAGGAGGCCTATTAGTGACTACAAGTATAAATTTGTAATTTGGTACTGCAAATTAATATTTGGTATTACAAATTAATTTGTGATAAACATAATTTGTCGTAAAATATCTTTTTACTTGGCAATGATGCTGCTATCTTGCGCTGATGCTATCAATTTGACCAACAAAACAGATTTTCGAAATGGTAGGGGGGATGTCAACTGTCATTCATTGCAGTAAAGTCACGAAATGGGTAACATAGGCCTAGTCCTTGGAAAAATCTTTGGCAGTAGTTCCCAGCAAACATTGTTCCAGCAAACGTTCGTTGGAAAAAAAAAATTGTGAAAAGAAGGCCAAATTATCATCACCTGTAGTTTGCAAGTGTTTGAGCCGTTAACCAGTTGAAAAGTACTATTTACACAGGAGACAATAGAACATTTAGTCTCTCTGTGTTGTTGGGCAGATGCTACAAAACCCAATTAGTATGTCTTTGCCGAGCTACCCTTTTGAAAGTCTTGGTGATTCCGCCACATGGAACTTTTAAAAAAAAACCGTGGCATCAAATCCCTGTATGTCACTGCGTTTACCTTAAGATACAATATAGTGTTCAAGAATTATGAAAGTGTACCCAATGTTTAATTTTCAAAATATACCTCACAATGTTTATAAAGTGAAGTCTATATCCTATGCCGGCAGGACATTGCTTGGCTGAGACAGAAATTTGTTCACGCAATTTCAAATGGTGGTTGGCGCAATAGTTTGAATAATAATCGCACTACTCAAATTGACTGATGGCAGGTTTGTACGTTGACCGCAGATTCTATATTCATTCCATCAGGATCCTCTTCTACTTCAAGGAGAAAAGTTAATCGTGATGATGACATAACATACTTTTCTGGTATTTTGTCAAATGAGCCATAATTAAAACACGTTCTGTATAATGAGTAGAAACTTTTTAGATTGAAAACTGCATTGACCTTCCATTCGTAAACAAAAAAAAAAAAAAAAAGGGGGGGACTAAAAACTCAAGGGTTCTTCGGACGCAGTTTGATTGCTTATCCGCTGTTATTGTTTAAGACAGGAAACAAACAAGATGTCAACTCTGGGTGGGGTAAGCATCTTGCTTGAGGATTTTGTTGAAACAAAGGGTGTTTAGAACGCGCTGTTTGAGTGCGTGTCCGCTGCTATTGTTTAAGAAAGAAACAAACACCTCAACTTGAGGTGGGGTCAATATGGTACTTTGGGATTTTCTTCCGTTCTCAAACGCATTATTACAACTGTTTACAGTTTATTGTGGTCACCTGTGTGCGGCTTAGACTTTAACAAAAACACTTTAGTTGAATTAATTGAAAAACCAGAGATGCTATTTTCTGAACCGAATTGGTACCATTCAACGACCACTAAATCCGAACGACCCGCAATGCGGCCACGCACACACACACAAAAAAAACAGAATGCCTTTGAGATAGAAATTCAAAAACGAACGACAAAAATTCGCTTTTTGTTTAAAAATTTAGTAGTAAAAATTTCAAGAATGAAAATATAATTTTTGGCTTTTAAATATGTTAATAACAAAAATTTGCTTTTGCTTTAAAAAAAATTCAAAATTTTAAAACGAAAAGAGGAAATTTGTTTTGTTTTAAATTTAAGTAAGAACGAAAACCGCTAAATTTGTCTTTTGTTCAAATAATTTGAGTAGCAAAATTCAACAAACAAAAAATGGTATGATTTTTTTACAACTTATACAAGGAAAATTGAAGTAGGCGGTTGACCACTAACCAGGCAGTTATAATGAGCTAAACTATAGTTCCGTGTCCCTGACATAACAAGAGAGCTGTTATTAGGAGAGACGGCGGAAAGTTAAAGCACATGACAAATTAAGAGCCGTCAAATCGAGTGGTGATAAGCTGTGTAATCGTCTCGAGGGTATTACATTTTTGATTCCTTGCCGTAGGCAGGGGAATCTATGCAGTCATGATGTCGTGTGTGGGTACGTAAGGGTGTGTGTATGTGTGTGTGTGTGTGACGGTTGAAGAAGGGTAACTCTGAGTAATTTCATTTTTGGCATGTTGGTTGCCCATATTGAGTAGATGATCCCTATTGTTTTTGGTGTCCAAATCTTGCATATTAATGAGGTTATGAGTTAAAACATAAAAAATTTTAAAACTGCCATAGTTCCTTATCCATGGGTCAGATTTGTTTTAAACTTGATAAGGTTGTCTGTTATTAACAGGTTCACGTCCCTGTGAAATTTAATGCTTATCAATAGAGAGGAAGGGATCATTTTTCACTATAAAACAATAATAATAGCCTAAACACCATTATTGTGGTTATTATAAACTACCGTACAAATATATATTGATCTACATTGTGCAATAGCAAGTGTTTATTCTCTCGCACACAGTTAACTCAATGGGATTGCTCCCTACAGTACTGCATTTGTAATTTAGTGAGTAACTTCTAATGTGGGGGGCTAATAAGTTGTCCAGAGAAAGAGTCTTGGTATGGGAGGTCATGGGGTCAAATAGAAAAGCATGCAATGGAATGTTAATGGGTTTATGAAAAAAATTAAGAAAATAAAAAAACCATCTGTTCTGTCATTTATTTGGATAATATCAATATCCAGAGGAACAGCTGGTAGCAGAACAAGGTTTCTTAACAATCAAATTGGAGTGCTTTCAATTATATTTCACAATGTCGGAAAAGATGGAGGAAGCAAAAATATTGCGGAGGAATCATAACTTAGGGTCAACTTACCAGGACTTTGAGTGTGTTAAAAGCTACTTGTAACAAGGAAGAAATTATCCTGGTGGTTTACGAAGAATTTTGAGGTAAATATGGCAGACAAGCTGAGTTCAGATGAGGTAAGGTTGAGTTATTTGATTCAACTAACAACAGGCAAGACTAGAAGCAGCATTGATTACTTGTGTGTTTCTTGGAGCTCAGAGACAATGTTGACTGATTTCATACCGTACTCATACTGTACTTGATGTGTGGGTTGTATGGCCTGGGTAGGTGATCCCTATTGCTTTTGGTGGGCATCAAATGTCGCAGTCATTTTAGGTCATCAAAATAAAGGTCATTTTGGGTTAAAGGCTTGTGGTGTATCAAGAAAAACAACTGCAGTTGATCTTATTGTTATACTTGTCATTTGAATAATTCATGTTTTTTGTAATATAACCATGTACAGTAGCAAGGAATCACAAAGCCTTTTGGCTTTCTGGTTGATTCCTCGCCGAAGGCGGGAAGAATCTATGCGATGCCATGTGTGTCTGCGTATGCTTGTGTATGTGGGTGTGACGCTGCTTGTAAATCTATTTTAAAATGGTTCATTGCACTTTTGGAAATTTGTGACTGCTACCTAGACACAGGTTCTTGAATATCCTTTGTATTTCTTGAATGCCTGTCCCAAAAGAAACATCACAATAGTTTATGAGATGTGACTTTCATTTCTGTAATATTCAATGACAATGTTCAATAACAATACATGGTAGTCTAGGCTACATTTTTAAATGTCAATGAAAAATGTGGGCCTCAGTTTCAAACGCAAAGACTTCTTGCAATAATTTGCCACTGTTACCTGGCATTTGGGCGGTAACCTTGAGGCATCTGGAAATCTTACTGACCGGAGATATCTTTCTTCAAACGGCAATATCTTTAGTTTTGGAATGGTCACAGATGCCCTAGGGACAGTAACCTGCGTAGCCCCTATCTGCTTGCTGAAATTGTGGGGGAAGGAGCAAAACAATGTCAGGCGTATCGTAGTGAATCTTAGTCCTCGGGAGCTTTGGGGTTATAACATGTTTCTGGGTGAAAAATTATATATCACGTAACTTCTTAATTTGAAAGGTGAATGCATGTACATGTACATAAACAGGGAATATACTTGTATCTACAGTATCAGGCCCATGTACTTCAACTGAGTGGAAGGGAGGGGGGGGGGGGTTCTAACGGGGTACTTGACCCGCATCCCCCACCTCCTCGGGGCAGCCACGGGGCTACACTTGTGAACAATCACATATATCATTTAAGTTGTTAGTATTGTCCAAGCTTACAGCAAAAACTATATCGAACAAGTATGTTGGTGGCTTCTTTTTAGAGAGGCACCTGTACAGCGAATAAATGTAGGAATCAGCCGTAAACTATGTAATACCCACCATAAACGAGATAACTTTTAACCATAACTGTAATAACTGGCCCGCCATAAAAGTAGTAATTTTTAACTATATGTAATGTAATAACAAGCCCACCCTAAGTGTAATAATGTTTTTTTTTTTTTTAGGGTTATGCCCAATATTTAAGTTCATCATAGGTAAAGTGCTATCTTGGCCCTCCACTGATGATGTAACTGATCTACGAAGGTTCGAATGCTCTGCTTTACTGTACATGCTGGGATCGAACCTACAGTCATTTCGCGTAACTACCAGAGAGTTTCATGGACAAATACGTACATTCTGGAAGGAACTGGAATTTTGCCCTCTCCTATATTTAGTAACATGTTGTTGAGCGGGTTGTCTCTGTAAGATTTTTGTGTGGGAAGTTCTAGGGTTAAGATTCGTCGGTTGAGAGTAGTTGAAGTTCACTTCCCTTAGATCAAAGACAAGGGCGGATTCAAGGGGGGGGGGGACAACTGGGGGAAGTTGGCGCCCCCCAAATACAGGAAAAATGCGCCCCCGCGTCCTAAGAAATTCAGTTAAACTACTACTTGCTTGCTGCTAATATTGGCAGGCTATATTTATCTCACATTTACTCGTCAAATTTACAAGTATCAATTTATAATTTTAAAAAGTATAATTTTAGTATCCGCAATAACCGCTCTAATTACTATCTCTGTTTACTACATTCACTGTTCATCTCTTGTGTGTTAGCATATCGAAACACACATTCTGATATTTACACAATGATACAAAAGAATATTTTACAGTGAAGCAATTGATCATGCGCCAGAAAATGAAACTGCCTGCATTGACCGTCTAAAGTGTGAATGTAGTAGTGCTAAACCATCCAAATGCAAGGGCGCCCTAATTTTATGATGGTATCTTGCACATACGGCTCATTATTGTGTTAAAAATAGACAGCATACATTATTGTATTAGTCAGATATGCTGACGCCCCCCTTTTCAAACTGCCCTCCCCCCCCCCCCCCCCCTCCATGAGCCAGAGGCTGGATCCGCCCTTGATCAAAGAAGACATCACTGTTAGTTCCCTTTTGTTTACTGCAAGTCAACTGTGTAGTGAAGTTATTGACCTACACAATACTCAACCGTCAACGTCTGTTTATGTAGTACCATCACCGAAGCCGTCACAGCAACATTTATGAAACCGAAAACCACTACCCCAGTTTCGCCAGTGCACAGAGATTGCATTCAGTGACGTTCAAAGACCACTACAGGGTGGCTAAATAGGAGGCACAGTGACTACATAACACTATCCCATCAGTATGTGGCTCGTGCTTGTATAGACTGGTGCACAAGTTCTCGAATTTTAACATCTCCACTGCAAAACCCTGTTTAGCGCGAAGGTCCCGTCCCAAGATTTACATAAAGTAGGGCTATTTTGAATAAACCTGCCAGCTACAATGAAAACCACACGCGTATGCCTAACCGATAACAACGTGAACAATGACCTGACATTTTTGTGATATACTCAAAATTCAACGATCCTTTCAATATTATTGATGCTATCATTTCCAATAATGTTACAGCAATCGACCTGAAGTATTAGTGGAAGTAGAATCGACCTTGATTGTAAACTGAATAGAATGATGCTAGCTAGTCAGACTCCTCTAGTCAGAAGGGTTGGCCATGGTGTTGTTATTTCTTTGAGAGACCAGATCACACGACATATGCTGTGCCGAACAGAACTGGTGACCTCAGTTGGCCTAACCGGCCAATACCCTCGAGCTGAGATGGATTTGCTCACGAAAGCAAAAAAATGTCCCCTCTGCCTTAGGACCGAAAGACAACAGTACCAGGAAATTTTTTTGTAAACAGCATATTCTATTTATTTTCAGTGAGGAAAAGGAGATTATTCGTGAGATCTGACAAGTTTGAATTTTTACCCCGTAACCTTGTAGAAACTGCATGAATTGTGACTTCCGTGGAGATGATCTCATACCCTGAGTGTTATTGGGCATAATTAAACTCAGCATATCAAGTTTACCTTTCAATTCCGTTAAACTACAAACGGATGATGTTAACCATCCAGCGGCTATAACAAAACTCTAGTGTTGCTTATAAAAGATCAGACAATGGGAGTTTTCGACAGGATAACATCAAATCATGTTCAAGTCTTCAAGTCAACCTCGATGTTCAAAGCCTACAGAAGAGATGTTACTTGAACAGTATCACGAATTAAAACAGGCTTCCTCAATTAAGTGCACCTTGGGGAAATTATGCTGATGTAATACGCCACTGAACGCGGTCTGGCCGAGAATTATGAGGAGGTGCCACATCCCTCTACTTCAACCCTTGCATTTATTTTTGTGTGCTTCATAATTGGAGTTCTCGGATGGTGCAAAGGTCGTTCAGTTTTTGAGCCAAATTTTTCTGCCAAAAAATGCCCAAGTTTTATAACTGATGGTAACTTTAATTTTTTTTTCTGAGGTAAAAACAAGTATTGCGTAAATCTCTAGATTTATTTACCTAAATTTTAAGACGTAATGATTATTCTCATTATGTTTGCAAGACGTCTCTGACATGATTTTTTTAAAAAAAATATTCTTCCATTTTAGGAAGCCTGCTTTACAGCGCAAGCAACATTTGTCAGTAAGTTTCATATGTTCACAAATCAGCTTCCCTATATTCCACCACTCTCCCGCATACTTCTGATATGAACTTCATGGAGCTTGTGTGCATCGATCTCTTCAACTAACGTAGTCTTGGAATCTTCCGGAAAGTCTGCCCATAATCCCCTTCTGTCGATCACGACTTGGCCTCGAGTTTCTCCAGAGAGAGATACCTTGCAGGAATGTCTGGATGATTTCGTTATAATTTCTGGATGCATGGTGCATATCGCTGCCAGTTGATCGCATATCGATAGATGATCCTGTGTGACGATGAAGCAAATATTTATTCATAATGACAAAGGCTCACCAAAGTTCAGCATCAACGTGATATCACTTGAGAGATCATTTCGAGCTAGCCTGACTAAAAACTTCGCTAACATTCGTTACGATATTCTTTCATTAAACATTCCCCGACATTTTGCAAGATCATACGTGTATGCCAAACATTTACTCAAAAGCAAACTTTAACCTACAGATAGCAAAGGCGAACGGTTAACATGTGACAATAGGTGATCAGAGACGCCGCCAGATCTAGTGATAAGAGGGATGGGGGGGGACATATCGATATACGTCTATGAAAGGACATTTCAGGTGCGTGTCCAGGATTGAAGCAGGAGGGAGGGGGGGGGGGGGGAATCTGGTCTGAAAGCATTGTGAGAGCAGGACTAAGCTCCACCATCAGTTGGGAAGGAGTGTACAATAAACTTTTTGGCTTTACAAACCTGCCAACACTTTCCCGTATGGAACGCCGTTTTAACATTTATTCAGGAATTTCAGATATCTCGAATTAATTTTAGATATCTCAAATTTTATTTCAGATATCTCAAATTTTATTTCAGATATCTCGAAATGAATTTTAGATATCTTGAAATAATTGCAGATATCTTGAAATAATTGCAGATATCTTAAAATAATTGCAGATATCTCGAAATAACCACGAATTTCAGATATCTAAATTCTAATTCAGATATCTCGAATTCTATTTCAGATATCTCGAATTCAATTTCAGATATCTAGAATTCTATTTTAGATATCTCGAATTCTATTTCAGGTATCTCGAATTCAATTTCAGAAATCTGGAATTCAATTTCAGATATCTGGAATTCAATTTTAGATATCTGGAATTCAATTTCAGATATCTGGAATTTAATTTTAGATATCTCGAATTCAATTTTAGATATCTCGAATTCAATTTCAGATATCTGGAATTCTATTTCAGATATCTGGAATTCAATTTTGGATATCTTGAATTCAATTTAAGATATCTCGAATTTTACTTCAGATATCTAAAATAGTGCATAATTTGAGATATCTAAAATTAATTCGAGACATCTGAAATTCCTGAATAAATGTTAAAACGGCGTTCCATATTCCCGGGTGTCATAAGCTACATGTAGCCATGAAAATGAAATCTCATGGCTATAATTTCTCAATTATTGAGTAAGACATAAAAGCCAGCCAGAAATTTCTGCAATGGTGACTTGCCAAGTGGATGTGACTGTAACGGTACGAACTGACATATATAAATATCTGCATCAGAAACCTGGCTGTCATCAGCAAATCATCTCTTGCTCCTTAACTCTATCTTATCTGGAGACGTGACCTGAAGGTCAGCCATTAGCACTGTGGCCTTAAGACCACTTCAAAACCTCTATACTAAAAATGACATATAATTGTTTGTGATCAATACTTGGTGTCTCGTATAAAAGGGATTAAGTAAAAATATTTTATTATCAAACACTACAGACCAGTGCTAAACGTCCACCACATTTTCAAGATGGCACAGACTAAACTCAGAAGCACGTGGTAAAGGTGGAAAAGGGGGCACATTCCATGATGTAGTTACTCCTGTTGGTACTCTGAGCACATATTTGAGAGGTCGTACGTGGGGTCCAGGGACCTGCTGTGGGGGTCCAGGGGAGAAGTCCTTGTATTTAGGGAATATAAGGGCATATATTTGGTAAATAATAAATGTTATTTCTTCACAAAACTCCCCCTTACGTGCAAACGGGCAGATTCCGGTTATTAGGCTTTTACCGCAGTGCTACGGTACAATATCTTTTTATTATTACGTGGTGCAACTAGAGCCTCGGCCCTCGCTTGAAGGACGCACCCACGCTGCTACTGAATAGTGGATACTAATCTATACATTATATAATACACACACACACACGCCATCATACCGCATAGATTCTTTGCTTGCCTTCGGCAAGGAATAAAAAGTGGAAATAATTTGGAATGCTTTTATCTAGAACATCCAACTAGTAATCGGTTTCTTTCGTTCCTTGGCCGCACGGGAGGTGATTATAAAAGGAGATATATTCTATATGTATATTATATAATGTATAAAATGTATAGATTAGTATCCACAATCCAGTAGCAGCGTGGGTGCATCCTTCACGAGAGTTCCGAGGCTCTAGTGGCACCATATACGTTATAGCTAGAATTTATGGGAACGCTATCTAAGGGGAGTGCCTGCAACCTATCCCACACAACGGACGTATATTTCTCATGCATCAGCACTGATTGCATTTTTAATATCGGTAAACAAATAAACGTAGATACCAACACCTGATGGAGAGGTTAAGTACCACCATCAATTGGCGGGAACATACCAGAAGTTTGTGGATAAAAATACCCCTTGATCTCCGGAAATCGGATTCACGATTTCGGCAAGTGCTCTTTTTCTCTTGCGGTGCCTCGACCGAAATACCAGTGCTTGCAGGGTCTTGGCCAACCACCTCCAGCCACGCAGCCACTGTTAATATTCTAGGTTTTATAATCGTGCTAGTTTGATAATGTAACGTACAGAGTGTTATTCTAAGCCACCCTTTAAAAAGATTAATTTAAGTACTATATTGTTGCTAGTTCTCTGCTCTTATCATTGTGGTACTCATCTCCTATGTATGACGTGTGACGTGTGACGTTAGACTTTAGATCTATTAAGTTC
Source organism: Stichopus chloronotus (assembly GCA_021234535.1). Classification (NCBI taxonomy): domain Eukaryota; kingdom Metazoa; phylum Echinodermata; class Holothuroidea; order Aspidochirotida; family Stichopodidae; genus Stichopus; species Stichopus chloronotus. The sequence goes on along the minus strand of CM037829.1, from coordinate 33,177,082 downwards.
TGACCAATCACTCTCTACCTGTTCTGGCCTTTCTGTATTTTCCACCACGTTCATGCCGTTTTCTCTGAAATATTTTTGATAGGTCGGGGGGGGGGGGGGGGGAGTTCTCACCTTCTCTGTTTTAAGAGCGTGACGGGTTATGTCTTCCAGGAATCTTGCTTTAGTGCTGTTAGTGGCGAACATCTCTTGTAACGTCACCTATCGTATTTATTAGAGAAAGAGGTAGTTAATATGATTATGATGTGCAAGGTTCGAGTCACATCATGACAATAGTGGGCCACGTGCTGTAGAAAAGACAGTTTAGCTCTGCACATTAAACCTTCAAATAAGTACATCAAGGTTCGGCGATGAAATCACTTGACATACATTAATTAATCGAACACATTCGCTGTTCATCATTTACTTTTTATTCAAAATGGAATCGTTTACGTTATTTTTTTCTTTATTTGCCCTTCTTTTATCTGATATGATTTTCTTTCATATGACCTTTCCTTCTATTGGACGGTTTACGTGACAGTTGCATTCATCTCAACTAAGTAGCATAGTTGAATGAACTGATTCAACAAACTAACCTCTTACATAAAATAACTTAATTCTTCTTAACCATTTCTTAATATTTTTTTAATACGCGATCGGCAAAGCCACATCAGGGAAATAGTTATCGTGAGAAAGTCTGATAATGGTCGACAGATAGAATTGCTCATTCAAATCAGATTGACAAGAGATTAATTTGTTCTCAAACGTGAATTGTTTTAGCCAGACATTTCAATAACATAGAAAATATGTCGATAAAAATCAGACTGTCCTACCACCCATTCACACACTACTCTTTGACTAAATCAATCTAAACTGGTCATTGCACGTGATTTTGACTGTCGAATTAGAATTTTGTGGCACTTACACAGTACTACAAAATATGATTTAAAATTTCACCAAAGGCACCCAGAAGCCCTTCGAAAATACACAATGCTTTGTGACTTGCCATATACCATATACTAACAAACCGATAGTCTATTATCACTTATAAAGAATAAAATAGCTTAAGTTCAACTTGAACTCACCATGGATATGTGATACTTTTGGGTCAGTTCCCAAGAAACAAGCACTTTCTCACAACTGAAGTCTCTCATGACGATCTGAGCGGCTTCTGCGTCGGCGTAGAAATTAAACTCTGCAGATGGTGTCACGTTGCCAATCCCTTTAAAGAGAGGCAAACGTGGTGTAAAAATTATCTGCATACTTGATTAATGATCAATAAAGGGGAATATTGGGGGCAGGAGGAGGAACTAGTGAGGAAGAAGAAAGGTTGCTGGGGGTCAAACCTTATTTAGAAAAAAAAAGTCGAGAATCGGATGGGTCCTGGTTAGAGCAGATTATCTTCCAATTACCCTCAAACACATCCGCATTAGATGAGTGTATACGTCTGGTTTATCTACAGGATAAACCAGAAAACTTATATGAGTCGTATACATTGTAGTCTCGGGTTGATGTTCCCTTGCAAGAGAATGTTAATTGGTAAGTGGATCAAGACACAGAATGGAAAATGTAATAAACATTATGCCGAACAAGAGTAACTCAATTATGTTGTAAAAATGTTCCTCTCTGTATATGAGCCTTGGTTTAAACAGGTTCCATTATGAAGCGATTAACATTCGCTGTTGTTGGGATAGATTCACCAATTACGCAGATCTGCTGCAAGGGCACAATGCCATCCCAAGAGCTTCAACCTTGAAAGAAGCTAGTTTATTCCCTTACGTATTGCCGATATACCGTATTTACAAATAACATACAAACTGATAAAGTCAATGCAGCGTGAACTATCCTGAGTTCTTTTGAGTAATTGAATATTAAATACTAATATACTTCCCATTGGTTTGTTCAAGATGCACACGGTTGATTTGAATGAAAACTGTCATCCACTACATTATCGTATTTTACACTTTTTGTCGTTATTTTAAAAGAATTTGAAATCGTATGTCAGAATCAACAACCTGAAATCTATTCATTTTCCCAAATTTCCTGAATGATGTAATTAAAAGCCCTACCAAACTTTTCGACATAAAATTACAATGGTTTTACTTTTTGCTTACGCAAGCAATCACTTTACTCTCAAGATGCCTGTTTAAACGTGAGGATGAACACACAAGAAAACTGAAAAAGTTCAAATGAATATTCAGAAATTCTACTCCAGAATCCAGAAACTTTTCCAAATGTCCACGAGTGGAACTGGGAATGGTTGAATCTAAAATAATTAAGTGGGTGGATGTAACAAACCATGTCCATTCTCGTATGCATAAAAGGATAAAACAAAGATTCAATTTCAACTGTTTTCCTCACCATAAATATTACCTCCCATGATGATAACACTTTTCAGATTCGCTGAAAATTGTGGCCACATTCTCTCTGCGAGAGCAAGATTAGTTAGAGGTCCAACGGAACAGACGGAAACCTCCCTGGGATTATTTTTAACAGTCTCGATGAGAAATTCAACGGCATGTTTGGTAGATATAAACTTCGTCGAAGGGGCGGTCTTCTCTAACAAAGTATTTCCCAAACCGTCAGTACCGTGGTAAATTTCATAACCTGGTGGACGGTTACCGATTAGAGGCCTGTCAGCACCTGCATAAACGGCCGCCTTATTGGGGGGAAAAGAGATCTTCAACGTTGCGTCAATTGCTTCACCATTTAGTACTTTTTAGCATGTAAATTGCAGAAATCTAGAGTGTGAGGCGTAAACATACGATCTGTGATTTGGCATTTTAATTTAAATGGTAGTGCACTTCTATTTCGCAGGGTAAAGGTAACTTCGTACCCCCATATATCAATCCCATGGACTCATGGAGTTACCCCATTGAGGAAGTGGTAGAATCCCCGGACTCCTTTACTCGTAAATCCCTGACCCCATCTCCAAAAGATACCTATTACTTCTTTTTCGAAACAACCTACTTGCAAGTCTACCTAATTAAGAGAAATTTAGGAATTCCTATAATGAAAACCTATTTAATAAAATTCGACCAAATGAAAAGACGACCACTAACGTTTGGAAAATAGCAATGCTTTAGAACGTGTGACATATTTGTCACAGCTTGTGAGAGTTTGACGTTGCCAGCGACACAGGTCACTCCAAGCAAATCGATGTGTTCTGGAGATGCAGAGTCAAAGATCAGCAGGGCATGCGCGTCATCGACACCAGCATCTGTGTCAAATATGACTTTCCTTGGAGGGCCTCGGTGAGTAGAGGCCATCATTTTAATATGGTGACTCACAAGACGGCCGCCTCGTACCAACTGTAAAGTCAAAATACAATTGCGTCACTAAATGTCATTAAATCGTCGAAAAGTTAACAAATTGTCATTTTGCAGGGGGAGTTCTTTTTCCTTTTGACTGTCCCTTATACGCTTCCTTACAAAATGCAGAAAAGTAAAATGACTGGAAATAATCAAACACACTGTGAAATAAACGTGACGTCAAAAATGTGTTTTGTATACACACAAACACACATATATACGCAAATTACATTCACAAACACAATACAGTGCAAAGACATATATGGGCTTACATGGGCTTACACACCATACTTTATCATGCAAACGTACATAAAAACGTAGACACATAATATAGTAATAACATGTAATAACATAAACATGTTTATATACACACATATGACCTACCAATGTTAACGCACACACACATACACACAAACGCACATGATGCACATTCATGCAACAGCGCGGTTATCTCTCGATGGCTAGCTCATGCAGTACTGTTCGCTTATTTGCAGCGAACATTCTTGGCTGTGAATTTGCAGCAAGTGTTGTAATGTTCATCGTTACACTGCTGTAACATTCTGAAGATTCTTAGAGCTAGTCAATCGAAATTCAAACGACTAGACGAAGGGAATACATCAATACAATACACTAATGAGAATGAGATTGGTGAAGTTGCTGGTACATTGAGAAGCGGGCGCTGCAACAATTCCAAATCACGTTGCGAAAGCTATGTGCATCACATAGTCGTTACAGACGTCAACGTAAACATAAACTGTGAAATTCAAACACTTTCAATTTGTCGAAATATGTTGACAAAGGTTTCAAAGTATGTCCTGTGTTGACTTCACGCGACCTTTGACTTCCATGAACAACAATGGGAATGATCTTCTCACTGAGAGGTATCAATGCTTTCATTTTTTTGAAATTTCATTTTGAACTTCACTTCTTAAGATATCTTGTGAGGTTTTTCAAATTTTAACATCTGATGACCTCCAGTGAACTTTGATCTCAACGAAAAGCAACAGTGACCAGCTATACGTACAATGGAAAAACCTACCGACAAAGTTTGAATTGCTAGCATCCCCCATTTCATGAGATACCATGTTTACGTTTAAAATTTACGACCACTACTGTCCTCAGTGACTATTGACCTTATAAAATTTGACATAAATTATCTACTCATCACGAACTACCAATGTTTACAATTTGAAGTTCCCGCAGTATGTACTCCTTTAGATACTCTTCTTATAAATTTTCAGACTTCAGCCTCTGGTGACTTCAAATGACGTCATAAAAACAATAGGGATCATCTACTCAAGATGGGAAACTTACAAAACAACTTTGAAGTTCAGCAACACGCCTTTCTTGAGATACCGTGTTTTAAAGGCTTTTAGACAATGACCTCTACTGATCTCATGTGATCTTTGACCTCAGTCAAAAATGACAGCGGTTGTCTCATCACAAATGTCATCGGTTTGAAGTTCAATCACCATTCACTTCTTAAAACATCTTGTCTGAAAGGGTTTCGAGTTTTTTACCTCTAGCGACCTCAATTGGAATTTTATCTGCATGAAAAACAATTTAGGGATGATCAAATCATGATGGGCTACATGCAAATCAACTTTTAAGTTGAAAGACGTTTCCATCCTGACGACATCGTGCCCATAATCCAAAGAATCCTTCACGCATGCTCGCCCCACCCCTTCTCACGCACACACACACACACCAACACACGCTCAGGTCATCGTATAGATGCCTTTGACATTCGGCGAGGGATCAGAACGGTTTCTAGAACGATTTCCTGGCCGCCTTCATTTCCAGACGGTCATCAGCAACTAAAAATAAGCCTTCACAATTTATGGCCGCTGTAAGAATTCTAACATAACGCTGGTTTGGCTAACTGAAAACGGGTACCGTACTTATAAATGATTGGAAAGGAGTACTTAAGTCTTTATTGTGAACATGATGAATGATAATTGAACATTATGTAATTATTTAAAACTTTGGCTCAACACCATCCCGTCCCCCCCCCCCCCCCTTCAGATGCAGACGTCTAAATGTTGGACAGTCAGCTGCGATAAGCCCTCGGTTGAATTATATTTAAGCCATTCTGCGTTTAAGGGATACATAGCTGTTCAAGGGCCTGACAAGCACGTGAGTGAAAGTCCATTGAATGCATGGGACCTTGGAAGTCTGCAGTACCCTTCCGTGGTGGGAGAATTGAGTTATGAGCTCCATGATGAGGCTGACTGTAAATCGGATTAGACGTCTAAACAGTGAAAGAAACATTCCATTGACGAATGAAAGGATTATTAAATGAAAGAGAATAATTTTTCACTGCAGGCATTTTAAAAAGCCATGCCAATGTATCTTTCCTAACACGAGATGTTGCTGTTCGTAGCATGACTTCTCAAGAAGGGTCTCCATGTAATTTTCTAAAGGTTATATCAAATGTCCATGTGTCACAGCGACAAATTACGACAAAAATCTTTGTAGTTTTTTTTTTTTCTTTTTACTCCAGTGAAAATGTTAGATTGGTTACATTGCAAATTTACCCTAAAATATTGTCGGAATTAAGGTCACATTTCTTAAACTATCGCAATGTTCATTTCAAGACAATCCAAATCATAAAGAAAAACAAAGGATATTCACGTAGTAGTGCCTGGGTGAAGTCACAGATTTCCTATAAAACACTCTGTCACTTTGAAATGGATATTTCTTTAAAAATCCAGAACTTTCAAACTGAACATATATTATTGGGATATGGATTTCACTACAGAGAAGTATTCCTTATTTTAGTATGAAGTATCAGTTTTCTTCATTGGTCAATCCCTGAAGAAAACGACAAAAGTTAATTGTCGTTCCAATGTACAGCTGTATACAAGATATGTTTGTGGCATAACTGAAATTACATGCAAAAACACAAATCAGATATCAAGTGATAATGAGCTAGACTTACAGTACTCAGAGAAAACAACTTACATTTTCGAACTAAACGTGTCGGCGCACATACACAGACACACTTCATTCCTATGAAATACCACAGGTTGATAAAGCACACGGTACACTATATTAGTAAAGTCATTATGCAATTAAACTAATGAAGCGATTGATATCATAAGGAAATATATATGTGGGTTGCCGTCTTCTCGTTGTAACAATGTGATGCAGATAAAACGTGCAAGCACTGTGCTTAATTAGGCCTATCTCAGTAAATGATGCTGAAATATGAAAATGTCTGGCGTGGTTCGATAAGTATAAAACGTAAGCCGATCAGTCGACTCCCGTTTAAGCTTTTGCTTTTGGACTGCCGCTATGAAGAGAAGATACAGCAGCGGGGATGGTTCAACTCCAGATAAAATCGCTTATAGCCAGGGAGTTGGTCAAACGGACTAGCCTAGGTAATTAATTTATCAAACTGCATGTTTACTATACAAACCAAAAGCCGGGAGACTTCACATGCGACCAGCTTCGCCACAGCTCGGGAGTTCCCGACGGACGGGTGACTGAGGAACGGTCTTGTCTTCAAACCTCAGTCAGATTGTACAAACAATTCACTGCCTGTATCATGGACTTATATTGGTACTAGTCTTAAACATGTATGCAAGTAGCCAGGTATTCACGGTTGCCAGGCTGCTGTATGGTTAGACGTGCAATGTATATGACGCTCACACCGTACGAACCGCTTTCTATACCGTGTAAATGTCAGCCAATTGATCCCTACGGCAAACCTGCAGATGATCTTTTGAGAACAAAGTGCATGTAGAGACATCTGGTGACGTCGATCAACGATAGAAAAATGTAAATAAATACCTCAGCGTAATATAAAATGTCGGTACTTCGACTGTAGTTGATGGATCGGCTTTCCTTCCTCTTTCATTTCCCTAAGTATAGGTTCAGAAAACCAACCAATATAGTTACTATAGTATCAGTGTATTACGAAGTATACATATATGCATTTTGGGAGCATGTCAGATTTGTATGAAGAGGGTAGTTCCAGTTCACCTGATAAAGTTAACCACAAAGTGCAAAGTACTACCAATTGCATGACCATCGAACTATAAAATGACCTTGCATCCACAGCTTCATTGTCAAACCGCAAGCCATGGAGATATATACAGTAATAGCTCCTGGTATAACTTAAAGGCTGTATTGCATCACCCTAAGCTATATTTTTACCTCCCTGAAAGGAAAATTCTCAACTGGTTCTAAGTTACAGTACTCTTAGATTGCCAGCAAATTCGAAAGATGCAGAGCAGCTCGTATTACACAGCGTACACAGTGATCCATTGTTTTGATTACACATGTGGAGGAATGTAAGACAGGCTGAGGGAGGGACTAGAGGTAGGTGGTTGGGAGAATTGAAACTGTCTGGGGTGATGCATTACAGACAATTCCATGAGCCTCTGAAAGCAACACAATAGAATCGAAAAACCTTTTTTTTTTTTTTTTGGGGGGGGGAGTTTATTGACGTGTCACATATTGACCTATGTATGATTTGTCTTACATGTTAATCAAAAGAAGTATTCACCTTCCATATACTTATGTATACATATTTAAAATTTCATATAATATCAGTCAAACGCTTACCGTATCACAGACCATTACATCAGAAGCCCTAAACAGACAATACACAAAGTGTATCCATTTTAGCATAGTAATTTGCACTAACTTTAGTTGTGATTTCAAAAACTTGAACGTCCTATATTGTTACAGCAGTTTATGAAAGCATTCATAATGTGAGAGTGAGTGTGACATCTCTCCTTTTTAACTGTTGGCTACAAGATTAGGCTACTGTTCGCAATATATAGGCTACATTCACTCCTTTAGCACAACAACTTTGGAAATGGGTTTCATGTTATCCTCTGAACAAAGATTTGGTGACAATCGCAAAGTATGCAAAGTGGCCCAACGATGTTGTTTGTAGCTATGAGCTCCCTACGGTCCAAATTTACATATATGACCGAGAAGTGGTACTGAAAGCATCGTCTCTCCGCACATTCCACAAATTAAAATCCATGTTTTTTTGTTTTTTTTAATTTGTAACCGACTATCAGTAACATAAGGCCCGTTACCGTCCTACATCAGCTACTCCACTATACGGAGCATAGCTTAATAGCTGCATGTACCATATGAATTACTTTCTCAAATATTGGAACATCGATGCAGAGACTGTTCTACACCTCGGAAGCTGGCATATCGTTTCTGGTTTGCAAGAAGCTAGGTCTGGCGTGGATCATGGAGCCCGGAGACACACCCTTTTTTTCCGCTCCTTCACGTTAGGGAACATACCCTGTAGATAACCTTCACTATTGTTACACAAGATAAGGGACGGGGAAGGGGGAGGGGTGTCAGAGATCGATATGCATTAACTAATCATTTAAAATCCTAATGTTCGCGAAATTAAAGGAGGTGGCAGAGATGTAGCATATGGATTCACGACTTAAGTCGTCTCATAACAGAGTATGCAGCAGTGATATAAATACCGGTATATCATCTCCGGCATTTTGGTAACCCTTTATGAAAAGACCAGAATTATCTCCTAACACCCCTCCACCCTTCATCCTCTCCTCTACTTCGCATAAACTAATGGAACTATGTGAGCATCACATCACAATTTGACCTCCTCATTGCCCCCCCCCCCCCCGGCCCCTTCCGCTTCCTCTATTTGTTATACGCCACCAAACTTCCAGCAATGCTGTGTAAATTACTAACAGCGTTATATGTCGTGCTCTTAAATTTGTTGTATCCAAGGTACAACTACCTTTAATTTTCGAGTTAAGTTTGAAGGCCAAATAAATCTGATAAAACTCTGACATATCCCAAATTTCCAGGGTTTTCGTAAGTCACACGGCAGCAAGTAGGCGGCATTATGTAGTCCTCGCAAACGTTCTCCTAGTTAAATTCATGCCTGCGCTGTGGCAGAGCAGGGCAAAGGTTCAAAACGATGTTGATGAAAACCGACATTGACAGGGACATCGCTGTCGACATTTCATCGGCTATATATTGTCATTGAGGTGAAAATAATTAGGTAAGTTTTGGATTCCTTGCGGAAGCGAAAGGAATCTATGCGATGGTGATGTCGTGTGTGTATGTGTGTATGTATGTGTGTATGTGACACTTCGCTTGCAAACACGATATCTCAAGCAGGGTGACCCTGAGCGATCTCATGCTTGGCATGTGGGTGCCCCTTATTGAGTACATGATCCCTACTGTTTTTGGTGGAGGTCAAAGGTCATTTGAGGTCACCAGATGGCAAAATGTGAAAACCTTGTAAACATGATATCTCAAGAACGGTAACTGTGACTGATGTCATACTTATAGTGTGTGGGTTGGTCATATTAAGTAAATGATCCCTACTGTTTTTGGTCGAGGTCAAAGGTCATTTGAGGTCACCAGAGGTCAAACTGTAAAAACCTTCTAAACACAATATCTAAAGAAGGGTAATTGTGACTGATGTATACTTGGTGTGTGGATTGTATATAATGAGTAGAATACTCCTTTTGATTTTGGTGGAAGTCAAAGGTCATTTGAGGTCACCAGAGGTCAAACTGTGAAAACCTTCTAAACACAATATCTCCAAAAGGGTAACTGTGACTGATGTCATACTTATTGTGTTGCTTGGTCACACTGAGTAGATGATCCCATTATTTTTGGTCAGGGCAAAGGTCAATTCGAGGTCACCGGAGGTCAAACTAAAAACTTGTAAACACAATATCTCCAGAAGGGTAACTATGACTGATGTAATATTTGGTGTGTGGGTTGGTAATAATAAACAGAGGATCCCTATTGTTTTTGGTCAAGATCAAAGGTCATTTCCGGTCACCAGAGGTCAAACTGTAAAAATGTGTGAATACAATATCTCCATGAGTCTAACCTTGACTGATGTCGTTCTTGATGTGTGGATTTTATATACTGAGTAGAAGACTCTTTTTGTTTTTGGTGGAGGTCAAAGGTCGTTTGAGGTCACCCGAGGTCAAACTGAAAACCTTGCAAACACATTACCTCCTGAAGGGTGACTTTGACTGATGTCATACTTGATGTGTGGGTTGGCCATACTGGGAAGGTGATCCCTATTGCTTTTGGTGGACGTAATATGTCATTTGAGGTCACCAAAAAAATGTCATTTTTGGGTTAAAGGCTTATTTATGTGGTGTTTCAAGAACAATAACTGCAGTTGCTCTCATATTTGTCATGTGGATAATTCATGTCTGTTATAATATAACCATGTGGCAAGGAATCACAAAGCCTTTTGGCTTTCTGGTTGTTAGAAAATGTTACAGTGAATACAGACACATCTTATCAAATTCATTTGCCTTTTTGTCTAGAAAGCAACACTTCCTTCAAGGAAAATATTCAAGATTGGTTCAAAAACAAAATTGAGAAAGCATTTTTTCTGCCAATGCAATGTTCAACTATAGGTTTCACTTCTGTTCTACTACTTCAGGTACGCATTCAGCAGTTTGAGTAACAGCTCCTTCGTTCATCAGCCCACTCTGGATCACGGACGCAGGTGAGCTGTGGGCTACGACAAAGTTCAAATACAAGAAAGAGCTACAGGGAGATACCATGCATTCAGTACAGTCATTTGTGGCGAACACAAGCAGTGACTTTAATCTTTTCACTGACAATATGATATGATCCTCTGTGGGTGACGGGGGGGGGGGGGGGGGGAGTAAGGGTAACCAGAAGGCACAAATGCATTATGGTTTCGATGATACAATTAGAAGTATTTTTGTGAATCTGACGTATTGCACAAAGTGAGGATATTTGACACTGTTGGTTTTTTGTTATATTAGAGTTATTTAATTGTGCCGCCAATAGAGATGTAACAATCGTTCTGCCGACCTAACGATGGTGACTGATTGTTGTAGGCATCAGGCTCCTCAACATGCACACCTGCATCCTTCATAATAGATAGGTCCAAGCAGCCTGTCTTGAGATTACGAATGTGCACAGGGGCATTTCCGTTCTGAAACCGGGACGTATGCATTTCAGACAGTTTGTTCAACCATATCTCAATGGGCATAAATGGGAAGATACATGTTTATTTGGGTTTTGTTGAGCTTCTGACTTGTACTATTACTTTATGGTATATCTGTATTTTTCCTTCAAAAGAAACACAAACATAAAATATCTACAAAAGCTCTCTGTATCGGAAGTACTCACAAATTTTTTTAGATCAAAATTGTTTTTCTGTGATTTGAAATGGTGTACTAACTAAAGATACTACAGATATTACAAAGAAGACTCTTTACTATGTTTATCAGCTACATGCAATGAAAGTCTTTGTTACTTCTCGTCTATTTTCAATAATTTTCCATGTGACGGACGAACATTTTTTGTGACTGACGTACGGCGTTCGAAAATTTTCGACAATGTATACGTCCGTCACAGAAAACATGTGACACCTCTATTAATTAATCGAGCTTAATCGCAATCAAATTTTTCATACTTTGAGGACAATCGAGCTACTCTTAAAAATGCAAGTGAAATAATCCTAACAACTTCAGTTGGGAAGGAACAAGGGTACCAAATATAACAATATAAGGGTTTTTGACCAAATCCGAGGCTCTTTGAGGCAACAGAGGGCAGCACGTAATTATGCATACTTACAAAATCAACACAAAAGTAATGTTTATGTTTAACGCAATGGGTAACATAAAAGAAAGTTAAGTTGGAACTGTATCCAGTTATGTAATTTCGCTTTTGGTTTGCTACTTTACGGAATTGCCCGAATGCACTTAAAACATTTTGATCCTTGTTGACACAGACCATCAGTGCAACAGCAGCCCTTTGCACTCAATGTAGTACACAAACATTGCACCTAAGTAACAAATATGAGGTAAACTTCAATTCTTGAGATTTTGTGAATACAAGGCTTACACTATATGTTGACTCCAAATGACCTTTGACCTCCAACATCAACGGTAGCGTTCTTGTACTCAATGTGGTGGCAAACTGCATATGTGCTTGTCCTCAGTGAGATATCGTATTTACAACAAGCGTCAAAAAACTATACACACATACACACACGCGCGTTTACGGCGCCCAGTGGGGACATGGGCTTTTCATGGTAAATCAGGGATACCCCATTTTGCAGACAATGTCCCTATAGTTTGACATGTAGTCTTACATTTATCCCAGATTCAAGTCCGAACAAGCACTTGTGTGTCTTACTTCATACACACACACACACCGACACATACCCACATAAGGTGAAGATCGGGTACATGGACTTTCCGCGCTCATCGGGGATATCCACACTTTGCAGATGATTCCCCCAGTTCACCTGTAAACATTTTTGCGTCGCTTGGAGTTCGAATTTTGGTCCAATCGGTCGGACTGAGGTCTGGTAGAGTTAATCAGAGGTAAGTCCGAAGTCGGACCGACGTCGTTCTTCGACGTCGGACCGATGTAGACCGTATAGACATCGTCTTAAAAGTGACGTCGAACCGACTGCAAAAAAAAATGTACAGGGTTTAATGACTGGTAGGCCTATTTCACGCTCCCGCAACGGGATTGTATGTAGACAGGTATAGATCCCTAGAACAGGTAATTGGGGAAAACGTCAGATCGAACCTTAAGGTCGCATATCTGACACCCCAATTTGCATTTTGTCTAAATATCCAGAAATGGGGATATCCTGATTTTGGCGAAACCCCGGTTAGGCTGGCTAATTAGCGGCTGTGTGTGTCCCCGTTCGGGGCCCTTTACACACCCACACACACGCCTATGTACAGGTAGCCTATAAATCCACAGAACAGGTAAGATTTGCATCCATAAAGAGAGATATCCCTGGCTCGCAGTCCATCTCTGCAGTTACATAGACTAAATGCTCGTGCGTGCCTGATCGAGCAACTTGACAACTTAACCCTCACGCACACAATTAGTAACACACGCTTGCGTTAATGGAAAGAATAATGATTCATCGAGAATAAAATGACTAGTTTTCTCAGCTCAGGTTCTCGTCCTGTTAAGGTCAGGCAAATTTTCCTTTATTTTTTAGAACACAAGTTAGGAAATTTATACTTCCACTAAGAGTATCGTGGTTTGTTCTGTCTTTGATTTCACGTTAAATAAAGTGGGGGACAAACATTAAAAAAATATATGAATATTTCCCTATGGGGAACAAATGCGTTAATGTCCCATCCTCTCAAAAAAGTCCTACCTCCGGTAACAACACAGCCGTGTTACACATTATATACAGTTTTTGTTTGTCGCACTGATACATGGAAAACATTTATGACTGTTATTGTGGATAGCCTCCACATAATATGTTTACTTTTAGTTTACTGGCGCATTTCATTATTTGTCGTAAGTCGGAGTGAATTACAAAGATAGCCTGTTGTATGACTAACAATAGAGCAACAGAACTAACATTTGACCTGAGACCGTAATCATTTACGAATATATTTCCTGGTAAACCTCGCCCGCGTGTTTTTGGAATGCTGCCCAATACGCACAGCAACAGTTCTGACACTGTGCTCTGACATGGCACATGTGTCGTGTACACCAAGCCAGTCAATGTTGATGTTTTGGCTGTCATGCAAATTAGAGGGTTCCTACAACAAAGCTACATATATACACACTGTGGGTATATTAAGGCCGTGACATTCAAGAGTTTTTGTTGGTTTGCAGCCACCCATTGGACAATTACTCATGGCGCGCGATTTTTGGCCAATCAGCCTCTTTGTTATTACTTTTAAAATGACGTCATATGCAAATGACCTAAACAATTCTTCCGTCGCGAGTAAGCTCTTCGCCCGGGTTGTTGTGCAAGAGAGACGGAGGAATCCAACGTGGATTTCACTGGGATTTCTCAAAAAATGGATACTCTGAAGGAGCAAGTTATGATAAATCAGTTTGTGATGGCAGCGGGATGTGTACCGGATCAAGCAAGACAGCTTTTACAGAAAGCTCATTGGGAATTTGAGGTTTGTTTTACCTTTTCCGTGTTGCTTTATCATGGCGATATGTATGTTGTCCTCGTTTCCTGTGGTGCATTAGTGTGCGTAAGTACTGACCCATCGTTGGGCACTTCACATGCAACAACAGAGTGACAGATACCAACTTCATGTTGTTCGATTTTAGTGTAGAATATCATTTCATGCTATGGCATACTAGTGATACACGGTAGATAAGTGTTAGGCTGTGACCCAATTCAGCATTAGCTCTTTAAATGCTGCATTGTTGCAGCCATACCTCGCCAGCTTTGCACTGAAGCTGCCAACATTGTCCGTTTCTGTCTTACAACAGAAAATGAAAAAGAGTTGAAATGTGAACTTGGATGCCATCCTGCATGGGCTAGTCCTTGATGAACACTGAATGATTTGATTAATAGAAGTTAGGCCTAGCCACTGACTAAGCCAGTATGCCCTGGGCCAAATACTGATTGAGCCCTTCTTAGGGCCTAACTAGTCTTAATGGAATAAAGTCAATCATAATGGAGTTGGCCTACCTAATAAAGCCTACCTGTGAATGCCAGACGTTAACACTTCAGTCAACCCTCGTTGTATTCTTACTTTTGGTCTCATCTAGGCCTCCATCCCTGTGTAGGGCCATCTCCCCCTCAGTCTGAATGCTTGTAGTATAGCTAGCTACTATTATTCATAAGTTGGGTGGAGTGGAATTGATGGGTCAGTATAGCGTAGTCAGGTATCTGACATGGTGTTGACGCAGTGGTTGTGTCGTCGTCCACTTTATGCAGGAACCAGGTAGTAATTTTGAATCCAAGTGACAAAACATAGTGCAAATACCAGGGTCACCCATGAAAACGCTAGTGAAGGGAGACCATTTTTTCATCAGTCTTAAGGAATGTTGCATTGTCAATTTGTTTAGCAGCCAGAGTGCCTTTGAAAGTTTACATGCAGGGTTGTAGATGGACAAATTTTTGTGCTTGGCTCCAAGCAAGGGAACCAGCTTCTTCTGTTAGGGTTCAGAGGGTATTACCAGGAGCCCTGGTGTGGATCCAGTGGTAATGACACCGGCGGGGCTCGCTGGGGGACATCTTCTCCATTGCACTCTATGTCTTGTAAACACTGTCAAGGGAAGGTACTTGCAAATCTTTGAATGTTCACTCAGAAGGTTCCTTCTTCCTTCATACTTAGTTGCCATATAATATGCTAACATTACATTTGTTCACATATAAACTGTTTGCTACATACTGTATGTCATCTAGTTGGAAGCAGGGCAAGTGTGTCTTTCAGTGGGACATTTGTTTTTAGTCTGTGGTGTCATCTTGTAAAAATTTCTACATCCGCTGCCAGGTTGGCATTGAGACATCCATCTTCAATGTAGTGTACACAGTCATTGAGATAATGTCCCCAAAAAACTTCCTCTTCTTCATGTTATCAATTTCATGGTAGGAATAATATATCAACTAACATGAATATGAAACCATCATAATAAAGTCTGATACCTGACCCCAATGGTTGGGGATAGAGTGAAGAGGCACCATGTTATTTAAGGGATATTTATTTGTTTGTGCAACATCTATAGTGCTTTGCAATGAATAATTTGCATTCTCACTTTTTCTCTTTTTCAGACGGCATTGAGTATTTTTTTCCAAGAAGCAGCATTGCCAAATAGTCAGTACGGAAGACCAGGGGGACATGCAGTGAGTAAATCCAATTATGTTTGAGAACATGCTGGTGTCAACATTGATTTATTGTTGATTGTTGATCACTTCTAGAGGAAAAGTTCACATACTGTGCGAAAGCATCTCTCTTTGGTCAGGGCTAACAAGTACAATACTTGCGTTGCTCATGTAAGACAACAGTGACTTTTTTGGTGGATCTCCAATACCAATAACGAACACTGAAGTGGATTTGGATAAGGTTTCCCATAATGCAGTGTGTCACAGTGAATTAGAAATTTTTTATGAATCTTATACTTCCAGACAGAACTTGGTATTGAGATCTCACCAATATTAAAAGAAACAAAAGTTTCCTTAAATTAGACATTTTAGTCTTCATTGGAAAATTCTAAAATATGGCCAATGCAATGAGTATTTACTACACTGCACCAGCAGAACACACAGGCCAAGTGTAGGTTTGTGCTAGCTTGCTATCCATTAGACGTTCTAACATTCATATTGTTAGCTGTCTAGTGATAGCATTGGTCATCTTGGAAAACCAAGCAATGGCTAAATTGAAAGAGTATTTATAAAACATGCAAAACACAGATGAAGCAGTTGAGAGAGCTTGATGTGGTACAACTCTTAGTAGGTAAACTTTTTCCAAGCATGAAAAGTTCCATTCAGTTGAGAAACGTACGTGTCCATGAACCTCCCAGATTCCCACAGCCATTGTAAAGCATATCATGAAACTTATTTCTTGAAAAAGAGGCCACTGTCTGTCCATCTTTTGAGTAATCCATCATTCTGTGGTCACAAATATTAACTTAAAAATGTCTGATTTTATCTGTAAAACAAATGCCTTGCAGTAGTTCCCTTTGAAGTTAATCTGTTACATATACAAGAAAAAGCACACAGATTTATAAATTACCCATGATTCTGGACTTGTAAAATGCAATGTTCAAACTTGAAAGTTGCACCTTTGAGCTATTAATAAAAGGAGGAAAGGTAGATACTCTCTGAAGAGTTTGATCTGTAGTCAATTATAACCATTGTGTTTATTCATTATTTTCTCTTTTTTTAACATGAAAATGGCTTACACGAAGTTATCCAGCTGTGCATTTTGCATGGCAGTTTGGAGCATTTTGTACTTTCTGTACGTAGCAAACTTTCTGAAAATGCCACAAAAACAGCTGCTGTACATGTGTGCATTGCATAGCAGTTTGGCCAACTGGTCTGTGTAGTAAATCTGGTTTGATTCTACCTGCTGCAAGCAATTCCCTCATCAAATGCAGGCTATGCAGGCCAAATGGGGGAGGGAGGGATCCCCTCTCTAAAGCTCGTTATTCAGGGATTTTAGGGATTCCAAATTAAAGGGGGTAGCGTGGTGGTTGTGAAACTGCCTCCCATGTTGGAGGTACTGTTGGCTGTTAATGACAGTTCCTACAGTAGGTGTCAGTACTACTATTGTACTCTCACTCAAACTCGTCACTCGATGTCTTCTTGTGAAGAATCTGTATAACACTACAGGTGCGTAAACATACACATACCCATGTTACTCAATGTCATGTTTTCATTGCAACACTGGGACAGTGATTCAACAATCGATCCAATCAGAGCCTCTCTCTCCTGTAAACAGAACAAGTAGACATAGACAACATGCAGAACATAGCTACACTGTGAATGGCTACTTGGCTACGTAGATTACGATGACTTCGTTGTTACGATGTCAGTGCTTATTTTCTTTCAGAAGTTAACTATGGCGTGGAGTTGCAACTTAATAAAGATTGTATATTGCAGCCTATTGTATGCTACAGTAACAATCTCAACTGATGAAAACTGTGGGGGATTTTTCGGCATGAGGGTTTTTTATGTGCGGGATTCACTGTACTGTACATGACTTTGTGTCATCATGCATTGCAAAGCCAGAATGCAATTTTAGTGATTCAATTATCTTGGCTTTCCTACTGCAGTTTTCCGAGAAAGGTAGCTACACTTACCATACCTACAGTGATGACAATCTCCAACTAAGTATGATCTGACGTAGGTTGAGATGAGTAAAATTCATAAGACAAAGTTTGAAAAAGATATGAGGAACTGTGCAAGGAGTTCATCATCTGTGCTGTTTAGGAGCTACATCATTTGCAGTACCTGTATGTTCAAATGATTCTTACCAACCTAGACTAAAAGATGTTTAGTCTGGAAACCAAGTTACAATTTGTTTTCAACTCTGGTGAAGATGTAGGAATGTGGATGTTGAGGTACCTGCTTGGGGCAAGCACAAAATTTACAATTTTATGTTTTAAGAATGTCATACCAAAATCAATTGAAGTTTGCTGTGCTGAGTCATACTGATAAGAGGAGGATAAGTCCTGTATTTATGTGGTGTGAAATGCAGAAAGTGGTTGTTTGTTGCATTATTTTATATGGAAGGCTCAATGTATTTTCTGAAAGTCTTCAGGTGTTGCAATTGAGAGAACCCAAAACTCTTTTTATGTCATACAGTATACAGCCAAGTCTCTTTTTTTCAGTGAATAATTTATCTGGTATCACATCGCATTTTGCTACACAAACTGGTCAAATACTGTACCTACACAAATGGAATATTGTACAGCAGTTTTTGTATGTATACAACAATAGGACTTTCACTGATTTGGGGTGGAAAAAAAAAACAAGAAATCTGAAAAGTACTATGCAAATTATGAACATGAAATCATTCTATTCAGGTCCAACTGGAGCCCTAAAATGGGCTTATCCACAACAAGATGACTTCTGAGGCTGCAAAGTACAACTGCAAACAATCATAATGATATGGTATGGCAATGTACAAAACCATCTTCTTTGTCATCACTGATTGATCCCCTGTGACAAAAATCGCTTACTAGTTCTACTCCTAAGTACTGTAAGTTGTACAGTATTACTACTGTAGGGTTGGGAAAGTCAAACCAGTCATGACTGATGTGTATTTGGTATAGCTGTTAAGACACAAAATCATGTTTGGAGTCCTAAAAATACCATCACATTGATGGGCTCGTGTGAAAAGCCAAACCGTCCTGAATATGATATTATATGAACAGAACACTGTGCTTACTGTAGTGCTGCTTGTTCTGCCATTACTTTTTTTATGATAAGTTACTTTAATTACAAATTGTGGAGTAATGTTCTGTAGGCTGAGTTTTGGAAAAGATTCATCATTGCAAACTTGTGATTCTACAGTGTGATATCAGTGCAATCATGTGTGCAACATTTCATGAGAGTTGTCATTGTGTGTGGAAGTTCATTACACGGCAGCATTGAAATGTTTGCTTACCAGATTTGCCCATGTAATGTGTCGCTTATGTCAACACTGCAGGGTACTCCAGTGTTTCTAAAGGTCTCTCTTGCTGCTTATCAAATGACAGTGTTGCGCATGAGCAGTTCACATGTTCTGTTTGTTTACACTGCATACTACATACTGTAGGCCTACTGTGGTCAATTACTCAGGTTGACAACATTTGCAACTAAGTTCTGTGTAAATACTAATTAAATACCACTGTGTGCTGTTGGTTGCACTGTTTAGGGATTGGATGATTGCCAAAGTAGTTAAGGAATTTACAGGTACTGTAGTAGCCAAGTAAGTAGTTTTGAGAGTTCACATGCTGGCGTATGCAGTCTTCTACAAAACAGATAAACAAAAATTCTTCATAGGGCTATGAGTAGCAGCTGACTTTAGGGGACCAAAGAATCTATTTACTGGACAGAACACAGCTTTTGTGTGAAGTGTTCCTTAGAGAGTGGGACCAACTTGGAAGGAACCGTCTGATGATGCCAAATTAAACATGTAAAAATATCAGATATGTCTTTTTTGATCATTCAAAATCTTTGACTGCCAAAGTAGCGTCCATTCATAAATTTTCCAGAATTTACGTTATCATTGGGCAAATGCACACAACTGTGCTGTATTTACTCTGCTTTTACTTAAAATTTCTGATCACTGCATTTGCATTACACTTCGTTTCCATGTGAAAGCAAGATGTGTACTGTGTGGAATTTGAAGAAGGTGCTTCATGACTCATAGTTAAGCTACATTGCAGCTCTACGGCCTGATTTTTCCTCGGTGGTGGAAATGCTTGTTTGTTCAGCGAGCGTTCATTAACCAGTGGCATTCCTTGGTGAAATCATTCACCACCGGTTCTGGTTTTGATCCAAAATATGAACAAGGAATTTTCTAGGTGGGTGTGGGTATGTTTTCATCCTGGCAAACAGTCAGACTTAGTTTTGTCATAGTTGTTATATATCACATGGAATGTCAATGTTTTGAGTGCTATTTCCTCCTCAATCTATTGGCTCAATTGGTTCAGGATATGTCTGAGAGTCACAGTGGGATGAGCCGCCTTCAGAGAACAAGGATTGGAGTGGTGACTAGGAAATTGAACACCTGAATACCTAAATCAGAAATTACATGTATTTTTTTTACAGTATGAGCTTCACCCAATAACATCATACATGTACAGTACATAAGTACAGACTGATGCAGATGTAAATGGGCAATGGACTTCCAGCTGGTTTGTTGACAGTGTAAGACTGTTATTAACTGGCAAGTAAAAATCAAATGGACTGCGTGTAATTGTATAGGCTGCTACTTGCAGCTTGATGAAACCCAAAATAACGAGAATACATCAGATATGGAACGGGTTGGACATCCTCTACATGAATGTACATCTAGAGAACATGAACTGTCACCCACAGCAGTTTACAGTACAGTATGTACACAGGCACAGCAGTGTGTATTGTTGTTTATTGAGCCTCATGTGTGAAGCGCAGCAGCGTGTGTGTCGTACTTTAGACACAAGTACAGCATCTACAGTACTGCAGATTGCACTGAATGTAAAGGTAGGCCCCTACGTCCTGTTTCGTTTTGCTGTTTGTCAATGCAACAGTTAGCTTTGGATTTCTAATCGTTTGTTTGGACTTCTTTCTTATCAGAGAATTTCCTGTGTTGAGGGATAGTCATTTGACAATGACAGCCTTCTATGCACAAGTTTGCTCATACACTTTTTTTGGGTTACTGTTTCACTTTTAATGTCACCATGTGTTCCCCTGATAAAATGCTGTAAGAGTCTATATGATATGTGCAGTAGTTTTGATATATGACTTCTTGTGAGCAAGTTCAGGCAACGCATGTAAGCAGAGCTACTGTACAGTGCAATAGGTTATGCTTGCTTTGTGTACCTTTAGTCACTATCATATGAATAGTGGCCATTCACACTGAGGGGTTCTTTCCAAGTTTGTAGTTTCAGTAGGAAACTTTTGTCATCTCAAATTGTACCGCTGGGACAGCCTGGGACATTTTGAAACTTTCTTAGTCTTACATATGCTTGGTATCAGTCACACATGACATTTTTTCTTTGCAGATCCATAGGAGGATTGGATTGTGGTAGTGGGCTTTTACAGTACATGGACTATAGCATGTGGCTTCCCCATAATTGACCCAAAAATCTAGTTGCTTAATAAGGTCCAGTGTCAGTTTTGTCCAGCATAGAGACAGGCTCCATGTTTCATGCAGTATCACTACAGTAGAGTAAGAAACAACGTACACCTGTTGCTTCTTTGTAAATTTCTGTTCACGCTGAAACAAAGCACAGTAGGGTCATGAGAAATTACATTCTTAGGGTACCTTTCAATGTATCACCCACCACTCACTAACCTTCACTCCTTCTGTCCTCTCTTCAAATTGCTTGTACAGTGTGAATCCTCAGAAATTCAGAACATTGTGTGTACTGTAGTAATCATATGAAGCAAGAGAGCTGCAGCCCAGAATCCAATGTACAGTATTGCGAATTAATGTACCCACTTGGAAATGCACCAATTCAACTTAGTGAGCCTTCTACTATTGCAGTTACTGCATCAATGATAGTATGTCACCAATTGTTTTGTAAAATTCAACAAACTGGTTGCACCAAATTTCTCAAGTTTGTCATCAGAAATTTTTGTTTGAAGAAGTAAAAAATGCCTCAAAGATTTGAGAATCTGGTATTTTTGCTAACATTGCTATAATTCTTATGACAATTATGATGTGGAAGTAACTGATTTTTCTTGGAGAACTGTTAGCAGTCCAAGTTCATGACCATTTATTTCAAAAGAAAAGAATGGATTATTAAACACCGATGTTTAGGCCTGTCTTCTCCGATAGTTTCAGTATTCCTTTCAAACATTAAAAATGGGAAGCAGATCTGCACTTCTGTGAATAAGGTCCTTAGAAAGTACCATACATTGAAAATTGCTGTGCCATTATCCAATCCTCACATGATGTCATACATGTTTATCCCTTCTTGAGAGCTACCTACCCTAACCATACCATGTAGGGTAGAAAAGGTCTTCCTGAGGCATGATTTTAACACATTATGGAAATTCTGTGAGAACTAGGTGGTACCATACTGAATCTTGGCATATTTTTACAGAGATCTTGTTTTATTTTGTGTTTTATCAGATCAACGCGCCTGCCAACACCCCGGCGACGCCACCCAACTTTCCAGATGTGCTTACAAATTTCTCCAATTTGGGAACTTCTGTGGAGAAAATCAACAGTTCCCCGATGACCATGGCTACCTCACCAATCCAGAATCATGTGGCCCCCCCAGATGGTTACTTCAGGCCGAAAAACAACAATACCTCAATGGGCGTACCACTCAAGAGGTGAAAGTAGGCAGACAAAATGGATGAAGTCTCAGGGTGGGGGAGGTTTACTATGTCATCAACAAAGACTGTGATCGTGACATCGTTTATGCAAACGGGGGTCGCAATCAATGAGATGGCGGCGACTTAGTCATCACTTTTGTTATTCCAGCTACAATCACATTAAATGATGGTCAGTTGAACCAAAGGAAAGCTAAAGGTAGAAGCCATTTCTCTTTGCCAACATCATTGTCTCTCTCTTGGAGGGGTTTAATCTGTTGGCTGTCTGGAATGATATTTTGAAATATGTGGTGTCTCAAGGAGTCGCATGGCTGTCCTAGGAGGCCGGACCAAATTGACGGATATTTGAGCAACTTCTCATCCAGTCAGATGAGCAGCATTAGCTGCACTGATTCTTGGTCTTGTGTGGAATCTGGTTGGATTGAAAATTGGAGAAAATGGATTGAAAACTTAAAAAACCAGCTACAGCTCAGCCCAACCTTTTGTGAACATTTTTGGCATCTGTTTGTATTCTTGGAAGTGCAACAATATCTGAAGATGAATGACAAATGTGAATGAGCAAAAGGTGGAAGATGCAGCTGAATGGAGAAAGAAGATTCGGAGAAGGAAACCTCCCCTTAAACAAAATGTACGAGAACATCAGTGGCCATTAGTCCTTAAGTTGTCGCAACATGCTACTGTACCTACACGCAATTGCGCTGTTAAATGTGGCTAGGAGGGAACCATACATTTTCTGTATGATTCCTGCCTCCCATTCTTTCTTGTGGTATGATTTTCATATGTTCGTGTTATTACACATGCTACGATGATCTTGAGTTTTCATTTGCATAAGCTTTTTCTTTTTTTTTTGTTTTTTTTTCTTATTTTCTCTATCTTATTAAGGTTCCATGGCACTGTTTCTTTTTACTATCACATGAACAGCAATTGATAAAGCTTAGTTGCTGTTGATAGTGGTTTTACCACAAACATGGGTTTGGTCCTGCACGATGTCACATATCAAGCCAATCATTACTCTATATTTTCAGTATCATGTTCCCACAACCTTACATCCATCTTTATGAAGAGAAGAAAATGCAACAAATTCACATTTTTCTGCCCTCGCAGTCCATTATCAATTTGGCAATTCTCCCATGGTCCTTGCATTTAATAGTGCAATACACGTCTTCTGTGAAGGTAATAAATAAGGTATACTACACTTACATTTTGTATGATCAGTTTAAGTGACCCACTTGCTAACACTTTGCTTTTGTTTAGACTTTTTTTCGTTTCTTTTTTCTCATTCCCTTGCGGTTAAAATTTTGTTTTTGTAGGTTAGTAGTCTTGATTTGTATTGTAGGACCACATCAAATAATAGTCGGAAAGATAATAGATGGAACAACAATGAAGCAAGTGTCTGTCTGATTGCTTTGTTCTATTAACACAGTGCTTGGTAAACAATTGTTTTGAAAGGATGTGCGTTTTCTATATGAATGTTTTTTCTTCTTGTAAACTTTTGGATTACAATTCATTGTCTTTGCATTGTGTTAAGAAATCAGGTGGTGCATAGACTGCTGCACCATCAAGATATCAGATATCATAGCATGGTCTTACTGTAGAAAGGAGATCTTTAACCCGAAAGATTTGATTGGGCCATGTACAGTATCTCTGGCATTTGCTGAAACTGTTCAAATGCAATCTTCTAGTTGTTGTGACATTTTGTTCCAACTATACCAAAATATGTCACCACTCAGTCATGTCCCTCCGAGACCTCATCCCCCCCCCCCTTTTTTTATGTTTTAAGAAATTTAAGTTTCCTTTCAATTTTATATTTACAGGTAAGACATTGTCACTCAAATGTGCTGCAAAGTTTTTATATGGTAATTGGTTGGATTCTATTTTGGTAGAATGTGCAAGAAAGTTTAAAAAAGACAAGATTAAATTCTGTTACAGTCACACGTTCTCTGCTGAAGGAGTAGTGAATACGGTCTGATTGTTCAGATCACCATGCTGTTTGAAATGTCAAAATGGCAGACCATGTGATTTGCATGTCTCGCATCACGCAATTGAATATTACAATCTAGTGTAGCTGGGGAGCAACTTTCGAATTTATTTTACAGCTTTGTTAGTGGTTAGGCTTTCATCTGATGCTGCAGGATTGAAGCACATCCAAAACAAGTGGCAACATTGCATGTTTGAGAACTATCCCGTGCTCCAGGTTGACGTAAATTGGTTGTCGAGCAGAGGGTGCCCCAATTCTGATAACTGCATTGTAGAAGATATCAAGTTATAATGTTCATGTATGTTATGGTTAAGTCCACATCAATTTTCGTGAAACTAGGATTTGGTACACATATATTACACTCGGTGGCATCTCTTTTTAACATACCTCTGTATGTGCATCACATCATGTGCATTATGCAGTACTGTATGTTGAGGTGTCACCATCAAATGTTCTAAGCATAGTACTGTAATTTTCAGGATTTCAGGTGCTTCATAGAAGACTTTCATTTTGGGACTGTTCACTTATTTGAAAAAAAAAAAAAACAACAAAAAATTGTAGTATATATCCAGCATTAGAATTATGCTGTATTGCCACCCAGATATGCTACTTCATGATCCCTATCCCAGAGAATGGTCATCTGTGGGCAAGATTCTTCATACTTTGCACTTCTTTTTGTCAGGGCTTTCCCTTGTATTGGTACTGACCTTTCCTTCCCTGAGGTGGACTTTTCATCATCTGGTGCATACCTTTCAAAGTTTGGTGCCCACCGTTCATCAGCTGGTTACTTTGATGTGCACCTTTCATTGTATGGTGTGGACTTGTCATCACCTGGTGCACACCTTTCAATGTCTGGTGCCCACCGTTCATCAACTGGTTACTCTGATGTGCACCTTTCATTGTCTGGTGTGGACTTGTCATCATCTGGTGCACACTATTCGATGTTTGGTGCCCACTGTTCATCAGCTGGTTACTCTGATGTGCACCTTTCATTGTATGGTATGCGATATGCATCTTTTGTTGAATGATGCTTATTTGGAAGGTGTAACATTACGCTAGAATAGAATTTTAAAATAAAAGCACAACCTGATTTCCTGTCATTTTTTGAGGACCATGTTCTAAGGTCAGGCAGTCCTCAGATTGGAATCTGAGTGAACTTCCAACCAAAGTGTGACTGCAGTTGCACTCAATCATTGTTACAACCTGAATACATGGTCTCTCACCTTTGACACATTGGTCATAACCAGGTGACGGATAAGGGCAGCTTAAAATTAGAAGTAGCCCTACTTTTGGTTGCATTATTTGAGTGATGTTTGCTTTTCGTTCTTTCACAAACAACAACAATAATGCTACAGGGCCAGTTTAGTCATGTTAGTTTTGGCAGTACTAATCTTTCCATTTCCATCAGAGATTAACTGTAAGCGGTATTTGCTATGATAATGGTCTCTGTTTTGGTTACCCTGGAAGATCTTATGAGATTGTGTGACTTCTTGCACTTATTTTGCCATGCTTGTTTTGTTTGTTTTTTTTCTAAGTTTTGGTCTTTTTTTTCACTTTATGTCTTTCTGTCATTGCAGGGTGGTGTTAATGGTGCCATGCCCTTCCATTCTGTAACATACTTGGCCATTTAGTGTTGTGTTTCAAAGGTCGTTTGTCTGTCAGTATGTGGTGTATAAACGTATGTATGTGTTTGGTCACCAGTCTTGCGAACTAGAAAGCTGAGGAGCAAGTTCAGTAAGGGTAATGGCAACAAAGTGCAGTAGAATGTCTGTTAAATTTTCATGGGCAAAAAGTTCATCACCGATCGATTTACGAAGCAGGGGGTCTACAGTATCACTTTCTGTGGGTGATGTCACAGTTTTCTAACTTTGTCCTTCACAAGGGGACAAAAGTGAACAACCAAAATCTGTCACTGAATTACAAAATGTAGTATTACTTTATCAAACATTTTGCTTTGTACAATGTCATTCAAGTTAGCTCTGTTTATCTGGTTCTGGTGCAGGTCATTGTAAGGGCATGAACCATTTTCAGGTTGCATTGGTCAGTAAAAACAAGACAGTCCATATGTTGTAGTACAGTTTGACTTCATAGATTTGCTCAGGTCTTATTCTTTTGTTTTACGGTGAATGAGAATTTTATTCAGAGCTGTTGGTATGGGGTGTTCCTTTGTTGATTAATTTACTGAAAAAAATCATTGATTTTGCACCTCACATATGCCTTATGTTCCAGGTGCATCTGTGATACCACCCCGTTTCAATTGTTTGGAGCCATTTTTTTATTCTAGCTCTTTTGCCAGAGCCCAGTGATTGGAATGATGGTAGAAGTGAGACTTTCATAAGTGTTCACAAGAAAGGGGTTCGAAGGTTGCACAGCCTCAAATCACCCAAGGTGCTAACGGCCTGCAGTATACCCTTGACTTGTGCATCGTTGGTTCGGCCATCCTTGGATGTTGTCACATTTCAAACTGGATTTGGAGGAGATTTCATTTCCTCAAACAAGCCCACTCACCCCCACACCTCAGTAAACCAGTGATATAAAGAGTTTGCGATTCAGAAGGAAAAAAAGTAGACCCCTTTGCAGGAGTTTAAAATCCTTTCCGTATCCACTCAGTCAGACAATTGGATTGACTCTGGTATGTTGCACCAGGCATACAGCCTTAATGTTTACACTTGTGGAAAACATACAGTGTAGGGGCAGTGTTTGTACCATGGCTGTTGCAAATATGACATCTAGAAAGGATAGGTTCAAGTGTCATGCTCTGTGGCCACGGGGGGGGGGGGGGGGGGCTAACAGCTTCCTAGGTGGTGTATCACCTGATATAGCTTCCTTGTTATGCAGCCATTTTTGTTTGGCCATATGCTTCAGGAAATTTATATTACTCAGTTTATTTAAAATTTCTGTCTTTCCTTCATCACCATTTCTATTTTATCAAAGCATGTTACAGAATTGAACACAGTGTCCTTTAGAAAACAACTTTTAGTGGTATAGCATCTTGAGGGATATGACATTACTGATTGGAGAACCTATTGTTTCTAAATCAAAATCTACAGAGTACCTACATTTCTTTAGAAATGATTCACATAAACCCCCCCCCCCATCTTCATCCCCCTACTCACACTAAATTAAGGTGTTTACCAGAAGGACTTCTCTTTTTGCGACCAAAGGAAGCAAAATGCAATACTTGAAAATCGGTTGCTTTTGTTGTTTTGAACCTCGCATCGATATCACCTTTATGCAGATTTAAAGATCCATTTTAGCATTACAGGTAGCAAAAAGCGTTAAAATTTTTTTTCAAGAGTTCCTGTGTAGCAGACAATACGCATTTCAGGTTTTGATTGTATCGAAAACATTTTATACCGACAAATTGAAATAACCGTCTCAAAAATCCTTTTTCTAGAGAGTCAACTTCGTGTCTTCATTTAGGACAGGTTAGAAGTTGTGGAAAATAAAAGGGAAAGGTTTTAATGTATTCCTTTTAGCTATGGTGACCTTGGTTTACAGGTGTGCATTGCTTATTATTTGTTACAAGTTTAGATGAAATTTGTACAGATTGGTGGAAATACGATGTTCGCTCGTTTTTTTTTTTATGTCCAATGCGCAATGGTATTTGTTCAACCTGGCCTTCGGTCCATGTGACCTTTGATTTTTGTTGTTTGGAAACGAATCTCTAAGATTAAGTTTATGCTAATTGCTTGATTGTCTTAATTACCACTTTTTTCTTTTTAATATGTCACAATTTCTTCGGTGAAACTCTTTTGAAACTCTAAAGATATGAGAAGAAACGAGATTTAAAAGAAAAACGGATGTATTGGCAAAGCAGTCATATGACTGTTCTGATTTTTTTCTTTCTTTTTTGCAAGAATTAAAAGAAGTCTATATTTACGTTCGTGAATTGTTAAAGTCCTTTCGTTTTTCCAATCATGGTGGACAATACATATCTATACACTTTACCTTTAGTGAAAGTTTCCTTAGATTCTCGGCGTAGATGGTATCGCTTAAGTTTAAAATAAAAGTCACCCACTTATTTTGTTTTTTCTTTGTGTACAGATTACGTATATTCAAAAGGGATTAGCAACTGGATATTGCAGAGGTGGAAAATAATAAAAAATCATTTACAAACTTTAAATATTTATTGTGAAGTGTTGGATTCGTTTGGCTGTGGCTTAAAAAATGAAAAGAATTTTTTCGGAGACTTCACTCCGCACATGCGTCTGAGTGGCTTCCAGTTTAAGGTACATTAGAAAGATTAGTTAGGGTGTATTTCTTTTCTTGGAGGGGGGGGGGGGGGTGAGCTGGGAAGGGGTTTTACGGTCTGTGACAAACATGGCGCTCCGATGTATGCATACAGGCATCTAACATTCATTAGACCTATACGATAACATCCCTACCTATACTATTGAACACGTAACGCAGTGGTTCAGCCATTGAAAAAAGAGCAACGTACCGAGAGTAGTCTGTGCACACAAGGGCGAGGATAAGTGCCACAGTGTTCTAAAGGAGCAATATATATATAGTATGTTACCATAGACGTACCCAGCCACTATGGCACAGAATGTTAGCACGAATCAATTCTTCGTTTATAAAAGAAGGTTAGGGCTTGGCCAATCACAATAATGCTTCAAAAAAGGACACCTT
Organism: Stichopus chloronotus; assembly: GCA_021234535.1. Taxonomy (NCBI): domain Eukaryota; kingdom Metazoa; phylum Echinodermata; class Holothuroidea; order Aspidochirotida; family Stichopodidae; genus Stichopus; species Stichopus chloronotus. The sequence continues at coordinate 33,147,948 of CM037829.1, read as the reverse complement.
TGTTTTGATCTGAGAGCATAAATATCCTATTGAATATACTGTGTAGAAGGTAGCAATAGCCTATACTAACATTCTGTGCCACCGTCACACTCCTGCATCCCTATAAAGGTACTCTTGTTACTGTAAACTGAAAGCGCCACCAAATCTAAGGTTAATCCACAAGAAAGAACGTGCAGGCAAGTTTGTGTAGGCTAGCGTAGTTTATAGGTGACAGGCAACCTTTGTCTTAACTGCGTTACGTAGCTACCCTATCCAGCTAAGCATGTAGGCGGGTGACTTGAACTGACGTGTTGACCCGCACCTAATACGGGGAGGGGTGATCTACTGGTATGGATGTCGCAGAGATCTGACAGTAGAGTCGCTACGATGACCTACGAGTTGCACCTAAACCCTTTTCAATCACCATCACCTTTAAGACGAAGACGTCGACGATAGGCTAGTGAGTTTTCATCTGTAATGACGTCACGATAACAGGTGCGTCGTGTCTCATAGTGGACTTGACGAGTTGGATACTCCGTGGAAACAACAATAGGAAGCCCTAAAAATTATACATTAATTTAATAAAGTCTCACAAAGGATGCTTGTGTAATAATTTTCTTAATTGTAGGCAAATATATGGTAAAGTTCGATTAGGGTCACCCAATCAAGACAAGCCCGTACACAGGTCAGAATCCTAGGTGGGGCGAGGGTGGGGACCAACATGGAAATTAAGGAGGCGAGTTAACCAAACCACACCGCCCTGTGTATGCTGTGTAATATGAGCTGCTCTGCATCTTTCGAATTTACTGTCAATCAAAAAATCAGAAGCAATCGAGAATTTTGCTTACCCGTAGCCAAAAATGTAGCTTGGGGTGATGAGTGAATGTCTTAGATGCATATCATTCTTTTTCTTTTTGCCTTCCAAAGTTCCAGGGGAAAAATGAGGGTGAAATCCCCCCCCCCCCCCTTTAACTGCAGGTAGTGATGTCACAACCTATCGATCACGTAATCAGTTGACGCTGCTACGAGAAGAGGGACAAATCCCTACCAGTTTCTGCCAGGATGTATGTGAAGGGTTCGACTCAAACATACTTTGGGCAATGTTACTAGCGTCTGGATCACCCGAAGTGCTTGCGTTATTACTTGAAGTTCATTTTACGGTCGAACTGTTCATTTACTTCAAGCATGTTTAAGTTTGAGAGTCATGCCCTGGCTGAATGATCGTTTCTTAGAAGTACGGGAATTGGTGGCTGTGACAACGTACACTGTGGGGGAGTTTGGAGACCTGCCAAATATATATCAGCCTTAAGTTTATCCATAAATAAATGCCATAGAACCTTTTTCGATCCTTGTTTTATGCATCTCAGCGTTTGGTATATGCATAGTCCGCAACCACAACCATAGTAACATTGGTTCAGGAAACGATCATTCACATTTCAGATTGCCGTCTGGCAGATAGAGAAGAAGCCCTCTCTTTTGTGAATATGTCCCTTGTTGTAGTTTCAAACTCCAAGTTCTGACAACTTTTTAAGTTTTTTAATCCCTTTTCATCAAATTTGCCTATCAGATATTGAACAATTTTCAAACATATCAGGGAAACCTAGTACCTTTGATTCTGGAAGTTTAATCCTTGCGACTGTATTTAGATCCACGTGACCTCGTGATGATGGTCGTATCCTATTTAGTGACTCAACCAGGGGTGAACCCGTATGCTATTATTGGAATACATGCAAGTTGACGATTGCATGGAATGCTAGTAATCTCAGGATGCCTAAATAAAATACCCGTACGTAAACATTTACAGCACATTTGATCTGAATATGTATATGGGGGCAACATTTCTCATATAATGTTAGTCTGAATGTCCATTTTCTTTTAATGTAACAGCAACGGAAATACAATTCACAGAGACGTGGAGGAGATGCCCAGGGAGTGGGGGGACGGTATACACTTCCCTCCACAACAGCGGAATATTTCTATGATCACTGGTTGAACCACTTCATCATTTCAAGGAATTGTCACTAGTGTATTTCCAGATTGCAAAAGCGTGCACTCTGCAATGAAATTAAACAGATATGATGCATTTGCTTCCTTCGACAAGATTTATCTTTCAATCTCAGAGGTAAGTAACGGCAAAATGTTGGGTGTGTAAAAAGAACAGTCGTTGTGAAGGTGTTTTGCCAGTTTCATCCCATCAGGGCAGTTAGAAGAACACCTATCATCCATTTATGTCTCTTCTTTTCCCCCTTGCCTCCTACGCTCACCATTTGTTGTCTTTATCTTTACTCCCTCCCATATATTCCCATCAGTCACCCCAAATCCCTATTCCTTTACTTCCCCTTATTTTTTTCCATTTCCTTGATATTCCCCCACCTTTTCTTTAACCATGTGCCTTATACTAATTTCCTGTGTGATATCCCATTATGCAACCCCGCATTTCAATTGCACATGTATATGTATTCGCTGAATGGCTACATTGGCAATAAGAGAATGTTTTTGTCAAAATTCCATGTTTATTTTACCGCTTATCTTTTAAGTACGTTGAATGAACTTTTCATTTATTTATCTTCATTTCAAGCGTGTGGTCTATTTATTTGATGGGAAACATGAACAGTGACACAGACATACATACATACAGACAGACAGACATAGTGCCTTTACATATGAACGTGAACTCCTCAATCCAAAAATACCGGATGAATTCACTGGGGAATAGCCAAGTTGGAACTTGGAATAGAACCGCGGTAGTTCACAGGACGAATATATCACATATTCCATTGACGGAAGTTCAAGGTACCTAATAGAAGTATTGTATGCAAATGAACAGCGAAACTGATATCTACGGTAGCCTGTAGACATCTTGATAAGTCCATGTTACATTTGAATATTTTGAAAAATTTCATGCTTTGTTCAGACCTATATTTAGTGTATGGGTTGGTCATATTGGAGGAATGTAGGCGCACACGTTGTCTTTTGTTCTTCATGAATATTGGTAAGGAATTACAAAGTCCTTTGACTTTCTGGTTTTTATTTGTAAACGATGACGCTAAGTTAATGTTCATTATTAACTTCCATATCATTTGCGGTGAATAAAACATGTAATGTAAAAGGAGGAACACTTGAAAGTTTCCATGCAAAAACAAATTGCGCATGTATGTTTCTTCTTCAGTTCATGTGGCCATAATGTGTACCAGTGACTGAGTTCATTATACTCAGTCGAAAAGCTTGCAGGAGGCTTTGACACATAGTTTACGGACCTTATCTTTCAACTTTACGCTGCCAAAATGGCCTATTGGAATTGTTACAACTTAGCAATCTCCGTTAGACCTGCAGTAAGTCAATGTTCAGTTTAGTGCGTGGCGGAGCTTCCATAGTCATCGCCCCCCCCCCCCCCGTACCTTGACAGACTCAAATGGATTACAGGCGCCCCTTATCAACTTTTCACGGAAAACGAGAAAAGATGATAAAAAGGAGAAGAAATGAGAGAGAAAGCAGCGAAAATTCAAGGATGATTTCCATAAGGATAAGGAGGTTTCCAATCCAAGAAAATACTGACTGTAACATTTCCTGGAGCTTATATGCCGCAGGTGAAAATGATGATTTTGAGCGATCCAGGAGGTACTTTTGTTAAAATTTTCCTGGTAGGAACCGCTTCAGTGATGCTAGCGTCCTTCTTTCTGAGTTCACGCCCAGTTCAAGCTTCTGGGTGTACCAATGCAACAGAGGCAAACTGTATTTTCGTATCACACTCGTTGGTGTCCCCTGATTCATCTTCTAGGCTAGCTGTGTCTCCACTGCCTAAATGAAAAAAAAAAGATGTGGGACTAAAGGTATGTTCACCCTAGCTCCCCTTCAATATTTGCCAAGTGTTCCAAGAATAAACGAAAGAAGTCGGATAAATTATCATGCATGGTTCTCGTATCAACTCAGTCCATCTGATATGTACCTACGATTTTCATAGGCATATGTTCTTGTGCGCTCTGCAACTAAAGATGGCTCTCTGCTTAAATAGTTCTGCCGGCAATCACCACCCATTCTTCCTCCCATATCTTTTTTGGTCTGCCCGCTTGCCTACACTTAGGTGGAAGAGCATTGGAACCCCCTTAAAAAGCCATTTTCGTCCTCTCTAACTGCAACCGCTATACCTCCCCGACTGGTTTACTCCTGTCTGATTTAGAAGATCAAGTAGCCAGTCCTTAGTATGAGTTCAGTTGAAATTTCCGTACATCCTTATAAGCAACAATTGACCTAACGGGTTCTTGAATCTTCCAGAGCAGGCGTTGCCACGACTCCCTGTTCAAACCACACGACGATCGGAAAAGGTACAACAATATGCTCTCATCTGGGATATATCGAGTGACGAAATGAGCTAACTTAGAGATGGGACTTTCCGTATACAAAATGTGTCACGATTTTGTGTACTTTTGAATAATCATTTTTTTTAGATGGTTCGAGATCATTTTTCATAACGTTCTTGTGTACTTTCGTTTCACTTTTAACTCCGTGATGTGGGTTTTAGTGGCTTTAGCAATATAAACTTTCATTCGGGCATTTCACGTCCAATTCAAATTCGGGCACTCGGGCGTTCACAGACCAATTTAATCGTGTAGAAAGACTTTTCATTTGACTCTGCGCAGCGGCACAGTCTGCATATATGGCTGCAAATACAGGAGGCTTGACCCTTGCAAACTTCATTGATAAAGATTCTCTTCGCCGCCACGGCCGGCAGATATACGACAAAAACAACGTTTTCGTTAAAAAATGGGACTTTGCGTTTGAAACTTCAGAGCAATTTCCTTCAATTGACAGCATTTGGGTATTTTTTTCCCTATACGATTGTGTCGGTAGAGTTTGGTCACTCATAAGCCTTGCAACGATGCATGTTTATTGTTATTTTTTTAAACATTAACCTCACGCTCAGGGAACAACTGAATAAAAGTCAGTCCCTTACACTTCATTGCATATCCGCCTGCGAAGAGACGTATATTATTTTGTGAATTATCGAGTCCCAACACACAACCAATCAGGCCGTAGTCAAGGGGCAAGGGGGGGGGGGGTTACCTCTGAAACATTTTTGTATTCACGAGACGACAAAACTCAAGACAATGGAGTTAGGAAGAAGAAATACGTAAAGTGCATTGGTCAATATTGGTCAGGTGATAACCATTGGATTTGCTTAAATAAACTAGACCTGTCTAAAGTACTCAAAAACACGTTCACGTTTACAAGCACCATTTCCATGCAAACACAAACAGTTATGCAAATTACATGACGTAACACGTAGTTTCAACTTATAGTGGGAACCTAATATAATTCATTTGAATTATCTTAGGTGGGAACGGTATCATGGTTACGTATTACAGCTCAACATCATATATTACTAGTCACCATCCTGTAAAAATCATTTAATTAATCTCCTGAAATTGTTATCAATTCATTTTTGTTATAATAATGTGTTGTGACAAAAGTGGAGGGTACTAACTAAATGGATGTTTATCCGTGATGTAATCACATGTAGGTATTACGCTGACAGGGTAGTAGTACGCTTCCATAGTAATCAGGATGTATGTCACCTCTGCGAAAGGCCCATACGCAGTGAACTACGGAAATGTTTAGTAGACATTTCTTATACATAAAAGTTAAAACATGCACATCATTCGGTTCTAGTTACACATCCCTTGGCCAGTGTATATCAATCAATCCTTCATAAGGCTTCATTTCACGAAATGGGATGCTCTATTGTAACACTCCACACGTGACGGAGACATGCCAGCAAGACAGGTTACTGTTATGTAAACGATCTTTTTGGCTTCCAACTTTCCTCAGCTGCTAAGTCCATTACTCAGTGTTGTGTATGGTCTACCCTCTTGACTTTTACACAGAAAAAGGAAGAAAAGATTGGAGACGACACAGGTTTTGAAAGTGTAGAAATGGATCAGCAATCGGCTTAGGTCCTAATTTCGAAACTTATTAATTCTTTATAGTTACTTCATGCGCTTAATTAACCACATTGATTGCAATGGAATCCTTCAAACGTCATATTCAACCAATTACTTGTGTTTCTTGAATGCTCTATAAAAGTATCCGTATTAACAACGATCTTTACCCTTTCTTCGTCCATAAAGGTGCAGTGTACCAACTTACGTACGGATTATGTTACGTAGATTGTGTAGGCTGTATATGTCATATATCCGTTGAAATAACGCTGTGTACAGTCACTGTGTGCCTGCATAACGGTTGTCATTTGTTTTGGCTTCTTATGTACGGTACGTAGGCTACATGAGTACCAAAACAGTACGTGTATGTTACTTGTTACTTAGTGTTGCGATTGCAACCAGGAATTCGTCCTTGTCTTTTTAAAGTTATGCGATTCATGTAGTGACCAAAGATGGGTGCTGTGCAAAGTATATGCTCATCACTGCAGCGTTCGACCGTCGAAGAAGTAGATATTGGTGGTAATTCTGCTTACCGATACCCTCCCAAATCAGGTTTGTATCCTTTCTTGCCGAATCACTTTTAAGTTGACATTGGCCAAAGTTTGCCTGACTAACTTGTACTGTAGCCTAGGCTAGCCTAACGTTGGCGATGGCTAAGTGAAAGTCAATGTTCTCACTCATGTCAGATTTTTGTTGGGCTTTGGTAAAACTAATGCGGGGTTAAGTATCCGTAAGACTGGGAGATTACTGCATTTTACGTTTACAGAATGTTCTTTCGTTTACCTGAAAGGTGCCACTCCGACTTCTCCTTGAGTCATACTAAGTTAGGCTATGTTGTGTGACATGAAAATGACATGACAATTTTAAAAATTGCCCCAAAATTCAATCACAATCCGTCAGAGATTGTCCAATTTACAGGAAAATCGGTGTCTCACAGTTGTATCATGAAAAAACATCGGCTAAGTGTCAATTTGTGACATCAAGAGATGGACTCATGTTAATCCTTTGTTTATGCAACCTTTCAACTCAAGGACATTTGAGAATTTTACATGCCCAGACTCAGAGGGTTTTGTATTGGAAGCTTGTATTGTCTTCTTCACAAATGTCTATATTACTTACAGTGCCAATGGAAACTCAGTAATTAAGAGGCAAAATGTGCAGGATGAACTAGCCCTTGAACAGGGCTGTGTGTTATGTTACATGGCCTAAGCTCATTACACTCCACATCACAGCCCTTGTACTGCTTACGCAAATCATTTTCCTATTAGCCGACCCTCGCCAGGATCGTTAACGCTCAAGTTCACAAGCGGTTACGTTTTTTACCAAACTCTCAAACAATTCAATCTTACACAAACAATCTCATTCACCATTCTACATGAGCTTCCTACCAAAATATAATGAGGAAATGAATGAAGTTTGACTAAAGAAACTAAACATATCACTAAGTCAGTACGCGGCTGCATGTCCTATTTGCAAGCCTTTGAGTGGGTGAATGATACTGAATTTTCCTGCTTTGTGCTTCGAACGTTCACCAAAAATAGCACTATGAGTAATCGTAACCAAAATCTTTTGTAATCAATTTAATCTAATTCTAATGAACATTTCTAATATACATGTGTAGAAGGGCTACTGATGAAAGACTTTCGATGTGACCAATAATTTTCTCTCTGCTTAAATTTGCGAAACAAGAAACATTTATCCTCATTGAACTGCCAAAAATATCCCCTTGTGCAATTAGCAGACATCGCAATTTTGATCATGGGTAGTGTTGAGGCATTGTTAGGATCAAATCCTAGAAATGACAAAGGGGTGTACTGTAGGCCTACATCAAAAGCTCAAAATACTATCCTCTAGACTGAATAGTTCTAGGTAGATAAATGTTCTCTTATCACATTTGCACCAAGTTTTTATCCCTTTTAAATTTCATGCATGAAAATGTGGAATATCTTAAACCTTCAAAATGAGCCACTAAAAGTTACAGTAGTTGTAATCATTGGTTGATCAAATACATGGACTTTCTGTAGGTATCACCTTCCTATGAAAGTGTACAGCAGTTTGCTTATTATCGTTAGCTTACTTGACATATTTTGCATAAATGCCAGCTTTCTGCTTTGATGTTAAAATTCCAGGGTGAGACAGTGTAATATATGAAAATTGTAATTGACACTGTAACAGCTAACTGCAGTTTTTTCTACCTGGAGCAGTGGTGGATCCAGGGAGGGTTGGGTGTACATCAGGCTTATGTCCCCACTCCTTTATTGGTACTTGACAAAAAGAAAGTATGATAAATGAGGTCAAGCAGGTGCTGTCATTGGCTTCTCCAGTGTAACATCATGCAACGTTATTTATTTTTTACGATATTTAAATTTCCTCAAAATGGAGGGGCACTCCCATTCCCATAGACTCCTCCCCAGGACTGTGGTCCATCGGCACTGCCACCATCACAAGATCCTTGATACACCATTTCCTGTAGTAAAGTTGAGATGGTTCAAATTGATCTCCACTTCCCCTTATAGTACTAGCTTTCCCATGTGGCACTTTTCCTCTTCTCTTACTTGTTTATGCCACCTATCATCTGTGTTGATGTATGCAAGTGTGATTGTCTTGGCAGGATGTTACTTTGGGAGTCATTTCACCATGGGAGGACAAAGGTTTGACACCCCTCAACCGGAAGCGTATCTATTCGGTGAGAACTCTGATTTGAACTACATGGGTTCTAGGCCCGCAACGGTGAGTAAAACAGTAAAGTGACGTGAGTCACTCATAGAAAAGGTCTGATTTTCTTCTTTCGCTCATAGTTGGTGACAAGAAGGTGGAGTTGCGCTGAAATTTGATTCAGAACCTACCACTTTTTCATCAGTTTGCAAGGTGCGCCAGACGAAAGCTTGTATTGCAGTTTTTGTCTGACGTGTAATTTTACTTCCCTGCAATCCAGTTTGTCATCACTTAAAAAATTTTCCTGCTGGATTTTTAGTGTTATTTGTTCAATGACTGTGGTGCAGCTGATTGTCAATGCTGTACATCATTGATTCAGTGAAAGCTGCTTCCAATTTCTAATATCTGATGCATTGTTGTGACCTGAATACCTGATGTTATATGCTCACAAGAGAGCCTTTATAAAAAGCTACAAAATCTGTCACCAAAATTGCTTTTGTTCAAATCTACATACTTCTTTTGTGATCAAGTATAAAAGTACTTTGCAACGTGGAAAAAAAAATGGAAAATTAGACTGTACACAGAACCCACAAGTTATCGTGTTGAGTTGAACTTAGAATGCTGGCAAACCATCAGCTACACATTTGAAGATAAATTATGTATTTCACTGGATGGAAACTTGACTGCTACAGTATTTGTAATTATCCTCTGTAACCAGAATTGTCGTATTTGCTATTCTCATCTTCAGTTTCCATATCCTGCCAGTAACTCAAGCGAGCCAACGAAGACCCTGAAAAGCCTTGTCAACATCAGAAAGGATTCACTGCGGTTGGTCAAAGTTATGAGGTTTGTTCCACTCTTCAGGTTGCAGGGCCAAAGGAGGGAGGTGGGGGGTGGGAGATATGTGGGAGATACCCTGTACACTGTGTTTAAGTCTCAAGGCCAAGTGAGATAAAAGATGATCAATGTCTTGTTTTCAATTGTTCACTGAAAAGAATAATTTATTGAAGAAAAGCATTCACTGTATGTCGTATTGTAGGATACTTATTCATTTATTCAATTCCAGTATGAATATTAAAATATAAATAGTAGTAAGACAAAAGAAATTCAATAAAAGAAATAAAGTAAGAAAGGAAAACCTATAGTAAGTCATCTAAAATTTCAGATTGAATAAAAATTGCAGCCTTGTATACAAAAGACTTCTTAAATAACTGTATTCTGTACTTTGGCAAGATGTTGGGGTTTCTCAGCTTTCTGTCTGATTGCACATTTAGGCTTACTAGTGAAGCATGCAAGGGGTGTTGCCGATCATGATAAATTTTGTAGCCAGTCTTACAACCTCAGCCTTAGCAGATGCATTCAAAGTTTCTTTAAGATAGTCAAAGTTTAATCGCATTCTTTTCGAAGTTTTATTTTAAAAACTTGGAGAGTCCATCAAAAGCTGTCTTTTTGCAAAATGAAATGGTATCAAACTGGCACAGCATATATAAGATGGGGAAGAATAACAGACTTGAAAACACTTTCTTTGGCTTTTCTATTAAAAAAGAAACAACTAATGCAAGACTAGAGACAAATATGATAAAAAAAGTGAATTAATCATCAATGAATAGCCCAAGATATTTGATTTTAGAATTACATTCAACATCAGACCCAAGTTGTATTTTCACATTAGTAGATTTTGACAATAACAACCCTTCATGTTTAATGCTTGTACTTGAAAAACACATCTCTTTCGATTTCTTTGAATTGAGTAGTAATTTCTTTGTGTTACAAATAGAAACAACATGCAATATTGCATCATTTAACTGTAGCCCTCACAGGATGGAGCTGTTAATATACAGTATGAATACCACCAGCGTGGTCCTTTCCGTGGGGTATTTTTGGGCTTGGAGTAAATCGGTGTTATCTGGTAGTGACACCGTTTGACTGTGTGAAAAGATATGCTGCATGGTTCCTCTAAGAGATTCCCAAGAGGGGTAGAATGATGGTTGAAATGAATAATTGACTGTTCAAACCGAGCCCAGGTCTGGTAAATGTTTCAATGAATTTTCACCATAAACTTACTCAAAGACATTCAATTTTCTTTTACTTCAACATGAGTCATTCAAACATTGTAGTTTGCCACATTTTAAATGCGGAAAGGCAGGTAATGAACTGTAGTTATTTATTTTTTCCCCCTTTCAACCATCTGCAGGGAAACGGAGGAAGGCGACGCCCCTGAAGACCTTTATTCTTTTGATTTCACCTTTGACAGTGAAGCCAGGACAGCTATCACCATATATTTCTTTGCCACAGAAGACGTTGAAGGTGGCATTGCAAAGTAAGAATCCATATGTTCCTTCATTGCAAAGTAAGACCCTAGATGTTTCTTTCATCTCGTATAGTTAGCAACCTGTTCTAGTTACGATGTCATTTCATGGAAGTATTTTCAATGGCTGTCTATCAGTGTTTGCACTGGGTACAGCCTGATACCTGTTGAGAAAGCAAGCAATGCTTTGAAAGTTTTGTCAGATATCTGTCAGGTATTTCTTTCAGTCACAAACAAGAGGTATTTGGACTATAGGGAAGGGGGTGCTAGTAGGTTTTAACTAGTGCTGTTTACATATGTTGTTTGACATCAAGCAGCCATAGTTGCTTGCAATATTGTCAGGACCATTTTATTGCAAGCTTGTTAAGGAAGACAGGGAAAAAGAGGAGGAACAAAGTGTATGACATTATGTGGAATTTGTAATGTATTTTGTAATTTCTCCTCTAAAATTTGAATTTGAAAGTTTGAGAACCAGAAAGCCCATATGGGCTTGTGATGGAACCTGGGGATGGGGATCATGGATGAACACCTGGGAGATTCGCTGACTCTTTTCGATAAGTGTCTAGAGGATATTGGGGTAGAGATGTCACCAGACAATCACCGAAGCAAAGCCTTAACCTACTCACAGTACTGCAATGTCCCCATCGGATGGACTAGAGTGTAACTTCCAGTCTTTAGCCACTTTCCCAAAGGTTGGGAGAGTGGGGGGGGTAGAGAACTTGCATGGCTCAGCAGTTCAGCAGCTTTAAGTTTACACTCAGTAGATTTTATGAATTCTGTTGCTTACATCATGCGAGTCGTAACTCTGAAAGCTAAAGAGTACAGCATTTCTGTCTGTTATGCATAGTGTATGTACGTACGCATTTTCTACTCTCAACTGTATGGTAATGTGAAATTGCATGACAGGTCAGTCCAGCCTGCAACCTGCCATTGTCCTCCTATAAAATGTCAATACATGTATTCAACAGACTGTGTTGTTTGAACGATATAACTTTTTGTTTCACACACATTACTTGGTTTATTCTGGAAAAACCATCCCTAAGATCCTTAAGATTCAACATTATAATGTTTCATCCAACAGCAATGTATCTTACTTATGCTCTAATGTTTTGAAGAAACTTGACAGTGTTTCACTGTGAAGTGCTGATGTTTGTACTCCTCTGTCATGTTGACCAAACATTCAAAGCTCTTGCATAGTATTTAAAAGGGAGAGTATATTTGAAACACTTTTACAATGGGAACTTTCAAAATGAGCTTTAGTTGTTTGATCCCACTCATCGTCATGGCTTGTATTAGCCCAGTGATAGGCCAGTACTTAAATGCCCAAAAGAACACAGACCGTTTATGTGTAAAATGGTGTCATCAGCGGCTTACCATCCTTCGATCATTGTTGATCATCACTGTCTTCCATAAATCTGTGGCAACAAACAGTCACTTCAATTCATTGTCTTCTGATTATCAAGAAAATACAATCTGAAAACTACATAGTCTTCATAAGATTGTACTTTTCCACAAAATGAACTCGTAAGGTCATAAAGAAGCAGTGTCGTGTGCAAAGCAGTGTTCTCGACAGTCGGATTTCCTTGAAAAGGCACAATATCAGATTTTCCAGTGACTTCCAAAGAGAAGAGACAGGTATTATCGTTCAAGTTATCTTTTACTTTGTCCTCCAGGTACACTGCTAGGGAAGCATCCCTGAGATCTGAGACATTCCGCTACGACAGAGGTGCCAACCAGCAGTTTTACCAACCATCTTTCACATTCTCTCCATCTAGTTTTAATGAAGAGGAGGTTAGTTCACCCCTCTCCCTTTCATTGTTTGAAGAAGCAAAGTGTCTTTAAGTTTTGAGGCATATATATTTGATGTTTGCTTACTGCTGCCTTTGAGACCTACCCATAGTTTTAATTTAAGTGCTCTCATTGTAGCACATCATCAAGAGGATGCTTTAATAAATTCTCTGTTTTAGTCATGTCAAGAGTGACTGAAACAGTGTGTATCATTAGGATCATCTAATTAAAGCAGTTTAGAAAATGTTAAATTTGGTGGGCTGCAAAATGTAACTTCATTTCTCTGTGTGAAATGTCAGATTTGCGTGTGTACAGCTTTCCAGATTTGTCCATTTTGCTTCAAGGCGATAAAATTTATTGAGGAGCATTAATGTTTCATTTCCTGTTCACAGTTCAGCTACGATCCACTGAATGAAGTGATTCCAGTTGTTATCCAGTGCTGTGTGGAAGAGGGAGATGGTACGTACATAGTGTTATTCAGTTTTCACTGTGGTGCAATATCCTTTAGGCCAGCACCTCAAGTCTTCTGCAGACTTTATTGCCGTGTTCCTTTTAGTTTGTTGTTGTCCTTTCTACTGGTGTATTTAAGTTATGTAGCCATTGTGCAAAATATATTTCGTACTACAAAAGATGCGGTGTAAGTTTGGCTACTCTCTATTGAAATAAAAGCATTCTGCTGACATAGCCATCGCTATTGAGTGGTCAGGATTTGTTAATGTCTCCTGTTTACAAATGATTGAGCCAGAAGAAATACTCGATAGCAACAAATACTGATACCAATACAAAACCCAACCTACTTTGTAATCCCTGTGACTTTATAGAACTACTAGGATTTGCTCAAATAGAACCAGAACGTGATAAAGTTTCATGTTTGACTGAATCAGAATGGGTGTATGGCATTGAATGGTATTGAAGTATAAAGTGAGTATCAAAATTTGAAAAGCAAGCAGGTTTTTCTCTCTTTGTAATACTTATTTCATACAGGAAATTGAGAAATTTGGAAAGTTCCATAAAGATCATTCCCTTCACCTGTGGAGTACATTTTAAGGGAATTAATTCCCTAAACTCTTGAGATTCCTGTGCTGATGTGAAATCAGCTCTGAAGAATGACTAAAGAATGCATACATTAAGTATTGTATGAGATGCAGAAGATACCATATGATAATTTGTCTTTGAATGGAGGGGATTGGTTGAGGGAGACACAAGGGAGAAAAGAAATACAGCACGAGAATTTTGATGTGAGTGTTTGTCTTCATCAGCAATTCAAAGTGATGGAAGAGACAGATTAGTAATCCAACCATTTATCAAACTATGTCAGTGAATTTCATCCTCTTTCTACGAGATTTCTGCCATTTTTGTCTATTAATGTCCTCATTCCTTTTGTTGATTTCTATTTTTTTTTTGAGGAAATTCAGTCACTAATGTTTCGGTTGTCTGTCACAATGGACTCCGTGCAAATATATGATCAACCAAACCACAATGATACAGTGAGAATCCAGTTGTTCCCATAATTTCATCAACTGTTTATGAAGACATTACCATCCTTCAGAAAATCACTTTCACTCTCAAATTGGTTCATTTCTCAGAAGGGTTTTCAGAAGGTTTTCCACAGAAGGGTTTTATTTACAGAATAAACTTCACGAAGAATCAGTTGCAACTCTCTGATCGTAGTAGTTTGCCATCTTTGTTCCTTCGTCGTTATCTTTCTTTCTATTCCGTTATTTAATTGTCTGTGTCTTTTCTGTCTCTCTGTCATTTGCAGAGCACACCGGTCACTGCCACACATTGTTGGCGACCTTTGAGATCACCTCTGAGGGGGTCTACGTCGTCAAGTACCTGAAACAGAAACAGATGATCGACGGCGTCTACTACCTACTCCAAGAAATATACGGCATTGAAAACAAGAACAACCAGCAGACAGCACCCAAGGTAGCGAATCTTCAAGAACTTTTGACAATTCCAAACAGTTTTGGAGAATCAAACCAAACTTGGAATTTTGACTTAAAAAAAAATAGAAACAGTTTCATCATGTTGTCAACTTCATCAGTATTCTGAAATGCGCAAAAATTGATTAGTGCCGGAAAAGATGAGACCAGAGTAAATTATTGTCTTTTTTTTGTCTCTGATTTAGACGGAAGAAGAGGAATTGCTCGATGACAACAGCTCCGACTGTGCGATCTGCCTCTCGGACCCAAGAGATACTCTCATTCTGCCTTGCCGTCATCTCTGCCTCTGCAACTCATGTGGTATGTTTCAATAGCTCTGTGCCTTATATCTCTAGATATCTTTGTTTGACCCACAACTCTGCCCTGATCTTAAGTTTCAACATCTTACCTACATCTTACTTGGTGGATACGTTTTCAGTGAATGCCAATGCAGTTGTCTATGAGGGAATTTACTAGAATGGTGAATAAATTTGAAAATAACAAAAACCACCCCCTTCATTTACCTTTATCTTACCTTTGGAGCAAGTCAAAAAGATATCTTAGAAATCTGTCTAATTTGTCAAAAGGCAGTAAGTATCCAACTTTCTAGAAATTACTGTGTCATGTTACAGTACTCATCTAAGCAGATAACTTAGAACCCTCACTGTAATTTGAAACAGTACAATATTATTATGTAGTAACATTCTAACTCATAATTTCTATACATGAGTAATATTTGTAAATTATTTTATTGTTGTCGCAGCTGTTTTCATCTTGCTGAACTCTGATGATCAATTTTACTCCTGTTTATGAATACTTGTCATTTTTACTGGTTTTAGTAAAGGAAATGAAATGAAACAGTGAAATTATTAGGTGCTACTTATTACATCTTTCAAATGTCTGCACTTTGTCAGACAAAGAGGAGTAGATGTGATTTCCATCCTTTGTGTAAAGTATAAAGCAACCTGCCCTAAAAGGTGTTCGTAGAATCCTGATAACGGGTGAAATTTGATGCATGAATCGGGTCTATTGACCAGATAAAGAAGTGGATTGTTTGGCAGACATGTTGTTATCTAGGTGGAATTTTCTTCGTAGTTGTTGGAATTTGCAAAATGAATTACAGTCGGTGCTGTTACAGAGAGAATGTAACTTGTGAGAGGTTTCTTTTTGTTTCACCATCATTTGTACAGCTGATAACCTCAGATACCAAGCTAGCAGCTGTCCCATTTGTCGAGCACGTGAGTATCTCTCATACAGATTTGTTTGCATGTAATACTGGGAACAGATACCCACACAACACAGTTTGCTACGGGTGCAAAGTGGTGCTCACAGATTTGAAAACTTTACAGCTAAAGGTTAAGCATCATTCTTGTCATCATCACAGTTGCAAAGGCTTCATTATGGTTCCCCTCAAAAAACCTCATCGTCATACAAAGTTCTTGATGTATTCTTTGAATATGATCATAGCCTTTTAACCAGAGGTTCCAGGTCAAGGGTTTATTCAACATCATTCAACAAGAGGCCTTGATCTGTAACCTGACAATACACACCATTGTCAGAATATACTTTTTGTAATTGTATACACACAGCTTGATCATGGTAGGTGCCTATTAGAGTGATTGATAGCCTTGCAGTTAACAAACTGTTACACATGTGCATTGCTATGTTCATTTGCAGCTCACTCTACTTTCTTCAAATGTTTTCTCTCCTCCTGAAAAATGCTACATGCAGCGAGGTGGGGGGGGGGGGGGGGAACCCTAGCTTGAAAAGCCAGTTTCATACCTAAAACTTTGTGTCAGTCTGTTGGAACCTTTTTGTGGTCACCATGATGAAGATATTAGATAGAATCAATACCTCTAAGTTCTTTTATGGAATTCACAGTCCAATTTTCAGGACATCAGTTTCAGGATTTTCCTCAACCACTTTAGAAGAAAGGGGAATAAATGATTTTGTATCCTCAACATTGAATCAACCTTGGGGGTCGACAACCCCATCTGGTGAATCAAATTTGGTGTGAAACGCTTGAACTTGTGCCTGATTCATGCTACTGAATACATTATAGTATGTGCAGGAGTGCATGTGTGTGGGAAGTTGACACAATAATATTATGTACAGCTAAAATATTCGAATCTAAATTGAAAGGCTAAAAATAAAATAATAGAACCACCAACTAACTACTGAAGCATTACATTGTATTGTTGGATGTCTGCCCTCCCTTTCAAGTTCCCTTTCATTACTTTGGTTTCAAAAACGTGTTTGTGTCAATTGACGGAGTATTTCTGTTGTCCTAGAACAATGGACATTGTGTGAGCCACGATTTCCATCTGGCTATCTGTACTTATCGAGCCATGACGGTCTTGTTTCGATCAGTGGAATTGTTTTTACTGATCAACTGAAACCATCAGTAGGAAGTAATGTGTCAGCGCGCTAAATGAGGGAAAATACCTTTCCCACCGTTTTCATAATCTGGGTTGACTGTGGCTTCTAGATCCCTACTTGTGAAAAATGGTAATAAATGTCTGTTGCAAGACATTATTTTGTGAATGTAGTGTGACACTACGGTACGTATTTTGTTGATTGTCTTTTAGAGAGTTGAGGGCCACATTAGTATTAAAAGCAACTTACAAAAATACTGTATCAGTTTTCTCACTCACCTTGTGATGGTTCCCTAAGACACTACAAACAAAAGTGAAATTATGCAAATGTTTTGTCTTCATACTCTTTCACTGGTGTCCCACTAAAATGTCAGAAATCTGAAGCATCCCACTTGTACTATTTACGGTGATTTCGACACATAACGTTGTCCACGTGTGGAGACTTTCTTTTTCGGAAATCTTAAAATGGTGTGTACTCATTACAAATGTAGATGGTGTCTCAACAGAGCTGAACTTTTTTTTTTTAAATTTTATTTATCTTATTTAAGCTAGGCGTCCCACCCAAATTTTCAGGCCTCCCACTTTTTGGGAAGTGTCCTACACTTTTTAGACTGTCTGTTCAAGGTATGTGTTCAAAATCTGTTCTTTTGGTGGATGTCTAGGCTGTTATAAGGGCAAGAAAAGAACACCTCTTTCAATCTGTCAGTATGTTCAGCAATTAATAAGTTTGTCGAAACAGTCAAACCACTGGTAATCTTTGTAGCAGCTTTGAAACAACCAAGTTGTTTGTTTCGATGATAAAGTGTCTTTGTGGCTCCTGCCAGACATCAGTAATACCTCCTCGATGTCCATTTGATTTGTTTTGATCTGATTGAAACTCTTCTCCCTGTCCTCTTTCTCTTCAGCATTCCGAGCCCTCCTTCAGATCCGTGCTTTGAGGAAAGTCAACTCTCCAGCAGACCTGCACACCACTGATGAATCAGTAAGTAAAGGGAACCACATGCGAAGAGTTTCCCTCTGTGGAGTGTGATGAAACCCTCAACCTACCAGTCCCCCAATCTCTACCCTTCCCCCCATCCCTCTTTCCTCCCTCTTTCTCTATACTCCAGATATTTGTTGTCTTTTGAAGTTTATTGCAGGATTCTAAAATTGGAATAAAATGAGTATCATTGTGGGCCCTTGCTATGTGGTTCTGGAACCTATGTATCCTGTATTTCTATCCAGACATTCCTCTTAATCCAGAGCATACTACCATTTAGACATCTGTTTCACCTAGTAGATTTCAAAGAACTTCATAAGTATGTGAAGGAAAGATAAAAAGCAAATGTTCTGTTTCATTGTCTGTAGGGGTTTAGTCATGTTCACCTTGATAACAAATTCAGTAATGTATGTAATTTGTGCTCTGTGTCCAGCTTCCTGTAAGTTAAGTTTCTCTTGCCCTTACAGGTCAGCCAAGATAATGTCCCTCCAGGCTACCAGGCCATTCCCCTTGGTGAGGCTTTGAATGGACCAAGCCAGAAGCCTCTAATGGGAGCAGAGGGTAAGTAATCTGATCTCACAGTAGTCAATAAATTGTTGATTAAGTAAGTAAGACTGTTGAAGTGTACCATAGGTCTAGAATTACAAGAAAATGTATTCCAGAGGCTGGAAGATCAATTCACATTCATCCAACTCCCATCTTCACAGCTTGTCCATTGTGGAAGTAAAAATTGTTGAAAGATATTCACTTAATTTGAAGAAGTCAAGTTTGCAATAATTTGTGACGTTCTTTTTGTACAACTCACATCACCTGCTTTTGTTTGCTGTTTCTTGCATGTCATGTTGTGCAGGGGTGGCTTGTACAGTCACGTCACCTCATAACAGTAAGAAAGCAATGAATGCATTCTGGGACACAGTGCAATGGCTTCCAATAAATAAATAAACCAAAGAAAAACAAAGAAAGGGATTTGAGTAGTACAAGAATGACATCACAAATTATTGCACAATCTATCATTTTAATTTGAGTGAATAAACATCAACATATATATGTATTATATCTTAGCTCAGGAAAGTTGTATGAAGATGGGATTTGAACAATTTGTATTTATTTTGTAAGCTTTGTGACATACATTTTTCAAATGGTTGACCTTAGGTAATCATGTCAAATTTTCAGAATAATGTCATAGTTTGTGAACCATATATCTTGTCATAATTATTCACAACAGAGTCTCTCCACCTTGGTCATTATTTTCAGGTGGGTCCACAATGGAGAGGGCAACAGATTCAACTGGAGGTGAAGGCAGAAGCAAGAGAAAAAGGTAACCTGTTCAGATTTCTTCTCTTTTATTTTTTTGGTGATTTCTATGTACGTGGTTAGTTGATGCATTTGTACTACCTGTGCAGTTTATCTATGTGTTAGTGTGTGGTTGTCCGTATGCCTGTCCTAGAAGTGTCCATGTTCGCGACTGCTTTCTTGAAAGATAGAAGAAGAGGAGCTTTGGTAAATGTTGTATTTGTTAGGTGACTGTTCTGAATTGAGTACAAGAAGAGCCTGCTGTCTTTCGTGTTGTGTATGTCATTTGAAATCAAGGGGTCAAAATCCAAACACATTAATCCAAAAACATTGTAAAACAGAGGGTTTTCTCTCAGAAAATCTAAACAGATTTGATACTGGGTGTGTGCCCTGTTTGGCAGAGTTCTGTGGTATGATAGTTCAACAAGGAACATGTTGACTTAATCACAATGTTTTTATCAGCCACTACCTAAGTGCTTGATGGGGTGGGGGTGGGTGGAGGTCTCATATCATAATAGAAATTAATTTCTATAAGTCAAATAATTTACCCTTTGTTTTAGAAAGGGTGACCCTCAGTCATTTTGAATGTTTTTAAGATTTACTGATAGATGCAAGTGTGATAAAGCTTGATTTGATGGCCCATATATTTTTCGATGAACTGAAAGTGTTTACAATAGTACTGTCTTTGTATACAAATGATTAATGCTCTCTTTAATTGATTTAGAAAAACAGTTCATTCCATTGTAAAACTTTAACAACATGTGTATGTATTCCAGTTATCATCATTCAATATTGAACTATCCCCTCTGTTAAATTTGTATCCATTGTCAACTTCACTACCTCCAAAATTTTTCAAATCGGCAGGAAAAACCGCAACAGCTCAGCCAGCACCAACCGCAGCCGACAGACAGAGGCAGAAGCAAAGAAGTCTGGTAAAGGAAGCAGTACTTCAGATGAAAAGTCACCACCAGCATCACTACCTGTGGACGTTGTGGTAAGTCAGTGTTTCTTTTATGGAAGGTTCAAATCTATTGCCACAAAAAGTGGACCATTAAGTATCTTTCCAATCATTTGTTTTATCCCTATGTCATACATGTTCGTACCTCATCCCTGCAACAACCGAAACGCTGTTGCTGGTTGTCTGTGTCTTTACTATAAATATGGTATCCCAATGTCTTGTGCAGTTCTCCTAGTTGCCACATAATTCCCCCTTTTAAGAGCATTAAACACCTGGTTGTTTGTTGGGTGAGGTCAAAGGTTAATGGGATCAATAGAGAGGAAAATATAAAAATTCCAAAATGGTTGTACTTCAAGAATCTGAACATGAAAAAGTTCAATTGTGCATGGTAGCATAGCTTTATGTGCACAATTTGGTGGAAAGCTTAAAGGTTGTGAGACATGCTTCTAGAAAAGTGCACCCGTCATTCAGAAGCTGCAAAGTGAAACCCTGAGTGAAAATCTGTTGGAATTTTTTTACCTCTTTCACCATTTTTGAGATACGATTTTTAGAATTTGAGACAAATGCAAAACAGATGACATGGAGTGTTGCACAGTGTTAGTATTTCTTTCATTAAGCCTATATATTTTGCCTCTTAATTACTTAATTACTGAGTTCACAGTGGTAAGTGATATCGATATTTTTGAAAAAGAAAATACACGCTCCCAAAATTAAGCCCTCTGGGCATATAAATTTCTCAAATGTCTGTGAAATAAAGGTTACATAAACAAAGGATTAACATAAGACATATCATTGGAGTCCATCTCTTGACGTCACAAATTTGCATTCTTAGCCAATGTTTATTCATGATACAGGAGACACTAATTTGCCTGTAAGTTGCTCAATTTGTGATGGATTTTGATGGAATTTGTGGCTACTTTTAATATTTTCAACGCTGAATGCACCCAATACCTCAAAATGTCATTGTCATGTCACACGACCTTTAATTAGAAATCACAAGTTCCCTATCGTAGTGGGATTGGGTCAAGGATCAGTAGAGTGTGAAAAAGAGAACTTTGTTAGGCCAGAATGAAAATATTAAAAGAGTTCACGTTTGCATGATAAGATTGCTTTTGAACAGGCAATTGAAATTTCTCCTTTACTGTTAGGCAAATAGTTCATTAGAAGGCACAAGGGGCCAGAACCCAAGAACTTCACAAGCAGAATATATGTAGCAACCATAGATAGATTTTTTGTCAGTCCAAATCTCCCCACGCCCATCACCTACCCCAGTTCAGTGTTGTCCCCCCAAAAAGAAACATTCAAAATTCAAAGAATTTCAACAGTAAAAGGGGGCGGGAAAGGAAAAATAGGGTGCTGTCCCATTTATTCTTATCAAGGACTGTATAATGAATTTATTGTCTGGGTTTTTCCATGTACCTCAAAGAGTTAATGGACGTCAGGGTCATACTTCCTGCCTCTCACCATTTTTAGTACAGTGATATTTTCTTCCTTAAAGAGGCTCATTGAGTTGTTTTGTGAAATTCACTCAATTTTTCTAAACCGGTCAAGTTTCCTTCACATACTAATGACAAACAGTCAAACTAAAAGGCTCCCAAAGTTTTACATACGTTGGAACATTAATGAGTGAGTAACCAACAATTAAATTTGGTTTTTGAAACTTTGTGACCAGACATTTTCACATTAGTACATTCACATGCACACAATCAGAGCAAGTAACAGTAAAAAATTCCCAAAAAAAATTGACAGTTTTCATATAACTATTGGATGTGAAACTTGATTAATTATGCTAATTGTGAGTATTGTCGTGTGTTTGTATACTTCAAAATCACCGCAATCTTTACTGATATCAACTCAATGAGCCCCTTTAATGATGATCTCTTAATGCCTGCATGTGTTCCACCCTACTTGTCCAAACCTACCTGGAACTAAGTGAAAATTATTAACTAGGGAAAACAATTTGGTCAGTACTGTACCTGAATTACTGGTTATTAATTGCTATCAAGATTCCTTATTTGTCAGGCTGTAACCAGACAGCATGGTGTGAGCTGACCTGTACATTAACTATTGAGACCTTATCATCCCTACCTAATCTCCAGGTGGACAAGCTGGTTGGGCTCTTGTGAACTTAAACCTTCTAGTGGTATTGAATGTGCTGTAATAACACCATAATGAGAACATCTAAGTAGGTAGGATGGGAAATAAACTACTTGAGTGTGATGCTTGGCTATGGATGGACTGTCAGCTTACCATAAATGAGAATCAGTTGTGAACCAAAATTCTGACTACTTAATCACTTAAGCTCTGCAAAAGACAGTTCTCAAATATGAATGTTTTCTGTCAAAGTGTAACACATATGTAAGGAAAATTTGTATTCTTAATGCCTTTGCTGTCAACTGAGAAAATGTGTCGGTCAAATTTTGGCTACAAGAAAATTTCTTCTCGTGAGCCTCTGAAAGATGCAGGGTTAGGACTCATTTTGAGAAAGACTGATGAGAAAAACAACTTAAAAGCAATTTCTCACACCTCAACCTACAGTGTCCTTAAAATATCTCAGGTGTAGAACAACCTTTTTATTTTGATAATCGACTTTTCATGTCATGTTACGTAGCTTTTAGTAATTCAATGTGTTTCTCTGAGCTCACTCCATTGCTGTCTTTGAATGTAAGAAATTTAATTAATGACAAGTCACCAACAGTGAAAGTTTTGCCTCTGGTTCAAGTAGTGATGTTGTTTCATTTGTTTGGTTTGTGTGTTGCTGACATTTTGCTGAACACAATCTCCCACCTTTTACCTCCCCCGACAGTGTGGCACAGATTTGAAGGTCACAGAGGTAGACGAAAAGGACCTCGACCAAGTCACCACTAGGGTCCAGTCTGCTACCCCTCAAGCACGAGAAGCCTACGAAATCGAGGACCAGTCGGAGAGGGCGCACTCTGCAATCGATCCTCGTCCAGTCCACGATACCTACATCGAAGTCGGGGAAGAACCGCAGGAGATGGGTATTGAAGAGGAGTATCTGAAAGGTAAGAGTAAAGCCATACGTGTGCATGATACGGAAAATGTAAAAAGTTCATCAACAATTAACTTGCACACAAAAAATTGTTGAATGAGAAAATATATCAGCTCAAATGACCAAATTTATAAGTGACAAGAAATAAACTGTAACTTCCCCTAATTTCATATGTTTGCAGTCCAAATTGCAGTCCTGTGAACAGCACACAATTCATTCCAATAAGACCTTTGCTTAAAAAGCTATTACGTTAACGCTGACCTATTGGCCAGGTTAGTTAGGGGGCTTTCCTTGCCAAGGTATAGATTAAATTGATTTAACTTCACAAGACCAAATTGCATTTGAAACAATTTGGTTTTGCTTGAAAAGAGGGGGGAAAAAATCAGGAAAAGTAAATGAGTAGATGGAATAAGGGTTTTTCAAAACTGGAGACTTATGGCTTTAGTCAAGATGAAACCTGGATATTGAAGATTCACATGTTGCAAGTAGTCAGATGTAAGTAAGTATAAAAGACACAAACATGGGAGTGGGCTTCAAAGAGATAGTGTGAGCAGCATAGAATGTCCCACTTGAAAAAACATTCCTCATTGCATCCGAAAAACGACCTTCTTTCAGCGTCCTTGTTGTAAATACCGGTACAGATGTTTCAGGATGACCTCTTTTCCTTTCCAAGTTAAGCCGACACTATTCAACCAGAACATGCAATGAACATTTACTCATATGAGTAAAGGCCTTGTGTTACATTCATTGAGTTATAAAACACGTAACAATGTATTCCTTTTGCTTGTTCAATGGAACCAGTGTGTTTATTATTGCAGCTTTTTTGTCAATAGCTGTACTTCCTATGTATCTATACTCTGATGGTTAGTTTGTTCTTGAACCGACATTTTTGAAGTGTTTCCTTTGTGGTATTTTTCAGTGATTACTTCAATCATGTACCAGACAAATAAAAACATTCTTTACCTTCATGTTGATAATTGAACTTCAGGTATTGAAGAAAAACATTTTGAGATCGTTTGGCTAGCTTTCACCATGCCTGAAGGTTTTCTCTCTATACTATGCCAAAACAGGGGACTTCACAAACATTGGGAAAACTTTACATCTTTTGCAAGGAAGCATGCATCAGCGTGCTGTTTTCATCTGCAGGTGCAAAGAAGCATCATTGCATATTGTATCCATTAAGTTAACTTTGATCAATAGGTTATTGTTTCAAAGTGGAAACAAGGTAAAATCACTCCAATTCGAGTCAACTCGGTGAGTGTGACCCAAAACCTCTTCTAAGACTTCTGTGCTAATTCACACATAGTGGTTATTTTCTCATGTTTAACATTGTTGTAAGATGTGTGACATAGATGACTTGGGTTACACATTCTTAGAGACATACGTCTTTTGAGGTGACCTCTTCTTTTTTGAAACTTGAATCAGCATTTGATGATTTGTTTGCTCTCAATCTTTACAGAGGATTTTGAGTCAGACACCTTGTCGACAGTGCCGTCTCTGCAGCCTTCTTCGGTCATAACAGAGGACACCGAAGACAGCGGGTTCAAGGAGCAGTACGAGAATAGGGTAGCCATGGGTAGCCCCACCATGGCCCAGGTGGATGTTGATCTTGATCTCCCTGGGACCCCTGCTGGGGTTAACCCTGGTCACGGTACCCTCCTTGCTGCGACCCCTACGAGCACAGAGGAGGACCCCAGTGTCATGCTCGTTTAGCTTCCTCAAAGCCCCCTGAGGAGAGACGTCCGTTGCCAGTTATGTAACTGATTTCATATATGGAAAAGTAAAAAAAAAAAACTACCTTGCTTATCTAAGTGTGGGGAGTAACCGCCTCAAGAAAGAGTCAAATGCAGATGCAGTGAGCATAATAGCTGTACAAAAAAAAAAAAAAAAGAAGTCTTTGACCATACTTTTTGAATTGTAACCAGAATATGTAAGATGGTAAAATGCTTATATCCACTTAATCTGTATTTTGTATGATATTCTGCCCTCAGAAAGGATTTTGGTCACTGTTCACAAATTAGGATAGTCTCTCTCGACTAAACAGGATACAGTGTGAGGAGATTTTTCCCTCGGGTTTTAAAGACCATTTTGTCCAAGGATGATGATGACGTTAAGGAGTATATACATTTATTTATGCTAAAGTAGATATTAATTATCATAATTGTTATGTAAAGATATTAATATAACACCTTGTCCACAAAGTGTAGTACAGTTCGACTTCCTCGTCCAAGAAGACAGTGGTTACTAGGAAGCCGATTTCCTCTTCTTTTTTTTTGTGTTGGGGGTTAACTTTAAAGAATCAAAATATTGCACATTCTTTCATGCTGCAGTGACAGTCCAAAGGGTTACTGCTTTGTGATATTTATACTGTTAAAGGAATAGACTTTAATTTTTAGGTACATTGTATTCATATGTGGTGACCAAGGTTTCCTCCCACCCCCCTCAAATTCCTTACAAGGAAATGTGTCAAGAAAGTTTGCAGAATCTACTAGTTACCTTTAATTTTTTGCAATGTTTGAGAAATCAAGTGTTTGTTGTTGACATTGAAACACTGGTGATCTTGTGCCAAAGGAATGTTTGAATCTTTTTTCTTCATCATTTAAAGCTGCTTTGTTTTGGATCACAAGAACTGTAGAGCATGTCTGAAATGGGTTTCCTAGACAGTCAGTTTTGTAAGATTCAACTTCCATACTGCTGCGACTAAATGGATGAAACTTATTTTCACATTTCAAACCTCTGTCCTCAGTGAACCGTCGGCTCAGTGACCAATTCCAATGCCTGTAAATCTGCTGTAATAACTGCAGATTATTACACGCTACAGCTGAGACAGTTCCCTGAATGTGTAAAGGCAAGTTGCTGTGGATAGGATACTCAGAGTGGAAAAGCAAAAGTCCACAGCATAAGGTAGAGCTCAAGAAGGTACAGCGTCAAAAATTTGAAAATAGCTTTTCTCGTAAAATTCTATTTAGGGCACGACTCGGGCTGTATCTCACAAAATGTTGTGGTGGCAACGTGACCTTGATGTCTTCAGATTGCCTGCACGGCTTTCCTCGTCTTTTCAGTAGTAACCTTGAGGCACAGCTTCGGCATTTACCTTGTTGAACAACACAGGGAGTCGTTCATCGGTCAGTGGGAAGGATCCTTAAGTCAGCGGCTCTTTGAGACATCTTTTTTGACAGTGTTGTGTCTTATCTTTAGGAGTCATTACAATAAAACTCAAAAAGATGATATTAACAGTACTACACTTGATTCTAAGCCTTAATAGTGATGTCTATGTATTGGCTCCAAAATTTAGCATACTAAATCTGCTTGATCTTTCAAAATGTCAGTGCCCTCATGAAAATTACAGTCAATCTGAAAAAGTTGTTCTCAGATTTTCCAATGGACACTAATTTTGCAAGATTATTGAATGTTTCAGTGAGGTTAGTTGCCTCCACAGGGTCATAGAAAATGGTTTCAGAATTTTACTGTAGGTGACCCGTATCAGAAAATCTAGGAGATTTTGGACCAGAAAAGCAGACTTTAAAGTACCTCATATTTGTCTTTTTTTGTTGTTGTTCTGGTGTTGATGGGTTTGATAATGCTTTCAATTATGTTGGCTTTATGTTTGAGCTTGCCTGTGTCTGTGTGTTTGTCTGTGTGTTTGTCTGTGTTCAGGAGACTAATGCTCTTAGGGTAAGAGTGTGATGTAGCAGTGCTTGGCCAACTTAAGTCAGAATGAAATGTAATTCAGTTTTATCAGGGGTGTTGTGTTTCCTTTTGTTACACCTTTTTTTTTTTTTTATCTTGTTGAATATTCTGTAGCCTCTTCCGTGTTGTTGAAGCCTGGGAAGAGAAAATCATATCACCACTGCAGGAGCATTCAAAATTTCTTCAGCCAAACCATGAAAAAAATTTCAAGTCAGATATCAACTCAAAATTGTGTGAAGATGAGGGAAGGGTGTTGGGGAAGATATCCCATTGTAACCCTCTCTTATTTCAAGGATGAAGTAGTGTGAACAGCGATTAGCAGTTTCTACTAATCAATGTTCGAATTGGCTAGCATTCAACCTGTTTTTATGCTAAGCAGACATTGCTTGTGAATAAGTTCAAAATTTAACTCACTCAGATATGTGCCATAAGCAAAAATGTGGCTTCAATTACAAACAGTTTGAGAGAAAATCAAACCTTTCAGGTAGATTGAGAAAAAAAGTATCGTGAAGCTTACCTAGAATTGAACCTCAAGTGGGCCTTCTTGGGTCGCAAATTGCAACATGCACCTGGTTACTTCGTCCCTTGTGTAATTGGAATGACCATCTCGTCTGTAATTTGCGGATGTCTCTTGTTGCTCCTTGGGAGAATAGTGTCTAGAATTTGCAGCCTTGGTTTCAGCCTTCACACAAGTTAAACACTGCCATGAAACTTTGGAATGTTAAAATGCACTTTCTACGGACCTGATAGGAACAGTTACATTTGTGGTCTGGTTGGATGTCACACGAAAGATCTGCTGTACGATCCTCAACCGTAGAACAGTAGGAGGTATAAGAGTTCACTGATTTATGTTATAAGACTGCTGTTGCCAGACAGTGAACTAGGTCTTCATCGGTTTGCCTGTGAAACTGTTTGGGCACTGAATGGTTCTCTTTGTGTAAAGATTATGTTTGTTTATGTATCCTTGGGACTACAATGTCATTTACAGGGGGTTCTCTCAGGAGGTAGAGAAAGATTTGTATGGGGATTATGAGAGATTATTAAACACAAGCTGTCTCTTCTTTGTGAAGAGTTTGCTGGCTTAGAGGCCAGCAGACCTTTAATACTGTTTGTGTTTATTTGCTTGGGTTCTTCAGATAGTGCCTAAGTGTAATTAAGAATTAGTTGCAGCTCAAGAGGAACCCTGGCAGTTCAAATGAGTGGGGCTGTCAGTCACTAATGAGATTTTTTTTAAATGTAGTGTGAAAGAAAGATGTTAAAGTAAAAATCAATTTCAGAAAAGTTTGATCTGTTGTTGAAATAAAAAGAGTTTGGGGATAATGAATTATGTAAATAGCCAAAGCCTATATCAAAGCCAGCTATACAAGTTGTTGTGAATAACATAAACTGTGCTGTTCCCCTTACCTTTGTTTTTTTTTTTGAAGAAAGACAATGCACAACTAATCAATAGAGTTTGTTTTTAAACAAGGAACTTACATTCTTTTGTGTCTGATTTTCTTGTTATCGTGTTTGTGTACAAAGGTGAAAAAGAAGGGAAACCATCTTTTTTACTGTTTTAAATTCTAGCATAGCAGGATGTTCATCATTTAATCCTAATTCTATTGGCGAACAGTAGAAAAGACTTAATGGTAGCTTCCCTTTTGATGAAAAGAACAGGCACTTTTGTCACCAGACATTCCCACCTATCAGGTCGGAATGATTCTGTTTTACAGAGTTTCAACCCTTTCAACTAATTATCTCTACGTACTACAAGTCAACCTTGCAATGTGACATTAGTTGTTGCTATTTTAATTTGGGCACTTGAAATATGGAAGTCTGGGACTGTGAGAAGCATTGAGTGTGTTTATGCAGGTAACTGGGGTATCTCAGGAAGTTTATTTGTTGGATCCATTGCAACTAGTAAACTAGTGACCTTAATAGCTGTTGATTGGACACAGCCAGTATGTATATATGAAAATGTCTGAAAAGTGAATCTACACTTCAGATACCTTACTTTTCAAAATTTCATAAAAGGGTTTCAGAATTTCATAAATTGGTCAAAATCTATAAGGTGATGACAAGGGGTGGGGAGTTGGGGGAAAGGGGTAACGAGGTAGTAACGCGAACAACCTGAGTCCACAGTGGGAGAGAGGTCAGAAAGGTGTAGCGACAAAAAATGAGAACTTCTCAAGAAAATTGTATTCTCAACACCACTTGGGTTGCATCTTACATAACAATCTTGATTTAAATATTAAGTATTATAAGTACTTAAGACAGCATTGCAACATCTGATAGTCAGTTTCCCATTAACCCTATGAAAAACACTTTAAACTGCCATTAATCAAGGCGCTTCAGATCATAAGGCAAATAGTCTTGATGAAAGTCAAGTGCCATAGACAACCACTTTTAACATTCCAACAAAAACTGGAAATTAGTTTGGAGGCAGGGAGAGGGCTGTGGTGGAAACTTAACTGATGTGTTGCAGACCACCGGAATTAAAATTTCTACTTTTCAGGAAGCGATAAAGAAACGTTTTTTATTCCTTCAAGATAATGGTTGTCAGTGGAATTACCTGCGTATGCAGCTCATTTTCTCTGAACCAAAATTATTCAAGCCTTAATGGGTTGTAAAAAAAGTCTGTCATTTTAAATATCTTTAAGTATCTATTGTGAGGCAGTGTAGCTTTTAAGACCTTAACTTTTCAGTCCTGTTCTAAAGGTCCCAAAAGTTGACATGGTGCACTGTAAAAGAGTTGCTCTGAAATCGGTCATTGATATGAAATGCTCTGTATTTACTGAAAAAAGGGGTAATTAGTCACTCAAAGGGGTAAATGCTATCAGTAAAGAGGCTCAAGCACAGTGAACCCAGTGCAGGCAAAATGGTACAGAGTTTTAGGTCATTCCCATAGCTGAGTCTAACTACAGCAAAGCGTTACATTGGAGTTGTCTTAAGAGGAGAAATTCAGACACTCAACCAATTTCACTGTAGTTGAAAAGCCCCGAAACAATGTGTAAAGGCAGGTGTACTTGTCTGTTCCTCTTTATATCAAAATAAATTTCCTAGCAAAGCAAAACCATGGACAGCAAGAGTTAAGCATTTGAAGCACACTAGAACACCGAAAAAGCACACTCACATTGATGTGTTAATATAGGGTCTCTGCAACCGACTGGAAAGTAAAATTCCATGACTTTACCATGATTATTTCTGGACCTTTATATGGACATTTCCTGACCTTTGTTTGATGAAAAACTGATGCAACAATCATGATAGAGTGCAGATATCTTTTCAACTTGCAAAAAAATTAGGAGTCTGTTCTAAATTTCATCATTTATTAATGACTGCTATCATGTTTTAAAATTCAATGACTTTTCCAGACCTGGCATGTGAAAATAAAATTTTGTGGCTTTCCCAGGCTGTAGAAACCCTGTGAATAAGATAGGAAAAAAAAAATAGATAATAAAGCACTGAAATATATTTTCTTTCTCTGGAGGAGATCTGAATGTGACATAACTACTTCAAAGTGATACTGATGACTAAATGCTTCCCAAAATTTTCAAAAAAAGAGAAAAGGAATTGAAGAAAAAGCTGCCTATGACAAAATATACACTATACACATATGTATATGAGTGTATGTGTGAGTGCATGGGTGTACGTATGTGTGCACCCACACTTATGTGTATCCACACATAACCTTGTACACACATATAATTATTACACGTAATGAAAAAATAAAACAACTGGAAGACAAAACATTTAAGTAGCACAATAGGATGAAAAAAGTGATTTAGAACAAGAACTTGGCCAAGATCAGACATTGCTTTTGCCGCACATTCACACACACATGTAACTCCAAGAGGAAAATTTTAAAGATTTCTTGCAAAATGTTTATCAAACTGTATGGGGTCCTCATCAACTTGTTCAAGACAAATTTTGCAAACAGCATGAAACAGCAGTATTTTCTAACACACTAAAATGTTTGCACTGAAGGATTATCTCCATTCAGGAGACTTTTACAAACTTTCCTTAAAGGGGAAATTTTACAAATCTCCCTGTTTTACAAGGTTTGACAAGCACTTTGCAAACAAGGCTTTTGAGTGAAATTTTGAATGAACACATACACATGGAATGCCTTCAAACCTTGAGGCACTGTGGCACAAACACACACATGAAAACATTTTCCAGAAAAGAAAAATAAGATGACATACCATGTCTTAAGTCTTCAATTAGGTTCTGGTGTATCCAGAATTAAGAGTACATCTGAAAACTAGGCTTACAACCAGGTCAGGTTAAGCTGATAAGCATTATAAGTGGAAAATTCCAAAACTGCCAATACTTGTTACTGAGATCAAGAAAGTTAGGAATATATTCCTCAAACTGAAGAAGGAACAACCAGTGTCAAAAGGATCCACATCGTTAGATCTGAGTTTAAGTAAATATAACCTTTAAAGAGACAAATGCATTACAAGCAAACCACACATGTGTATGTGAACTGGCAAACATAAATGAGGTACATCTCATCACCCACCATGTGAAGGGTCATGATAGACAGCAGTTTGATCGAAATCATGATTAAGAAAAGAAATTGAGACATCTTAATGCACATTAACAACATTAGGTGTAATTATGGGAGGTGGTCGCAGCCTCGGATGATCTGGCCTCAATCTCTTGAGATGAGGCCGCGGGAGCTGAGGCCTTTACTACAACACTGCCAATCATCCTGAGTAACTGTGGAACTACATGTTACATTGCTCTGCAAATCTGCAAAATTCTTGATTCCTTTGGATAGCAAACAGTAACTTGATGAAAACTCCCCAATTTTTTTCATATTATATCAAACTTCAAAATGTCACATGAAGGGACATCTGTGGTCTTTCAAAATCTGAATTCCAAGTCTGAAAAATCTAAATAAAAAAAAAAATGTAAATGACAACATTACATCTTCTAACTACATTAAATTAAGAAGACTTCTCAAAAATCTCACAAATAGCAGGCCATGTACCAATTTGCGGCTATCAAGCATCCCTACCTCATATAGAGTTCTGATGCCTCCTGTCACATCCTAACAACTCAACTTTCTCTTTTTGTAAAACAATAAGATACACATACAAGTGAGAAGTTAAGTATCTCTTACACAGTAAGAGTAAACACAGCTATTTCAAGTTGTGTATCCTAAACCTGCTAGAAGTGACACGTATTATGCACACGACACGTTTCTGACCGCCATGAGTGTTTGACTTAATGTTTCTTCAATGCAACAACCTACCAAAGAGTACTTGGAGAGTGTGCTTAGTTGGCTCTAGAAAGATCTAAGCTTTGTGACCTATCTGAGGCACCAATGGTGGTTTAAACCACAGAATACAAGAGTAATTTCAGAATCCATCTGGCTGTACCTTTGAGATGATTTGTGATTAGTCACTTAACCATTGCTTAGTTGGTACATAGAGCAAAGAATTACCACAACTTGGTCCCTGGTCAAATTTCTGACAGCCAGTTTCATTGAACTTGTCACTTTATAGGAGATGAGATCAATAGAAAGAATCTTCAATCACAATGATACAGCCAGAGTTTACAAACAGGGTGAAATCCCAAGCAACCCAAACTGGCTGTTCAATGAACTATCTTTACTTCTGTCCTAACACTCAGTCAATGCCTCCAATCTCTTGTACCATTTTTTTCCTTGTGCAGTGATTTCTCTCTCTTACTGTCTTTGGACTTTTCCTCTTCAAGTTCATCTCTTTCACCATCAGCATCCTTCTGCTCGATGTTTTCTCTTTCTTTGTCTTCCTCTTCAGGTGGAACGTCTGACGTTCTTTCCTTCTCTCCTTCCTCCTCCTCCTCCACACCAGCTTCCTCTTCTCCCTTCTTTCCATCCATCTCGTCATCTCCTGCCACTTCCCCGGCTTCCTCCAGAGATCTCTCCAAAGCTCCCTCGCCTGCTCCGACTTTGTTTTCTTCCTTGTCCAAGTTTTCATTCACTTCATTCCCTTCGTAGTAATGTGACTGCAATGCCCTCTGATGTCCTCCTAGAGCCTGCAGGTCCCTGTTTTCAATGTGGGGCACTTCCGGCAGGCCTCCGACTACGCCCTGATCGACCACACGTACCTTGTCACCTGCTTGCAGGTCAATTCCATTTATGTTCTGATTGAGTACATCTCCAGCAATCAATTCCTTTGGCATTATGTCTGCTATTTGCTGGCCAAGTGGCTGTAATCCAGCCTGTTGTTGTTGTTGTTGTTGTTGTTCAGCTTGCAATAACTCTCCTACTGGCTGTTGACCAATCTGTTGGGGATCTTGCCAGACATCCTGCTGGACTGCATTACCCATTAATGGCTGCTGGCCAGCTCGCAGTACATCTTGTTGTCCCAAACCACCATTCTGAGCAAAACCTTGTCCAATGTTAGGTTGCAGAACTACAGCACCTTGATCAACCATTTGCATTTGCTGTTGGTCTACTGCTTGCAATACTGCCTGTTGTTGTTGCTGTTGCAAGATGGCGTCTTGTAGTATGGGCTGCTGCTGTTGTTGTAATTGAGGTTGTTGAACCAGTGGCTGTTGTGCTTGTTGTAGTAATATGGGCTGTTGCTGCTGCTGTTGTTGTTGCTGCTGCATTACAGGTTGTTGAATCAATGGCTGTTGTACTTGCTGTAGTACAGGCTGTTGTTGCAGTACAGGTTGTTGTTGCAAGAGTATACCTTGCTGAGCTAAGACAGGTTGATCTTGTTGAGGAAATTGCTGTTGTTGCAACAAAGGTAGCTGTTGCAAAATAGGTTGCTGCTGTTGTTGCAAAAGAGGTTGCTGCTGTTGTGGTAGTACAGGCTGTTGCTGTGGTAACACAGGCTGTTGCTGCTGTTGCAAAAGAACCTGCTGTTGCTGCTGTTGAAGCACAGGCAAGTGGTCTTGTTGTAAAACAGGTTGTTGCTGTTGCAAAGGAACCTGTTGCTGTTGGAGAATAGGCTGTTGGTCTTGTTGTAAAACAGGTTGTTGCTGTTGCAAAGGAACCTGTTGCTGTTGGAGAATAGGCTGTTGGTCTTGTTGTAAAACAGGTTGCTGCTGCTGTTGTTGCAAAAGAAGTGGTTGCTCCTGTTGTTGCTGAATGACAGGTTGCTGGTCCTGTGGAATCAGAGGTAGCTGTTGTTGTGCTTGTACCAACACAGGAGGACCCTGCTGTTGCTGCTGTTGGACTTGTGGTGCAACTGGTTGATTTCCGTGAGCTATTGCTTGTTGCTGTGGCAACCCAGCCTGCTGTTGCAACTTCTCCTCTTCCATCTGCTTGTTCAACAGGAAGTCTAGAGCATTTGCTTGATTTTCAATAGCTTCTGCCTGTTTCCTCTGTATTTCCTATTATAAATACAAGACAAAAAAAATATATAAGATTACAGGTGCATGATGGTCCACCTGCAAAAGAGCAGGCTCTTATGAAACACATCACTAGTAATTATTCAGAACTATGTTAGAGATTGAAGAAAGGCAGCATTAGCTCTTGAATATCATTCAGCATGGACAAGGAACTGCTTTTGATATAAGGTACAAGAAAGTGCCATCCCAATTACATTCCATATCCTTCCTATTGTTGTATAGAGATGGTCATTCCACCCCACCATACGCAAAAGGTCGTACAAAGTTCAGTCTTCCGGTGTTTACCCCAGATTTGTTTAACTTTTTCTTTATTTTCCCTCAGACAGTCAGATCAGACAACACATTAAAAATAGTAAACTTAGACCCTGTTCTCAGAAAGGTTGCGCAATCCTTTTGTGATTGGATAATCACGGATGGCAACCACCTTACTCTGTTACGTAGGTAAACCATTTGACCTGTGATTGGTCAGTGTCGGCAATCAATCCCGTGACCCTTAGCAGTTTAGCGTGGGTCAATCCATCGACCTCGCCACGCCGCCGGCACTGGCTCTCTGGGTATCGAAGTGTGAACATCGTCCGTCTCCGTGTATGTATTATGTAGGCCTGTGTTACCAATGTAATTGTAAACTTTCTCCGTCCTTTCGTTTCTCTCTTACAATCATCATCGTTAACTAATTTAAATTGATTTATGTGTGCCAGTCGAATCATTAAATAATAAATGGAACTCTGATCAAATCAAAGGAAACTCTCCTTCTCTGGATTCTCGGTTCTGACGTCTCTCTGTGTCAACAATCCGTCGCTGGGGCAGTCATAACACGACTGAGAACCCCCAAAACCCCACATATTCTACATAGTGGTCGGTTTATTCTACATGGTGGTCGACATATTGTACAAGGTAGTCGGTGAAAAAATCTACAAAATAACCCCCTGGATCGTCTACTTTGGATGTGGTCACCTTGGATGACCTGGTATTGGATGGTCAGAAAGTGGTCTTGCGGTGGACTTGGCCTGTGATTTCATAGACGCCGGAAACCAGTGGTCACCGCCTAGGTTAGCGTAACGTTGGAAGCCAGCCCCTATCCATCGGCTGCTAATACTCCGGTTGTAACGTCGCTACCGTTAGGCTAGACGAACAACGCGCCACTCCACTCAGGTTAGCCAACGCTACCGAGGCCTCCAGCACCATTCGCGCATCCATCTCGACGCCGGAAAAACCACCACCGACGACAACGAGAGGCAAACCAATTACAAAATTAAGGGTGAGTAAGAGCTCTTCTCCCAGTCCCACCCCCTCCCCGAGTCAGAAACGTTACGTTTGTGTGTTCTTTTTGTCATGTGAATTGCGTAAAATAATTTTGCGTAACTGGTACATTTTGGCTTCGTATATGTAGCCACCTGCAGCGTAACTAACGGTCATATCGCAAATAGGCTAGGCCTACGTTTTATACGTGCGTGTGTAGAAGGAAGGAAAGAAAAAAAATGTCAATATACCCCTATTGTTTTTCATCGCGCAGTAGTAGTTTGTAGGGATGTAACTCCGTGTCAACTATCATTGCCGTAACGGTTCATACTTTCACGAGATGCCAAACATTTTTGTCATAATTTTGTCACCTGTAAACAATGACGTTATAGTCGAAGGGAAAGTCCCTCATAAAGCAGAACTTCAATGTTAACGTTAGGCTTAGGCCTACACAATGTCAGATATTAGTTGTTACATTGATGCCATGTAGCGAAATGAATGTGCCTTGTGAATTTTTTTTTTCACAACAATGTATAGTCACGAGTCTTCTTTTCACGATACCAATGATGATGTTTAATGAAATCTTTTTTCAATGATAACGTTAATGATGTGTAATGACCCTTTTTGACGATAATGACGATGTGTAACGTTGCTTCAAATTTTGATATTGAGTCTGGATCGAGCCTATCCTAGACATTGGTTTTTAACTGTTTGCTATATCTATGGTATATAGAGGTAAATTATACACTTGTTAGGTTATATTGTTGTTTATACTTTCCTTGTATGGATTGTCATTCCTATGGTGTCATAGCAACGGTCTCAGTTACATGTCAGTGAGGTTTTAAATGGGTTGAACCTTATGCATGTCTATTACAATTTCTGGAGTGTGGAATGATTTTTGACTCATGACGAGAAATGGAGTAACTTCTTGCACAAAGGGTGCGCAACAAGTTTTTTTTTTTTTGACCGAACGTTACTGTATTGTGTATACGATTCATGAATTTACGGTAATCGAGAAGTATTTGTTTATTGTTTTCCTGGATCCATCTGAGTATGTATTTACAGGTATCACTTCTTCCTTTGCCTACATTTTGTGAGTGTGTGCACTTCCAATGTAACAGTTAATTTTTTTTTCTTTGTCTTATTCCTTGAAAACTTTGATTCACTTTGATTATCATTGACTGTGATGTTTCTGACTTTCCCATCCACTGTCCCGCCTCTCCCAATGTGTACAGGTCATTTACTGTACAAGAGCTCTTACTTACATGGTGTATTACTATCATATTTCATATGCATAATTTCATATTGCATTCACAATTTCCTATTGTTATGGTCGCTATATTTTAATGAATGTTGACATGAACCTCATATTTTAGTAAAATTTTGGTTACTGCGTAACAAAATTTTAAAGGGGAAAAGGGATGTTGTATAGAGATGGTCATTCCACCCCACCATACGCAAAAGGTCGTACAAAGTTCAGTCTTCCGGTGTTTACCCCAGATTTGTTTAACTTTTTCTTTATTTTCCCTCAGACAGTCAGATCAGACAACACATTAAAAATAGTAAACTTAGACCCTGTTCTCAGAAAGGTTGCGCAATCCTTTTGTGATTGGATAATCACGGATGGCAACCACCTTACTCTGTTACGTAGGTAAACCATTTGACCTGTGATTGGTCAGTGTCGGCAATCAATCCCGTGACCCTTAGCAGTTTAGCGTGGGTCAATCCATCGACCTCGCCACGCCGCCGGCACTGGCTCTCTGGGTATCGAAGTGTGAACATCGTCCGTCTCCGTGTATGTATTATGTAGGCCTGTGTTACCAATGTAATTGTAAACTTTCTCCGTCCTTTCGTTTCTCTCTTACAATCATCATCGTTAACTAATTTAAATTGATTTATGTGTGCCAGTCGAATCATTAAATAATAAATGGAACTCTGATCAAATCAAAGGAAACTCTCCTTCTCTGGATTCTCGGTTCTGACGTCTCTCTGTGTCAACAATCCGTCGCTGGGGCAGTCATAACACGACTGAGAACCCCCAAAACCCCACATATTCTACATAGTGGTCGGTTTATTCTACACTATATGTATCCATTGTACCGACATTATAATGAATACATAAAATCATCAACATATCTTTACACTTACTTCCAATTCCTTGATTTTCTTTGATTGTTTCAGGATGACCTTTGCCTCCTTGTCATGCTTCTTGTCTTGAGCACTCTTATGTTCTTTCTTCTTCTCTTCTTCCGGCTCTTTGTCTACTTCTTTGGTATCCTCTTTCTCCTCTTTGACATCAGTTTCTTCCTCTCTCTCCACTTCACCATCTTTGAGTTTTCCATCATTTTGGAGGAGATCTCCCAAATCATCGGCTCGCCTCTTGTCCACCTGGAATGAAAGGTTAATCAAAATCAATCCAAGATGAAAGTACCGACTAAGTTTGTTTGCCATTTTAAATCTCTGACACATAGATCGTATTCAGAGATACACTGCAGTCATATGATATTATGCATACCCTCATTTCATGCATGCAAACATTTGACTTGTGTGTGACACACAAATACTGGTCTTAACAGCAACCACAATTTATCTGCAAATAATTTCATACAGAATAGTGTTTAACGATACCAGTATTTATACCAATACTTCTAAATGATGAGTGATTTATGACAATGTGCACGCTACATAGGTTTCTGAAATCATCGGACATGAATAAGTTTTTTTTTCCAACAATTCTCTGGTCAGCATCATCCAGCCTGTCATCTGTGATCTTTGTAATGTCTGTGTAATCTTCATTTTGGGTGTAACTTGCACCTTGTGCTTTCTAGAAGAGTGCAAAACACATGCACAAAATTAGGTGCCATTCCAGCTCGTAGACGTCGCTTAAACTGCGTCCATTCAAGTCTTTTTTTGAGGAGAGAGCCGAGGGTTTCTTTCCTTACAAAGCTGAGTCAAGTGTTACAATTGAAGGTCGCTGGAAAACAACTCCTGTCATTTGCTAGCATCATTTAAAGCAGTCACTGAATAACAATCCATCCTGCTTCTTAAATGTATAAAATTAGGAACCACCATTCTACGGTTTGGTATTTGATGTTGCTGGACAATGCTTCTCATCCATCTCACCCTAAACCCACCTGATCTGTTTTCTCTGACAGAAGGGTAAACACTACCAAACATTAGCGTTACATGCATCTTATGAAAACTATGATGAGACACCGTTCTTGGGTGATAAACACTATCAATAAGTTAGAATGAAATTAACAGTTTGGTAAAACACTTAACATCAAGACATGCAACCCTGTCCCATAAAAACTTAGTACTAGGTGCACGAGCCACCATCACTCTCAAACTCACCCCCCCCCCCTTCAGCTAGAAGAAAATGATGTACTGCTGGATGTGGTCCCCCCCCCCCTTCATCTGAAGGATTAAGACATAAAGATTATAAATCTACCTCTAAAACATCATCTTCATGGTCCGCTGCTTGGTCTATTTCTTCCTCTGTGAATATTAAAATATAAGAGGTATTGCACCAGTCTGCCAAGACTCACTGAGAATTGTAGCAACATCAACATAGCACAGAGTTCCATAGGTGCCTGTTAGGTGCCTGGTGCCAGTTCAAAACACCAAATATTCCTCTAGCACATGAGTCCCTGGTGGGTGCCTCAGGTTGTCTCAAGCCAGCAATGCTAGTGAAGTATATATTACTTAGTTTTGGATAAAAAACACACAATCCAAAACATAATGCTTTCAGCAAAATGTGGAATATATTACTGCAAAATTAATTGTATCTACCAATGAAAGTTAAAGTGCAAAACATCAAGACAGCTCAACAGAGTTAGCCATTTTCCTCTCGGGTATCAATTTTTTTCTTAAAAAGTTATGACACAAGATGCTTCACTAACAGGCAACATAACATGACGTTGATTGCTAGTCAGTTCATATGTCCAGCACCTACGGCAGATCATTTTGATTATTAAGACTCACCAATCTTATCATCCTTGTCATGGATTTCATCTTCTTTCCCACCTGGCTCCACCTGACAATAAATCAGAAGGATCAGAAGATAAAAGCAAAAGTAACTTTAACTGATAGTGACTCGCGATACAACCTTTCAACAGCTACCGAAAAGCAAGCAAAGATGAGCAAGAGCAACCCATGTCAAACTGTTGTTTGATTTTGATAAAGACAAGAGGAGCACAGGCACAGAAAATGAGGCATATTAATATTGTTGGTTGAATATTTACAACAATTTTGATTGACCATTAGTGAACGGTGCTAGTGTCTGGGTGGATAACCAGCAGCGTCACAAGATGCAATCACGCTTCTTAACTTGGAAGTTCAGGGTTGATCACTGGCTGGGTTGAGTAAGTTGGATTTTGCATCAGAGAACAATCTTCGATTTAATTCCCATCAAAACAGACCTTATGAAGAGAAGCTAAAATCTGATCTAAGAATTGCTGAGTTGGTATTCGCCCGGTGTGGAATTGTAATTTATTAAGTGGCACGCTTCTTCCACATATGTGGTTGCTTAGCATTGTAAAATGACTGCCTGAATTTTTTCCTAATTTTCTACTAAAACTGGACTTGAGGCGAACAAATGTGACATCATCATTGGATAATGAAACAATGCATGTTACTTTTCTTTATGTTTAAGTATTTAATTTGAACATTGCTGCAGATGCTGATACAAATATGGACGTGTTTAATCTGGAGGTAGGACATCAAACAATGATCTGTGATGTCAACTGAGACCGAATGATTTATTGCTAAAAAAGGGGGTACTTGAACTTTTGCTACTTTCCAGTGGGATCACACCTGCTGGATGGTGTATAGGCTTCTTTGGTATTTTTTAAAATCACTATTATAATAACTACCTGCTTCCACTCAAAGATACAGCATTTACCCACAAGGAGTAGAAGCTTTATTTTTTTATGCCATTTTACTATTTCTGACCTCTTTCTTTTCCGGTGAATTTGGAACGACAGGTTCTTGCCTCTCATTTTTAATCACAGGAGGAACTGTTGAGAGAAAGAGAAATAGTCACAAAGTTAGTGTTTTTCATTGATTCCTAAAAATCAAGTAATCTTTTTCTCATACCCTTTGGGCACCCCAGGTACCCTAACACAATGTATGTATCGTTAACATTGGCATTTCCACAGTGCCATACATCACATTTGTGTGGAGGGATCTTTTGAACTTTTTGTTGTGTTGAGCTATTTGCTGTGTATAGTAGGTAAAAATCAGCCATCTGACACAGTGGATTCATGCAGCTACTTGTGTCATTTTTCACTTTATAAAGGAAGTAGGTAGCAAGTTTGAATGGTAGGGAAATACCGCGCAGGTACCCAGGTTACCTGTGGAAACACCACACAAAATGTTGCCCTGGAAATATCAATTTAGGATGTAAGTGGAATCTATATGAAAGATAGGATTCACCTTTGATTTGAGAAATAAATTTCTTGCTTGTTGGTGACAATTTACAATCTGTAGAAACACACCATTCCCCAAGCCCAACCCAGTCCAACAGCCCCACCCCCCACCCGACTTCATGATGACAAGACAACAGTCAATGCATGAAAATGTCTTGGAAGAGACTGCAAAATGTTGATATGATGTTGGCCATCCACGCCTATAATTCTGTTTGCATTTCATTTGGAAAGGTAATTAAAATAAAATAACATAATGTCATCAAATAAAGCAAAGAAAGACTTGAGATCTTCAATTTTCGACATCACTTCCACGACATTTAAATCTTTATTCCCAACAACAGAAGTAAATATTTACAAAAGATCACCTTTTATTTCTCCTCCTTGATTCAATGCATCCTCCTTGTTTTTACTTTCTTCTTTGCCAAGTTCATCAACCATCTTTTTAGATTCTTCAAGTTTCTTCTCAACCAGATTAGGTCCTAAGTGGTTAAAATAAATAATTGAATTGGTGATGGGAAAATTATCTACATTTTTGATTTTGGAAATATCTCTTTTCAAGCCAACAGGAATTTTGCAGACAGAAATATCTTTCAAATGGCTAAGAAAGTGCCTCATAGACAGAAAATGATCTCAGATAGATTATCGTCAGACTAAGATTGAACTGAAGAACAGTCAGAAAGATGAGGACCTCCACAAAATCCAGTCCCCTCCCCTTGGAGACAAAAGGATATAAAGAAATTGCAGTTTGGATCACGAAAATCCAGTCCCCTCCCCTTGGAGACAAAAGGATATAAAGAAATTGCAGTTTGGATATGAGCAGAATGAATCATAGTAAAATAGATGTTATCTACAAGGAACTTGCAGCTGTCGAAATATAAATGATTAATACTTCACAACAATTTATATCACAAATCCCATGTCATAACCTGCACCTTACAGATTTCCATGAAACTGTGCAGTGATGCATATAATGTTTATTTCCCTGAGCCCTCTGACCACTTGTTTTAATTTCCCGTCTTCAGTTCATGAGTCCAATTGAAGGATACTCAGAAGCGAGTCTTTCGGCGAGGGGCCATTTCAAGACATGTCTTGACAATTAAGTGACACATTCTGTTTCTGGAATTCATCAAAAAAATACAACATAAATAGCCTTTGAAAGAATCCATCTTACCATCATTAGGCTTCAAACCCTTTTTGGCTTCCAGAACAGCCATATCATCTTCCGGAATGTTGTCGTTGTAAGGTTTCATCGCAGTCTTGCCGCCACCGACAGCATTCTGAAGGTTGTCGTATGTACTGGCAGTCATCAAGAAAATTCCTACCAGGAACAGAGCCTGCAAATTGATTTAAAAAGCAAGAGAATGCTCTCACCATCTAAAAGGCATGAAGAGACGACTACAGCATTAAAACAGGACCACGGTCAGTCTGCATCATAAAGCAATTATCTATTACGTCTGAGTCAGGAGAAGGATCTTCTTTAGGTCACAAACTTGTTTTCAGAGGCAAAGAGCAACAGTTGCAAAAAGTTTGGCATAACTAAATTCTGACAAAAAATTTTAGAGGTGGAGGTGTTTTTGCATGTGACTGAGGGAGTCAACAAATTTAAACACAGCCGAGACATGCTTTACAGAGAATTAAAGAGGTTCTTGAATGAAAGAATAATTTTTCACTGCAGGAACGTCAAACCCCATGCCAATATCTTGATCATAACTCAAGATATTGCCGTTTGAAGAACACTTCTCTTTCTGGTCAAAAAAGATTTCCAGTTACCTCATGTTTAATACCAAAATTCCATGGGATAGTGGCAAATTGTTGCAAGATGTCTTTGCTTTTCTTTGAAATTGAAGTCCTCATTTAACCTTGCAATTTGATGCAAGTGAAAAGGTAGTTAGGAGGTATTGTAGAATTACCTGAAAATATTGTAGAATTAAGGTCACATCTCTTAAAACTATTGTAATGTTTCTTTTACGACAGTCAAGATTACAAAGAAATACAAAGGATATTCATGTAGTTATGCCTGGGTGACATCACAAATTTCCTCTAGTGCAATGTACCATTTTGAAATAGATATTTCTTGAAGAATTCTTCTGAAGAATGGAACATGCTGCTGAGAATGAGATATGGTTTTTACAAATAAAGAGAGAAAAATATTCTTAATCCTTTTATGGCTAATCCTTTAACAACAGTTGTACAGTGTGTTCATTCCTTTTATTAAACTTTTTTATATTCATATATGTGATTCTAAAAGCTGTCCCCAAAATCCGTAAATTACGTGAATTTCTGTGGAAAAGCTTCATTTTTTGTGTTTTCGGTGCCCTTAAAGCTTTTGCCTTACAACTGTGCATAAATGTCACACGACATCACTCTCCTAATTCCACTTCCATGTTCTTACGATGCAACGTGTTCTTACGATGCAACATGTTCTGACGATGCAACATGTTCTCAAGACGAAACATCACACAACCAAGTTACACGCCGCAAAA
This sequence comes from Stichopus chloronotus, assembly GCA_021234535.1. Lineage (NCBI taxonomy): Eukaryota > Metazoa > Echinodermata > Holothuroidea > Aspidochirotida > Stichopodidae > Stichopus > Stichopus chloronotus. The sequence goes on along the minus strand of CM037829.1, from coordinate 33,104,563 downwards.
ATGACCTGTTGTTCTCACGAAATACGCACATAAATGCACAAAATTGCACACCACAGGCAAATACCTTGCACTATATTACAAGAGGGCTGTCATTCAAGCTGGTTTAGTTTCACATTTTTCAGAGAATGATGAATTCATCAAAGTTTTTACCTTTGCTGAATTTCTTCCGGGGAGCCCTGGTGTCTTCAGGGCCACAAGGGAAGGGAATATGAAGCAGATGAGATTTCCTGTGGTTGCACCTGTGAAGCCTAACATGACCTCAACTGAGAAAAAAATAAAAGTATTCAAAATTAATCAAGTTTTAAAATTGTATACTTTTTACAAAACTTTAGTTCCTACATTTTGTCACATTGAATATGTCTGCATATAATTTTCAGGTCAAAGGTTAATTGCCATTGCTCAGAAAAGAAATGCTAAACAAAATCACTTGTAATCAAATTATTCAACCATGTTCAAATGTTGGATGGTTACTAACCAAAATACCAGGTGACTTAAAATGGTTCTTAAGTTTACATATTTGGACAGCCTTGCAAGCAAACTTCAGAAGAAATATAGAGCTAAGATTAACAATTTTTGTGAAAAATGGTAAACTTAACTACGGTTTCTTAAAAGAGATGCTGAGGTGATGTATCTGTCTTGGAATATAATAGTCACTTTTAATAGCAACATTTTTTTAATAGCAACTTTTATCTTAGCTGGTTAAGGCCTCTCATCCTTTCTCCTTTACCAATAATATCGATGAGGCTTAGCTAACTGCTTTGCCACATGTCAGAAATGTGGGGGGTTACAATTTTATCAATGGCATATTGGACGAATGATATTGACTTTGACAAAATTCATTCAATTTACAAGAACTGTGGTTGACTAGTTACTTTTGGCATGCCAAAGTGACAATAACTAATTCTACTTGTAAAACTAAACATATCCTGTTATGTTATCCCACAGGTGGATTCCAGAGGTGTCTTATTAATAATGTGTTTATGTATCGACTAATGTGTTTTTGAGAGTGTGCTGAAACTTATTTCTCATTTGTAATTACATGGATTTTGCAACAAAGCCATAAAATGCTGCCACAACTATTGATCTCTTGGTGGCAACTTCCAGTGAACTGAGAACATTGTGTAACTACACACAAAATGATTACTAGAAACTTAAACCCATGAAATTATAGACATAACTGTACACACACACACACATTTGAAATATGCTGTTGTCAGGTCTTGTTTAAAATTAATGAAGTATACCACATCTTGACATGAGCACTTCAGAACAAATTAACAACTGTTTTTATATTCCTTCTCCTTGTACTTGACAACAAGGTGACGTTCCACCCAGCATGCACCCTCAGACCACACCACTGCCTCAACCAGTCATGAACGGATTAAAGAGTAAAATGTCTGACTTACCATTGGGTATTGTGATACCCAGACATAGAGTTGACAATACAATAAAAAAAGTGATTAATCTGAACTTCCCCGGTGGAATGTATTCTGAACCCGCTGAGCCTCCCCCGCCGTGGGGGTTCTCCAATGAATGTGACTGAAACAGCGAAAAAGAGTTCCCAAAATAATTTATTTCTATGCTACAAATACAGCATTGTTATAGGGTGCTTCCAGAGTTGCTATAACCAACTCTGAAGAACAGGGTGTTTGTATAAAACATGCACAGTGATAAGGGGAGGGTTGAAAGAATGGCATATTAGCTTTAATGCACACTTGAGGTACATCTGTAACTCTTCACATTAAATTGTCATAGCATAGACTTGAGTAAGATAAAAAAAGAGGCTACAAATGTTGGGGATGGAAAAGGGGGGAGGAGGTTTGCCTAATGTAATTGGTAGATGAGACACTGTGCTTGACAATGGGTGACAGTCAATCCTTCCCAAATTTCCTGTACTTTGAGTATTTGCTGTCACAACAAGTAATTTATGTCTGATGAGGTCATACCACCCCCCTCACACCCTCACCAGGAAATTATACTTTCTGTGCAATATGCTCTAGGAAGTGTCAAGCAGTGCAGGGCTTACTTTTGGCCAGATGTCCTCAAAGAAATTATTTTATCAGTTAAGTTCTCACACTTACAAAGGTAGGGAACTTAACCAAGTTCAAGTTTATTCAAGATGGCTATGATGAGGTTCTCATGACCATTCTGAAGTTAAAGAATACGATGAAGAGCCAAAATTGTCCAGTGCTGATTCTTGCAGATAATTTGTTTAAAATGAGTAAGAACATGATTGTGGCTGTTTTCTCAACTGATATACAGGAACATTCAGTACTGCAGTGTTAGTGTCAGCCAAAGCTGCTAAACGTTTCACAGGGATGAAAAACAAAATTAAGGAGGAAGAAATGAAACTCACCGAAGAGAAAAACAAGGTATAAATGCTGGCACGGCACGGAAACACCGCCAACTGGAAAACTGAGAGCGACCGAGAAGGAGAAGCCTAGACGTAGGACCTCTGACATGAAAGACGGCTGGAAGTCTAGCAAAATGTCCCCTTTCGGACCTTCTCCCGGATGGTATAAAATATAACCAAAGAACCCGACCTGAGACAAAGAAATGAAATAAAAAGATAGAGAAATGATACACTACAGTACTGATGGATCTTTGTCTCCATCACCTCAACGGGTGATGAAAAATATTAAAGTGAAGCTTTCTGTTGGCATTTTAGTCTCCAAAGGCACTAATGCAGAGTTTCAGGGGGAAGGGACACTCTTGAAGGAAAATGCCTCATGGGAAAGGCCCTACCCCTTTGGATTTGCAAAAGAAGCATTACTAAGGTCTTCAAAAAGCAAGAAAATTGGCTCAACGTCCTTTCCGATGTGGGACATTCTGCATAGTCAATCAAAAACATCATATTTACAAAAACAGGAGGGGGCTGCCCAAAATTATGCAGAAATGCTGGAAAAGGCTGCTCAAAACCTTCTTCACAAGTTGAGGACATCAAAATGGATCTTTACCCTCACATGTACAGTGTGTGTGTGTGAGTTGTGAGCTTAACTCTATAGTACAGAGAATGCACGCAATAAAGAAAGACTTTTCAATCAAACAGTTTTATTTGAACGTGCTTTTGCATTTTTTTTTATTGGCTATGTGAACGGTGCACACACAACCACCAGGTGATGACATATGTATTTGCGCTTGTCACTCTTGTGACAATACAAATACTTCAGGTGCACTTAAGGTGAACTTTGGAATCCTCAAGTAAAGTACTGCTTATTGGTCAAACCCATCTATCAGTCAGCATAATCGACAGTAGCCTGATGGGGAAATGATTGTCACCTCAAGGGAATATGCAACAGGCCCTTTATACAGCAAACATAGCCATCTATACCATCCACAGTTTGTTCCACACAGTTCTTTCCTGGAGTGCATTATTTATCTATCCGTACCATCTTGCCAATGCAGCCCCATTTCTGGCATAGATGCACAACCAATGGATTAACTGTCTACTTTGAAACACTGACAACTTTCTATAAAGCAATCTTCACTGAAAAGTAGAAACAAGTCAAAGCGTGATAGAGTGGTTATGATGGAATTCCCCATTACACGCCACTGTTTGGGGGGGGTGTCTTTTCTCTGTCTGTTTTACATGTTTTTCCTTTTGGAGTTCAACACCATTCACAAACCATCAGTCTCTGAGACAGAAATCTTAGTGGCAGGTGTTCAAATTTGAGAGGTGGGTGTCAGTCAGTTTATATGGTCTGAAACTTTGATGACCCCACATAACTTTTGACCTCCACCAAAACCAATAGGAACAATCTACTAAACATGGGCAATGCATACACTGAATATGAGATTCCCCACAATTACCCTTTCTTAGATATAGTGTTTACAATGTTTTCACAGTTTGAACTCTGGTGACCTCAAATGACCTTTGACCTGCACCAAAATCAAGAGGGATCATCTACTCAGTATAAACAACCATCACAGTCACTATGAGAATATTCAAGGTTACACTCCTTGAGATACTGTTTACAATGTTTTCACAGATTGACCTCTGGTGACATCAAATGACCTTTGACCTTCATCAAACACGATAGGGATTATCTACTAAATATGGGCAATCCACAGAATAAATATGAAATTCCCTACAGTTACTCTTCTTTATATAAAGTGTGTCAAACATTTTCAAAGTTTTACCTCCAGTGACCATAAATGACCTTTAACCTGCATCAAAATCGATAGGAACCATCTATTTAATATATGCAAACCTGGTACTTACTATGAGAACATTCAAGGTTACCCTTCTTTAGATAAAGTGTTTACACCGTTTTCATAGTTCGAAGTCCATTGACCTAAAATGACCTTTGGCCTGCACCAAAATTACTAAGGGATCATCTACTCAATATGGCCAACTTCAAATTTACTAAGGGATTATTCAGGTTACCCTCTTTGAAATATTGTCTTTACAAGGTTTTCACAGTTTGACCTGGTGACTCTGGTGACCTCAAATAACCTTTGACCTGCACCAAAAACAATCTGGATCATCTACTTAATATGAAGCACCAACATGCCAAGTATGAGATTTACCACACTTTTCGTTATTGAGATATCGTGTTTACAAGCAGGCATCACATACACACACACACACACACACACACACATACACACATGACATCACCATCACATAGATTCCTTGCCTGCCTTCCTCAAGGAATCAAAACCATAAGGGGGTCAAAGGGACAGTACGACATGCATTCAGGGGTCAAAGGAACAGTACAACATGTATTCAAGAAATAAATACTTGCATACAAATGGATTTGACAATCATTCAACACATGGAAGGACAGTATGACTATAAAGAGACATAACAGTGCAGCTTGATGACTTGCACGCACACAGACAATAAGACTATACTTACAGACATATAGACGGAGCACACAAAACTGACAGCTTTGTTGACCACATCTTCCATTTGCTTTACAGTTCTCTCCTGGAGTGTGTCATAAACTGCAAAGAGGACCCTGTCCAGAGATAAACAAAGTATAAACTGTAGTAACATACCAAAGCAAACCACCAAAGTGTTGAGGTAAATTTGAAGTGAACAAAGAATTAATGGACTCAGCAAGATTTGGATAAAAAAAAAAGACTACAAGATTGTCAAGTAAACAAAGATCTTACTTGAGTAGAAAAATGAATACTCTAAGAGGGTTGCATGTTGCTCCTAGAGGGATTACGATGCTACAGGACAATCTGTGTCTGCAGAACAATGAAGCTTCTTACGTTTGGCAACTGAATGCAGCAGAGAATATGGACACTCCTCTCAAAATGCCGGAGGGTTTCCAATAAGAGACAGACTCCACCCATTTGCCGGACAGCAGTGACGGAAGGCAATCAAAAATTATCTACCAAACAGAAATCATGATAATCTTGACATGAGGGTGAGGCATTAATGATTGCAAGAATGTGAGTTGAAATCAAACCAACATTGCACGTGCAACCTAATTCGGGTACCAGGGTAACCCAACCTACTACGGACGACAGGTACCCAGGTCTGAATGTTAGACCCAATGGAAACACTAAACATTGTCAGTCAACATGAAGGGTTAATATTACTAAGTGATTGTGTACTATTGTACTATACATAGGATATTACAGCAGTGAAATGGTGACTACGGTTTATTCAGTGAACACATCCTAAGTAAATGAAGTACTGATGTACTGATCTACTGATGCACTGTATTGCTACAGCTTTTAACTTTTCAATGTCTCAATGGCACATATACTCATGGGACTACTCTTCAAAGTGTTACTTACATCAGCTGTGAATAGAAGATAAAACACGATGGAGATTACACTGATGGAGCTTATACTGTCCAAGTTCCGCCTCTGGGAGAGAGGCAGGATGAAGAACATCGCTAGGAAGATGAGAAACCCGGCACGAAGCCTGCCGTCATTCTGTGAAACGGAAGGGACAAACTCATTGCTCAGACGGAGAAGTCTCCTCTAGAGAAACAATCTTTTTTTCACAAATGTGAGGACGCAAAGATGTGAAAGGCTATGAGAACAAAGTCAGGGAATTCTTCTTATTGCTTTCCTCTTAAGTGTATGAATGAAATTTTGGACTGACATGAAAGTCAGCAGGATAAATTAATATTTACAAAATCAAAGGCCTTTCAACTACTTGATAGTTACAGCTCTTTGCTGCTCCCAGAGATCACTTTAATTTGAAGTGGGAGGCAGTTTACTTGTTCAAGTAACTGATGCACAAACATATGTTTAATATTTCTTCATGACAGGATGACACATGGTAGTATAAGGTTGACTTCAAGTATAGACAGCTTTATCAAATAGATCAAATTTCAAAGCCCCACGAGACAACTTCTGTTTACCAATTATGAAACTGTTACTACTTAGATGCCTGCACAATAAATCCAATATCACAAAAGCGATTATGGCCCACATAATGTTGGTATATACCTTGTCTTCCATCAAGGGATAGAAACAATGTGCATGTAATGTAAATTCATAAGGAAACTACGAGTACCTGCATATCTGCACAACTGAGAGTTCACGCGCATGCGAGTATCACACTGATGTGTATGCATGTCAGTACACTTTTGGTTCTCACAGTTTGCAAAGTTGCAATAAAAAGATGATTATTGGCAATGGGACAACAAAATTACGGGCTGCACTTCTTTCCAGCTGTTTTTTTTTTTTTATGTTAATGATACTGCCAGCTGCTCAGAAGTGGAGGGCTGGTTTCTGCGTTAGTCAAATTTGTGAATGGTACGAGCAACTCTGTCGACAGACTATGTCTTCATTCAAGCTGAAGTCAAAGCAAATTGGTATTTAAGAGTTAGGAGGATTGCGAGGATTGAGAGGAATTTCTACAACCTATCCTCTTGCCTATGTGCAAAACAATGTATCGTCACACTAAATATGGCACTAACTCAGTTGTGAGTTACGTCTAACTCATATTTTAATTCACTGCATTCTTAAATGCAAAGTCTCTACATTGCTGATTGAATGGTCTGTGTCCTAAGACAAGGTACTTCAGTCACTGTTTGATGTTGATTCCAATGTCTACTACTTACAATGCAGTGATATCTCCTAATGGTAGTTAGGAAATTCGCAGTACACTTTAGTTGTTGGAGTTCTACACAGGCATTAAAAATTCCTTATTCTGCCCCGAGGCATTGTTTTGACGTACAGCCTTAAAATCATTTCTCCACAACATAGTCTGATTTCATGACTGTAAAGCGTGAAGGAAGCTCTATATAATTCACAACAAAAAAGTTAAAAAAGAAATGACAAAATCACAATTTTTGGCACTGTTTGCATAGTAAAATTCATTATTTCATACAATATGACTGTCACTTATCCAAATTAATGATTCATGTATCTTGTTCCCTCTGTTACTATTCTTTCTGACATTTTTCAAAACTCTACAGATTATCAAATCCATCTGCAGCAAACTCACACCTAAGTTTGTATACTTTGACCATTACACTTGGGCAGGAGATGTGAAGTAGGCAATGAGAACTAACCAGGAAATTATCCCAGAAAGTCAGAGTGGTTTGAGCTATCCCATTCAACTGTACCGCCAATAACACTTAATGCAAACAGCATCCTCTCAAGTTGTTTACAAATGTGGTGACTGATTATTTAATTTTACAGGCTTAGGCTTGAATGACTTTTCTGTTTGGACCAAGTCTGGAGGAAAAACGAGTGAGCGGAGGCTTGAACAACTACTTACTTCCAATCCAAACCATTTGGATATGATTGCTGGTCCCAGGTCTCCCATTATTATGAAGTATGCTACACAGCACGACATCAGTAAAAGTATTATACTGCAGAGGGACAGAAATGTAAAATATTGAATGCACTAATAGTTACCAAAATTGCTCATCATCACTTAACCATGACAAAAAAATTGCACTGTTACAATATGGAAGCATACTCATACATTTTAATCAGCCAAGCAGTGAGGAGCAGACAACAAATGCAGAACATCGCCAAAAAGTTTGACAAGAGAAAAACAAGCAAACCTTTTTGAAAAAAAATGCAAGTCCCACGACCAAACCACCAAATGAGATCATATACGTAAAGGAAACTTAGACCAATCATCATCATTTAAGATGTTCAGCAGTTCAAAGAATCTTCCAGTGCACTTAACATGAAATGTATGATGGAGGCTTCTAACATATTACTAGTGGATGCAGCACCTGTCGGGTTACCTCCCATGTAGCAGTTCCAATAAAATCATTTAATTGTATGTTTTGTTTTTTTTCAAGAAAAAAGATGACATCTTTCATGCCAACAGATCTGACTCTGAAAATTCTCCCCAGTATGTTTTAATTTTCATCAGCATCAAACATACGCCATTCACGGTAACATTTGACTCTGAGCTCCAGTTGCAAAAGCCTTGACACTAAATCCTGGAGGAACCTGCGTGGAAGTTAACGAGCGTGACGTCGGGACACTAACCCACAGGACTGCTGAATGTCATGTAAAGATATATATCCCTTGACACATCAAATTCCTGCATTTACCGTGTTAGAACATGAGGCGAACTGAACATATCTTCACAACCGACGTACAGTACTGTTGTGAGTTAGTGTGTAATTATATATGCTGCCAATTTTGTACTGTTTCTACATGATTGGCTATACACAAAAAAGGGAAAAAAAAACTTCACAATATGCTGAAGTATTCTAAAAGAATAATACAAACATTAGCAAATATCATTGATTTACACAATTGTCAGTGAAGGTCACAAAGTGGAGACCAATAAAAAAAAAAAAACACCTAATCATAGTGAGCGCTTGAGCTACAGTGTGCTGAGCTTTGGCAAGCTGATTAAATACTATGTCAGGATATACAAAAAGCATTCAAAAAGTCAGTGTATGCTAGAATGATTGTAACATTTGAATTGTAGTGTAAAATATTTGGAATGTACATTTTGTGCTGTCAAAATTTATTCTTCTTATCATAGAATGTCACAGCATCTGTTCCTTTTTTATTCTTTTTTTTCTTTTCTTGATATTCAATATTGATAAATCTTAGTCTGCATGTAGAATTTGATAGCTGTGTACTACCATATTCTTAAATAGTGTGGGTTAGATGAAACGTTCACCGAAACAGAAACAAGACGACATGCAGCATCAGAGAAGGTGTTGACTTCAAAAGGTTCAAATTGTTTGCTAGGTTACATACGTAAATGACTAGAAACTTTACCTGAGTTCGACGGCCAACTTTCCGACACCACCCAAAGTATGGTACGCTGCAAGAGAGATGAAGTCGGAGCCTATGTCAGTGTTTCGTTTAACATTGCATATCAATAAAGGTCGATTGCAACTGAACAAAGTGTCACATACTTATGGGACGCCACCAGTTTAATGTTCCATCTTTGGGCACCGAACAAACTCCGCAAGGGTCTGCTGGTGTAATTAAGTGAAAGTGAGAGGGAATTCATTTGAGACAGACTCCGCAAAGCAATAGTCAAGAAGCACAGTTTACGAACACACTGGCTGTAAAAGAGGCGATATGGGTAGTCAACATGATTGCTGCCAGCTCAATTTGATTGCCAGCTAATTGATTGAACTGGCCGACATACCTCACCCACCCCCCGCCTCCTCTTCAGATAATTCATGGTTAAATGATATTTTATATTGCAAGTTGTGATTTTTGTCGGTACTTTTGTTTTTTCTATGTGGTTCAAAATTTGGTATTTGACTCTTGTCTCATCAGAAACAAGTTGGATGACCTTCTCACTGTGAACTAGTTCAACAGTGAACACCAAAACTGAATTTCAAAATCATGCGAGTATCTGCCTTTACAACCAGTACATCACTCACAGTCATTCACACATGCTGGGTAAACATGTGCACAGAGATACACAAAAGACACGACTGAAGCACAATTTATCACATTCTACAAGTAGCAAACAAGATGGACAAGGAAGGCAATGTCACGTAAAAACAATCTGTCTGTTCAGTACCTGCAACTTTCTTCCTGCTTGGGACATATAAATTTGAAACGTTTCCATATGGAACTGTGCTTCTTCAATATCTGTCGTTTCAAATTTCTAACATTGAGTTATTGGCATGGCAGCTAGCCAGAGCACTTAATAGGAAGGAGTATTGATGTGTATTAAACTAACACTGAATAAACAATACATTCACATTAATCATCAATAAATGAAGGGTATAGTAAAGTACCACACCGACAGGGATAGCAATGACAACTGAGTTAAATGTGTAATGTAATGCATGCAATACTTTTGATTTGCTTGAATATACAATTTGAACAAAAAACAAAACAAAACGCAGGCATAAAGTGCTACAAACATAAAAAAGGGACATTTTCCACTTCTAATTCAATAAACTTCTATATCTGAATGTCAACTTGCAGATGACAATGGCCCGATACCAAAACTCATCTCGCATCCACGAGTGGTGGCATGAATTATCCAGCAACGGACAAAAAAGAACAAACCTGAGGGCAACATGGATACAGGCATCATAGAGTATTAAAGATTAAGATCCAGTTTTACACAAACTTTGGCATTTGATGGTAGAATTTGAAGGCTGGTTATGGGGTCACTACCATGCTGTCATTGCATAATCGGAGTTACAGGCAGTGGAGGAGCTAGCAGTTTCAGTCAGAGGGGGGAGAAAATGGTTTTTAGGGGCATTGTCTACCAACTGCTCTTTAAAGATATTGGAGGTGGAGTGACTATCCAAGAAGGGCGATAGCATTGTTTGGTTTGAAGCAGAGCATATCAGAAAAAAAATACATAAAAAAATACATACTGTAACACCCATAGATTGCCTAAAATCACTCATTTTTGAGCAATTTTCATTTTTTTTTCTCTTATTCTTATTTTATCTATTCATTTTATCCTTTTTGTGAACAGCTGAAAAGGGTGCAAGTAGTCCATTTGAGTTGGCTGAGGGACCATATGGTAGCTCTGCCACTGGTTAAGGGTCGCCAAAAGTCAAAGTGGGAGAAGCAGGAGGGGTAGAGCAAGGGGAGGTCACGAGGCAAGTCAGAATGATATATCTAGAGTCATGTAATGGCTCGACAACATGAATTGTATTCTTAATTCCCAAATGATTTTAGGCTGTGACAAAAATGGCACTACACATGACATTGCTCTCTGCAGACTGTAGGACTTTAAGGAATAGCTATTTTGTATTCTGGGACAGAAGCAGTGAACTTCTTTCATTTCAAAATTTTTAGTAACACCAAGAGTACTTTTAAAAACGTTGTCAGTTGCAGGAAAACAAAAAATCATTGATTCTATGACGGCCTGGGCTAAAGCAAATATAGGGACCCCTGGGATTATTCAAACTTTTGCTGGTACTGCTCTGGCAGCAGTATTGCTGGGGCAATATGTATCAACCTATGTATCAACTTTAAAGTGGCAAGCATGAACCCTGTATCTATGAAACAATACAACTATCCTCTGATAAATAAGGCTGCAATCAACACCAAAATCATGTAGCAAAGTATGTATTCCACTGCATGATGTATACATACACTATTTCACATGGCAAATCTCTGCTATGATACAGCTTGAAATTACAAGGATGTTGTACCATTTGTTTTAAGCTAAAGAAACCACAGATTTTTACCACTCTGCTAAACAGAATTCTGGTTTGTCTGGAAATGTTGTTAGTTGAAGGCCATCAATATCTACCTGCAGAGTCCAAGTAAACACTGATAACCTTCAACCAAACAACATTTCATGTTCAAGCTAGGGGGAGGCATAAAAGACATACTCTTGAATATTATCTTGCTGACCACAACATAAGATATAATTCAAATATTAACAGTTTTTTTCTCTCTATTGGAGTGCGCTCTGATGGAATTTGCCATTAGCAAATCATTTTTCACCACAAATTCTTTAAATAGGTATGCTTCTACTCGATTTTGAAAAAGAAAGTGCAAAAAAGTTACAGAAGATGTATTTTACAACTCCCTAGCCTCCTTAAGGCAGTGAATGCACTTTTTATAAGTGCAGAAAGCACGAAAGCACGACACTAAACTGATGCCAACAACAACTGTCATGGCAATGTCTGCTAAACAGAGCCCCTGTTCATCACAAACAGGACATAACTTATGGTTTAATGAAGTTACAGTCAATTGTGGTAAACCCTGCAGATGGACCAGTGGGGTGGAGAGAGGAGGGTATGGTTTGCTTTGAACCTGCAAGGTATCAAGTCTCACAAGACGGTGTTAAAGGCTGTATTGCATCACCCTAAGCTATATTTTTACCTCCCTGAAAGGAAAATTCTCAACTGGTTCTAAGTTACAGTACTCTTAGATTGCCAGCAAATTCGAAAGATGCAGAGCAGCTCGTATTACACAGCGTACACAGGGATCCATTGTTTTGATTACACATGTGGAGGAATGTAAGACAGGCTGAGGGAGGGACTAGAGGTAGGTGGTTGGGAGAATTTAAACTGTCTGGGGTGATGCATTACAGCCTTTAAATGAAAGAAAATGTCAATGTCGGACAGACTCCCAGCTTTTATGTAAGGTAGCCATTTCCAACAATATGAAACACATTAATGCAAGTCTAGTAAAAACTGACAATCTTCACAAACAGTTTAGTTTATGCAGCAAGACACTGTTTGCAATATTTAAAGGAACAGCTTATGACTCAGTTATAGGCCTAAAACACTTTGGTCTTTACAACAAGATATTCCGTATAATACATGCACAAGGCATCAATCTGATTGGAGAAGGGAGACCATGATATATGTCTGACTGGTTGGCATTCTGCCAGAGGGGGTACAGGGGAATTGTGGGATTATGTCCCTCTCCCTTCCAGAAGAAGAGAAAATCCCCCCTTTTTTTCATTTGCATAAAAATATAAAACTTTCATTATCACGGTTTAGGAAAAAACACTTAACAGCATTGTCAGAACTGAAATAAATGTCCTCTTAAAACCCTTCAAATTGCACCTTACACTGACCTTCAAGCAAACTTTTGACCTCCTAAATCCACCTGTACCTTTTGCCAAGGACAGCAACAATTTGGAATTAAGGCTTAGCAGTAATAACTCCCTCACCCCCCCCCCCCCCACCCTTTTTTTTTTGTTGAGTCTCTGATAGTAAGAAACTCAAACTGAGGAACCTTGTGTTTATTTTAAGGGATCATTATCAATTGCGGATACAGCAAAGAGGCATCACCCGATAGCGATTCAGGTCACACTTGACCTGCTAATAAGCTGGCACAGTGAAGCTCGGAGAAAAGTATCTGAAAAACTGTGAGTGAATACTAAACTGCATGACATCAATCTTCATAGTGCTACTACTTAACTGTAACTTATGGCATGATTCCACCTGAAAACTTTTCCTCATTTCAATCAGAGAGCTAATGGTGAATTGTGATTAGTGATATTAAAACTGATATGTTAGGTTCTTATGACATGTAACTATCTTTTGTAAGAATGAAAGGACAGTTGTTCTCAAAATGTTGTTTCCTACTTAAATAGGGCAAAATGTTTCCAAAAGAGTTATTTTGAGAACAACACATCATTCAATGTTAGGAAAGAAAAAACATAATTAGGGCAACCACACCTTCTGGTTAGGATTGTTTGTACAAATTGGCAAGATCTGCAAAAGAAGAAAGCTAATGATAGCCTGTTGTTAGTGAATTAAACTGTTAGTTAGGTTCTTACCAAGGAATTCATATGAGTTCCTTCTGGTTGCTTTGGAAGTCCTCAGTAAGAGATGGCAGCTGTGTTTATTCAATCTACTTCCAATAAGCAGTAAAAGCCCACCCAACAAAACTCCACACTTGAAAAAAAAAGAAAAATGGAAAATGAGAAATAATAAAAGTATGACTTCCAGAACAGTAACTTGGTTATTTAGTTAAATTTTAATGCTACTTCTACAATCAATCCATACAACCCAATGATCATCAATCCACACATATACCTCAAATGGCTGCAGACATGTTTCCTTCGACCAAAATCAAATTTGGAAATCTTCACCAAGTAAGATTACTGATGTTATGTATGGCACCAATGGTATAATCAAACTAATATTGAATTTGATTTAACCGATTAATGTAAGAAATGTGGGCCTACAATCTGTGCAGTGTAAAAATATGCAGTATATATGATACAATCTTATTGGATATGCAAGTATCAATAGTTCATTTAATTACTTTGTCACAAAAAGTAGTAGAATATTTACCTCTTTGAAGCAAAATGGCATAGCTAAGATGCTGACACCTATGATGCTGTTTCCCAGGTTAATTACAGCCCGCCAAGGGGTGGGTCCTGCCATCGTGCTGCCCTGGCTGTTATAGTCCAATGAAATTGTGACAAATTTTTAACTTTCACTTTGCTTGAATACTCTCGTACTGTACTACCAACTTGACTGAATGGACTTTCAATGATGAAGATATGTCACTTTCTTCATTTTTTGTTTTCTTTCTTTTACTCTGTCTTGAAATTGCAAAGTTGGTGTAAAGCTTTGCTATCTCTCAGTATCAGAGATAATATTCCATTGAAAAATAGATATTTCAGGGGAACAACTTTTGTTTTGTTATAGATCTATTAACTATAGCTTGGAATACATTTAAGATTTGTTACTTGGTGAGCTTAATCACCATAAAACCTGCATCTGGTGCACCTGCATCAACTTTGACAATCTATCCCTTTTCAAACGTCCCAAGAGATCCAATTACAAATTCAAAATTCGTCACAACTTTCTGCAGATGTCATGAACACACCAGCTGCAAAATACCAAATACATGGCAAATATGAAAAAAGGGCAACAAAAACAAATAGCAGAGCTTATGAAAGTTTTATAACATTTTGACAAATATTCAGGTATAAGTTTTATCATACATGGGAGATATTGATCCATAATGTATAATGAGTTGCAGTCACATGCATTTTCTGCATCTGCTTTGTGACCAACATTTGGCGGTCACAATGATGGAAAATAACAGCAAAAAAGGGTAAGATGCCTCATTCACCTAATGAAACCCCAATTTTGGCCAAAAATTTCTTGGTACGTTCCGTGCCAACCAATGGTGGCGCTCCGCTTAGATAGTACTGGCCCCCAGTTCTCTTGATCTCTATTAAAATCCCCTGTGCATATTGCAAACTTTCCAATCTGGTTTATGGATGCAGAATGATAGATTATTCAAAATAAGGAAGGACAGTAGCCTTCTTTTCACGGAATAAGATTCCCACAGATAGAAATTCAGTTATTTGTTGCTCAAAAATCATTTGTTCACCCAAACTTTTCAAAATTCAAATGATGCATCTTCCGTTACTCATCAAATGCATAATGTTTTGAGGAGATGAAGCTTTAACAGGTGTTTATCGATGAGACTGAATGGTTTAACAATGGTTAAAGCTATTTTCTTTGTACGACATGGTGTGTATTCTAAACGCCCTATTTCCCTTTAACCCTATACTAGGCTAACCTAGCATGTTTGATCAAAGAATGGGCAACAACATAAGGTGCGTTACAACCATTTCATAAAATTTTGTAAATGGACTGATGTTGGCACGGAATGACGGATAACTGAAGTCCGGTAGTACGTACCGGTACTTACTGTACTACTACTACTAGTCTAATACTTCGTGCGATACCATGCATTGCAAAGTTTATGTACTTTCCTGTACAAAAGTCACTTCGTTCTGTAACGTTACAGCAGTGCGAAAAGCTAGATTGTGTGCAACGAAATGCCACGGGAATCAGAGTTTAACGTAAAAACTTACGATCGAACTGCTCTTGGAGGCCGATGTGTCTACTGCTTGATAACCTAAGCTAGGTCATCCACTGTCATCTTGCGAAACTATGCACTACATAAGTAAGTTACTTGGTCAGCCAGAACCGTTTGCTACGTCTGTACATGGTGCCAGTGTGAATGTACAGCGCGGCGAGCGACCACGATTATATTTGTTGACAATGCAGAAACGACGTAGCACTAGCAGTGCAGTGTTGCGTCATCACTAAAAACTTGTAGTCATCTGCCCATTTTGGCTAACGTGAACTTGCTAGAAATGAAAACTAAAACTAACGGACCACTTGGGATCATTTATTCACGCGGCAAATGTCTTCGGTATTGCTCTTTTGTTTACCTTTCCACCTCTTTCCCTCTAGAGTATCTATTGACATTTCAAAAAAGTGTGCAAGATCTATTGGCCAGGGTTAATTACGCAAAATGCAATCAATTTTTCATACGGACAGAATCGACTAGAATGGTCACCTGTTTTTCTCGCGTTGTACGTGGCGGTGCTTTCCCTAAGGGAGCTTTGACGCTCCATGATGTGAAAAATCAGAAGTGATTGGTTACTAACTATGCACGTGAGTTGATATGGGTCATGGGATCTCGTCACTGTCATTACAAACTAGTAAGACGGCGAGAAATAATCATTTTGATTCTGTTTGCCAAGTAGTTTACAATATGCCTCATTGTCAAACACTCATATAACCATGGTAACTGTTAGTCGGAAATGATAGGCGTAGAAAAGACGGTATAACAGTAGACTTAAAGGGCAATTATCGTAACATGCCGCATCGAATATGTGAACTCGGCCGGTGAGGCTATGACAGGCTCCCGGGGTGGCTGAAGAACCTAAGTTGTGGGGAACGCTTCGCAGGGAAACTGTAGCACGTGTGCAGGACCAACCCATTGTAAGGTTAAATAGCGCAATATTCCCTTACAGTAAAAACGCTGATTGGAAACTCATAATATTGACATCCTGGAATAAACATGATAAACTGAGCAGTTGATTACCATCAGCAACTAACTAACTCAGATTGTAACTGTCCGGACAGGTTCTAAGTAGACAGGAGGCTGAGAAGACATTTCTTGACTAAGCAAACTAACTGTGTTTCAAAATTTATTTATTTTATTTATTTCTTTGTAAGATTTTATATATATTATCCTACTTTGCAGAGTCTGAAGAGGTTAATGACTGCAGCACATGCCGTACCATAGACTTTGATAGCATAGGGAAGCCTGGAGTAAATGAAGGAATAGTGAATTTGAACTGCCGTGTTATAGCAGGAAGAATGTAGCTTATGTGATAGATTCCAACATACCGAACGAGGGAATTGCGTAAATCATTCACATGTTGTTTACAGGTCAAGTTTTCATCAATAGTCATTCCTCAATATTTCATAAACTTTCTAATAATGGTACACCGTTGAAACAAAAGCTTTCAACACATGCATGATGGCGGAAGTGGTTACTTGCATGAAAACCATTGGGATTCTAGGAAGGAGATTAAAATAGTTCTAAAAGCGCAGATTAAGTTGGGATTGGGAGAATCGTTAAATTATCGCCACATAAACTTGTGATCAGGTAGTTCAACTAATTGAAAACTGTCACCTTTCAATGTATAGCAACGATCTTTGTACTGGTTAACTTTGGGGAATACATTGCAATTTCGTCCATGTTTGATCCACCGACGGATGCCATTAATGAAGCAGAGGTTCAAACAAGAGAGAAGCAGTTAAAAACATTGATTGGGGATGGCTCGAGCATCCCCCTCCCCTTCACCTGGGCCCCGAAAACACTCTCACGAATTTTGATTCTACCACAGATTCAATGACCTCATCAGCTGACCCAAAGTATGGGTGGGTCTGCTGCAGTGCGGTGCGTTTTTATCCAGGCAAATACAATACTAGAATCATCTTTGGAAAATATCATTGGAAACTGAGAACAGATCAATCAGAAGGAATGCTAGATAAGATTGATAAACGTTAACAAATAAATATTTTATTTACCATTCTTGACTTGTTCATGTTTATATTTAATGCCCTTAGGTCGATTATGAAAAATTTAGTGTAGGCCTAATTAATACATGTAAATTCTATTAATAATATTATGACATAAGTTGCACAACGAAATTACTGGAAACAATGGCTCATTGTTGGAAGGAAGAGAATCAACACAAGACGGAGCTGTCATCACTGTAAAAAATGTAAATTGTAAAATGTAAATTTACAGAAAATAAAAACAAAGAAATACAAAAGGAATACAGAAAAGTTCTGGTGATTAGTTTCCAGACAATTTCTGTAATTCTTATTTATTTGTTTTTTTTTCTGTAAATTTACAGTTATTTTTTTTTACAGTGTGCACGGTAAACTATAGAGCTGGATCACTTCGTATACGCCGTTTTCCTTTAGTTGTTCATATCTACGATCACGTACATCATCAATATTTGTAATCATGTAAATGAACCTGTGATATAACCTGTGTATCACACCCTGTCGCAAATGTTATCAGATACTTCTCCTCGGATTTAGAGAATGCATATAGCCCTGTAACTTAGAAAGTACTATGTCCTTCACAGTATTCAGAGATCATATTACAATAGAGCCACGCATTAGGTCAAATACGGATTTATAGCGAGGGCGTCGTGGATGTTAGATATATATCCTTGTTGTTTTGTTTGCCTGTCCTGTAGGCCTAAACACTGCGTCGTCTTTGGTATCGATATGGCATGTCCCTTATTCACTACACATTCAGAAGGAATATAAGACAGTCTAACAATATTCAGGAGTACTTAAAATTCCATTTTAAATTTTACGACTTCCATTGGACAATTCATGTAGAACAAATGGCGACAATTCACGAATTTCTTTCATCATCTAAAAATCTAAATATTATATAACAATCGGGCAATTAAAGGCATGCAGAAAAAATTCTTAACTTTTATAACTCGTAACTCTTAAATTAACTCTCATTTTTATCTCAATAAAATATTTGACATGTTCCACACGAAAAGAGGTGGCTTGACTCTCATCAACAATTAGTGGCAATCCGGGCAGTGAAAAACATCAACACATAACCCCCATCGAAAATAAGTGAGCTCACCCTCGCACAAAACGTAAAATATACTTGATTTGTAAACCACGAGTTACGTAACATTGACAAACCCGCGAATGCTATCATGTGTGCTTACTCATATCAGTGGTTCTCGAGAGTAAGGGGGGGGGGGGGAGAGGGAATAATCACCTGGGGTAATTGCCGTATATTATGGAGCTAATTGTTGATCGCTGATCCACGGTCTATTATTTCTCTTGAATTACTGTAAATCTGACAGATACCCATGGATCCGACGATCTGACATTGTATAGTCATTGCCTGAACACACTCAACCTAGTACAGCGGTTCTTGTTTCGTCCACATGCGTTCTTTTGAACGTGAATAAGATCTTTGAAGAAAGTCTAACCTTGTGGTACCTGGGGTGGAAATGGAACGTAAAGGTTAAGAACCACTAGTATATTCGGATAGTCCATTTTTTTTTAAAAAGAAGAGGCCTCGTAACCACAACTGGCAAGTAGAGTTCTTTGTCAAGGCTGCTGTTCGCTGTATTATTTTAAGGGAGACGGTTGCTGTCTCGTCGGGGTCTCTACGGCCCACGTCTTGACTAGATGGCGTGGCTGTAGGATTTTCCGACTGCTGACAACTACACAATCGAACGATGGCTCCCAAAGGCGAAGCGGTATGGCCGCAAGCGATTGCTTGCGAAGTTT
This sequence comes from Stichopus chloronotus, assembly GCA_021234535.1. Lineage (NCBI taxonomy): Eukaryota > Metazoa > Echinodermata > Holothuroidea > Aspidochirotida > Stichopodidae > Stichopus > Stichopus chloronotus. The sequence goes on along the minus strand of CM037829.1, from coordinate 33,085,091 downwards.
TCCGCGGACGAATTGCTGTTTCGACATATCTTGTGTTTTGCCTTCGTTTTGAACCGATGAATCGGACCCAGAGGAAGATGTTTCAGAATTTTTTCTTGGAGAAGCGGCGCTTTCTTTCACGTCACAATCGGTCAACACTTGCTGTTGATTTGGTTTGAAAGAAATCGGGGGCAGCCTGGAATCGGATTGAGAATTTTTCGTTTGCAGTTTGCCATCCTCCTGTGTGGAGGATTTAATACCAGAGCATTTAGCAACACCTTTCGTGGTCTCTGTTCGATTGTTATTCACATCTAAAACAACTTCCCCTGTTTCGTAAGATTGGTTCACACTGGGTAACGTTTCCATCAAACCTGCGAAAGTCATCCCGTCCAGATCGTTCCAGTTCTGCCGGGTCTTCTTGCAGGATGCCCTCCGAGTAGCCGTTATTTTGCTTCTTCGTCTCTCTATAAATAAATCCGTCTTGGATCTGTAGAGCCAACTCGGCCTGGAGGCAGTTTGGTTGTTTTCCCTGGGGTCTGTCAAGGGTAAAACTCTCAATTCTTTTTTACTTCTCGGTAATCCGTGAAACGTCCTTTGCCGTATGACCATGTATTTATCTAAAGGCTCGTTCAGTGACCGTCCGCTGACGTTCGAAACGACACTGGGGCACGATTCGCTCCGTGAATCCCTTTCGACAGACCTAATGTCAGGGCTGACAAATTTTATCTTGCCTACATCCAAAGGGGCATGTTCTCTTCCCTTCATCCAATCAGAAACGCCTAATTCAGACGTAATGAGATGAAGCTTAAAATCCATTCCCAAATCTAGATGATCGATTCTCGATTGAAACGTACTGACAGCACGGGTCGAGTTTCTGTCTTCCGAATCACCCAAGTTGTCGTGAAAGTCCCTTCCCTTGTCTCTTGGGGAAAGAGGCTGGGGGGTTTCACTTGCTTTCCTAGGAGTTGATCTCTCGATACACCACTCTGATTCACCCATCCTGAGGGTGAGGGTGGCTGGGTCACATTGGGATGATATCTGGTTTGGCAACGATGTAGGCCTATCCTTATCTTTGTGGTCAGTCAGAACTTGTTTTTGGTTATCATGGGACCCTAAATGTTCTTCTTTCCTCAGTTGATGTCCCTCGGTAGGATCCGACGGTATCGTCTGAATTCCAACATCGTGCATGTTTGTGGCGGGAATCCGTACATAGAGATCCATCATAAATGCAAAGGGCAATAACAATAAAAACAAAGTTAGAGGAAGAAGAAACGGCAAAGTTGTTATTTCGCTCGGCAATGAAACGTGGAGTGCACGGTTCGAAAGGCGTCCCACCTGAACCGTTGATTACACAGACTTTCAGCGATTCCGAGGCTTAGATAGCCCCATAAGCCTAATATTTGACGTTTGGCTGATATGTTGCACCGGTCACCAATAGCATCCACTAAACAGTTATAATTTGACGGATTTACCAGACTATCAGTACTATCCCACGCTGAGTTAATCCTGCAGTTGACGATGTATAGGACCTAGTATAATGTTCCCGTGGCGTAGAACATCAAAGTACACAAAAGTTGTCTTCCATATTGTGTACTTAACCACACCTATAATCTTCTTCAAAAACAGTCAAAGCACTTCGGAACAGATGTTGAATGAATTCTGCTTCTTGATGAGTCCTCTTATTCAAACGACAAAAGACACATTCATGTGTTTACCAAAGTTGTTGAGTGTAACGACAAACATCCCTTTGCCGTACCGTGTGAATGGCCTTACTCTTCAGTCCCTTTCCTTCAAAACATTACACCACAGCGTACAAACGTCGCTACGCAACTCGTTTGGATAGTGTGGTTACCAGCACGAAATCACATTGGCCTTTGTGACCTCTCGCTGGCGTGTGAGTGGTAACCAAAAATATGAATTATGAAGTATTCAGTTACGCATTTTACATGCTATTCAAGATCGCTTCTCTCCCCTGTGTGTAATCCTGTTAAAGTTTTATTTGAGGGTAGTGGTAGGAGATCCAACAAAATGACCAGTGGTGTATCCAAATAAGATGGGAGCCTAGCATTATTTCAATAAACAATGCGCGAAGGAACGTTATAAGAAAAGGAGGCTCTCCTGTTTGAGTTCAACACAAAAGGTGGGATCTTTGGCTTTTATATAACCCTTTGAACGAAACCCTTAGAAGGGAGGACTCCAAACACTCGCCCCTCAAAGGAATCGATTCCTGACGATTGTGTCAATATTGATTGAAGTAAATGAAGTTAGAGCGCCCTTCGTTCCTCCATTCTGTCGATGTACTATGGTTGCTATGGAGAGGTGTATACCGATGAAAGGGGCTGCGAATATTGCCACAGGGCCCAGGTGACCCTCGGCAACGAAAATGTATGTAGCGTGACTAAAATCTGTGCACGAATATAGCTGTGGATAAAGCACCCCGTCGTCTGTTGGTGAAAGATGTGGGTCCTCATGTGGACTTGAAGGAGCTTTTCCTTTGCTACATATCTGCAAGTAATCGACAACACTGGTCTGATCTTTTCTAACCCCTTGGTCTGATATCGCATTATTTATTCATTTTTATTAGTATTTATATCATTATCATTACTGATGTACGTTTTGGCTGGAAGGTAATACTCTGAGAGCTGAAAGTGTTAATTGTACACACTATAGTCTCACAGAAATGAAGATATTGAAAATATTGAATGCAAAGATGAAGAGGGCAACTGACAATGAGAAAAATAAGGAGTTTAATTTACAGGAAAATATCATATTTTTAAAACCAATATTTGGGACCACAGAACGATAGATTATTCAAAACATTTCCTTTTTTTTACTAATTTCCAAGCAATAAGTGTCTCACAGGTAGAAATTCAATAATTCGTTGCTCAGGGAAAATTTGTTCACTCAAACTTTCAAAAATTCGAAAGATTCATCTTCTGTAACTCATCTTACTTTTGAGGAGAGAAGCTTTTGTAGATGTTAACTGAATCGTTTGAAATGAGTGAAGTTACTTTCTTCGTATCCATGTTGATGCATTGTGAATGCACTGTTTCCCTTAAAAGTATGATGAATTAAAAAAGAAAAGTTAAAGGTACGAAACATGAGGAACAATTGCACCGTCAAATGAGAAAGTACTGCAAAGAAAAATGAATGAAATTAATACAGAAATCAATAAGGAAATTAATACAGAAATTACCGATGTGAAACCTCAAGATAAGTCATATTTCCTTGTCAAATATTTTACTCACTTTATATACCTTTAATGTCAATGTTTCACATACACATATTTTTTTTGGGGGGGGGGGGGGGGGGAGAAGGGAGCATTCGCCTTGTCATACACATTCCTGCATGTGTTCTACGACTTCATCCATACTATATTGTCTTACATGTTCCGGTCATGGCCGTACGTTTGCAGTAGCACATATAGTATAAAGAAAAGGATAACAGAGGGCGGGACTGCGACACGTGTCTCGAAGTTCAAATGTGAGTTTGGGTTCTGTTGTTTCAAAGTGAGGTCGGCCTTTTGCATTCAATTAAACCGTGCCCGTGGCTTTATATTGTACTGCTTCTGTTTAAATACTTCTATGATCAAATCGGACATGAAAATGATTATCCGAAAAAGAAAAATACGGGACTGATGTTTAGGACGATTCAGTGGCGATCCCACGGTGCTCCCTTGTCAATGTAACATCATCACGGTGTTGCTTTAATGTAAAACTAATTACATCGTTGCGAACAAGCGACCTATTACCTGGACGGTTATGCAATTTCTTATGTACAAGTTGAGGGCGTTGTTGCAATTGGCAAGCTATGTGCAAATGTATCTTAAAATGTAAATCGATGCCTACTGCTGATGTGCAAATTTCTCAAAAAGTGTGGTCCACATGTACCTATGATGTATAAGCAATGTTATATATGCAGAGCCTTATGAAAAAATATTAACAGAGATAATACTTATTTGCAAACAGACACGAAAGTTTCTGTCAAATTTATTTGGTAACTCAACCAGAGTCGTTTATAGAGATTCAAATGTTTATATACGCTACCGTTCTGAAAGCCACTTCTTTCAAGTTATTGCCCACCGAAAAGAAGGAGGACATCTTTCTTTCTGAATTGGTGAAGACCATTCTCAATAGCATACTCCGTTAGAAGAAGATTTTTGAAGACATATTTGTTTCAAATTCTGGGTTACAACATGGAAAATCTGCGATTTTCCACAGGCACAACTACTTGAATATTCTTCGCATTGCCTCATGAAAGTCTTGATTCTCTTTAAAAGTGTGACCTTGATTTCCACAATATTTCAAGGTAAATCTTTAAACCCAACCCAGGTTAAACAAGCCCTTAAATTTCAAAGAACCACATAGTACTTTGTGGCTCTCTATGTCTATTTCATAATACAGATATCTTAACTTGTTGCCACACAGAGTAAAGTCAATTCATGAAGTTCATATCTTTGCAATAAACCGTGCAACAAATGTCTCGTTGCGGTGAACAAGTGGACAAGTTCACTGTAATCAGTCATCTTTCGCGCATCACCAAGAAACCTGAAAGTGGTAGTCGAGTCCATGGTTTGTGGTTGCTGTTTATTCGTCCCCAATCTGTGGAATACTTCATCTCAATGTAATCAGTAATGTGGCAATATCCATAATTTGTGGCAATATCAATTACGTGATGCATGCTAAGACGGTAATCTTCAAAAACACGAAATATGACAACATACCGACACATTTCCACTGCCTCACCGTCACACAATATAAGAGACTCATGGACTTAACTGATGTAGTTTATTTGTGTTATTTATAGCACAGTTGTGGTCTATCAATTAGCCATAAACAGAACGATCCATATCTGAAAATATAACAGAGACGTTTAAAAGACCCCCCCTCGCATGTGACGTCACAGTGATACGGGGAAGCGCCCTCCTTGAGCTGGATAAGCATCTACATTTAACATATGCAAGTTGTGTCACTGACATTCGATCTATAAGCGTCTCGTGAAGCCATATGTTACAGTTCAATCGCGTTAGAGTACTCCAAATCGTTTATCCTTAGGGGGCCCTCAATTATAGGGTCTCTTTTGTTATGTTATGGTGTTTTGTGACGTCAATGCCAGCTGGTCTATACTTGACAAAATGAATAAAAAGATGTTGCGATGTTGTAATGTTGGATGAAAGAATAGTAGCCTAATTTACAGGCCTCATAATCTGACTATGGATTTACGATAGCAGTAAGGTCTAAGTTCTAGTTCATACAACGTTAATATTTTAAATTATATTATTGGTATGTCGAACGACTTATTTCCCTACTTGTATTTTTTTTTAAATCATCATACCGTGTTTTTTGTGACACGACAGTCTCGTATAACTATGTGGTTACTGTACTGTACAAGCTTAGTGAAGATCTGACCACCGGTGCACCGTATAAAGTTAGGATACCAGTCCTAGCATTAAAGAGTTGAAAAATAAATATATGTACTCATTGTATTCTAGAGAATCAAAGTCTCTTTTTGGCAGAGATGGTATTTATCCTTTGCCTACATTGCCTTAAAATATTCGTACCCAGCGTGACTGCTTGCAGTATTTTCAAGAGTCAAATTGAAAACGCTTTTATAAAGCATAACGAAATGTTTACTACTTTTCGCGTTTTATTGGTTAGAACAATTCCTTTCAATTTGCAATTTCTTTAAATACTCAATAGTTTACCTGGCTTAATTACTTTTGAAAAGTAAAACAGGAGTCGCAAACTGCTTTGAATGTTAGAAAGGAACAAAAGAGGGGAATGCAAAACAAAAAATTCAAAAGATCAGTATCCAGAGTTTGCAATGCTGAAGAAAAAAATATATATATAATTTCTTCAATCTTGGCTACTCTCATGGTTTTATTTTGTACTTTAAACTACTTTGTATTTAATTCGCTTTCCTTATTTTTTTTTTATAGCTTTAATTTGTAGGACCTACATCTTCTCTTTTTGCTTATTTTTTTTATCTTATATCTATTTTCCTACTATGTATTTTTGAATTTAGTTGTCATTTTAAAGGTTATTTATGCCTGGTCTCTCTTTTCGACTTTTTATTTGAATTGCCTACAGTGATTGCCTATACTTATTGATATGTTTGTACACTCAGCGATTCCGTATAAAGCGCCTCTGAACATACTTCGGTTTGAAAAAATCCTTTTATGAAGTTGGTGGATAATAATGACAAGCTCAGATCTGTCTTGGTATGATTGTTTTCTGTTTTTGACGTTAGTTTGAAATAATTTTTGGATGGAGCGAAGAACAAGAAGGACAAGAAGCGAAACCGTGAGACTACACTATTTTACTACAGCCAAAGAGGGTATCCCCTCACCCCACTCTATTCGTGAACCCATCCCCTCAGTCCCAACCCACTCCCCTCTCGGGGAAAATACGACAAAAAGTCAAAAGTATAATGGCATGAGGAGAATATACAGTGGCTAAAGAGAAAACTGCCCTCTCTTCAGCTTGAGGACGTGGAAACTATTAATTTAACTTGTCTCTTTCAGTCACCGAATGATGACTTCTACGAAAGTGGATGATTGAAATCTGAAAGTCAAACACTCCTGTGCAATTATTTAAAGTTTGATGAAAATACTCATCATCACTGGTGTTCATTGTTATTCACCAGTTGGTACAATATGTTTGTTTTCTTTTCGATGTAACAATACGTGATGGTCAAACCCATTGTTTGTTCTGTCTGCTGGTGTGACAGTTTTACTTTCGCTTGGAGGGTGTTAAAAACAGAGACAATGGGAAGCAACTCCGTTGGGCATTTTAGCAAGTAACTGTCCGCTGCAGCAAGTAACGAACGACTTACGCAAATCGAGGAAGTGCAAACATGCAGCCCATGTCCATTGTGCAAATAGCCTTGATTTTATCTCCCACTTGCAGCAGATTTTAGAGACATTGCAGTTATTGACACGTAAGACATACGGTTATGTTGTGTCTCTTTCGCTTCACTGGACATGACGCCGGGCATGTTGTTGTTGTAGTTGTTGTGTGTTGTCTGTCATAGAGTTCCCCCTTGAGAAAAACTCTGGATGCCAGTCTCCGATCTTTTTGTGATACTTCAACATGTATACAACGTGCAATATTGAAATATCTAACCTAGTAAATATGTGAATCAAACATTCCAAGTTTTTAAAAGAGAATGCATTTCTCATGGATCACTTACTCTTTTATTTAGATTACAATCGTTGGCTATTTCAATCCTTGATGGACGTATCAACAATGTCATTCGTACATCTTTTAAGTACAAAACCCTCAAATCGATAGGAAAGTTCACCAAAACATTACCTTTAATAATTGGGGCATTACCTTGGACTTTAATCACCTTCAGTTGTCCTCATATCGACGTCAAGGGATATCCGCGAAAAATCGATCGACTGCGTGGACGTTGCTGAGACCTCCGCTAGTCTCTATGTTAGTTGAACCATATTTCAGTTAGTGAAGGAATCTACATCATGCCAAGTGGATAAGCAGAGAGGATACAGAGTTACAACCTGAATGTGTTTTTCAAAGAGTGACCATTTTCTCTTGAAAGGGGTTCGAAGAAGTACATATGTTACTTGGATCTACCGTCCCATTTTCGACCTGCAGCAGTGGACACGGGCTATCAACGTCTATGTGATATTTATATAGGTCTGCAGACTGAGTGATTACAACTAAAAGAATGATTTGGGAACAGTTGACTGAAAATCACCGTTACCATCATCAAGAAGTGCTTGCTTCCCTAATTGACTTTTTTTCTATTTGATCATCGCATAAAAAGAAAAATATTTTCAAATTAATTTTCTTTTTTTTTTTGGTGGAATTTTGTGCATCGATTGTGTTCGTTTTGGATGTTGAGTAATAACACGATCGGGTGTAGTTCTAGGCTCCTGTTATAACAATCGAAAAAGAAAAATGAACCTCATCAACGGTAATTAGGTTGCCAAGGTTACTAAAGATTATTCTTCATAATTTTTCGATCTGCTTTTTATTATTGCTTCGAGAAGAATTACGGTAATGTGTCATCAGTTTAAGAGGAGAAATCGGAAGCGAAACTACCAAAAATTTTCGGGATTTATTTGTCATCATAGGATAATACACAACTCAAGAAATTTGTGTATGGTGAGAATGTTGATACGATCTAAATAATTCATTGTCCATGCCCAGTCGCTTTTGAAATCCTTTTCGTATAGTTATTACTTAAATTTGAATTGAAACTACTGTATCACAGTGACTGAGATAAAACAGTCCAGCTTGTATGCAATAATAAACAACAGGAGTTATATGAGGCTTGTTGAAGATGTTTCGAAAACTTCATTAAAATTGAAGTCACGTGTCCATTTTTGCGTGCAATAATACTTTTTTTGATATTCAGTCAAATGTAACTTTCACATTGCACAATCGTTTTTCACTGAATGGACTACGAGGTTCTGCATGGATAAATGATTGTGAAGACAAAGGCAATGGGTCAAAGATACTCTGACAGTAAGATTATCTTACAATTTAGTACGCATGTACAGCAAGAACGGAATGCAACCATGCATGAGTGCGGTAAATGTTACCCGGTCAATTCTATAGAATGACCATCGCTGGGTCTCAATTACAAAATATTTACCTCGGAAAGGCTGTAATCGAGACCAACGAAGATATAAAACAAAGTATCTATTGAACTGACGTCAAACAGCGTGATCAAAATGTGGGATGTATTAACTACAAGTCGCACACAAGACGGTTTTGGTAACCGTAGCGAAACCTGGAAAAACTCTTCACAGAGAGAGCTGTTGAAATCCGCCCAGAAGAAAATAAAGGACGGTGTTCATAACTACGACAAGAGAAGACTGTGGCAGAGAAATCATATTGACGCTTTTAATCGCGTTCATAATCGTTCCGTGTCAGAGAGAGGAACAAATTCTGCAACAAATTCTACGGCCGCAAGGGCGAGAAGCGCACCAGCTCTGGAACGACAGAAGTTGGAATCTGATTTAGAGGTCGCGATCGGAAACAACGCGACGGCGATCAGACCGAGTACTGCTTTCGAGAAATACAAAACGAGAAGTGAAGCTAAATTGTTCCTGTCAGAGCAGCAGTCCCACCCTCGTTATTACGCTCAACAAATGATAAGGAGAAAACTCAGTAACAAACAAAGATTATGGGAAACTAACAAAGTCAGAAAAGAACGGTCCGATGCCGACCGCGGGAAGAAGGAATTTATCGGTTTCATGAAAAGGGACGGCGGTTTATTCATGGTGACTAAACTGAGTACTCCGAACAAATCATCAACTGTGGACGGTGTCAGCAAATTGTTGTCGGAATATAAAATAGACGATCCGAGTAATGAAGAAGAGCCTGAAGACACGGTTGTGGCTGTAAACGGCCATGATAATGATGATCAAGAACAACATTCAACAATCTTGAGTTTGTCGAGTCTCCAAACACCCTCAGAAGCCGACGATAGTGGAAGTAACGTTTCTTTCATTGACTTAGCGGAACGACCTTTGACCAAAAGGGATCTGTCCCTCAGTGGAAATAGACTCGATAGCCCAGTCGCTTCAGAAAGTAACGAGGATGGCTCCCAACGGGAAGCTTCCAACGAAAATGACGATTGTTCGGAATGTCTGGTCTGCATAATCGAACGGATTGTTAACTCTGTATTCTCCGACGTCACAGAAGACGTTTTACGAAATGACGAAGAAGTCGGTACGATGACCAAGCGAATTTGTGACAAAATAAACGAAGAGATGTCCGTCCCCGAAGACGTTTCGAATGATCTGGAAATCCACATCCGTAGTCTTTTAGCTTCCAGAAAATTAGATCAACGGGACAAAGGTGATGCAAACTCAGGCAACAATCAGAGATACCGCGAGGCCAATATTTCTTGGGATAAATCGAAGGGGAAGCCCCCTTCGGCGACAGATGACGGCGTCGAAGAAACTGTCGGGATTTTATACGCAGAGAATACATACGAGAAAGCGCCACGTGGGAGGGACTCTCACAGTGCCAAGAAATTAAGCTTATCCGGCTCGCCAATTAATATTTTGAGTAGCAAAAACGATAACAGCCATACACCGTCATTACCAAATACTTCCCGTAAGCAACCACAAACCAAAACAGAAAACGCGTTTCGTTTCTCTTACACGCATGCCCGGAGAAATGACGTCACTAATACGTCAGAAACCTCAGCAGTTTCCGATGAACGTGGCAAAGAGAGAGCTGCTGCGAATTTCAGGATATCTTTAAACATTTACAAAAATAAACAATATATCGCGAGGAGGCTCAAAACATCAGAGACGAGAAGCTTCAGGGCCTGCCTTCATCCTAGGATAAATACCAGCATCGACCAGACGTCCTCCGGTATCAGGCAGAGAGATGGCAGGCATATGCCAGACAGGCTCGGAGATTGGTACTGGAAGAGGCTGGATGAGATAGAGCGACACCGATGCCCGCCTCCTCCAAACAGCCCAGTACCCGCCGAATGGGAAACCTGCACGGATATGTAGACATTGACGATGGATACACACATGGCTCATATAGTGTTATCATGGTGTTACTCCATTTACTTTTTTTTATGAAAGGATGAGGGTTATAGGCTACCTTCATTACATGTGAACATAGTTACGAGGTCATGGTTCAATTTCTGACTGTAGGTGTGTCTACTATTCTGAACTATATTTGTAACATAATGCACCATTAGAATAGCAGTTGACTTTCTCAAAGGATCTTGTCTTAGAAAGCATCGACAAAAAGTGTTTCATGTATGACGTAATAACGCAGCTATAACTAAGATGAATATTAGGCTTAAAGGCGTGTAGGTATAATAATAGGTATTATTTTTTGATAAAACGGCAGATTTAGTACCGTACGAATTCAAGTGACCCAGGTCACAAAAACGAAAACCTTCCATCTTTTGTTTTCTCTTATGTTGAAGTCCTAGACATGATATTTATTTGTGTACGTATGCCTCTCCATAGTTTTGAATACGGAACGTTGTTTGGTCAAATGTAAGATCGCCTTTGCCATCAATAGCGCGTTGTCGAACTCTTATCAGGTAATTGATACCATTTGACCGAACAATATTACATATTCAAAGCTTGGGAGACACTACGCACACATAAATGAATTTTATGACGAACTTATTACTTGTTTAATGGGGAACTTTCTGACTGAACTTGAAATTTGCAAATCATTTTTATCATACGTCTGATGCGGGGTAAATGCTTGTAGCCCATTTGCAAGAAGAAAGTGCCAAAAGTTGATATAAAATATGTATGTCATTACTACTTCCTGCCTTAAAAGTTGTGGGTATAGGCTATACATATGAAGAACTTTTCACGTAGGACAGTTTTGGTAGTCATTTTAATTTTACATACATTAATAATAAGTTTGTTTTATTCTTATTAATTACCATATATAACAAGCATAATTAAGTTTCTCATTGAACAAATATTTACCTTGATATGCTTTACATATTTCAATGTTATTTTACATATCAACGTCACCAGATAAGTCATTTCCATACTTGTAAAGGAAAAAAAAACATTTGTAATTGAATACATTCGTCCCAACCAAAGAGTTTCCTCAAATTCGCTGCACTGCCTTTGTATTTATAGCCTACAGCTGTATTCCTACGTTTGAAAAATCGGATTTGAAGGTCATTACTTGATTACTGAGTAAGTACTTTATGATAACAAGCTTTGTAAAATCATAACACCTTGTCGTGCTCATGTATATGACAAGTGCTGCAGTTTGATTGACGATGAAAGAAAACTGCATTACATTCTCTAAATTACTTTACTTATGAAAGTGAATTATTTCATCGTGTCTGAGTAATGACGTTAAGACTAGATTATCGTTGAGTGGAAAGTTAACAAATAAATCGTACAGAGAAAAGTAATTGTATTTCGACGAAAGAAATTCTGTCAGTCTTATTGTCCTTGAAGAAGAATGTCTACAGTCTGTGTGTTTGCCAACAACACAATACCTTAGTACTCAATTAGGTTTGTCATCACCTCCTGTCGTCGTCATTATCATCATCATCATTGTCTGCGATATCATCATACTTATTGTTATCATTTTCATCATCATCATTGTTATCATCATTACCATCATTGGTGTCATTATAATTGTTATCATCTTTGAGTTTATCGTATCATCATTGTTTTTATCATCATTATCATTGTAACTATTACAGTCATTATTTTCCTTGCGATCATCGTCATTGTTATTATCTTCATCATCATCATTGATTGTTACCCCCACCATCATCATCAGCATCACCATCATCATCACCATCATCATCACCATCATCATCATCCACCATCATCTTCATCATCATCATCATCTTCATCTTCATCTTCATCATCATCATCATCATCATCATCATCATCATCATCATCATCATCATCATCACTGTTATTATTGATATCACCATTGTTATTATGGTCATCGTCATTGTTATTACCATCATTACCATCATCATTACTATTTACTAACATCAATGGCATTAGGGCAGCATTGATATCATCAATGTTATTTTCATCATTATCATCTTATCATTGTTATCATTTTCATCATCATCATCATCGTCGTCATCATCATCACTGTTCATCATCATCACTTGTCATCATCATCAGTTGTTATCATCACCATCATCGTTGTTACTATTACCATCGTCATGCATGGTTATTACGATCATCATCATGGTTTTCATTATCATTATCCTCATCATTGTTATTTATTGTCATCACTTTCATCACTATCATTTCTATCATTGTCATCACCATCATTGTTATTGTGATCATTATCGTTATTATGATAGTTCATTATCATCATCATTTCGTTACTATCATCAACATCATCATCATTATCATAATTTTTATTATGATCATCATCATTGTTATTACTACCAAGATCATCATCATTATTATCAGCGTTGATATGAACCCAATTTAAGTGTTGGCAAATCATCCATGTCGAACGAAGGACGGGAAGCGAGACCGTATCGTCCCTCGCTTCCTGGGGTTCAGGGGTCCCTGGTGGGGGTCGAGGTGGAAATCCCCTTGGAGCCCCAGGGTTTTTCTAGCTTTTTTATTACCTTTTTTGGCCTTTAAAGGTTTTATAACGTCTCCAACTTACTGTACCGCACTGCACAGTGTTTGCTGTGTATAGCTTACAGTTTTTAAATAGGAACGAAAAATTCAAATATGCTAAAAAAAAAAGGAGAAAAGAATTGAAATATCACTTAAACAACTTTAAGGAACCGAACCGAATTGCATAAACGATCTTCATCAACGTTATTGTTATTATCTTAGTTCTTCATTGTCACCCTCTCACCATCATTGATACCATATAGTATCTACATCGTCATTATCCTCATCAAATCATCATCATCATCATCATCTTCTTCTTCACCACTTCATCACTACTATCGTTATACCACTACCTCGACCCCCATCGCTATGGATATAACTGTCTATCGTTTTTACAGCGAATTAAGTTTATTATTATGGTAATACGGTCATAGTTCATGAATTCCATACCAAAAATATGGATTTAGACCAATTAATTATGAATTATGAACACTTCAAAAGATCAAAAGGTAATTTGCTTTCCTTTGTTCAGCACATATACCCAGCCTTGAAATGAGGATATCATGTCTGAAATTCCCCGATTCATGAGAAAAAATAAAATCAGTCTATGAAAAATGATAATACATAGTTTTTTTGAGGTGATACAAGAACCATAGGTTGGCGCGAAGCTTACGAGGAAACCTTAGTCCAATACACTTCACAGATAGCTAGAAGTGGCACTTCAAGGGCTTTTTTGAACTCCCCCCCCCCCCCCTTTAAAAAATCTGTAACCTGTCCACAGTATATAAATAGAGAAAAAATTAACAGTAACAGAAGACATAAACAAAAAAATAACCATAAATAGGCCAATGCTTAGGTCTGCCCCGGCCCCAACTTCTCGTCTACTTTGGCCACGTACGTAGGCTTAATTCATTTATACTACATGATGTAGTCCTACTAGGTTAGTGACTCTTAATTTAAGTGGAACATCAATTCAATTCAATTTATTTCTACCATCATCAAACAACTTCACAAGAATGTCAGCACATATCAGAAAATATTAAAACTTATTTTAGAAATAAAGACAAGCATCAAAATAAATTTAACTGTAGTAAGTGATTGGTAGGGGAGCCAGAAGTAAGCAGAACTTTTCCAGTCTGGCCCCTGAAGAAATACACAAGTGAATGAAACAAAAGAGATCCAAAGATCCACATCCAAAGAATTCCACACCAGTTGTGTATTGGCCACTAATAAATAAACTCCGTCTGCGGGCAACTTCTAGTTTGCATTGTGTGACACTCACTGTTGCTTTATATGCGTGTGGAGGCTTTGTTTAAATATGAAGTGTAAATAAGTGATGATTCGACATTTTAAGCTACCATTAATTAGACATAATCTTACATATGCAACCATTAACTGAAATTAACCATTAAATTAAATTAACCATTAAATATAAGTCCCACTTTGATTGAAACTATAGCTTAGATTAGTTTGGTGGCAGAGTGGGAAAGGCTGGGGAAGTAACGAATTTGGCGACACAGATGAACAACATTCCTGTGGCGATTGGAAATTGGAGAAACGGAAAGAAAGCATACATGCTGTTGGTTTGCTATGCTCACACCTTGCATTGACCACTGGAGGTAAAAGGCCCCATTCGTTGACTGAGCGATAAGGGAGAGTCAACTTACCGTCCTATGTAAATGAGGACAGGGACCTGATGAGAATAGGTAGTTAATTGTGGCATACAGCTCACAACAATTTTGCACTTTCTCCTTCCAAGTCGAGTCTAAGCATATCTCTTCAACAAATTTGTGGTGAAAAGTTATCAACAAATTATGCTACCGTTCAGTCAGAAAGGGCAGTAGCGTGAAAAGAGGCAGTAGGCCTAATCTGAGAAGGTTTTGTCTATGATCACAAGGAACTTAAATTTTCTGTTTTGGGGATAGGGACGTTGTTAGACTTTGCAATCAATTGGTTAGGCTTCATCTGCAATATGCAGTGCAAGCTCCATTCTTTCCTAAGGATAAGAAAGAACTTGAGAAAGCACAGAGAAGGGCTGCTAGGTGGATAACTTCTTTAAAGGAACCGCCATATCATAGAAGGTTACAGTAAACCTCACTTCACTTGAGTTGAGCTACTATAGGCTAAGGGGTGATCTTATTCAAGTTTTTCAATGTTATGATTGTCTTTCGTACAGTACCGTTGCCAATGGTGGTAATAGAAGAGACCATTGCCACAAACTCCAGAGGGTGTACTATACATTGTATAGATTGAACTATACTAAAGAAAAAACGCTATTTTTTTTTTCTGGCGTTGACGAACTTGACGCCCAACCCAATTTTCAAATTGTATTTCAGTTACACCTCTCCTTAGATTCAAATATATATTGCTACCTGGTCGAGGGTAACAATGTTTACCTGCTAAATTTTAAAATTATTGATACTTCTACCGGCAACACATAGTTTATGCATAACTATGCCTCCATCATAGTTACCCTCTGACAGCCTGGCCTGCTTTTCTACTCTCATTTGGCGGTGTAAACAAAAAAACTTCAACTCTGTACTGAGGCTTAAGTACCAATATTATGACGCAATATGACAGGGGACTATAGGATGAGTTGGCAAAATTTAATGTCAACCGCTTTGGAAAATCATGTTCTCCCCTATTCTTAGTTCACGGTGACGGCCTGGTTTCCTTCCTCTCTTTTTTCTTCTTCCCTCTTTTTGTTTTTCTCATTTCCTCTGAGCTACATTGGTTGGACAAAGCCTTTCCTTTGTCATAGTAATCAAATAACATCGCTTTTGTTTGATGTCACATAGACCTGCCTGGGGGCCGCCAGTGAAACGACTTGACTAAGTTGATAACAAATAAATAGGACTGAACAGATGACAGCAACAGTATTGCGTAGTACATAGCGTATAAACTTGTTACTCCTAACTGCCTGTGAAGTCGTCCAGTACAGTGACTGTATTGACAGGAAAAGAATATAGGCTAGTACAACTTCTAGGCTTATGGCGCAGTGAAGGAAGCACCGAAAATGAATTTAACCAGCCAACACGCTGATCCCAATAGCAATTTGCTCTTCGCAAATTTTAATCAAGATTTTACGTAAGCATTGTCCCCAAACTCCGAAGCTTGTACTGTAACTGTAAGCGTAACGTTACTCTTAGGCACATCAACATTTCAACGAAGTACTAGTAGCAATTGCACGGCCTAGCCTAACGTTAATGTTACTATTACTACCTAACTTTTTAAGTAAGAAGTTAGATCTGGGACAAGATCTAGACTATACATTACAAGTTTTAAGATCGGTCAATTAACTCCCACATACTTCCATACTTAACACTTTTAATCCAAGGTTATTTGCACGATAGCACCTTGAATTGATGACTTAACATTGACACTGGTGCAGTGTTTTTGAATCCATACCATTGGCAATTATAGTAATTTAGCATTTCAATATTGTTAGACCATCAACCCAAATTCCTAGCCTTCAGTACAAATTAAATCTGTGGGAATTAAGTTGAAGTTAGCCTGCCAGCTCATTCAGCCAGTAGTGATTCTGTAAAATTGAGCCCAAATTTTTAAGTTAGTAGTAAATACTAAATACATAATGTTAGGCACATTGGCAGAATAGCCTGCTAGTTTAAACTCTGTTTTTGAACAGGCTATGCAGTCACTCTCCTGTGTATCCTTGTAGCCTCTTATACACACATCCAAACATGACATGACTGCATATCCATGTAGCTTCCTGAAAATATATGAAATGATACAACTAAGGCTGTGACTTTTAGTAAAAAATTGGAAACCGGTTTTGGTGGTTGTGAAAACTGGTTTTTAAATCAAAACCGTTTTTTTTTCAAAATCTACTCTGACCGTAGGCATAATGCACACGAAGTTCTTTATTGTGGTTCACGTACGTACGCTGTATCAGGCGCCACAGGTTATGACAACACACATTTATTTTCTTCTCCTACAGGCAGAGGAATAATGATGTTTTGTTTATTTAACACAAGAGAAAAAATATTGACTTAAAAAGAAAGTTTTTCTTTTGTTCTTTCTAAGATTGCATGCTGTTGTCGCACATCTTTTCACATACAGCCAAGCCTATGGAGCTAATGTGACTTATGATAAATCCTTCATGTTCATGAACACTTGTGCAATTGGCCCGAAAACCAGTCCACATGGGATCAGAGAATACTAGGCTAAAATAAAATGAGGTGGTCTAAGGGAGAATTAACAAATTGATAAGAAGCATGAGATCATTATGTTGCTAGATTTTATTTTGCTCACATCGAGATAATGATCGTAATGATTGCAAGGCTAATGCCATATACCATAGGGCTAGGGAAACCACCACTGTGCCGCGGCGACTGCAAATTATTTTGAGTAAGAATTCGCACAACTGATGGTCAAAAATTAAACGAAAACTTGGGTTTTTCGACAAATCCTTCAACACACCAGCAATAAGTAGAAACTTTCCATTAAAAAAGTGTGGAATGCCTCATCGAAGTAAAATTTGAAATGGAACAAAAGTCACAGTCGGTTACTAACTGGTTTTTTCCTAGTAACCGGTTTTTCGGTTTCTCGAAAATTCCAAAAACCAAATCAAATGAAATCGGTTTTAACCGGTTTTCAAATCAAAACTGGTTTTCCGAACAGCCTTAGATACAACTGTGTATCCTGGTAGCCTCTAATCATGTGTATTCTGATATGCACTGTGCATCTTTTCGTAGTCTTTTCGTGGTTACTTATATTGTTTTCTTTTATGGAAGTAAAAATATTTTTGAATGACTACGTATCCTTACATGAATGGGGAACAAAGATAAATGTATTTCTTTTTGACTAGTAGGGCCACCATAGATTACTACGTTTAATGAACTTATAGCAGTCACCAGGGTTGTTGTCAAACCAATTTGAGTGCAGACTAATTGTGTAGACTGGCACATGAGCCTCTCCCTACCCTGTATGGAATCTATCCCATCCCCGCGGTGGCTGTAGGTTTTCGACAAGACAGACACAATGTAGCTGCAACACACACCGACAGTAGGACCATACAGCAACAATGTGACCAGACTGATGCTACTGCTACACGCCTGCAGTGTAGGAGTTTGCCACACAGAACACTTGATGCAACATTCACGACAGACATTTAATCACAAAGTTCCAGAAGGTATCCCAAGTTTTGCCCCATGCCCCCCAAGAAGAGGGCAATAAGGAAGTTCGGGAAAGGTGTGAAGAACAATACCAAGCGAGTTCCTGATGATCCAGAGGAGCAGGCTTCCAGAAAGGGCAGTTGCACAGCAAACACTGAACCACCGTACACTTGACACATGGTCAGTCCGCATGGTGTGAGTGCCAACTCTCTCCAAGCGTACTGGCGGTGAGAGGGTTACGTCAGTGTGCTGATGTACACAAAAAAAAAGATAACCTTGGCATACAACTTGTAAGACGTAGCCTAGTTCATGTGCATTCTCTAATGCAAACTAGCATTACGTGAAAACTGCAGCCATAAAATTTTCAGCTGTGACATGTTTCCCCTTAATTCGCATTACATTCAACACAAAGTATGATTATTTCCTGCCAAATAGGAAAAAATGTTTGTTACTTTAGGCTCTAAGTGTGGAAGCATAATCATTGTTGAGTGGGTTATACTGGGAATTTGTGATGTACTGTTTATAGCTGTGTACTGTGTTATTGGCGTACCATCAGTGACACCTTGGCATAACTCAGGTGTCGGCATTACACAGAATGCACCCTGGATGTATGGTCACTGTGGAGCCACTGTACAGCTTGACTTTGACATGATATTTGGTACAGTGAATGAAGAACTGGAAGAGTGTTTAATTCTATGTTGTAATCCTACATTGACCTTTATGGCCTGTCAAAGGTACAGATAGGCCCTTCGGCAACTTTGAGGCCAATGCAGATGCGCTTGTACCGCTTGATTTGGGGGGGGGGCTGTCCTATCCTAGCCATAGAGCAAATGTGATCGAGGCATTATTCCCATGTCTACTGTCCGCGTTCAGTAGTACTGATCAAATATTCAAGCGCATACAGTACATCGATGTTCCTATGCTACCTGTTCTTTCAAATTGAAGAGTGTATACAATGGAAAGGGAAAGAGAGAAGGAACCTGTGACCTTGCTTTTAAAACTTAATCATACTAACCCCCAAGCTCGTATATTTATGAGATAACATTGTCATGGAAATGCAGCAACCATTGTAGCATTTTCTCTGTGTTTCTGTTGGGAATCACTGTTGGATCCAAGAGGGAGCAAAGATTGTTTTTAGGATTTACTGCTTTGGAAAATTATATTTAAAAAAAAAAGCATCTTCACAATTGTACTCTTTTGTTGCACCAAATTGTATCTGAGAGCATAGAAAAAATTTCCGACATGTGAGGGGAACCCCTTCCCTGTATCATTTTACTCCCAAAACAAAGGACCTGGAGATGCCAGTGTTTGGAGTGGTCTTAGTCAACCAGCATGCAATACACTGTCTGAGTGGGGCTATAAATGTTATGGATCATTGAGCGTCTGTGCTTGCTGTATGCAGTTTGTGGTAATCTTGCAACACACACACAAAAAAAGTACATGTCTCGCTACTGTATATACAGTTGGTGGTATTCTTGAAACAAATTTCAAACATGTTGCTTTGTGGAATTCTTACCCAGAAGTGTTGCCTTGTGGATATAAGGGATATCGTCATAAAGTTTCACAATAACTTTGTTTTCTTGTTCAGCCGTCTGTGGTCACGAAGAAGGGTTGGCACAGTGTCTTCTGATGATGTATGACTATCATATACCCACAGATGTATTTACAGACCAAAACTGAATATTCATAATCTGTCAAGTGCAGTCTATGATCCAGTGTTTCACGGGTAACCCTTGTTCCCGGATACCCGATTTGCACTTGATTAACCAGATCCAAAATTACTACCCGATTACATCATAAAGTGAAAAGCTGCACAACTGCTGTGTGAACACATTGTGTCAGATTGCCAAACTTTACCTACCATACATAGCAAATAGCTCAAAACCGAAATTTTTTCTGGTCTCAAGGAGAGTAGGTGATCCTTTTCATGAGAGGGTTTAGGCGAGTGTATGTCATGTGCTAGTCAGATTCTTCCACACAAATGTCCCGCATGGTACTGTGGAAATACCGATGTAAAGTCGCAATTTTGGTCGGGTTACCTGTGTGCCCGATGGGTGTGGGAAAAAATCACTTGATTCCGAGTTTTAGGAATTGATGAAAACACTCGTATGATCTGCCATGAGTATCATTCACACACATGATGTATCTCTGTTTTGGGGGCATCGGATTGTTTGCCAGTGATCCAATGCCTTCGAAGTCTGACAGTAGTATATACTTTCCTGCTCTTGGGTGTTAATATTCTAGACTACGACGCCATGTTGGATCCGCTGGGAAATCGGACTACATTGTAATTAGCCTCCCATGAAATTAACACTTTTTGCAGCCCCGATTTCAGTAGTTATCAATTTGGTGAACAAGTTGCAATATTGTGTTGCACAAATTTCATGAATCTCAGTGTGTTTGGAGGACTGACGTGGCTGTTTTCCTCTGATCACAGAACCTTGCCTATGAAGGCAGATATAGTTCACAGTATTGCAGAGAAGGATATCATCATAACCCCCGCCACCCCCACCCTTTGTGGTTTGTTCAAAGTTTGTTGTTTCCTGAAACTGCTTTTCACCATTATTTGGAACACCCTGCACAGTGATGCCTCGTTTCAAAGTCAAGTTAATTGTACATGAACAATGAAACTGCTGGAGTTGTGTCTTTTCTACAGTTAATGAGCTGTGTTTCTCTTGTCAATAACCTTACAATAGACAATTTTTTTTCTGGCACGCTTTCAGGTCATTAGCTGTTGGGACGAAAAATGGCTACCGACTATTCTCTCTGTCAGCTGTGGATAAACTGGAACAAATCTATGAGAATGGTAAGTAAACTTTACATTACACCTCGAATACTAATGGTAAACAGTTCTCCATCACGTTCTGTTGAATGATTGTTGCTTCAAATTCATTCTCTCTTAAGCTGAGCTCTGTCTTCACTGCTCAAAGGTTGGTGTTGTAAGAAACTTAGCAGTGTGTGCCTGGCTGTGCCATTGGCACCCTACGGAGGCTGTCGGGGAAGAGATCAGTGTTTGCACCAGGCACTGGACTAACAATGTCAGGACCCGGTTCTGAAAATGCTACCGAGGTCCAAAGTGGCACTAAGGTATATTGAACGTGTGACAGAATTCAGCATGTATGCCTAAATAGGAACATTCCATTGTCATGCCCATACCTAATGAACATAGTTTCATTAATCATGTTAAGGAAAATGTCGTATCACGACACAGTGAACCAGCGGCCTAACGGACCGTTCGAATTTTGCACCTTGGTGCAAGCACTTGAAGAGATGTTGTTCTAGAAAACTGCAGGTGGTTGTAATATGTAATTATGCATGCTGTACCTCACCCCTTGGTTAATTTTTTCTCACAACTAATTATTGCACCATGATCAAGTTTCCGTAAAGTTACGTGGTAGACTCCTACTGAATATTGGCCTTCAACACATAGTATTATAAAGATCCATGGTGTAATGTTTACATCACTTCCTCAGTTATGATATTCACAGAACTTTTTGCCTTCTTATGTGTTAACACAAGTACATAATAAGATTGGCAATCATGAAGTGCAGTGGTAGACTTGGCATCTGAGATGCCCAAAGTCTCTGCAGAACAACCAAATTTTGGTACAACGTTGTCCTTTGGACAATCAAATTCAGTTAGTGCTTGAATCAAATAAGATTTTAGGTTATCAGCAATGTTATGAGATGAAATGTGGTGATGAATTGCTAACAGTACAATGCAAGTGCATTACTGGTACACCAACCTGGAAATGTATTGTGTTGAAAGTGTAAGTGTTGAAAAGGACAACCTCCTGTAACATGTTAGTTGTCCTTTGGACTACCAGACGAGAATTCTAAAACGTCGATACTGGTTGATGTTATCTTGGACCCACTCGTTGACTGTCAGTGATGAGAGTTGTATCCTTTAACGTTTTATTGTTAACACAGATTAGAGTGAAAGAAATTATCCCATTAGGCTGGGGGAGGGGGGAAAGGGGGTTACATGAGGGAGCACATGCACCATGTCCTCAGTCTTCAAACAACTGGCAAATGATGAGTTCTGCCGTCGTTCATTTCGATGATCTACCTGTG
This sequence comes from Stichopus chloronotus, assembly GCA_021234535.1. NCBI lineage: Eukaryota > Metazoa > Echinodermata > Holothuroidea > Aspidochirotida > Stichopodidae > Stichopus > Stichopus chloronotus. The sequence continues at coordinate 33,062,811 of CM037829.1, read as the reverse complement.
GTATCTCTTTCCAGTAGATACAAACGACATCTGCATCGTCGAGAGGTTGTTCTCCAGCAGTCTCGTCGCAATTGTCAGTCTTTCCGCTCCAAGGAAACTCAAGGTGTGCCACTTCAAGAAGGGCACAGAAATTTGCAACTACAGTTATTCAAACACAATCTTAGCAGTCAGACTCAACAGAAAAGTAAGTCAGTGTTGTTATCGGAATTTTTAAATCCCCTGTAACTTAATGTCATTTTGCGCAGTTGAAACTGCCAGTGCTTACAAGAATTCTTGCACAAAACGGTTGTTAGAACCACACTGTTCTATGTAACTTGAAATGGCATTTATACTCTTTTTGTTTTCTGAGGTGTTTATAGAGTTATACGTAAATGTTTTGCCTGAATTTTTATTCCAGACTTTTAGTGACTTCATAGTCTGTCTTACAAGTTTCATTCAAACCTACAAGCCCCACCCAACAGGGAGTGTGAAATAAATCTTTACTCTGTTTATGAAAATTGTAAGAAATTGTACACAACAAACTTCCATGTTGAACTCCGGGCCAATGAATGTGCAAGTGTTGACATGAGCAACTGCAGTGATTCCGTAGGACAACCCGAAATTTGATTTCTCTTCCTCATTTGTGACGGCTCGTTTACAGTAAAAGCACCGTTTCAAAGAGCATTTGGAGTGAGTTAACCTGTCATATTTATCGTCTCGTAATGTCTGCAGTGAGTTTGCTTTCTAAAATTTATCAGCAATCAGTTAATGATGCTTTAATGGGGGTCTTCTGCTGGCAGACTCTAAACACACAAAGAAAGAGACGGAAATGTCCCACTCTCAGAAATTCCAATCTCTGGTTGCAGTCGAACCATTCATGCTGAACTTGTGAAATTTGATCCCATTGTTTGGTCAGTGATGTCATCAGTGTGTAATTAAAGATGTCAACGTATAGATGTTCTTTAAAGTTTTAATTTCCTGGTCCAATTGATTTTTTTTCACTTTTGTTTTTGGTTTTTGTGTTGCTGTCATTTTGTTGTCGTGTTGTCAATAGTTGTGTATCATATTTCACCAAAAAGTAAAGGTTTGACCAGTGGACCACTCCAGAGATAATATAACATTTCAGCTGATGTCATCTTTGAGTTAATAGCAGTTGCATGGGAAATCAGTGTTTGTCAAAATCGTGAATATGACCTTGCCTAATCATGATGTGTACACAACCACAGTGTATTACTTGTCTAAAGTAACCACGGATTTTGTCAGAACTTCTAGGGGTAGAAAGGTTTCTCTACGTGCATGGGTTCATCGAATGTCTTGAGTGTGTGCATCATTTGGAATATTCAGCAGTGTGATATGTTCACCCCTCTTCACAGTCAGCAGCCTCACCTTGCTTTAAACCATTTCAATTTCCTTGATTTAAAGATGCCTGTATTCTGTAAAGACAATTGAATGCAGATTAAGCTGATGAATATTTATTAGATGACTCCCACACTGTCACCAAATTAGACAGACTTACAGTGAGGATTATGCCTCAGTTCATACCAGAAGTGTGGGAGGACAAATCCCCCCACCTTTTGCCACCAGCCCACTTTCTCCTTCTTGCAAATCATGATATTGTTTACTTCACAGAAAAAAAATAGGTTACTCTGACCAAAATATTGAATGAGAATCATCAGAGAGTGCCCAGAACTGAGAAAAAAGGCTCAAGGGTATTTTAACAGACTGCCAATATCATACATCCTGTTTGAATGTTGTTGGAAGAAATAGTCATAAAATAAACAGGTTGGAAGACGGCATGTTTACTTTTGTCAGGACTTCTTACACAAATAAACAACATTTGAAACAAAATTTCATTATTTATCATGTGAGAATGGACATTGTCATAATCAAACTGATTACTACAATAGACGAGGTATTGTTTGTTTTACCCAGGGGGAAAGCTCAGTGTGCAACAAGTGTTCTTTGGCAACTTACTCTGTATATAATTCCAGTGTTTTCAAACCACAGCCTGTGATAGCAGCTCTGGTATTTGATGTAGTCATTCCCTTGGCCCTAACAGGAACTTCATGCATTAAATATGATACACTGTGATGACGATCTAGTCCATCCTGAACAAGATTTATACATTGGTCACAATAAGCTTAGTTGACAGTACTGTGTAGACTTGTGTAGATCTGTTCCCATAGAAACACATGCAATTTCAACCAGACATTAGAAACGACAAACGTTGCTGCTCACAAGAAGACAAAATTTTTGTTATTGTGCAAATCAATTTGATTTGTGATTTTCAGTAGAGGCACGGTACAATTTTTTAATCTTTCATTGCATGTAGAGATTACTTCATTAGCCGGAAAACTTTGCTCATGGTACATTTATGCATGATATATGAGACATGATCGTTTAAAGTAGTCCTACCAGATTATTTAATGATGTGACCACTAACAGAATGTGTTCAGTTTTAGCTTTTAGTCTATAACAGAATGGTTCCTGCCTGAACCTCTTTCTGTATGTACTACAGTGCTATTGCTGTCAGCGTTGCCTTTACATCTGACTGATATTTTTCGCGGATGTATGGTCTGTATGTGGCATAGCCGATCGTTCCGTAAACTAATAATAGCTCGCTAAATTAATGGGACCAAGATAGCAGACCTCTGGTATATCATCTGAATAGAAATTGTGTCACTTCTGACATCATTGTTTAATCTGCATGTACTGCCGCCACTCATATACTGTAAGTGACAGCATGGAGTGCAATCTGTCTTCAGTATCTTGTGTCGCAGTTGTGGAAGAGATTGCTACGTAAATCGTGAAGATGAAGTTCATTACATGCAGTCAGTCCACATCTCTCATATTAGTCTCCCATCGTATTTTGCCATTTTGCAAGGGGAGTGTAAAATGGCGTTGGTGTTGTGTGGCACAAACGGACCAATCGAGAAATTTAAAGGAGGTTCTCTTTCATTCCAGAGGTTAATCGTAGCCCTCGAAGAAAGCTTGTACATTCACAACATCCGGGACATGAAGGTGCTTCACACAATAAGGGATACCCCTCCAAATCCAGATGGACTCTGTGCTCTGTCGGTGAATGGAGACAATTGCTACTTGGCTTATCCAGGCAGCAACCAGGTAAGATGTATTCATATGCAACAGGGTTTGTAACATTCGAAGAATTTTGAGTGCTTATGGTTGAATTGGTCATCTGCTGTCTTCCATGTTACGATCCACCGTCCAGTGTGGAGGTCTGTTGATGCCCGTACAAACAGGAGCTCCTGTCGAGCCATAATGCAAAACCTAAAGCCATCAATATAAAATGTAATCGTAATGTAGACCTCTACAACCTGTTGAATTGAGATGACATATTAATGCCCAGTTCTCTACTACATTTCCCATCCCCAATATCATCAGATGTACCATGTCTTTTCAACCCTCAAGGGTATCTTACTTACGAAAACTGCTTTAAGCTCTCGGCAGAAACCAGTTAGTGTCTTCTTTAGCTTGTATTGAAGTTACGCATTTCAACTTTGATTACCCTACTTTTGCTTCTCACGTGATGGTGGTTATGCCCCCCCCCCCCTCCTCTGTAGATAGTAAATGTTCACTGGGCCACAAGTGAGACCACCAGTGTTAAACAAACTGGAAATAAATGCAGTTGGTATATTTTATTGTGTGATATTGCAACGTTGCAGTTCTGACTTCTGTTGTAGCCTTTCGTATCAGCTATGACTTCATTGCTTTGATTTCACCAAAGGCTCTATTCTACCAGCCTTTCTGTTGTAGGAATAACCCATCTAGATATGAACATTTCCTTGTTTTCTTCTGTTTAGTTTTGTGTAATATTTATTGTTCTAACTAGGCCTGTACCAGGAGCCAATCCATACTTTAAAACTGAAATTCTGCAGAATGGTTTACCAGTGCAAAGGTGGGCTAATCTCCAGATTGCTAGTATTTATTCTCATTAAATCTTAGAAATCACTGTAACCCCATTGTTCAGTGTTCCCGAATTACCTGCTTAATTTGTTAAACACATTAATTATTTTACTCCATGACGTATCTCTACCACACGAATTTTGTTTTATTTTGGATAGGTGGGAGAAGTGCAAATATTTGACACAGAGAATTTACGTGCAGTGACCATGATTCCAGCACACGACAGTCCCCTGGCTGCATTGGCCTTTGATCCGATGGGTACAAAGATCGCCACTGCATCTGAGAAGGTAAGTCAAAGAATCCACCTATAGTGTTACAGCAAAAAGGAAGTTGGTAGGGCTGTGGTGTAAATTCACAAGGTAGCTTGGTTCTATCGCTGTTACAGCTGGGTGATGAAAGAAATGCTATGTATCAACACATTACATGTAGCTTCCACTAAATGCCGTTTGAGTGCAAGCTAACTTTGCTGTTTGACTCTGCAATTAAGTCTTCAGTGCATTTGTAATTAGCGGGATTGCAGTCGAGGCTGGCCTCGGCTTGTCAGGCCTTGAGTGGCCACAAAGCCCCAAGGTCTCCATACATACAGTGTTACAAGCCTTTGTTCGAGGCCGGCCTCAGACTGCCCGGACTCGACTTAAACACCGACTCGTTGTCAACAGTACAACCATCTGACTTTAAAGGTTAATCTGACAGTGGAATGCTGTACAGTATATGCCCTTCATATGCCCCTCGCTCAACTTTGTACGTTTCACTTGTTACGATGCCAGTACCTTTAAAAGTGCAGGAGCCAAATACCTGACCCAAAAAGAAATAACAGACTTTTTTGGGCCGTAAAACGGCAAAGAACCATTAACAAGCCTTTCCTGTGGCAAATAAGCCCAAACCTTGTCATTTCACATCCAGTTAATATTTTCCTCTTCGTCTTTCTTCTGTTGCTTTATGCTTTGGTTGCTTTGAAAGAAAATGGCATGGTGTGGAAGAAGAGATTGATTTCATAATTGAAAGAAGTTCAATGATGGATCATTAATAGTGAATTGTGACATTCGGTTGAAGTTAACCAAATCATGAAAATACAGGCATGACTTTGAGAATACAAATTATAACATCAAGATGTTTTCTCCTTTTTTATTTCATTTTTTTATGTTTTCTCCAATGCTTTGCTAGGTACTGCAATAGCTTGCTCAATTAATGTCCTTCAGTCACTGAAATTTAACTTCTTGTGACATTTTAAACAATATCTCAAGAATGGAAGCTTGGTGTATGCTTAATGATTACCAGAAAGTTTTCGTTGACAATCATAAATCTGTCATATATTAGCTCATTTTATAGTGCATTGTGGTGAGGTATTTCACCAACATCACAAAAGTAAAAACACTGATTCTTGCTTAACAGTAATTTCATCTTACTTTATGACTGGAGCATCGAAAGACCACAGGCTTGTTTTTGTGCTGTTTATCACAGCCTAATTGCTACTGCCTATGTATCAATTACTGCACACAGCTATGCTACTGTACATTACATCATCGAAACCACAATGCATTCTTGTGTTTGTTTCCTCCCATGCGTAGCTTGTCACTATAGTAGCTTGCTCAAGTAATATTTCTTCAGTCAATTAGCTCACCGATTCTAACCAAATCAGAGCTAAATGTGGAGTGATAGCTTCTGCCATTTTGCACCATCCCAATGTTTATTATGTAACATGTATATTAATATGCTACATATTACGTTGTGAATTTGATTTAATTTGCAGTTTTTGTAATGTTTGCCTTATTCTTAGGGTACAGTAATCAGAGTATACACCATTCCAGAAGAAACAAAACTGTTTGAATTCAGAAGGGGAGTTAAAAGGTGAATCTTAAGTTTCTCTTGTGTAATGTCATTTACTGTAACACCCTTGTCATTGTGTGCATGTTTTTTTTTTTCGGTATGATGGAAGAAAAAGGGAAGAATGATGGGATTATGCAAACTTAAATCCATTTTCAAAGTTCTAGATAACATTTCTAACAAATTGCAAGTGGTAGTGACCATGCTGTGTTATTTTCCATTACTGAGGGGATAAAAAAAAAAACATATTTGGATAATGTGGCATCGTCACCGTCGCACCAAGATAGCATTTGTCCATGTCAGTCATGCTGAGGAGCGTAAACGCCGAAGAGAAGTTGCTCCTTGTGGCATCTCAGTCGGATGTTGACGGCAATCTTCGAAAAAAATCTTTCCTTCTAGAACTGATATTTCACCATCAGTTTTATGACTCTCCGACTAAAATGCATTGCCAGTGCATCTGAAATGCATTATAGATAAATTGTACGTGCAAGGAAATCTTGCATTGCGTGGATGACATCGTTCTCACGTCGTACTCTTCCGTTCTCTCTTTTCTTGTCACAGGTGTGTCAGTATAGGTTGCTTGTCGTTTAGTGCCGATTCCCTATTCCTGTGTGCGTCCAGCAACACAGAAACAGTACACATCTTCAAACTGGAACATCCCAAAGACAGGTACCTCATTTAACCTCTTTCCTGTTTAGTTTGCTAAATGATGCTTTCCGGTGTGTCAATAAGTAAACTGTGCCTGCTGAGTTATTTCCTGCAACCAAAGATCATTCATGTGTCACATTTATAAGCCTTACATCCTTTTTTCTATTTTCACTTTGCAGCAGTAGGCCCACAGAGGAACCATCTGGCTGGATGGGTTATTTAGGCAAGGCTCTCATGACCCCTGCAAGTTACCTTCCCACCCAGGTCACCGATGTCTTTACACAAGGAAGAGCCTTTGCCCAAGTCAAACTCCCCTTTTCTGGTTTGAAGAACGTTTGTGCTCTTGCAATGTGAGTGAGCTCAGCCTAACTTTTTTGAGGAAGTTAGCATCAGACCTGTTCAGGGATACTTACTGAGCGAGCGACATAGATTAAAATAGTTATGTAACCCCATAAACAGTATGTCATAAACCTCTATGTTCATTTAAGTGCTCTTGAAACTTTTTTATGAACGGCTATTAGCTAGTTATTAGTGTAATGGTAGGTGCTGAACACACATGGGTGTACAAATGTAAGGGACGGACATAGGAACTTGGAGGTAAACTATCTTGTGTAGGAAGGAACAAACTGTATTAATACCATCCTACTCAGCTCTGACTTAACTGAAAATCCAACAATGCAGATGTGTATATTTCATAACATCGCCATGACGTAACGCTTAAAATAACTTGTAAATTAGATACAAACTGACGAATAACAGTATCATGTCATTGCATTTCCATATATTTTCAACAACTCTTACATAACCATTGACATGATATAACCCACAAAAACAAACTCAAATTTTGTATTTATGACATAGTAAGGACAACACAAGAGATGAAATTCTTTTGTGGCATGTGAAAGACGAATGCAGTCTGATCAAGCGTTCTGATCATGCTCCCACACGATTCCAGTCTAGTTTAAGCTAGTTAAACGAACTGTGTGTCATATTTGCTTGCAGCCTTTTCTGTTTCTTTTACACACAACATCATGTTGACCTTGGACTGAATACAGTGAGTTGTTTGCCTTTATCAATTTAAGTGAAGTGTATGAAATTATGGTACGTTGGCATTTGCAGAAGCTTCAAGCACTGAAAGCAGAACAGTTTATGCAAACTGTCGCGTACAGAGTCATTCATTTTGTGTGAGTGTGTAACAGTGGGGTCACATTTGATTGCCTGAAACTGCACTTTTGCTAAGAACATGATGTATTGTTATCCGTCACATTGGCAAAGTGGTTTTGATGTTTAAAAACCACAGACACACCTTAATGAAATCTTTTAAAAGACAAGTGCATCAAACTTTTAAACTTGGTTTCACTTTCATGGTACTTGATATCATCAAAACGATGGCATTTCTTTGATATGTTTTGTCGTCTTGATAGTCGCCTTTTTGTAGGTCATTTTTAGACTTGGCCAACTGGTATTCTTGGACTTGAGTACTCGTGACCTGTATAGTCCCCACTCAGTAGTTACTTGTGACTCACGCTTGATTTTTGGTTTTATTGATGTCATACTTGCCACCTACACATATATGACATTATATTGTGAGCAGGATGATCTTGTAGACAGTTTAGAGTCCCAAAACAGTGTTGATGTGGTAGAATTGGACTCCTTGTGAATAAGTCAAGTCAACAGATGTAGGCTAGGAATAATTAGGAAAAAGAGAAATGTAAAAATGCTGTACTAGATTTTGAGGTCATAATTTATTGAACTTGCAATGGAGCATTAAATCAAAACCATTAAGCACACACAGAAAAAGTGATCTTCTTGAATGTTTTTCACAGTTTTAAAAATTCTACAGGAGTTTTGACTCATAGGAAAGTAGAGACGAATCGTGACTCCCAGCCGGGTGTCGTGACTGAGTGAAGTAACCCGTCCTAGCCTAGTCATCTTTTAGATATGTATTTTTTTGCCTTTTTTTTTCCAACAGGCTGCCAAAACCGAGGGTACTGATCGCTGCAGCTGATGGCTATCTGTATATGTACAATCTGGACCCATCGGACGGTGGAGACTGCACGCTACTCAAACAGCACAGGTAGGTGGCCAGAAAACAGAGTTTTAGTGCTAGATTGCCGCCTGATTTTCTGTTTACGTACAGATGTAGATATCAGTATTTACCAACATGGCTCGCATTCAGACTACTGGATTTTCAGGATGAGAGACAGCTAATGTAAAAGATTGGCCTGAGCCAGGTGGCTTTTTCCTCTATAGTCTCAACCTGGCATATGATGGCGCTACATAAATATGTAAAAAAGTGACCATAAAGTGAAGGAACAGAAGAGTAACTGAGAGGAAAGCCTCTTCATCCTGGTTGTTGGGACCTGGAAAAGGTGAGGGCGAATGAAAACAAAAGCGTTTCATTTTTTAACTCACTTGTGTATGTCATGCTTAATGTGGTCCAGTTTCTGTCCAGTTTTGTCTGTACTTGCTCCAAGGTAGATCATATTCTCCTGTTCCTATTTCTGCTTGCCATCATGAGATGAAGACAAAGACATGTGACCACTAAACCCAGTCATTTCATTCCACTGACATCTGCAAAGCATATATTTATTGTAGTAGGACTCATGCAGGATTAAGAGGTTGCAGTTTAATGATTCAACTGGGAAAACCTGGTGAGATGTAATTGGATGTAAAATGCAGGGTATTTCCGTAAGCTCTCCCCGGTCATTGGCTATGTCAATTGATTCTGGGGTATGATGGTCTACTGTGAACCATACACAAGGACATTTTGCAGAGTGATTTATTCCGAGCCATCTCTCCTTCACTCCACTCCCCGCCTCTCCCTCCTTCCCATCCTGTTCTATCACAAGTATCTGATGCAGCAGAAATATGGCATACTGTGAAATGAGGGTTATCCACCAAGGGAGTGCAGATCAGCCGAAGCAGGTATCTTGAAAGCCACAGTCATCAGTCTATCTCTATCGCAAGTCGAATTAACTTCATTTTGTTTTGTGTTTTAATGTGTTTACAGGTTAGATGGTCAGCAAGATCCAAACATGCCAGTGAGCCAAGGAGACAAGAGTGGTGACTCGGAGGGTGCCGAAGGAGGTGTTAGCTACCCCGCAGGTCGATGTGACTCACCTCAGCCAACATTTGCAGATGTCACTCAGAAGAATGCCTCCAGATCATCTCCCAGTAGAAACATAGGTAGGTATTAAATTATTGACACAATGGGGAAGGGGAATGACAGGGACGGGGGATTTTTAATTTTGCTGGTATTTTGATGTAATATCAAAGGACCTAGATGAAAAATGGTGACAGTACTCTAAAAGGAACCCAGTTTGTGGTTTGGATCTGGGACTTGACCTATCATTATTACACAGACAACCTTTCAAAGAGTTTATAGATACAGTGTTTTCAGATAAGTTGTATTCAGACAAAAACTGTCGGTTGAAATTTTATATTTGAAAGTTAAAACTGTCAGAGGGTTGTAACTGGACTGAGAGAAATAGGTTTCTTCCCGGCCTTGGAAGTATGAGCACTTAAGACGTATCATTCAATGTTGTAGTGGATTAATGTCGTCTGAACCTCTAGGGTATTAGGTGCTCCCAACGAGCTTCAGTGCTCTGGTCAACTTTATAAAATGGTTGTTGAGTCTCTGCTCCCAGGAACGTCGTAAAGATGGCATGATCGTGGTGACACACTTGTATTAAACATAATGTTCATTCCCTGAAGGTGCCTCTCAGGCAAACGTCAGCTTACGTGTGGAAATGTTTGAAATACTCAACTAAGAATATGAAAATATGAAGATTTGAAATTAATATTAAAATTGATAGCATCATGAGATTAATAGCATCATCCATCATGGCCAGACTGTCACTTGTAACTGGTGATACCTTTAATGCGGTGTGTAGACATTTTGATCATGAATAATTAACAGCCTGAATGGAAATGCTCATTAAGGCAATTGCGAAGAATATTCACCCACTTTGTTTACTCTGCTTATATTTAATGGTGTTTTCATCTATTTCTAAAGAAATTCGAATTTGGGAATTTCTGCTGATACCCTTTGTTGACCGTATCCTTACTTTGGCATTTTCACAGCACATGCATCAATAATTGCCTCACTCAATCATACAACTATTTTGGTCATTGCTTGCAGGTGAGACTGTTGGAGCAGGAGTTCCTTGCGCTGAGGAGTTACTGAGCCAGGCGGTAGACCACGACACCCTCCCGACGGGACTCAACACCCTACGGTTAGACGACGACAACGAATTTCCACCCATGATCCATCACACGGACTCCTCGTAGCACTCTGGCTTGCCCTTTGTCTTGATCTTGGTGGTCCTCGGAGAGTGACCGTCACGACTTCCGCGTGGTCTCGTTGTGTCAAACCTGCTTTGCGAACAGCTTGACAGTGCAGTCTTGTCTCAAATGATTGGAGTTTTTACATGGGTTTGTATTGGATGTGGCAGTTAAGTTTGAAAAAGCCAAAAGTTTCTTGCGTTCATTGTGAAAACTTTGTGATGTTTTAAATCAAGAAATGACTTTCAAGTGTTCGTCAGGACAGTTTTCTGCAAGTTGTCGCGCAGCTTTGTGTGTGCTGTTGCTACATTTATTTAAGCAGTTCCCTCACTGTGGTGACTGTTCTTGGGCTTTGTTGGACTGTATCTCCCAGCAGCTTGTGAGTTTTTAAAGTACTTGTTGGTGCTGATCCGAGTTGTGGTGGGAAGATAATTCTGAGACTGCAATGCCCCAGCCAAGTCAAATACAGCAAGTGAGCGCTGCGGGCTGTCCAAAATTCCCAAATTCCATGCAAGTCGCTCATTTGCGAATATGATCTTGGAGTCTGTTGCATATTACACACAATCAAACTAGCAGGAACACTTTCAAATTGATAGGAACAAACTTACCTTGTCACTGTTTCTTTCACTTACACTTTGATTAGTGTGCTTTGATCATACTAGGTTACTTGGTGGATGGTACTGAACCCATGGACAGATGTTTGTGAAGTTAAAGGAGGAAAGTGTGTTTGAAAATGACTTTGACTCTCTCAACAACAGCAAGCTTCACAGTGGATTTGACCAATGAACAGGCCAATACAGTTCATGGACGTCGTCTCTTTAAGCTCATGAGTGACAACATCATCTCTCCACCAACAACCTGTCATTTTCATCAAAAAGACTTGACTTTCTGTCCTATTTGTGAATTCTGTTAACAGATGGAGTTGACTTTTGCAGGCTTTGACTCCATTGTGTCATGATGGACAGACAGATACCACGTAATTCTCTCACAGCTAGTGGCCTAATTCCATCAGTGGTGATTGTGAAATGTAAACATATGTTTACATTGTCAATTTTTCTGAACAAGCCATGGAGTGGATATTATCTACACTTATTCTATTTACTGTAGTAGATAGCAGTATTCTTCATCCACTTTTTTTTAATCTGTGGTGTTAAGGACCGTGGGATAAATTGGGGGAAAAAGGGCTACTAACCTTTATTTATGAGTAATTGTTAATTTGTGCATGCACAGATGTATTTCCCTTTTTTCATCACAAAAAAAAAGGATGACTTGTCAGTATTGTTCAAAGATTGTGATGCTCGAGTTATTGCAACTCGTGTCATTTTGGGAGGAACCATCACTTAAGATGAAAACCCTGTACCAGCTGTTTAAAGTGGAGGCTGTTTAGTGGCCATTGCTGCTATTTTCTTTATTTGATTGAGATTCCTGCAAAAGGTTTTTTTTTTCAGGATGATGTTGCAAAAGTCTTGTCAGGGGTTTCACAGTCTAATCTGATAGCTTTACTTGATTAATTTATTATTTCATGGTTTCTTTTTTTTTTTTTGGCTTTTGTTTTTTGATAATAACAGTTTCATATGGGGTTGAGCTCATCTTGCCTATTATCAGAGGAAATTTTTTTAAATAAATAACTGTAGGAGGTAAGAGAAACATTTTCAGGGTTTAATTTTATGTAAGAAGCTTTGATATTTATTATTTTAATTCATGATTTAAAGGAAAGATACGAGTAAAAGATGGTACTCTGGGGTTGTAATTTTTCTCACATTTCTCACATGTCTATTTGCCCGAACAAATTCGTGCATATAAAACCAATTATAGACACAAATGAGATTACCAGCCAATCAGCGATCGTGAGTAGGGTTACGTTTAAGGTCAGAGGTCAGGTTTGTGGGAGTAACATAGGCTGTTCTTCCCTCTTTTCATGCAAATAGCTTCAGCCCTGTTTTAATCATTCATACTATACATCTATATAGTTATAACAACACAACTTGCTAATTTAGTTTAGTATCAAGAATTGTGCTTCCTTGACTGCGGACACAACCAACTCTTCCCCTTCCCCCTTCCATTTCACCAACCCATCAGGACGAACAGGTCTTGTACTTCAAATTGCTGTCTTTTTTTTTTTAAACCTGGAGATCCTTTTCTGTAATGTGTAGGTGTAGTGCCATGATTCTGGGATATGGCAGAGATCATACTTAAACATAAAAAATATCGTCTGTGCACAGATATCTGGTTGCATGCTTATAAGTCTGTACCAGTGTGAAGAGTAGGATGAGTGTGACTTTTCATTGGTAGGCAAATCTCAGCACGTATTGGGTATCGACCCTTCAGTGAGAGTCACCACTAAGTGTGCCCAGAAATGAAATCTACACATTAGGTATCAGCCTCCTGTTTAAGAGCACAAAACACTATGCAGAAGACATTTTTACAACTATTTTGGCATACTTTCTTCTCTTTCTCTTTTTTTTTTATCTGTGAACTGGACAATGTCAAGCTGGGATTCATTTGGTGTTAATTTCATGCAGGTCATATTATTTAGTCAATCAGATGGTTGAAATGTGTGCAACGATTGGTTCAAAATTTTAGTTTTAACAAAGACTCATATTTGCGTTTGTTTTGTTTTGATCCTGAATTAATGTTTTGTTTCATGTCATTTTGTTTTTGTTTTTCTTTTGTTCTTTTCAATTTGTTAAAAGCATAAAAAATAGCAGTTTTTTTAATGCATTTCAAAATCATACACAATTCATTGTACATTTCCTTTGATGTCACAGAAGTGTTTTGTGTCTCTCCCATCAGATCGTGTCAGTCCCATCACAAAATTCGATCACAAAACCAAGCAGTAAACATTGATAACTTCCAGGTTCATTCAGATTTGTTAAGATGCTGTAAAGAAAACACATCCTAATCTGCTGGTGAAAGTTTTCTTTTATTATGCCTTGTTTCTTACTGTTGTTTGTCTGAAAGGTTTACTTATTTCTTCCCTGTATGTGACTGATGATAATGTATCATGTCTTGCCTGTATGTGACTAATAATACTGTATTAGTCAGTAAGGTTTATTCATTCCTTGTCTGTATGTGACTGATAGTATTGTATTAGCCAGTAAGATTTATTCCTTCTCTGTATGTGACTGATAATATTGTATCAGTCAGCAAGGTTTATTCATTCCTTGTCTCTATGTGACTGATAATATTTTATGAGTCAGCCTTTCCTTAAACCAGTCACTTTTGTTTGTAACAAAGGGTCCTGTATATGTCTCTGCCGCTTAACCAAATGACACGTCTCATGTCTGCGCCTGATACCATCTATGGTTGATTTATGTCAGTTTTAAACCAACGAACACAATCAGTTTCACTGAGCTCCAAGTCAAACGTCATCATTTGTCTCTCTATAGTCTATATGCTGTCCATAAAACTCGAAAGCAGCTGCTCTTTTTATTGATGGACAATGCATGTCATCTTAATTGATCAATCTTGCACCTGTTGGACATTCTATGTGTAGTTAGTTGAACGTGTGCGCAGTCGCAAAGGCTGTCAAATTTTCTCAATGTGTGATTTATCTCAGAGGTATAATCCGGTATCTTGGTAATGAACGTAAGCTCACCAAGTTGTAAATTTTACATAAATCTTAAGTTTTGCCATAGGTCTTACAATTCAGGGGATACTGGCTTATAACTCTGAAATGAATCCACCTTTGCCACTCTTTTATGGTCTGTGATTGTGACAAAATGTGTTATGATGCATTTTCAAGATAACTTGCTGTGGAGTTACCGTAATCCAAGTGTTTTGCTCAGATGCCTTTTCATCGTATTGAACTATTTTAAATTCTTGCTTCTTTTGAAGTTTAAGAATTGTACCCAAAGCTTTGTGCCATTTTTGTTAGGAACACACAAGGGCAAAGTGTTGCTCTGTGAACAAACTGTAGATTATGTAGACATTATATTACCATTTCATGTCACAGAAACCTGAACATTTCTCCATGTGCTGTATATCACTGTTTGCGACACAATTATATGTCATCATTAATGTAGTGAGCACTCATATTAGGTTGTATTCCATAGCTATATGATGGTAAATTTTTACCTGACTCACATGGTTTGCTCATTTACATATTTGCATATATTTTGAAAAGATAATAGTCATGTTTTTTTTGTTTTTGTTTTTTTTATTTAGGTCAACCACCCATTTCACCCACATCTGGGTCTGGCATACATGTAAATGTTGTTACTGAGCATCAGTCATTCAATTATTTACAATGTTTGTTTTGATTTACCAACCCTTCTTTGCAATGGCTTTCACAGTTCCTAACCACACTTTGAAAAGACAACATTTACCCCTCAGAACAGCCAATTTATCAATATCATCGAAAACTTAATAACTAAGGTGAAGATTGAACTTATTTGTTATCTTGCGAATCTCTTGTAATACAATTTCATTGAAAGTATTAACATAATTGTTGGGATGCAAGCAAAAAAAGTGAAGCATCCCTTTCCAATGACATCTGACAGTCTCTCATAATCACCTTAATTGATTCCTGGAAAGAGGATCGCTTGTAACGACCTTGGAATCAATATACAACTCTAATACAAGGCAGTACATGTATGTCTGCCATTGGATGACAAGGGGATGTTTATGATCACGTGACTTATATAGCAATTGTCCGTTAGATAGGCAAACTACTGCAACTTGGTGTTTAGTAGCAGCAATTAATTTTGAAGAGAAGTACATTTTCTTCCCCCCTTTTATCACTCGGCAGACGTTTTACCGATCTTACAATATGAAAGAAGGAAACGCTCTTAATTGGGAAACGAGAAGTTTCTAGTGCAAGTTCCTGTATCGACTTCTGACGTATTATACAATTCACATGAAGTCAAACATGAAGTTCTCCCTGGAATAAGTAAAGTACTTTCACCTTATATAGTGACAATGTAGACATCAATAGTAGACCGAAATCATTAGAAGGGGTAAGTAGTTTGCCACGAAGTGGAAAGAAGAAGGCTGCAATTTCTGAAATCATAAAAGATGTAACAAATAGCAATGAATGTTATGTTTGATAGACCAATTGTCCTCATGCTACCATTTGCATGTCATTTCCATTTAATTTCTTTTCTCTATGAGTGTTTTTTATAGTCTTATGTCACCATCAAATAACAATTAACTTCAGCAATCTGCTTTTGTCAGTTTCCAGATTGTCTCTCTGTTACAAAATGGAGTTTGCCTTACGCACGTGCTATACTTAAGTGTGTACTTGCTTTCGTCGTGGGATGTATTTTTGTATTGGCGAATGATAAGCGCTCACGATATCAATTGGGAGACTGTTCTAATCCTCAACATTTCGGCATGACCCGTTAAAAAAGGACAAGTGATGGTGTAGTCGGGTTGGGTTGATTTTATTATTTTTGAATGTGAGCCTGTCTATACTAAAATCTTTCCAGCTGTCGTGAAATGTTATGTATATCTTAATGCTAAGTTACAATTAGAGCATGCAATCATTGTTTACCCGTTTGTTTTTTTTTTACTGTCCAATTATTACTATTATAAATTGTTAGATTGTATGATATGATGACAAATAACACAGCATTTAAAAAATATAAAGAAAGAAAAACTCATCAAAAGTAAAAAGACTTGTTTCAAATCATTATTGTTCTCTTCTCCCCTGGCTGTATTTTATTTGAATGTGATGTGTGGATGTGTCGTTGCCGGTGTATGTGATACTTACCAACAATATCTCAGGGATCAAACCTTTCTCGGAACAAATTTGCTGTCCCCAGTAGTAATAGTCCTCAGTAGTAATAGTGACGAGATGGTCCCTCCTGTCTTTGGATGTCAAAATTCATGGAAGGTTCACAGAGGTCAAAGGTTGCAGATAATTTAAACCTTATCAACTCAAAAAAGTAATAGATGACTCGCTTGAAACCAACTTCTATAATCATCGAAGAATTACTACGATGTCATTTGGCGTACTGGTGTCGCGTTTTCACACTTTGTGAAAGCCTAGTTGAAGAACTGGTTTAGAATTGGTTAGGTTTTAAACAGCTGTATTAATGTTTCAAGCCAAGTCCAATTTTACCTCCCCGCCCTAATAACTCAACATAATATTGATCACACTTCATACCCCTAATAACTCAACATAATATTGATCACACTTCCTACCCTCAACAGCTCAACGTAATACTGATTACACTTAACCTGCTGCACTAATAACTTACCAGAATTACTTAAAGAAATTGATACGGTTACTACATCAACATTGAAATGAAATTAAAAAAGAATATTCCAAAGTGTATGATTGTTTTCATTCTTACGTTTGTGTGTGGGGGAAGGGGTGGGGTGCCCGGGATGGTGGAGAGGGAACGTGGTCATCTGTTGATTGGCTTTATACTACAATCTGCGAATAATTTGTACTACTTGTTCACTTTACTCCTGGCGTTCTACGGTACTTCCTCACAAGCTTTGAATAGCTTTTCAATGACTTTATCTGTAATACTCCAATTTCGTGTTACATTTTCTTGTTATTGTATCAATTTCATTTATGATGTCGCTCAAAATAAAGTTTTCTGAGATGAGATATTGAATAGGTGATCGATCCATACTGAATGTACTGGAGGCCAATGGTCACTGGGTCACCAGATGTCAAAAGGTCAAACCATGTATCTCTATCTATATCTATATCTATATAGTTCTATATCTAGAGAAGGGTAACTCTTGAGGGATCTGTTTATACTTTCATGTCTATGTTGCTCTTTCTATGTGAGACATAATTATTAAAACATGAAAAATGTATGAATGATCAAAACTACACGTATGAAATCCCCACAGCTACAGAAGCGTTTGGAAACTTTTGACCTTTTGACCTCTGGCGACCCCAGTCATTTTATTTACATATTAGACAGCCATATATCGTAGGTGATCATATTGTTTTAAAAGGAGGTTAAAGAACATTTTGGATCAAACGATTTCGAAAAACGGAATTAGCATAATGTCTCAAGTAGGATAAATGTAATTGATCTCGTACTTTTCAAGTGGGGATTTATGCTTGGTATAATCCGTAGGACATTGCTTTTGGATTTCTGGTTTTACGAAGAAAAAAAAAATCATATCTTTAAAGCCATTATATATGGACATTGATAAATTATTCAAAGTAAGGAAGGACAGTAACCTCTTTTCAAGAAAAAGCTTTTTGCAGATAGAAATTCAGTTGTTTGTTGCTCAAGATAAATTCATTCACCTAAAAGTATAAAAATTCAAATGATGCATCTTTCGGGACTATGCATAATGCATAATATTATAAAGAAATGAAGCTATTGCTGTTGTTTATTGCTGAGACTGAATGACTTAACAATTGTTTAAGCTATTTTCCATGTATGAAATGTTGGTGATATGTTCGTGTACAGTCTCCCGAACTCTTGCTATAATACTATATCCAACACCAAATACATAGTCATATGGGGAAGCGGTGACGACCGCCCCTTACTTTCACAGGCGGGGGGATATGTACTCAACCCCATTTTTTCACCCTATTAAAGGAAAATTTAAACTGTGATCCCCATATAACTGAATATGAATGATAGGACATTTTGCCACCCCTTATAAGTAGTAAGGAATTTAAAAAATTGCACATTACCATTATTCCTTTCATGTTTTTTTCACAACCGTCTTCGTCAGTCTACGTCAATTTAAAGGACTCAACTCTTCTGATATGTATTATCATTTATCACAGATCGATTTTTTTCTCATTAATTGAGAGAAAATGCAGACATGAGATCCTTCTTTCAACGCTAGCTTCGTGCTTGTAAAGCCGAAGTTGTACGCTCCGTCCCGACTGATGGTCTTGCTCAGCTTAGATAGTCCTTAGGGCTCCTATATAGAGAGTCCTGACGGCATTCAGCCCCCCCCCCCCCCTATATTTCGCCCTGCGTCGTCTGCTCGGGTGGTGTTTGATGTGTTCATGGCAAAAAAAAGTTTTTACGTTTTCCAGCATAGTTACTTATGTTAAGGTGAGTTACCAAATACAATTGTTCATGTTGATTTATTAAACGGTTCTTCTTGGCAGAGAAAAAGCAAAAGCAATTAACCTAACAAAACGTATATTTGAGTCTACAGGTATACGGTGAAATTTATGCCCCTCTCCTTTCACGTTGCCTCCTATGACTCTGAAGTTGTTTCAAGTGAGCAACTTTAATTCTACGCCGTGTCAACTATTTTACATGCATGATATCGATAAAGAAAAACAAATAAGAAAAAACGATAGAAATAGTCTGCTGACGATGTTACTTAAACAGACGTCCATGTTTACAGATGGAGGTTCCCGCTGCACTTGTAGTTGCTTTCAGTTCTAAAGCATCAGAGCCAAAAGACTGGAGATAATTTCTGTCAGGAAGATTGAAAGATATACGAACGTCTCGTTGGCGCAATAATAGGTTTCGGGCTAGGAAAAGACGGTAATTAGGATATGGACTCTACTCGATTACAACAGTAGGACTTTCCGTATAAATTTCCATTTTGTGTATTAAGACGAACACATTATGAGCTTTGTTATAGCCCCACGATGGTACCACTGAAGGAAACAGGTCCTAGGTCCTTGATTAGACAGCATTATCTGCTACATATTCGGCAGATAAACAACGGCCAATTAATGCAGCAGCTTCGACGGGTGCAAGGCGCCATTCATGAATGAGAAAACCGTAAAAAACACTCGCAAAACAACAATATCACCGTCATTACATTATAAAGGTCGTTTTTTAAGACCTGTAGGCTATACCACCACGTTACCAACGTGTTGCCTTGGCAACGAGAGAGATCTTTGGACGCACTAGCAGTAAATTCGTCAAAATCCTTTTGACCTTAGCGTACTCATCATACGTATCTCCACAATGGTTCTGTCACTCTTGTGATTATGCCAAACTAGTTCAACAATACAGTACTTTGTACTCAGTATTTGAAATGCACCATGATCAGACAATATACCTGGATTCAAACACGGCAGTCCACGCGTCTGCATACCACTATGGTATAGGCTAAAGAGGATCAAATATGAACTTATACAGGTAGAATTGCCAAACGTAACTTGATCGGGTCTACTGGTGCCTTCAAAATAAGATAAAATCAAAGCAGCTGTTTTCAAAAAGACATTTCTACTAGATTTTGTCGGCGAAACGGAGGTAAGTCATTTTCACAATGACCTATTTTTTGCACAGTACCCTCATAGAGTCACTCTCAGTTAAGGACACCAACTTCTATGGAAATCAGTGGCCTATATAGGACCATTCAGCACGTAATTAAAGTGAAAAAATCTATGTATGCTCCGTGGAACATAAAATGATGAGTAGATATTTAACTTAGTGGTGTTTTCTACTTTTCATATTATACTTTTTTTACGACTTTAAGATTGGAAATATGCAGATGGTGCTCAACAAAGTAGGAGAAGGTATATCATAAAATGCTACAGTCAATTTAAGAGTGAAAATGCCATATATCTACAAGCTTGTTTTGTACTAAGAAACTAAAAGTCTCGCTTACGATCAACATAAAGTATATTATCCTTGGTGAGCGGGTTACTGGTTTTACGATTTACTAAACTTAACATAACTAGTGTTCCCTGAAGAGCAGACAGAGTTAAAACTTCGATGACAAAAAAAAAAAAAATATCGATTTTTATATTATGTAAGTCATGGTTGACGGCTGTAATAGATATGGGGGTAGGTTTCAAACTTTCAATGCAACCTTGGAAAACACGAAAACTGAGTCCATAATTTTATTATGGCGTCATCATCCGTCGGCAGGTTACCGCCATATGATTTATTCCCATTCAGTTTCTTTGTTTTTGCCTCGTATGATAGGTTTTAATATTTGACATCATTCTGAAAACAAAAACTTTAGGCTACGCATGAACTCTGAAGTTGTTTTGATCAGTTCTCCAATTGGGCCAGGACCACGTGACCCGGGTCGACAGAAAGTCATTCAACCTGAACGATTGTCCTGTTGGACATCACAGACAGAAAAGACAGACACATAGAGGGTCCAAGCTCTTTAGAACTCCTTGGTAACAATCTCTTCTTACTTTGCCGTGAGAAATCTTATTGTCGCCTCTAACAATGAGACGTGTTAACCTCTGTATTAAGTATCGATCCTATATAGATTGGGTCTTAATGCCAAGCCATTGTCGAAAACATTAGTAAGTGATTCACAAAATCCAGGTTAGGTTAAAAGTGACTCGGTTGAAGGTTTAGCGTAACTTGCTACACGTATTAGTTTTCATGAATAGATACAGCCACGGGTTGGAATATGACTGCGGATATTTGCTAGTGAGAGACGCGTTTTTTTGTTTTTTGCGGGTAAGTACATGATGTTTATTTATTGTAAAATCGATTCCTTTGAAGTTCTTCGAGGGTATTTTTCTTTTCTGGTCTTTCAAAAGTAAGACAAAATAATTAACCTGGATAATATTAGAGTTAACATTAATGTATTAACGGTAAACAGTTCCATAGTAAAGACTTTGGCTATATAGCTTTTCCGCCGTTAAGATGAATTTATTTAAACATGATCTCTAAGAGATAAATTTACAGTTTTTGTTTTTCTCCTTATTATCATGAAATAAATTCTTTCAATTAGCCTCACACACCCGTTTGAAAGACGAAATAACTATTGTGAAATGAATTTCTTGGTATTCTGAAGGGTGAAGGCGCCCAAATCCCTGTTAATTTTTCCCGTCCAATTTCCACTTAATTAGCCATGTGCACCGGAAGAGCGGGGGGGGGGGGGGTGATAGTTTGTTCTACTGTAAAGAAAACAAAGAAAGGGGAGAGGTGATTGAAGACTTTTTTTCGTAACCAAGGTGCTATCGGAAATGGAAAGATTTATTTGTCTAACGGATAGTAAACAAAAAGAATGAAAAAAAAAACGTGATTGTATCCGCTCATCATGTTTTATTGATTAACATATTACGTCACTTCGTAAATACATATCGTATCAATGTATGTTTCATGTTTATCTAAGAATCGTTTTATGTATTTTTTACTGAGATAAAGGGAATCCCAATTCCGTTTATGGTGAATAAAACTTCTCATACCTTTCTTATAAATTTCATTGTTGTCGACGGGTCAATTGTTAAAATCATTCTTGTCCAGATGTAAGAAACCCATAGTTTGTTACAACGCTAACTTCTTGAAAGGAGCTCATTGGTTGATATCGATAAGTTTGTGGGGATTTGGGAGGGCACAAACACCTGGCAATACTTACAGTTAGCATAATTGGTGAAATTTCACATCCAATTGTTATTAAAACTGTAAAAAGTTTTGAATTTTTGACCCTGATTGTGTATTTCCTGTGTGCACTTGAATTAATATTGATGTGAAAAGTGTCTGGTCATTAATTTTGAAAAAATGAGATTAAATCATCAAATACTGACTCTTTAAATTTTCTTTGTATGTGACACATGGGGATCATCTTAATTTGACCATTTGTCATTAGTATGTGAAGGAAACTCGACAGTTTTAGGGAAATTCAGTGAATTTCACGAAACAAAGTCAATGTGCCTCTTTACTGGAGTGACGATCTTAAATCGATTCACTCAAATATTATTGAGGTATGAACATCATATGATGAAATATGGTACCTGCAGACAGAGGAAGGAAGGGAGTGCGGGGAGGGGGGGGGGGTAACAGTTAAAATTGACCAATGACTGTTTCTTGATTGCGATTGATGTTATTGAACAAGGATACACCCGCAAGGTGATGTACCAAGAAGCACAACATATTTTCCGTCATGCTTGTTTTCGTGTTTTTTTCTTCTGGGCAGGGATCGATCATGCTAAACCATGTGATGTTGCTTACAGTGTAGCCATTAGGGTGTCATTTTGGACGTGAGTTAATTGAAGAAGCAAGACAGCGATTACCACAGGATATCCTCTAGAGGAAAAAGAAACAGAAATGCATAGATGGACCGATCCTGGCATGACGATTCATGTCTGTTCTTGAGTTTTAGCCAGACAATTTATCAAAGTTGACGCCTAACATTTTTACCCTTTGTGATTATGATATCTGTGACGTCAATTAACGTAAACAGGGGTCACAATGGCGGTCGAGCCACCGTCGTTCGACAGGCGACACAGCGGACAATCAACCGGTCGGTACCGGCTATCAACCTCTTCGAAGAGCCGACCCCACGATCGTCGAGATTCGTTAGGACAGCGCCCAGACTTGCCGCCACCAATGAATTCATGGGTCGGTCGAGATCGGGCCTCAGTCGTCAGCCTGCTCATACCTCGGTCGTCAATTTTGGAGAAATTTCGCTGACCACGAAAGAGCGCCGCCACGTCAGAGGTGTGACTGGATTCTACCCTTCCAGCGTTTTGCGGTCTGGTGACGGCCGTCGAGCTGGGAGTGTGACGCCTTCTTTGATGGAACAGGTGAGACTTGAGAATTTTCAGTACGCCGCACACCACCATTAATCTCACCCAGTTGACTTACACATTAAATTAGCGACACTCGCACGGTATCTTGTGCCTGCTAAGTACATCATATAAGAGATTCCTATCCTAACTTGCAATTGATAATTTCCTCTTGTGGACTTCAGTGTTTGAGCTGGAAAGGTGGACGTTTTGAGAGGCGTTGAAGACTTGATGACAAGACGTTCGGACCGAAATATCACTACGACACCTCCGACTTTCTAAAACAACCTAACTCCTCTTTAATCTGTCTAATTTTCACATTATCTGTACTTTGGTGCTCTTTGACATTCAAGTAACCTCCCCCTACAAAAAAAAAGAAAAGAAAAAAGAAAAAAAGTGATGACTGAAAAACATGACGAACAAGGATCACCGTGGCTTAATTCAGGTACTTTTCCCTATTGTAAACATAATATGATGTACCATAATTTAAGGAGGTTTGTGACGAGTATCACTTTGAAAGGTAGATTGATAAGGAGGGCGCTTTGCCATTTGATCTTATGCGATGTTTAAGGGCAGTGTCAGTTTTTCTTTTCTGGCATAGCAATATGGAATAATCGTGTGAATGAAGAGTCTCCTTGTTGATTAATTACTATCACCGTAGAAACAGGTGCATTCATTGTGCAGGAGCAGGTAAGTTTCCCTATCGCTGATATCCATTTCATGTTCAATTTTGGAATTTATCTACTGTAGTGGTTCTACCGAACAAGTTTCTCAAAGTGTTGTGGGGAGATATTTAGTGAAAATGTTGACGGTCTAAGTCCCACGAGAAGTTTCGTTCGCTGCAGGCAAATCTGGATGCAGCAACGGCTCATACCTCATTCCATGGAATGTGGCAAGTCCAACGACCAGTGAGCCTGGTGAGGGTTACATGATAAAATTGCACCTAAACTACATTTTCGACTAAGTTGGAATAATTGTGGTTGCCGTGGAAACTTGGCTGCGACTCATTTCATGAGTTAGGGAGTAGATTAAAGGCTGTAATGCATCACCCCAAACAGTTTCAATTCTCCCAACCACCTACCTCTTGTCCTCCCTCAGCCTGTCTTACATTCCTCCACATGTGTAATCAAAACAATGGATCCCTGTGTACGCTGTGTAATACAAGCTGCTCTGCATCTTTCGAATTTGCTGGCAATCTAAGAGTACTGTAACTTAGAACCAGTTGAGAATTTTCCTTTCAGGGAGGTAAAAATATAGATTAGGGTGATGCAATACAGCCTTTAAGGGAGTACAGTCATGGTGACTGCACTCTCATTGAAACACTCCAGGTAGGGTTACATGACAGCTTCAGCCAAAGAAACATCTGGCTTTGAAACCGAATTTCATCGCATGCATGAGCCAGCCCAGGTAATATGTAAAGTTGGTAAATTATCAATCAAAGCGAAAGTGTGTTTTGCAGTCAACTGAAAGAAGATAACCAAGCATTTTTCAAAGTGTAATACGACGGATGGGGGGGGGGGGGGATAGCTGATCACCGTACTATAGGTGGAGACCTTTGTTTTTGTTTATCATCGTTGTCGCTCTGTTAATTTAATGTGCCTATTCTTGATGTGCTTAAAAGTATGATTTAAGAGTCTGGAAGTAAAAAATTTTAAAAAATGGGTTTTTAATTCCCTCTCACTCAAAGTACTTTGGCTTAAAGTACCACGGCATTAAAAATTTGACCAATATCGCCTCCTCATTATGTCTTCGTCATATCACTCCGTATTATTTGTCTCCGAAAGGTTACACATCTGCTTCGGTGTGTGAATACTGTACTTCATTCGAAATAACATAAGACGATATTGGGAAAACGTTAATTATTTAACAACAATAGTCGGATTTCAATGTGCCATGTATTGTTGACCCCACCAGTGCGCTTGACCTCCGAAGTCATATCACTATAACGGAGAATGTTAGAGCCAATCAATGTATCATTTATAAAAGAAGATTAGGGGTTGGCCAATCACAACAATGCTTCGATAAAGGACATCTTTGTGTTGATATGACAGCATAGTTATCCTTTTGAATATACCGTATATGAGAATACCCTGTAGGCCTACTAACATTCCGCGCCACCACCACACCCTGTATTATACAGTTGCTGCCGCCTGCCACGTAGAAATTTCGCCATTCCTTATGAAATCAAACTCAGACTTTGAAAACGAAAGGCGACTGTCATCATCTTTCTTTCTTTTGATTTTTTTTTTTTTTTTATACTTCAGGTTTCATCCTTCCATGACTTATGAAAGTTAAGAGTGCAGACATAAACAAAAAGGAGAATATCACATTGCGTGATAGGATTAAATTGATCACGCAACGAATTGAATACTATAGATTCTCCATAGCAGAAAAAATCCAACCGATTGGTTTAGCCGTCACATGTATTTACTAATTTCTTTAAATGTTTTTTCTTTGCCATGGTGTCATGGGAAGGGAAGGTGGGGGGGGGGTGGGCTACCTGAGAAAAAATCTTATGCGGTATCTCATGCATGCCTTCCCTTTGGTGTGCGGTGAAAACGTGCATCCACGTGCGCCCCCCCCCCCCCCCTCGTGAAAAAAAATCCAAAATTGATCAATTGTGATTGTAATTATATATCTCGGTCATCTCACTGTTGCCCTTGTCGTCACGGTTTTGGTACAGACGACCGCACACCATATTGAGAGCACTATTCCTATGTAACTTCCCTCAAGTGAAAAACACTTTTCCCATCTTTTTCCCATAAAACGTGAATCTAACCTCCCCCCCCCCCACATACACACACCTCCTCGGCCAAAAAAAACCCCTCCCGAATCCTTCCTTGTAAGGGTGTACTTGTTGACTTTAAATGAAAATAGCAGTGTTTTTTTTTCTTTTTTTTAAGCACCTATTGCAAACCTATTTGAACAATTGTATGTTGCGGCGGTTTTAGTTTTGTGTCGAGGTTTGATATATGGCGGTCGTAAAATGTGAACTTACAAAACTGGCAGCTGACACCACCCTAAAATTTAACACCTGTGAGTTGGATTGACGGAAGTAGGTAACTAGGAGTTCTTATCTTTTTCACTTTTCGTCCATTAGGAGAGAGTTTCCCCGGAACCAAGTGAAAACAACAGCAACAAACATGCAGATAACCAAGGTTCTGCTCAGTCAACTCAGGGGTCACCAAGGAGGTCATATCGCGATGATGTCACTTCCTGGAGAAATGACATTGCCAGAAGAGAGTACCAAGACTTGCTCCGTCGACGAATGTTGGAGAGTAGTTCTCGTATGTTTTCATATTATATTTTATTTGAACTTTGTAAATAGGTGGTTCACTGTATGTATGTATGTATGTATGTATGTATGTATGTATGTATGTATGTATGTATGTATGTATGTATGTATGTATGTATGTATGTATGTATGTATGTATGTATGTATGTATGTATGTATGTATGTATGTATGTATGTATGTATGTATGTATGTATGTATGTATGTATGTATGTATGTATGTATGTGTGTATGTATGTATGTGTGTATGTATGTGTGTATGTGTGTGTGTGTGTGTTCGTGTGTGTGTGTGTGTGTGTATATTATATATATATGTATGTATATGTGTGTGTGTGTGTGTGTATAGATAATATAACTTATGGCCAGGCACTCAGAATTAAATCCATTTGTTCCGAAGAAAAAGAAAAGACTTGTATAGGAACCTTACCAATCTACATAACAACCTTAGCAAACGTGGGTACCCCATCTCCAAGGTCCGGGAAAAAATTGAAATTGAACAGCCTCCTAATTTAAAGTCCCTACTCGTTAAGGCTAAGCTTTCACAGAGTTTCAACAGGAAAAATAAAGGGTGTTTCAAGACTCATTCTAAACGATGTGTTACGTGCAGTGTTTTAAAGGAAACCATTTTTGTACAGAGTCACTCTACAGGTCAAAAGTTTAAGTTATTTCATGACATCACCTGTTATACTGTGGGGCTGGTTTATCTTGTTAATTGTTTGGATTGTATGAAACAGTATGTAGGAGAAACAGGAGGGGAGCTGAGGATTAGACATCGTGGGCATAGACAAGAAATGCGTAAAGCCAATACACCCCTTGGTAAACATTTTCAGTCTTGTAAGAATTTTGAGCTCATAGGAATTGAAAAGCTCGTGAACAATACCAAGAAGGTTCGGGAAGAAGTTGAGCTTAAGTGGATTTATCGCTTGAATACGTTTGCTCCGGTAGGCCTGAATGTTAAAGAAGTCACCCATGACTTTTGAACTCTTAATAGTTTTTATACCTTTCTTTAATCATTTGGTCGCATGTATTCTTAGATTCAGTCTGCTTTTATACGTGAACAAGAAAAGTATACCTTTTCGAAACGTCGTGTTTGTATGTTCACTTGCCTTTTTACCTCTTAACCAGTTTTAATACCTTATTGCATGGAAGATTTTAATGATTCAGTTTCCTAACGCGTATATATGTACATATATAACACCACACATAATAATACCTCCCACTCGCCCTGTGGTTACGGCCGAGGTCCTACCCGCGGTACGCCTGTGGCCCACTTCTGTGACATATTTTGTCGAAAAGCGTTAGAGTGAATTGTACATGAACAAGCATGTAGGGAGTAACGCTCTTTTTCTAGGGTGCACCGATTGGTGGCTATGATGGTATCTCTGCTTAATCGTCCATTACTTTCCCATATTACAGTTTCGATGTGTTCCTTTAAAGATCGGCAAGAAGTAGCAAACGGGATTATAGTATGGGCAGTACGATGATACTGTTTTGCATGAAAAAAAGAAAAAAAAAAAAGATTTTCTCCGTCAGACAGTGTGGATATGTGTACTTTAAGAATATACATCGGAAAGAGAAAATTTGGAATAGTTCAAGGTTGCCGCATACTGTGTGTGTATATTGAGGAACCACGGAAGATATGTGCATGGTGATGTTGCTGAACTGGGGGATTATAAGATACCAGCCTAGTAAGTTATGGCAAAATTCAAGCATTCGGAACAAGTGGTACGAATTTTGTATACTTCGCCTAGACATTTATCCTCAATTTTATACTTGACTTTCAATAATTGCAGGTGAGAGTACCATTACCAAAGAAAGTCAACCGAATCAGTCGCAGAGGCAAGATGGAAAACGTGTGATCCACGGGGCGGTGAAGAGGAGAGACGGAGCTTGGGTGAAGGCCTTTAAAGTCAGACAAACTAGAAATAGCAGAATAAGGGATTTACTCGAAAGCAAGTCTTCACCGCAGTTGGGGCACACCAGCTGGTAACGAAGTCAGTGGAAGTGCGAACGAAAACATAGGCCTACGTATAGTGCTTGACCTGACGTCGTGGGAGTTACGTCATTTAGAAAATGGACACAAATAGCGAGATGCCTACACGAAACAGTTAACTGCAAAACAAATGCACCCTACCAGACTAGTGTTTTACTGAAATGGATCTCCACTGGCCAAAAAAACTTCAAAATTCTTGCAAAATGACATTTTTAATCAGGTGGTCAATGACTCGAGGAAATCATTTGTAAATATCGACTCTAAATAAACGACTCCAACTGAAAGACTAAACACTTTGAATTTGTACACTTTGGAATGAAAAACAAACTTACAGTGCCTCTGATGACACAAGATAAAGTGCATGATCAGTTTGAAGGATCAAAGTTATCACCAGGGACAAACCAAATGGTCGCACGGAAATTTGCTCATACCGCATGACAATCATCACAATTTATTCTCGCCAGGATTAAAGAATTAGCATTTTGTGCAGAAAAAAGCTTCTTATTCTCAACTAAAATGTTCAAATGTAATTTTTTATAGACTTTATATATTCATTACGCTCCTTTTTTCATATTACATATTGTACATGACATGACGATTATAAATAACGTTAAATTGATAAGTTATAAAGACAAACCCAGTTTTCAATGTTGACAGCCTACATGATTTGGTTGAGACTTGGGAGGCTATACATGCCATGAAAACAATCTGTTCTTTGGTGGAGCAACATGACGAAATGGAAATGAAAGGAAGTTAGAACAATCTAGAGACTGAGCGAGATTGCTTCCACTTACACATCTCCCGTAAGATTTTCTTTAAGTTTGTAACCATTGAAAATAATTAAGAGTTCAACAAACTATCCAGTGCCATTCATGAATTGGAATCATTAACTATTGTGAAATTAAATGTTTGCATTAACCAAGTGCAGTGACATTTTGTAGAGATTCGAACAGGATGTCTACTACTGTAGGGGTGCAGATTTGAAGAAATAATTTCAAGTTTATTTATCGGAGTTAGTAAATCTAATTGAGAGATTTTGTCCTAGATTGGTTAAGAAGTTGATGATGGCAGGTCAATTCCCCTCCCACCCACACCTAGAACTCATACGTAGATCCAGTTTATTAACGCTCACTTTCCCGGCGTTTTCCCTTCAGTTTCGATGACTTTAGATTTTGAAATGTCTTTCTCCTGGAATTTTCTTTTTGGTTTCCCGAGGAAAACCAATGGAGCCGCTCTAGCCGACAGGCAGAAGCTTGAGGAGGGACCATAGAATGCAAAGTTGGGAAGCAACTATACGAAGTTCATTCCAAAGTTGGTGTCCAATGACTACAAACATGACTGCTGTATATTAACAATCTTGGTTTCCTCGTAAATACGTGCAACGATAGATAAGCTGTGCAAAGCCAAAGACTGTGTTGTTTGAATTCTTTGCCTGTTTTGATGTCTGGAGGTAGTTGTTACTATTAATTATTGCAGGGTATATGTGGTATTTCGAATACTTGAAGTCTCCCTAAATATTATACTAAATATTATGCCATGAAAATATTAATATTTACAGGTAAATTATTTTTCAATGATTGATCATCTTGCATTTTCTTTCAGTGGAAATTTCTCATATTAAAACCTGCCCTTCTCTATCGTCGACGAATCCATAGTCTTGTAATGTAGCACGACTATATTATCTCAATTAATACGGGGCTTTTCACCGTTAAAAACGACGTTTGATTGTCTCCTCAATATGTATTATAGCATTGAATTTCAGGTATTATTTGAGAGCATGCATCTGATATATTCTGCCACCCAATTCCCCTCGCCTGACCAGTTCTTATGGTTAATGGTAGATGACGGTTGACAGTTTTTCCAGTTTTTCCAGTTTTTCTAGGCTCACCCAAGAGCGCACTCTTTTCTTGTCTGACAGAAAACCTGACTGTGTTACAAATTACTAACTCAGAGCAGTTTTTACTATGTAATGATATTAATTTATTAGCGGTTAATACTGTACATGATAGGAGAATTGGCTGATTCTGCTTACTCCTCTCCGAGTAACCTCGTAAAACCTAAACCTGCTATATGAGTTGTATATCATTAGTCAACAGATTGCGTCTTCCTAGATGTACCCTTGTCTTCTCTTACCTTCGTACCTGCATCGACAATCCCTATTACTGGACTTTCTTGAAACTAAAATTTGTAGTATGTATCGCTGAAACTTCCAGAAGTATTACTCAGCAGCGCATTCTTACATGACTCCATCCATGCATTCATATGACCCGATAGAATCTCAATCAAAAGTTAGGTTCATTGTAGGATTACATGACAAAGCAATAAAGTTTAAAATATTACAATAAAGCAACATGACATTTCAGATACTCCATAATTATTTAGGATTTATTTTTTCTTTCATGATCTCAAACATTTCTCAAAACAAGTGAAAGTAAACAAATAATCCTTTCAGTGAAATCAATCATTACTTTTGTTTTATCTTATACGTCCTTGACAATTTACCCAGAGACGAGTTTATGTCCAACCTAGAATATGAGCTCATTTTGCAATCGCGTCCTTCCTGTGATCTCCGAGGGGAGTAAACTCTCTCTACGAAGGACAGCAAATGCAGATGTTATCACGAGGAGATGGAATCAAGATAAAGTAGAAATCTTCCGAGCAGACTAGCTACTCACATACTCTACCATTACTTAGACTCAGGCCTGTGGAAATTCTTGAAAAATGCTTTTTTGTTATAGATTCAGACAAATGTTACAAAAATGATTAAGTACTAGTTTGGTTGGGCGTAATGTTCTACTGAACATCCCGATCAGACAAAAGTGATGATGTTAACCCAACCTCCTCTCCAGGCGTGCAGTTCCCGGGGCACATGGGGGAAGGTTCCCTCCCCCTAAAAAAAATCAGTCAGTAAAAGGTCCTGAATTTTTAGAATACAAAATACAGGGAGAAAAATGGAAAGCTAGCAAGTTTTGCATCTAGAACGATGGAGAATGCAAATATTATTTAAAGGGGAGGGGAATCTGCCTCTCCTTAAACCCCTCCCACAGGCCGACAAAACTTCAATGTTGATGTGCCCCCAAATTAGTTAGTCTGTCTATACGGATCTACTCTGAATGCATCGCACGGACTGGGCTACTTACTATTGCACAATGAGTACCATGTAGGACATCTGCTAGGCTTCGTTTCCTGGACGGCACAGTCTGAAGATCTGGTGCCCCGAGACAAAAAACCACTAACAGAACCACATGAGGTTTGACAAATCTTTGCACAAAGTCACCGGTCACAGACACGCCCCGATTTTATGTAAAATATTCTCTCTTTGAATCCTTAGGATTTGAATTTCTGAGAGAAAGGTAAGAAACTTAGTAAAGCAACAAATATTGCGTTAGTTCGCATGTATATAGACACCCATGAAAACTTAAACATTTCCAAGGGGGGGGGGGGGGCGACCCTAAGACCTCAAGCCGGAACGGCGTCCCATGTTGACTTCACCCGAAAATACCCCAACACGACCACACAGGGACGCACTTCTTGTTTTGCCAGTAAATCCAACCCCGGCAGAGCGAGATATGAGTGGACTTAGCCTCCGGAGTGAAAGTAATTTCTACAGCAAGTATACCAACTTGGCAGTACGGATACGTAAAGGGTAAACCATATCTCCCAAGTGATCGCATTTGAACACCCAAACCCGCTGACCTGCCACGCCCTTTGAAAACCCCTCATTTCACATCTCCATAAGTAGGCAAAGACGAAAAGGAGCACCACACAAATAACAAGCAACACAGCTAGCTCATCAGTAACTACGAAATCACCAAATCACAGTCAACTGCTTGCACCGCACTCAGTGCATACAAGCTTGCTACGTACGTTTGCTAGTGCAACATGATCGCTATTGACGAACCGTCGCAGCTGGTATCAAACATGTTCCTTTCTCTGGGTAAATATTCATGGTGTTATAACGTCGTGCAACGCTGCTTACAATGCCAAAAATCAGAACTGATTTCTTTGGCGGTAACTTGAGAAATTGCGTGGGCTGATTTGCCCAAAAAGCAGTGGCGGCGCTACGGGGGGGAAGGATTTGCCCCTCCAGAATGTTTCCTTGCCCCCCAGTTGCCCCCCCCCCCCAGTTCCCAAAGAAAAAAGTTGGGAACCTTGAAGTACGGTCAACCTAAAAGATAAATAATATAAAAATAAATAATATACCTCTCTTGGCACTTAATTTTCCACCCACAGATATGGTAAAACCTCAGAGCTTCCGGGGGCTTCGCCCCCTGGACCCCCACCGGGACTTTGCCCCTGGACCCCACTAGGGGTCCTAAGACGGGGCCCTGGAACCCACCCGCGCGGCCTCGGTTAGCGCTCGGTTTCGCGCTGCGCGAAAATCTTTGTCCCCCCCAATATTTTCCTCTGCCCTCAGTTTGCCCCCCAAGTCTGACATCCTGGCGTCGCCACTGCCAAAAAGTACTACCACTTCGCGTGTAGACACTTCTAAAATTAAAAAAAAAATCGAAAAGGGCAGAGTTAGAGTGGTTTTATAGATAAAGGAACCCTAGGCAGACTGACACCCCCCTCCTTATACCCCTCTCCTTACACCCCTCCCCCAGGCCGGCGATCCACCATCGGACAGATTAGAGGTAATACCGCATCTAGCCTCTCGGAACTTGGGACCATATATGGCTAGCGTATACATACGCATTGCATGGTGTTCAAGTTTTTCATCTCCCCGGATTGTGCTGTGTGGTAAACAAATGTGACGTCATGTTTATGGATTGCATAACTTCTCTGTCAGTGCAGTGTCACCATATCTGTTCACCTACATAACTCTTACCAATGACAATGTGACATGGGTGGCAACCTCCTTCTGCACCCTTCTCGGTGAATGAGAAATGGTGACAATTCTTAACATCTTGGTAGAAAATCCGATCAGAAGGCTGTGAATATTGTTCGTTTTGTTGTATGACAGTGAGATAAAGGCCTAAGCGTGTTAAATTCACTTTCTCGAGTAACGTCACTAACCCCGTAGTATGTTACAGCATAGGCGCAGTTTTGCGAAAATTCGTTATTGCTGTTGTTTGTACTGACTGAGTCGGGCTAGCCTAGCTACAGCATGGAACAGTAATTACAAGTTAGTATACCTACTCTAGGTATAGGGCTATATCAACTTCGCCAACTCGTAGAGATCCATGCATATATTGTACTTTAGCCAATTTCTTCAGAATGTGACAGTCATAGTTTTAAGTTGTAGGGTAAGTGCAAGTCCATGAGGACAGAGTCCTACACCCTTGTTGATGGTTTTCTGTATATTGCCTGACTGGATGTGTGCTTGAGTCTTATGTTAGTACTGATGGTTTGAGTTACACCCTTGTTTGCACAACACTAACAAAGGCAGTGCACTTCATCAGTTCCATACTGCACTATGGTTTGAGCTAATTTTTATACCTTTCGGAAGGACAAAGGAATCTTGCAGTGGTGATAGCATCATTAGCATGTGTGCGTTCATAGGGTGTATGTGATGCCTTGGCTTGTGAACATGACATATATCTCAAAAATGGAAAAGTGTCAAAACTTCAGTGTTGATGTGTAGGTATTCTGTTGTTAGTAGGTGATCCCTAATGTTTTTCATGGAGTTCAAAGGTCATTGAGGTCACCATTGGCGAAAGCTGAAAGACCTTTTACAGCCCGAGGTTGAGTTTGTTGGTGAATCTCAAAATGAGGTGTTTCCCATATTCCTCAGAGAAAAATATAACCTGTAGAAAGATTTTTTTTTGTACAAAAGAACAACTGACATGGTTGAAAAGCGTTTTAAAAATGTCATGATGTGACAACTGTACTCATTTCAATGATGGCATTTGCAATTTTTATTTCCAAATAGAACTTGATATTTGAATTTCAGAGAGAAATTACTCAAATACAGGAAAGAATCTAAGAAGGCATCGGAGTAGCTTAGAAGCTTTTAAACTGGTCTCAAGTTTACATATATGTATTATTTGTTCGATCTTCATTTGTGGTGTTTAAGTTTGGATGCAAAGTCTCTTGCGAGTTTTAAGCAAGGTATCTCATGGAGTGAATGTTGCTGGAACTTCAAACCGAACAAAACTGCTGTTAAATCGTTATAAGAAGATAATCACTGTCATTTTTGTGGAGGTCAAATGTCACTTGGGGTTAGTAGAGGTCATAGTGTCACAACCTTGTGAACATGGTATTGTAGCAGAGGAAAGTTACTGGAATGTCAAAATTATTTTGTAGTTAGTTTGCTGCCAGAGGATGATCCCATTTGTTTTTCAGGGAGATCAAATGTCATTGAGGTCACAAGAGGTGAAAGTCTGAAACCTGCTGAATGCTGGTGAAACTTAAAAGTGAAAATACTGGTACTGTAGCTTGTAATGTGGATTATCTCTGTTGTTTTCATAGAGGTCAAAGTTAACATGAAGTCAGAAGAGGTCATAGTTTGAAAATCTTGTAAACATGTTTTTCATGTTTTTGACAGAGGTCAAAGGTTATTTGAGGTCACCAAAGCTTTAAGTCTGAACACATTTTCAGCTGGAATAACCCAAGAAAGTAACTATTGCTGGAACTTTCCACATAGAACATTGGTAGCTCTTGATGAGCAGATTGTTCCTTTTATTTTTATTTCTTTATGTCAAAGGTCACATGAGTTTAGCTGTCATAGACTTGGTTATTGTTAGAGGTGCAGCATTTAAAATTGTGTGTAGGTTGTCCTTTGTTCCTCATGAATATTGGAATCACTGAGTCCTTTGACTTCCTGGTTTGCAATTAAATATTTTTCACTTCATATTAAATTACCAATTGTATTTTGCAGCCCTGATCATGCATCTGACAAAAGTCCTGTTATCTTTTGCCCAGATTATTTTGTGCCATGGCTCTCAGACAGTCTGTTTTGAGTCTATACAGAAAGATTTTGAGAGCAGGTAAGACTTGGAGAGCAGTGGAAGAGAAGAATACGAGGGAGGAACAAACATACATCCTGAATGAGGCCAGACAACTCTTCAAGAAGAATAAGCATCTGCAAAGAGAGAATGAAATCCAAGCATGTATTCAAGAAGCTGAAGCCAGACTTGAAATTGGTAAAAACAGCTAGTCATTTGATGTGATGGACCTAGAATCCAAATGTTTTTATTGTTTGATCTGGGAGGGGATGGCCATAAATGCAACTCCTCAAACATTAAATGTGGTGCACACACTCCTGGGCTGTATAACCAGAATTTTGCAAAGTTGTGGGAGGAAAAGGTGGAACAAAGGGGTGCAGGGAGGGACCAATATGTGCATTAAGTTGACTTACATCATTAAACAAAAGATATTCTTATATCATAAAATAATGAAACGCCACTCAATCTTAATGTTAATTTGCTATCACAGGAAAGAAATATCTTTGTTATGGAACAAAAAATTTTTGTGCAATGTTTGCATGACACCAAGATAGGTATCATTTTTTTGAAAAATAATAATAATGGAAAGCAAGCACACTCTTCAAGAATATTTGTTACAAATGTCAGGACATTTGTGGAGGGGGGGGGGGTTGCATGCTTTGCTTTGACCTCAGTTGACCTATCTGTGATGATTTCATGGCCTACCCTTTGATTATTTGTATCGACAATGATGTCTGGAGGTAGAAGTACAGATCTGCAATTCTTTCATATTAGGTTTGGGTTGTACTTTCTCTTTCTTTGTTTTCATTATTTTTCTTGCAGTGTTTCAAAGTCTATTGTCAGTCATGTTTCTTTTTGTCGTGGGGGGGGGGGGAGGGTAGAGGTGCTGCATGTTTTTCTCGCATGGCATGTTTGACGCATCATCAAACTTTTGATTGTATCAATTCTATAGTTGTAAAAGAGATACAGTTTCTGTTTCTAAATTGAAATTAGAAAAGATTGCAGTAGCGAAATGTGCATACAATGACTGTTACTCTATACATGTTTACCATTTTGAGATGAGATTTTTCTCTCTGTACTTTTCATGTTACAGCTCAACACTACAAAACCCCTTATCCAAGACCGGTAAGTATAAATTATGGTCCTTCCATGAAAGTTAGTGGATGTATGGTTCTCCAAGCTATTACGATTGGTCTTGAACTCTTTCTACTTGTAAATAATTACTGTCTGATCTTCACCTTCATGCTCTGTAAGTGTAAATAACCATTGCGTATGAAAAATACATTTTGGAGTGTTGACAGAACTAATTAATTAATTAAAAGGTTGGAAAATAACATTAATTTCCATCAAATTCATCAAATATTAACCCTTTTACAAACAACTTTCTGCTTTGCAAATTGCATTTTGAATACTCATAGATACAAACACAATATCAACCAATTGTCATTCGGGTGTCACTCTGCGAACTTTTGAATGAAACCAGCTCTTTCTAGATGCACGTCACTTGGTCTTTTACTCATGTCAATTTTAAAAACATGTTAGCCGTCGAGTCGTTACTGACACTTTTGTTATAATCCACAAGTTTAGCAACTGAACCAAGGGGTAGATAGGTAGTTTTGAGAGAGACCTTATATGAATTCTTCGAATGAGGCATGAGTACGCGTGCTGTAATATTTACCAGTAGTTTTTAGACTGGTCGCCAATAGCAACAAAACTTATGAAGGTTTACTCCTTAAATCTACATGAAACACAATTCAAATTTGAATTTTTTTGCTAAAAGAGTGGTGACACACAGTTAAGGAAAATTTAAATCAAAGTGATCTTTCTATCAACTTAGTGAAAACTAGATCCAGTACCCTTTTCTGGATCAATCGCTGGTAACATGTGGCCCCTGCAAGTAGTGCATTCGTATGAACTGAATGCACAGAGGTATTTGTATGTTTCCGATGTCTTATTTGTAAATAGCAACATCAAAAAGAAAAAAGAGAGAGAGAGAGAGAAAAATGGTATGGTGTTTGTCTATAAACTGCACTGATTGAACTGTGTTTAGGTAGAGACTTAATGTCATTCATGCGAGGTCAGTAAAAACACTCCCAAGCGAGGTCTGATGACTATTACTAATATTACTAATTTAAGATGATGTAATACAGGTGGTACTATCTCTTCTACAGTATGTCAGCCTTAGATAAAAAGTAAAAAAAAAACACTGAAAGAAAAAGTTAATAGGTATATTATGTTATTGAACGAAAGCTATGAAGAAAGTAACAGTTGAGACAACTGAATTGAAAGGCCCACACATTGGTGAATAGTTACTGTAGCCTGTTGTATGCTGAGGTTGTGATATGCATGGTAATTGAAATATATCTGTAAATCCAAGTAAGCAACATAATCTTTTTCCCTCCAAAAGTGTAAACTGTGACCCTAAAATGTAGATATGTACTAATGTTATATTCCTTAATGTTTCACTTGTCTAGGTTAACATACCATACCAAGGCCTGCCTCCAACAATGAGCAGAGGCAAGAAAGCCCAAGAAAAACTCCGGAAGCAAGCAAAGCCTCTTTATCTGCATTCACAGGACAGTTCGTGACATCTTGTCAGAAGTTTCAGGGCAATTGATGTGCTATCAATAAAGAGCTGGTAAAGTTTTCCATTCATTAACTTTCTCAAATTATACCATCACAGTGCACTGGACCAATCAGTGAGGTTTTTTTTCTACGAAGATTTCCATTGCTTTTGATAGAAATGTTTCTGTCTCTCTGAATGTTGCATCTCTGTTACATATTCCAGTCTACCCGATGCTCATCATTCATCACTGGCAGGGCACATCAGGCCCGTACCCCCTCTGTTGGCACCTGACAGCAATTTTAAAAGATCTTGGAAAGCAAAGAGGAAGAAAGGGAAACGATGGAAGTAAGAGCAAGTGCAGTCTTAGACCTCTCTAGTGTAACGTTGGACAACGTTGCTCTATTTAAGTTTTCCCAAAATGAGAAAGCCACCCCTTCCCTTGGACTACCCCTTTAGCACAGTGATCCATTGGTGCCCCCACCATCACAAAATCCTGAATACCCCACTGTTCATGTTGTATGGTGTGAATTGTAGTATTTTACATAGCTTTGAGAAGAAACCTGGTTATGGGATATGTCCCTGTATGCTTGAAGACAGATCTTGTCCCTTTTGGTGAACTTTTTACATGAAAGTTAGCACTTACAGGAACAGACATTTTTGATATGTACAGACAGGTCTTACCAAGGCGGATGTGAGGCCTATTAAATTTACAGTGACTGACCCTCTATATATACAGCGTAATCTGAATAGTCTAAAACTGGAGCAATAATGCAAGACATTTGTGTGCCAGGATGATAATTGCATTCTTTGATTAACCCCGTCCCCCACTCCCCACCCACCACCCCACTAGTAAAAAAAAAAACCCTCGCTTATGGGTTTAGTAGACCTATAAGAAAAGATACTAAGGACTTGAACTATGAAATGTAATCGAAGACTCTAGAAATATGTGTGGAAGGATCAGCTGTGCCATGCTGGGGTGCCAAGCTTTCCATGTTTTATTTGCTCAAAGTGTATTTGAATAGTGCTAAATTGGTGTGCAATTATTCCCTGTGGCTGTATTGGTACCCCACAGCCTAGTCACAATTGTTTGTTAACCACAATCAACTGGCCATCTAACATACATTGATCATGACAAGGTTTGCTCCAAACTCTTATGAGTTCAAATCAGAAAGTAATATTCACTTTGTGACTTTTTTTCCATTTTCAAAATTGTGTCATGACTTTCGTTTGTTTTGCAAAATTGTTCAATAATCGAGAAGAACGAATAGTCAAGTGGCTTATCATAGCAGTGACGAAATGCTGAGATGTTTGAACTGGTCTCATTGATCCAGAAAGTTAGTAACATATGATCAAGCACGTGCCGTTGCATCGCTGAAATGGGGAAGGCCTTCTTCGTTACGTTCGACGTGCAAACACTGCTGAAGAATCGATGACAGATGCTGCTAAGACAGACAGATGCTGAGACAAACGATGTGAAAGTAAAAATAAATTTTTTTGAATAGTGGGAAATTTGCTTCTTTTAAGTTTTGTTTCTATTCTTGACTATTTTCAAGTGGACGATGAATTGCTGCTTGCGTAGTCAATTCCAGAAAATGATCTTTAGTGTCTTTTGTGTCATCAAATAATGTATCTCCAAAAATGAAAGCCTTGACTACCT
The DNA here is from genome assembly GCA_021234535.1 of Stichopus chloronotus. Lineage (NCBI taxonomy): Eukaryota > Metazoa > Echinodermata > Holothuroidea > Aspidochirotida > Stichopodidae > Stichopus > Stichopus chloronotus. Next base: position 33,023,371 of record CM037829.1, on the reverse strand, counting down.
ACACTCTCTAGACTTTGCTGTCAATAGTCTAATGTTCTCACTTTCTTTTTTGATCATGCAAAAGGCAGTCAAACTCAAGTCCTATTTGCCAAAGGGACATTGATGTGTGGTTTCACAAGTTTTTCTGCCAAGTGCAAGAATAGCCGAAGATCTCAATTCTCTCGAAAGGTCAGAGACACCCAGAATAGTTCCTTCAATCATTTGGCTCACATCTGAAATGTCACTGAGGTTTCAGATTGTCAACTGAATCCATGCTGTTTAGTAACTGTGATATCTTCAACTTTTGACAGGCTTTATAACTCATGATACTTCGAAGAATTTTTTTCGGATTGCTGTTTGCATTAACCTGTCAACTATTTTTGAAGGATACCAAAAAAATTATTTTGAAACATTTTGAAGGTTAAATTGGTTTGCAACTTCCACACAATTCCAATTTTGCTCTGGATTTTTTCTTCTCTCATTGGGCATTGCTGTTCTGTATGATTGACATGTGACTGTAGCCATGTGCGACTTTACTTGGTTATCCATCTTCGAAGACGCTCGGATATAAAAGTTTCTACTGCTACCAAAAATTTTACTTTGATTGTGAACGAGTTGTTAACTTTTGTACCTTCCAGACATTGAGCCATACTGCACCATGTTAACTTGTGATCTTGCTATTGTCCTGTGTTTAGTATTTCCTTTTGTCGTGGAAACTAGAGCAGAGGTTTATCTGGTGGTACGTCAAACGTCCAATGATGGGTCAGGCAACAGGCTCAATATCTCTTGTTACTCCAGAAATCATGAGGTGAAAATGTTTGGCTTTTTATCTTTGTGTGTGCTTTTACTCTGTTCATCTTTAAGTTGACTTCAGTAAGCAGTCTGTGTGAGAAATAAGCTCCAAAACCAGTGGTGACAAAACAGGCCAAACTTGCTACAAAATGTGATTGTTCTATTCGACCAAGCAAGGAAAGGGTATTTGTTACGTTGAAACATAGTGTGTTGAAGGTGATTTCAAACATTTTAAGCAAGTACGGTAAATCTACCCATTCCCTCCAGTCATTGATGTGTCTTACTGATTTTTGTATGTTTTGTAGTGCTAGAAAGTCTGCGCCTTGCTACCTGAATGACTTAATCTGAAAGTGTGTAAAACAATTAAGCAACTATGAATTAGATCATTTGTGTTGCATCTTATGGTAACCTTATAATAATAATTCAGGCCTTGAAGGACAGTTACTTTGATGCTTAGCAACCCACACAAGTGTGAAGGAAGCCTGTGGCTTAGGAGTTACAACTTCACCTCAGGTGACTACCAACTAAATAACAATTTTGTATCAATTTGTGCATATTTTTTTTTCACAAGGTCATTTCAAATTCAACCCACAATTTCTTTGCAGCAAATGATGGAATAGAGAACAATCTCATAGTGAATGTCCAAATCATTTTTCTGAAATTTTCTGTCAGAATCACTTTCTTTCCCTTCATGAAAAGTGACCATTTGAGAATTATGATATTGTCTCACCCAGTCTGTAGTAAGTGTCATGAGACCAAGTGAGTCAGTTTCGTCCTTTCATGGAATTGCTTTAGCAGCTGGTTGATGTCACTCTGTATGTGGTCAGCGGACACTTTCATGTAACTTCGGCTGCGTCTGCCTGCAGTGGGTTAAAGTGACTTTCAGAGTTTTGTTTTCCCTGTCTCATTTTGTATGAGAGCATTGTTGAGATGAGTCACTTACGTGTCTCGTCAGGTGTGCCAAAGGCTAGTGGGTTGTTGCGACTTGTCAGAGTTTCGTTGCAGCTGTTTGAAATCGACAGTCACAAACAGTCACAAAACAGTCACAAATCATCTTTTCTAAAGTCCGGTGAAAATATGGCACATTGGCTCACCTGCTAGAAGTTTTGCATCTCTAAACGAGACATGAAGAATCCCATCAGTTGGAAAATTTCTTTGCCCTACGTTATCAAGATTTTAGAAATCAGAATTGTAGGAACTGGGAATACATCATACCGAATACATTACGGTGATACAAATTTGGTTAAAAAAAGACAAATTTATTATTAAAATGAAAAAGTTCAGTTAGAAGAATTGAATATGACAGTTTCTTGAATTTCATGCATAGGCTGGGGAGAGCAATTTATTACAAGCCATTAATCCTGAAGAAAAATCTTAGATTTCTTCCAAAATAAGAAGAATAACAATTCTTTCCAAGTGTGTTGTATTAAAATCTCTCTCTATTTAGCTCTCATATAATCATTCTGCTATCATAACTAAACCTATGACTTAACAGAGGGTGAATATTATGTTTAATGAATATTCAGCTGTTATTTGCTCATGCGTCAAACCTGTCCAATCATGTTCTGCCATTAGCATCACTTGATTGTGTGACAATAACCAATGAGAGTTTGTGATCAGTGGTAATGAATATGCATTTTTGTGCTTAAGTCACCAAGAGTTGTGATGGAATTTTCCTCATGCCAAACCAAGTAACTTGTGTCATTGTGGCCTCAATGGGTTTTGATTTTCATAGTGATTTTCTGTATCTTAATTTCAGCAAAACAAAGTAATTTGAAGTTGTTTTGTAAACTTTGATAGATTATTTTTCAAAGGTGATTGTGATTACCAGAGATAGCGAGTTTGTTTCTAACAACTACCATACAAAGCTACAGTTTCAGTTGTTTTATGGTGACGTTCCCTTCCATCGGCAATTTCTTACATTTGCCAAGCGCTTAGGTCGATCAGAGAAAATCAATAATGATCTCCCATGATTGAAATTTGACCGACAAAAAAAATTGCCTCGTGACCTCCGAAATATTCGTCGCATTCATTGTTTGTATAGATTCAAAGTGTTTGTGATAGCAAGGTAACCTGTCAGTATTTTGCCGTCAAGAATCCTGCTTCTAAACATTGGTTTCCGAACTCTGCTGTCATAGTGTTCAAGTGAATTGGCTTTACATGAAGTTTGCCATTTTACTCCCTAGTGTTTTGTTGATTACATTTGAACTGTTATAGTTGTGATAACATTTATACATGGTGTGATGTTGGATGGATTGTTGGGGGTGGAGGAGGGGGGTGTGGCAGGTGTTTGATAGGTGGGGCAGGTGTTTGATGGGTGGGGCAGGTGTTGGATGGGTGGAGGGGGATGTAGGTGTTGAATGCATGGGGGGTGCAGGTGTTGGATGGGGGAAGGAGCAGATGGTCAGTTTTTTCACTACTGAATGAAACAATTAGTCTGTTCCTGGTCAGAATAGAATAGTTCCCTACATCATGAGTAACTGTATTTCGAGTCTAGTATTTTACCTGCTTGAAACTGTCACTTGCTTTCCCTTCCTGGTTCCTCGAAATTGAATGAAGCATATTTATGATATTTAACTTTATTTGGAGAGATAAAGCGGACGGCATAAGCATTGAACAAGTTACACGTGATTACAAAGACGGGCGGTCTGAAAATGGAAGCAAAGTTTTAAGCATATTATTGGTGGAAGTTGTTTCCATCCTAGCATTATTCACTATCTCGATATTACAAATTTTAGTCCCCTCTTGTATCCACTGTAGAATCTGGTCAATGCAGTCTTTGACAGGATGCCTTAGATACCACAGATGAACATTTCTTGTTCTATGGTATTACTCAGATTTTTTTTGTAATGGGAGTTTCCCTGCGTGGATTTGGAAATCACAGATGTAGAACTTCATAATTACGGCACTGTGGGTTATTATTTGGTGACAGTCATGGCCAAATAGTTAATTTAATTATTGTTTTCATAAAATTATACATTTTTGATAAGTAAGGCAGGAAAAAATTACTCCTTCTGGTCATGATCTGCAGTCCCTTTTTGAAAGATTTCTTTCTCACACAAATACCATTATCCGAGAAAAATTCGAATGAGAACTTGGAAAAGATCGGCTGCCGTGGCATCAGTGACGACTATAGATACTTGTTTATAATGACTTCTTTCCTTTTAGTTTTTCTTCTCCCGTGCCTCTTGCATTTATTATCGATAGCCGTTACGTGAAATAGTGACCTTCAATAAGAGAGTAAAAAAAAATGTATGGTTACAACTTTTCATCAACTTCACTTGGACTGTTTTAAGGTATTTTTGTAGATACAGAGGCTAATCATTGTATGTGAGTGGTCGTAGTTACCAACTTTTTGACACACACTGTGCCTGTGTACATATGTTGACTTACACATCAGAGATACTCACCATCATACAATACCAACTTCGCAACTCCTCTGGTATTGCTGAGAGCATGGAGTAAAGAGTTTTGACATTTCCACAAAATATTTACCTTTGAGGCTTTGAGGGTTTTTCAAGCATCAGAGTATGACATCATAGACAATACAATATTTATTTATTTCTCATCTATTCTTTTTTCCCTCTATTTCATTACAGGATGTTGACCTCATGTACAAAGTTACAGACAACAGTACCTACACAGTGATTCAGACCAAAACCTTAAGTGAGAGGATGAACGAGCACTATTTTGCAATGTTTGGCAGTGTCAACGACACCGGCTATTATAGGTGTTCCACGGTCAGGGAGCACTCCCTCGCGGTGTTCCTTCACGGCGATGAAGGAAGCAAAGGCGGCGTGAATCACTTTCTCAATTGCTGGGCACATGTTCAAAGCAATGTCGTGGCTGCTTCTCTTACCTGTATCAGTGGTAACTTATCCTCTGAGAAACCATTTTGTTTCAAGGACCAACTCTTTAACTGTCATGCAACCAAAGAAGGCAGTGCATCATGCAGCCTTTCTTTCCCTCTGCAGGGAATGATGGACAGCAGCAGGAACTCCATGGAAGTGCATGTTTCCCCCACTGCATATTCATACAGTTTTGTCTGCCAGTCGATAGGTCGTCATTTTGAGATGGTAGAAAGCAACGACAGTGCAGTGGCCTGGAGGGTCCGCCAACCCGGAGAGTCCGCCCACAAGTCCACCCACTTTGAAATGAATTGTACAGTGAGGACTGTCTTTGGTAAAGTGGATATCATGCGCTTTGAGATCGTTGACTGTTCCGCGGCATTCTGGTGCTTGGTCGTCTACGCTGGGATTTCTGTCTGTGCTTTCTTCTTTGCGCTGATTGTTTTCTGCAGGAAGCAGCACCGAATCAAAAAGATGAGACACATCTATGCCACGTTCAATGCTTCCCTCTCAGAGTCGAGCGACACCCCTCAGCGAGACCTGTCCAGGAGACCTACTCGTTCTTTGCCCCCGATCCCCACCGGGAAGAGCAGCTCAGAGGAGATTCAGTATGCAAATGCCCACCTTCGGCTGTCACAGAACAGCATGCCAGCTCGGCTCAGACATTCGATGTTCAGTTTCTCGTCTGACGTCATGGAGGCGCAGCTCAACAATCGCAACAGCCTTCCTCTTCACGCGTCTAACGTTTCCGCACAGAACGCCCTTTACTTTTTCACCGATCCGGCTGATGATGTGTCTCAGAAGGAAACGACCCCGAAGAGCGGCCAGGCCTTCACATTCCCGTTCGGAAAGCCCCCCTTGTCATCCAGTAGTGGGGGCAACAAGTGCCATACCATGAACCATAGGTCCTCATCCCTGCTGGGCAAGAGAAGAAACAGCGACTACCAGAATTGGTTCCAGCAGTACAAGCTCTCCAGTTCATGTCCGACCATAGACGCCATCGAAGAAGGCAATGAGGGCAAGGAGCCCACCGACCAACTGAAATCTCTGGTGAAGATCAGACACAAGTCAGACAGACACAAGCGCAGGTCCCTCATCAGGAACAGACTCTCCTCTGCCTGCAAGGACCACACCCTGCCCCGTCGGAAGCTCCCATCGCTGAGCAGGCCACTCTCAGAGTACATGATGCAACCAGAGAACCCGTATGTGGATAGAAGCACCGTGACCTCTTGTTATTCAAAGTAGCTGACTGTAAGCCTTGACCACAAACATGGATGGTTCGTATGTACTGTACGGTGTGTTCATGTTTCTGAGTATTCTGGCACATACTATCATAGAATGCCTGCTGAGGCAGGACTCAATGAACAAGACTACCATGCTGGTATCATTCAGGTGTCACTTCTGTCGTCCATGAGAATGACATTTGTTTCTCCTCCAGCCTGCTCAGGGGTGAAAGAGTTACTCAATTTAATATGGTAGCAAAACTGCAGGAGACACTTTACTTGTACTATCCAATCGAAAAGGAAAGAGCATGAAGAAAGAGCATTGCTGATGCTGCAGAAGATGTCACCGTTTCTTGTCTCGTATGTTGTAAGAAGCTTGGTGTTTTATCTTCTGGCACTTACGTCCTTGTCCGCTTTCTTGACTTGATTGTCTTGTATTTGAAAATTGACAAATCATCTGTTGATGGCATGTAATAGTCTGCCTCCTGGCTGCTTCTGTACATGATCAAATTTAACCTTTCTTTACATTTTTCTGTCAAATATTGCATGATAAAGCTGTAAAGATGATTATTGATTATTTCTAAGGGAAAAAGCTTAAAACAAAAGAAGAAGAAAGAGGTTCAGTGACTGGTTGATAATTTGCACAACTGATTGTCACTTGCCACTTTGGTTTTCCGGTGAGTTTCTCGCTCACACAATCATTTCTGTTAATAATTTTGTCATGCAGCTTTGGTTTTTTGATCAAAACAACTTGGTGCATGAGTTCTTTTAGAACTGAACCAGTGACTTCAGAAGGTTGGATCATTCTAATCAGGATGCATGTGTGTGAAGGTAAGGAATATGTCCCTCCAACCTTTGTCATCTAAAATTAATCTCAAATCTGAAAAACAATAAATCTGTAATGAACCAAAGGAAGCAGTGTGGGTGGTCTTGACAACACATTGCTTGCCACAGCAAATGTTACTTTTGAATGTGCATGAAGAAACATCCCTTGGCTTTCTTAGGAAGCTACTGATATTAACTTAAATGTCATTTAAACAAACAGAAAGGCTCCTTCTGAGTTGAAATGTTGTTGGGCATTTTTTTAAGGGGGGGGGGGGGTGGAGGGTTTTCTTTTTGTCAGGTGAGGTATAGAATATTTGCTCACGTATGAGAAATTATTAATGTTTGCACGAAAGTATCATACCTAGTGAAAGTGAAAAGGGTTAGCGGCGCTTTGTTGAACCATACCCTACTGACCATTTCACACTTTGACCCCTTGCAAATTACCATCCCAGCAACATTGTTAAAGATTCAGCATAGACAATGTTGCCAAAACTGTCCTCATGAGAAAATTATTGGTTGAAAACCCTGCACCAATACGAAACTCAGACTAGCTGAATTTCAGATGCAAAGAATGTAAGAAACATCAGCCTATGTCCTTTGTGGTTTTGTGACGGTAGTGTTGATTTTTAACTGACCGTAATGAGCTTAGAGTGTGATGGAATTCTCATTTTCCAAGGCACAGCGTTTGCAAAGTGCGAGATCTTAACCATTTTCGAGTTTAAATAACTTTAGCTATAGAAGAAAAAGACATACCGTTTGTAGGCCTGTCAGCCAGTACTAGTCAGTCCGTTGAAAAACTTCACAGCTAATTGAGTCTAGTAGTTTTTTTGTCTGGCTCTGTAGCTCTGAGGACAGAAAAGAAAAGTAAACGCAAATTGCTCTAGAAATACTTCTGTCAAACCCTTTATTCCAGTTGAACGAAAAGATTGTTAATGCCTCATTAACATGGCTATTTGTATAGGAGAGATTATGTTGGGTGCAGAAACATCTCAACTTTCCCTTCATCAATCTGAGACTTGTTAGTTTCACCTAAGGATATTCTCAGAGTATTTTTTTTTCTTTCTTTTTTTTGTATAAAGCCTTTTACTTTCGGAAACTTCAAGCGAACAGAGGTAATATCGGTTGTTCGGTTGTACTTAAATGGCAGGCATGAAGGCTGTAATTTTCACAGTTGAGACAGTCTCATAACGAATCACAGAGAAGAGGGGGGGGGGGGGGGGGAGGTTTCGAAATGTTCAGGGAACACAAATATCTACAGCGGAGTGGCCAAACTTTCAAGCCACCTTTTGCACCTTTGAACTTCATGGCGGACCGCACATGTTACAAGCCAGGAACCTAATGTTCTTTTTTATTTTATTTTACATTATAATTATCTGTTCTGTAAAAACAAATGTCACGGCCCGAAAACACGAAAAAAAAAAAGTAACCTCCTTGACAGAAGAATTGTGTGGATGAAGTAGTACTATGCTTGTAGATATATCTATGGCAAGGCGGATTCAAAAAAAAAAAAAATGTTAAACTCTAAACAATTTGCATATGCGATAGATGCAAGATTCAGTTTGAAAACAAAATGTAATTGTCACAAGCTATGTATGTATAGTTTGTTACCCTTCCTTTCGGCTTCGTATCTTATTTAATGTGTCATTTCTGATCAGAAGGGGGGTTTTATAAATTAGGGCTGCATAATGTCTCCCCGTGGGTCGCAGATGGCCCGCCGGCTGGCCGCAACTTCCCAACCCGATGAAACGGCTATGTGTTTGTCACATCATGTACGTTCATGGATGTGCTCAGCTCAGCTGGTGTATATACAGATGCTTTAAGTATGTAAGGTAGATATTGAATTTTTGAAATTAAGGCCTAATTGTGTGACGTCCATTGCTCTTAAGTTTTCTTAGACGTAAATTTCATTGTATCTAAATCTTGCCGGTAAAACTGTGTGCAACATCGTTGGTGATATGTTTGAACGAGGCATTTGTATGATAATTATACTTGACCGCGATCTAGCGGACTGCATTTGTGTTACTGGAGAACAAGTGATCCATTTGCTTGTAATGTGTGGATTGGTCATGTTAAGTAGATGATCCCTACAGATATTGGTAGAGATCAAAGATCATTCGAGGTCACCAGATGTCAATTTGTGAAAACCTTGTAAACACAATATCTCAAGAAGAGAAATCGTGAGTAATGTCATACGTAGTGTGTGGATTGGTTATAGTGAGTAGATGTTCCCTATCGTTTTTGGTAGAGGTCAAAGGTCATCAGAGTCAAATTGTGAAAACCTGTAAACACGATATCTTAAGAAGCGTATTTTTGACTTATGTCATACTCAATGTTTGGGTTGATCATATAGTGAGTAGATGATCCTATTGTTTGGGGTGAAGGTCAAAAGTCATTTGAGGTCAGCATAAGTTAAACCATGAAACCCTTGTAAACACAGTATCCCAAGAAGCATAATGTTGACTAATTTCATGCTCAGTGTGTGGATTGGCCATAGTGAGTGAATGATTCCCAGTTGATATTGGCAAAGGCCAAATTTCATTTGATTTCACCAGAGGTCAAAATGTGAAAACATATAAAACTGCTCAGTGTACACAGTTGTCAAAAGAGCTTAGTGTAGGCATGCCTTCTCTAGAATGATAAGGTGTTTGAATTTCAAAATTGGTATGTACATGTTGCACTGTGTCCTTCATTAATATTGGCAAGGAATCACAAAGTCCTTTGACTTCCTCGTTCAAGTTTTCATCATCATACTTCGATTAGAGAAATAGAATAATGAGAATGACGTCGTGAATCCCAAGTTCTGTATCATTGCCCAAGACTCTCTCATGAAACCGCGTAAAACAAATCCAGTGAAAATTTTAGGATAATAGAACTCGCAAACAGCTAAACGTTGAGACGTAGTTTCAGTCCCTGAATATTATCAAGTTATCTAAATAAAAACAGTCACACCGCTGCATTTACCTCTGTCCTCCCCCCCCCCCCCCCCAAGATGTAGTTAGATATCAAAGCAACAAATTTTCTGGTGTTACGTGCATTGTATGCAAATGGTGAAGACATGGCTGTTTTGCCTCACCCCCCCCCCCCCCCCCCATTATTGTTCGGCTTCATTTGATCAGTTTGTTAGTACAGTGAGGTCATTCTAGTTTATCTATTTCTAGAACTTCGATTGAGTCACTCTATAGAATACGATTACAGATCACGGTACCGTGTTAGCCCGGACTGATGCGTGATATGATGGGCGTAGGCCCTACTTCAAAATCCCACAATTGCAATATATGGTATGGCAAACATTAAAAGTTTCAGTTGTAATTAGTTTATAAATAATTAGTGAATTTAATAAAAATCCTAATCCGTATGATTTATTGTACAGCTTTAAAAAGTCGGAAGAATAATTTGAAAATTGTACATATTTTTGTGTTAATATTCCTTAATTCTACTTTCATACAATGAATGAATGAATTCTATTAAGAATGAATGTTTCAATGTAATCACATAAAGGTTTCTAGGTAATCACATGGTATCAGAATCTGTAAGATGAGACGTGGAGGATAATATCATTGAGTTTCATATGTGCATATCGTTAACGCTTCATAACTTGTCCGCTTGAGAAATTTGGAGTACAAAGCTAACAAAAACAAATTTCTGATTCCAAAAGTTCCTCGACGGTGGATGTTATTAAGAAAGAGCATTACCGATCGTGAAAAAATCTGTCCATCAAATGAGATCATTCGGTAGTACACCACCGACGGTAGCACACCACCGAAATCTGTTTGGGGGACTTAGTGATCCCTTTAAGGTTGTCCTATGGAAAAATCAAGATCACGGCAACAGCCCACGCCAACTTAATATTGTCAGTATATGGTCAACATAGGAAGGTGATGTTTCAGCCTTCACTGTTCTTGTAAATTTACAAACTAGATCGGAGTGGCGGATATTTTATTGGTCGCTCGCAGGTCACTATAGCTGGTTTGGGACTTTTGAACTTAAGGTTAGGGAGTCTATGACGAGTTTGTTACAATGGACTCTACTATACTAGGAGCTGTTGTAAAATAAATCTTGAACACAAGTATCGAATTTGTAGCTGTTTCTTTCACCATTTGAATGGCATATATTTTGATCAGCAGTTTGTGACTTTAGAGGTCTAGGCCTAACAATCCTTACTGCCAATTTCTCATTAAGAAGTTTTTCTTGGCTTCTGCCCAAATGCCAGATGGAAAGATGTATCACAACTTCCCTGACTTTCTTTGAAGTTCAAACTAAACTAGAACTGCATTTGCCTATACAAACACGCAGAATTGTGGTGCGAGCTGTAGGCAAGTCCTTGTTGGTGGGAGTAAGCCAGTCTCTGTGGATCTACCTCTTAGTAGTAGCGTTTTGGGGAAAGGATTGCCGTTTCCTGTTGGCCCCTTTCCAAATCCATTTTTTTTAAATCACACTGGACGAAACAAAAATTCCATTGGATCTCTCTCATTTCGTTGTAAAACTGCTGACGCTTATGGTTACTATATATGTCGCCCAACACTGTACTGCTCTGAGTTATAAAGAGTACTCTAGTGCTGCTGTAAATTTGTCAAAACTGGCTTTCTGTTTCACCACTGAAATGGAACATGAGAGCAGTACATGATTCTGTACAAGGACGTCATGTTGTAACCACAAAAAACCGTGAAGCAGGACGCGATTCTGTGACACCACATAAAACACAATGGCGCTGTATAGCACACAAATTTGGAAACAAAGGTTGATACTCCAGGTTGATCACCTCATTGGAAAAAGGCCGAACAACATTTCATAGCTTTTTCTGGAACTATATCCAGGGCTCTCTCATCACTTAAAGTCATTAAATTGTTGTTGCAGTTGTGACATTTGCTTTTCCTCTGTAAATTTTGGCATGGAGATGGCCATAAGTCGCACTTACTGCTCTTGTGGAAAGGTCGAGCATGCGTATTTATATGAACCAAGTTACGTTACGCACAGGATAGGCGTTATGAGCCATACAAGGCTCGACAAAAGAATTTGGGATTCGATGTATATAATGACAAGATTGTAGTGCGGCGCACTCCAACAACTACTCAGTCACCTTAGAATAAAATAACCATCGTAATGTTTACACGGTGCCCGTAGTGTGTGTGTGTGTGTGGGGGGGGGGGGATCTCGTTGAAACAATAGGATGAAAGTTGGTGACAGGTTATTATCAAAGGACAAATATTTTGTGATGGAACACCATGACCATGTATACCAAAAACAATGCTCTCAACCGCATTCCTGCTCCCTAAAACATCTTTCCGGTGAAGCTAGAATTTTTATTTTTTTCTTTTGGAGGGGAGGGGGGTCTCGCACACGAATAGAGGTGTCTTAACAAGAACTAGGTCATTTTAGAGCAAGTAATCAAAGGTTTGTGATATTGAAATAGCAAGTATTGAAAGGTTTGTAAAAATTAAAATGATTCCCCAGTACCCAAATCCCCCCCCCCAAAAAAAAAACAAAAAATCCGACTGTAATTTTCTAGCGTTACTATACCCCACCCCAAATCCCTTCCCCTCTTTTGATTGGTTACCGTTTTCGGGGCATAAATTTGCTTCTCATCCAATGTTCCCCCTCCCCCTCTCAAAATGCTACGCCACTAAACACACACAACACTGTGGAGGTAGCATGCCCCTAATAATTGCCCCACTGACCACACACATTTGGCAACCAACTATGAGCTCCCACTCACAGGAAAGATGGAAGAGTGACCATTTTTCAGGCACTTTCCAGTTCCCCACCAGTCATCCTAAATGCATAATCATTTCCAAAATTACATCAATTGCTCCATTTCCAAATCAAATACACTAAGACTCTCAGGTTACAATGCTCAATTACCAACATCTTGATGAAATATTGAAAATGCTTCCAAAATCAATACATTGGAACTTCTCCTGAAAACAAGCCTTTCAAGTTGGTTTAGTCTGTTTGTTTAGTGGTGATTAATTGCAGTAATAAGCCTTCCTACACTTCCTGTAATCACCCCGCTGTTTTCTCTACTTGGATCATAGAATCATACTGCAAATTTGTTCCGCCTTTACGGCCGACAAAGACAAATAAACAAAATGCAGGTATTATGTGCAAATTTTGACACATTAACTCAAAATTTTGAAATTACCTCAAAATTATGAGATGATCTCTGTTTTTTATTAATTGGTTTTTGTTGGCCACTTTAGATGAAGTTATACGTACAGGTGAAATTGTGGAAATCCCCAACTGCTAATTAGGCGGTATGATTTAGGCGGTATGATTTAGGCGGTATGCAACCTAACGATTGGATATTTAGGAGGGCGGTCATCTGAAATCCAGTGCGACAGCCAAATACACAACACACGAGTCTATAGCTGTATTGCTGTGCGAAATATTTATATGCTCTCATATCACACAACAGAAAAATACCGACCTGTAACGTAACATGACTTAAGTTAAACTTAAGTTTAAACTTAAGTTTAAACTCAAGTTTAAACTTAAGTTTAAACTTTTTTTAGGTTCCCGAATTTGCTCGGGGCATCGTAGGCCTTTGCACAGATTCGAGCTTCCAAAAATATGGTAAACAGACTTGTTGCTCCATGATTATAAAATATGAAGTCATAAAAGTAAAACAGTGAAAGATCTTATTTAAAGTGAAGCACATGATACTTTCCCTAAAAAGTAAAAAATGTCAAGGTATGCGGTCAAAGATTTCCCCGGGGTCATATTCTTGCACTTAAAGTATTGACAAATCATTTTGTAACTAGTGCGAAAGACTCGTGAAGCTGTTTTTCGAATATTGTCACCCCTTGATAGAGGAAGAGCCTATAAAACAGGCCAGTGTTCAGAGAATGTCCCTGCCATGTATATTAGGCTTTAACAAACTCAGCTCACAGATAAGAAACCAGTAAGCATCATACCTGTGCGTCACTCACTATTCCACACTTTCCTCGAAATCACGCAGCTCCACTGTAACATGAAAGGTGGGCTTATGGATAGAAGAGGAGATATCCCACCCAAGGCAACTGACTCTTTTTCAGAAGTTTGCAGATGGAAGACTTTTGCAATTCCACACAGTTTCAAGATCTTTGATTACGGTACAAATATTCTAAAACCATAAAAGATAACCCAAGAAATTGCTGCTAATGTTCCTATGAGTCTTCACTCATCAGATCCATAAACAACACTCAAAGACTCCATGTATGGTGCCTCTCTCATGGTACAATATAACCAAAGACATTAAAAGAAATTAATGATAGCAAAAACAACTGTCACTAGAAAACATAAATTCAAATTCCAAATCATTCTTTGAAAATACCAAAGCAGTCATAAAAACTCTCATTATGTATTCATTTTCCAGTTGCACTTGTTTTAATAATATATTTGTATTTAATCATTTGCATATCAATTCCAGAGTCACATGTGAAGGAAGATCAACATATTTTGTCATTACTTCCATGCTGGAACTCGCTTAATTTTCGAATTGATATCATCCGGCCATAGCTGATGAATTTTAAGAACCAAGGAGCCAAATAAGACTGATGTTACAATGACGTCAAAAGCAGCAGTTTTGGACTTTTCAAGCCGTTACAAAAACCATCACAACAATCCAACCAGCAGATTTAGCTAGCAATGGCTTCAAACAACACAATGCGACTCAAAAAGTCACATACTCGTATTGTACCGAAAAGGGGGTGGCTTCTTTTTCCTTCACACAGAGTAGATTTAATGGATGATAAAAACCTAGGAATCTGATTGTTTGGCTAATTACACACCAGTTAACATTCACTGGGGAAAACAATAGGGGAATGTCTTACTTTGCCAAAGCACTTTGTTACACATACCTCCGAGGGGTAGAGTGAAAAGACTTAAATGTGTCAACAAATTGCAAAGGAGTTGCATCAACACAACAACATCTAAACTCATATTTGACAAAATAAAATGTTAGTTCTGTTTTTCATTTTCATTATAACGCAAACTAGAAAAAGTTTCAAGAGAAAAGGTTCTCTGTCAACTTTTGCTACAAAGGGTAGGCAATCCTTAAAAAAACAACATGGTGAGAAAATTACCAGCAGCTGCCAAAACCGTGACAGATGGAAACTTCTCTATGAGAGTGGTGTCAACCTGAAATTAGATCAGACACCTGTGGAAAGGGATGCTCCAACTCCCCTCGCATCCTCACCTGCAGGTGTTCCATCGCCACACATAGTTAATATTCTGTTTGGTGATGGAAGGGGGGAAGGGTGTCACATACACAAGTCCTGATCCCCCTCGACCTGCATCGTGGTGCATCATAATAATGTGACCATTGAACCTCATTCTTCTGTGGATCCATTCCTGCATAAACAATAATTCTGTGTCATGAAATGCAAAGTTCTTTCATATCAGTCGTCAAGATGGCCATGTTGAATTCTCTGAAATCAACATAGGCTTCAATGTCCTGTTCTTGCTCCTCTAGCGAGGAACCCGGCAGTAGCTGGTCGGACCCTTCACTGGAGGTGTTGGTGCCGATGCCTCCGCTGTTGGGGGTCGGAGTGAGATCCGGAGGTACCGGTGTAGAATGAGTACTGCTGCCCCCACTGAAGGCCTCGTGTATTTCCCTTGGTGGGATATAGATCGGCGTCGGCATGGGGTACTCCTTGAGCCTGAGGTCCGTATCCCTCGGAGGTATGTACAGGCCAAGGCCCTGGCCGAGGGGGAAGTTAAAGTTTCTAACTATCACAGTAATGTCCTCCCTCCTCTTAAGTTGCTTCTGCTTGCCACCGTTCATGTACGCACCGTGATGCATCCTGACCACCGTGTCCACCACAGCTTGGGCGACGCTACTCAAGTGGTTCTGCTGGGAGAATTCCTTCTCCACCATGAGCGCTATATCTCTATCAACCTGCGTGGTGCCCGTGGCAGCTTCCAGCGCCTGCCAAAGCCCATGAGTGTACATCACTAGGAAACCCACTTGCTTATTTACGGGCATGCCCCCGATGATATCTGGATCTGCTATCACCGGCTCCTTACTTGCATTCCTGTCGACAAAGCATCGTATAATTCTGTTAACAATGTGGTGCCCAGTTTATCACAGTTTTTGCCCGTATTTTTTAAAAGGTTCTGTGACCCTATTTGGAGGTGCCAGAAGATTTAATGGAAATGTACGTAACTTCAGACCATTTTTTCTGATAAAGTTTGCACAATGTGTAACACAGAATTTAATGTTACAAGATACTGCATTTAAAGGGACAATGTGATGACCCATAGAGAAGATGGTTATATTAAAATGGAAGCAAATGTGTGGAAGCTGAAAGTGGACACTGCAGATTGAAATATGGGCTAGGGCATTGTTCATTTAAGGTTTATATGATCTTTCATGTCACAAACTGTTTTGGCAATGAATAGGTGGATGAAGAACTATCCATCGAATAAAAGTACAACATGTAAATATGTTGAGTTATGAATTTTACTTGCTTCACTTTCTTTAAATTTAAATCACTTTCAATGTACGTGTCTGCATTTACATACAAAGCTGATGCACATACCATGGTTGGACTTTCTTGCATTGTATCGTTCATATCGTGAAGTGTATTATGCTGTTTTATTTTCGACTCGAGAAAATGAAGTAATACTATGACATTATGCATTACCGTCAAGCTTTTTGTCACACTCAATCTACCAACCAAAGCTCCACGTAAGTCCAGGATAATAAGGAATATGTAGATGAAGGCATTTCAAACCTTCACCATACCCAGTCATGTTTCAGTTTCTGTTCATCACTTGCCTCAATTCAGCTTGTTCTCTGTACCCTCCTTTCACGCTAAAGTTCCCTATGGTTCTAGTGGCCTGGCTGTCACCGAAGAGTGGTTCCCCTTGAAATGTGTTTGTAGCAAGGCCCAGCTGCTCCAGTCTGAGCACCTCATCATCATTCCTGAGACTATGGTCTACACTGACCTGAACCACCTGCAGTGGTCCGTCCTCCATTCTGGTACAGAGCAGTGCTCTCGAGTCTCCTGGGATTTGAGATCAAGAGAGACACATGTTAGTCATTGCAGAGGAGTGGTCACAATTATCGGATAAATCAAGTTCATTTAAATCAAGTTCATCTGAGTCAAGTTTGTCTGAGTCAAGTTCATCTGAGTCAAGCATCTGAGTCAAGTTCATCTGAGTCATGTGTATCGAATCAAGTCCATCTGAGTCAAGTTCATCTGAGTCAAGTTCATCTGAATCAAGTTCATTTGCATCAAATTCATTTAAGTCAAGTTCATCTGACCCATTGAACTCGTAATAAACCTGAACGACTGACTAATCACACTTGACAATCCATAACAGTGCTCATGTGACTGTTGGCCACCTATTGAGCTCTACCCTTTGTCTTAGCCTTTTTTATCAAACCAATTTAAGTTTGGTGGGAAAAAAAGTAGTAGATACACATGATGGAGTCGTTATACCCTACCTAGCGGTGTCACACACTGGGGCAAAACAGTTAAAAGAAGAGTTAACGATGGGACTGTAAGATACATCAGTTGTGTTCACACCTAACCAGCAGATGGACTGAGTAACTGACGTGACACAAGTACTGTGTGACTGCATGCAAAAATCTTGCAAGGAGAAGGAAAGAAGTAAATGTTACAGTAGGGCTCACCCCTACTGTGTGTAAAACTTCACAGATCGTCACAGTTGCGTAAGTATGAACAATGGGATTGTAAATTACTTTAAAGAACTACAACAGAAGTACCGTATATAACAGTTAGATTATAAGCTCACATCAGCATCAAACACAGTCAAATTAAAATTAGACACATCAATATCCTATTCTTTCACTCTTAATTCATCTCAACTTACAGTAATAGAGGCTGCTCACATTTTGCAGACCTTCATATTTTGGGAAACAAAAGTGCCAAGACTAGAAGAAGGCAGCTTGATGAGGATTAAGTCATTTCCTTACTCTGATTTTCATCTTCATTTAATATAAGACACACACACAGAACACTTCTGCCAATGATGCCCTGAAAAAGTATTTTTTTCATTAAAACTGCAAATACAAATTCATATATATTTATACTTCACATACATTTCATTGTAAACTGAGATATAACAGCCTCTCTGCCAATGAATTTGGAGGGACTCCGTCACGATTGAAAGCGAGCTATTCTAGGTTGCCAAAGAGGTATGACTGATTCACGGTAGATTCTCTATGACCACCACCCCTGAGTATTCCAAACAATTTGAAGAGAGGGACAGGGGAAGGGGTAGCAAGAAGTGCATACGTGATTGCAAAGCGAACATCGGAAAGGAGTTTGGAGAGAGGGGTTTTGACCTCACTCACTACCTCCCCCCACCCCCCGAATATTTTTGGTAATCAGGATGCAAAATGATCCCATTAATAGATGATTTCTCGCTCTATATGAAATAGTTGTAGTCTACTGTAAACTTTCTCACCTAAATGGAGCTTTTGCGAGCGAGCCATTTCAAGGAGGTGATCACTATTTCAGGGGTAATTTCGGCTAGAGGAAAGCTGCCGCCCTAAACACCCCTGCTCCCCTCCCTCTGTAGAAAGCAATGCATCCATTTCAATATTTTGTGTGTGCATAAATCAGCTTTTAACATGTTTCAAGTAAAACTGTTCTAGCAAATGAAGAATTGATCAGCATTTATCCTCTTGGAGGGGGGGTTGCAGGTTTTGACCAGTGTTGTGGCCGAGGGGGTAAAGGTGGTGGTATTTGAGTTATGGAGCTTTGCAACCAGGAGGTGTGTGGTTCAACTCCTCAATGGGGTTACAGTAAGATAGGTTTTTCTTTAAAGAGTAACCCCATGTTTTCTCATCTGAACCTTGTGAAAAAGAAACTAAACTTGATAAATAATTGGTAAGCTGGAAGTCATTAGATGTGGAGTTGTCTTATATAAGCCACAGGCTTCCTCCACACTTATGTGGTCTAACTGATGACATTTGTTGTTCCTTTCCGACAGTTCTATACAAAAATCTGATGATCTTTAAACTTGCTCTGATGGGGAAATAGATATTCAGAAGGTTGAATCGAAAATAAAGGTAACAACTAAACCAGGAACAGAATGTTAATACTTCTCGTTCATCGGTGGAGGTTACTCACTCTGTACCTGTGAATCTGATCATGCCAAGTTTAATTCAAAGTTGTCTCGCTTAGTGCACAATCAATCCTGACGTACTCACCTACATTAGCAACATAAAGTTTCTCATGATGAAGAAGGGCAACTATCAGGGCTGTACCCCCTTTCAGCTTTGCGTCTATGGTCCTCAGTCGATCAAACTCTTCTTGACCTGTCAGCGGTGGAAGGGGGACAAACTGATCGAATCCCTGGACAAAATGAAATTGGAAAATTCATGGTCACATCAAACCTGTCGAAACTCTCCTTCAACATGTATAGATACCCCACAGGAACACCTACACAAGGCAATGTAAAATTCTGAACTAAGGTTGAGAATGTATGCTGACCTAAATAAGGGGATCTTCGGAACATTATGAATGACCAAATCATACAATTACGAAGGCAACTGAATAATAGGAGATCTTAACTCCAAATGTCACTCCTAGTCCTGTCATTTTCCATAGTCATTTGATACTCATCATTTCATGAACTCCCAAACCCTACTGAGTTGTATGTAAGATTCAGATTGCAAGTTATGAAAGAACATATGTATGCAAACTTATCAAGTGGTCTGATGTACTGATGCCATGTACACATCAGAGTAGACACAACTTCTTGCATGTCTACTACATGTGTGCGTAGAAATTGCGTACCAGGCGTGTCAAAGGTATTCCCAGAAATTGTGTGCACTTCAAAGAATTCCTCAGATCCACAAATGCTGTCACGCGTTCATTTTGTAATACGCCCCTGAGAGCCATGTTGGCCATGGATCAATTTTCTTCACAACACACACACGTCTCAGCTTCTTGTCACGTATACACATGACTATAAAAATATATGGAGTGAGGGTACCCCAACAAATTAAAATTGACATTGCTATTTGACATAATCACTAAGTCAACAACATGGTTGCATAGCTTGAAATACTGTGAAACATTCATAAAAAAGCAAAGATGTAAAAAATCATATTGAAACCATGTAGAACAAGCACCTACCATACTGTATTATGGGCTATAATAACCATGACCTTGACCTTGACTTATGATGTCATCGTCTTATACTCACCTATCCACCAAGTTTAAGCTGTATAAGACTTAAAGTCAAAGGGGGATTGTGGAATGCTTTATCACTTGCGGCCTTTGTAATTGTGATGTCATTAATATTTTAAGAAAATTGTTGAACAGTCTTTGATACATATATGGTACGTAGTATCATAACTTTAGGACATTCACGTATGGAAATAATGCTTAATATGTGCTTTTTGCCTTTTTCATGACCTGTGACCCTTGACTTTGGCATATGATGTCATTAGACATTACACATCATACTAAGGCACATACCTACAAAGTTTGAGGTTCATCCCACTTACCGTCTATGAGGAGATTGACAATTTTATTTGTAAACATACTCACACACACACACTTACATTGTGGCACCCTTTTTCAGCCTCACATCCCAATCAGAAATCTTGATCCATGTCATTTGTACACCAAGAGGTAACCCCTAGCAGGCCCTCCTAATCCACACAGTTTCAGAAGGGGTGCAATGTGGGCTATCACTGAAGAGTCATTTTTGGCGACTAAAGTCTCGATGGATTTGTCCTCCTTGTATACTACCTATAGGGATGAGATAACATTCATGTGCACACACAAGCTCACTGGTTCCAAAATCCAAAACAATTTCTAAACAACATGACTTTAGTATCTGCTATTGTTTTACCACTTGCAATAATACCAATAACATGGACACACAAGCAGTTTTAAGTCATCCGACCCTTTTCGTTTGGGCTCTTTTTTCAACCAGGGACATAGCAAGCAGATGAACAGGGGAGGAAATGTCCAGGAGCCTACAGGAATCAGGGAACCCCTAACAAAATGTGCAATCAAATAATTCTTAAACAATTGTAATGTTCACTACCTGCCGTCTAACCACCATCTGACACCATATTACAAGCCGCTGTCTTGTCCTAAGTCTCGACAAAAATCTATGACTATTCAATAAATTACAAAGACTGATGAATCACCAAGCACGTAATGTCTTGGCATGGAGGGTCCTCACTGCCTCTTGTACATGGGCCCATAGGGTCTTGCTACCCCACTGGTCTGAATGTTTATCTCATACCTCTGGCAAGCTCATGGACAGCGCAGTCCTCTCTGCCAAGATGCTGTCGATGGTTTCAAAGTAAGAACGCTCGACCGTCAAGATGGCCTGACGAAGAATGGCCTTGATTCTGGTGTCTTCCCTCTGGCCCTCCAATTGGCCCAAGAGTAACTCTGCTGGAAGCCTTTGGTGTGCAAAGGATGCTACCCTTTTGCCATCATAACCGTCGAATATTGCATAAAGGTATGTCTGGCTCCCTTCCGTCCTACAATAAACAAAACGATGTTAAATGGTTGATTTAATTAGCGTTAGGACCAGGTCCAAAATTTGGATCCATGTACCCAACATCCATAGCGGGTCAGGTGCCTAGGGACCCAAAAATATACTCCGTTAGGCTTCCAGTTTGTTGTGAAATCAAACACAACATTCTGCTCTGCTCATTACTATGACACCATGTATCTTACATATGGGCATGATAACGAAGTTATTGTCAACAAATTATATACTGCATTTTGTCGCACACACAATGTACGTTGGTGAACTTTGGAGCTGGGTAACAATGTCGGACCCAGGTCCTGACATCAGTCAGGTAGCTCTGCACCTGATGAAAATAACTAGATTACAAAATTCCTTGCCACAAGAAGTCAAAAACAACGTTCCACAAAGCTTCAGTACAATACTTTTTTCAATTTGTCAATGATAACTACAAACCATGCTGTGCAATATCAGAGGGCAGGGAGGAAATCAGCAAGTGTGCAGTAGGTGTAACTACGAAAAACTTACTTACCTAAAACACTTTTTCAACATCTTCAGCTACACACATGGACATCATATCATATGATACAGCCATTGAAAAGATTATAAAATTTTTTGAAGCTTGAAGGAAAATCCAAAATGGATGGAGTTCCAATTTCTTGTCAGCAATTATCAAAGGGCTTGTAAAGGGACATTTCAAAACTTGGTTTATGTAACCCAGAAAGTTAAGGGAATTTGTGATTCCTTGCCAATATTTATGATGAGAGAAAGGATAACCAACATACCAATTTTGAAATTCACTCACCTTACCCTCCTTGAGATACCATGACTACAAATCAGTCACTGATATGCATCTTCCTTACAAGGGCTTCAAACTACACCACTGGTGACCACAAATCACCTTTGCCCTCCATGAAAAACAATAGGGATCATCTACTCACAATGGCCAAACTATACATGTTCGAAGTTCTAGCAACGTACCCATCTGGCGATACAGTGTTTACAATCTTTCTTAGCTATGACCTCTTCTGACCTTGAGTGACCTTTGACCTTCCTAAAACCTGACAGAGATCATCTAACCATCAAGAGCAAACAAGGTTAAGAGTTTGAGGTTCCAGCAACTTTCAGCAGATGAGATAGCTTACTCAATAGGTTTTCAGAGTTTCTCCTGTGGTGACCTTAAATGACCTTTGACCTACCTGGAAAACAATAGGGACCATCTACTCACAATGGACCACCTACATACCAGCTTTGAAGTTCAAGCAACTTTCCCTCAGTGAGATACCATGTTTACAAGGTTTTCAAGCTATGTCCTCTACTGACCTCATGTGACCTTTGACCTCATCAAAACCTTGACAGAGATCATCTACTCATCAAGTGCTACCAATGGTTTAAGTTTGAAGTTCCAGCAACTTTCAGTTGCTGAAATGTATCCTCCTTAATACATGTTCAGACTATCCCTGCTGGTGACCTCAAATGACCTTTGACCTACCTGAAAAAAATAGGGACCATCTACTCTCTATGGACTACTCACACACTAACTTTGAAGTTGAAGCAACTTTCCTTTCTTGAGATATCGTGTTTACAAGCCAAGGCATCTCTAACATACACACACACACTAATATACACACACACACGCCATCGCCATCACATAGATTCCTTGCCTGCCTTTGGCAAGGAATCAATTACTTTTGCACTGGCAAAACATGTCAGTGCTTTACTTAAAGGTTTCCTTCAGTAATCCAAATAAACATAAACAACAACCAAATGATACTGTAAGTCATGACACAGGAGAAAGAACGACTCCAAAAGTGTCATATGTGGTCTGGACTAAAGATTGACAATAATTGGCAAAGCAAGACCTATTCCTTCTTGTTTGAGCACAATCCTTGGTATCAACACTTTTTTTTTTTTCTAGAAGGAGACATTGTTGGGCAAGGCAGGCAGAAATTTGAAAAACAACTACTATGACTGCAGCATGCATTTAACTCCATTTAATAGCTTCCTCTGAACTGAAGTTTATTCTTACCTGTGTATCACATGATAAATCTCTTCCTTCAGATTTGAGTTTGCCTGAGAATCACTAGATTTTTTTTTCCTCATCAGAAGGAGTGTGAACCCACAACTTTAGCATAAAGCAAGAGGAAACCAGAAAAAGAGAGTGACGTGACACAGGGGACATTAGTGCACGCAGTGCATTAGTTGAAAGAAAACTGTCAGGGAAGTCAAATGAGACCCCCCCAATGATTAAACCTTATGAATTATATACTTTACATTCAATGCAACAGAAGCAGGGTTTGCATCAGCAGCAAGATGGCGTGAATCGCGCAAGGATCACCCGAAATGCCGCACAAAGATAAACACAATGAGGGAACATTGCACGAGTTTTATCAGGTTTGAAACCCCATACATTCCCGCATGTAAATTGCACACATGCTGACAGACAGCACAACATTAGGCCTAGGCAAGGAGAAAGAGTCACAAAGTTTTGATGAAAGCAGAGCTTTTGGCCTAATATATTCAGGTAATTAAATTTGAACAGATGAATTTCGAAAGAAAATACCTGTACAAAAGAAATAACGAGTTCAAGCATGTTTTGGAAGTGCACTTCCCAGCCAGAAAACGACTACCCAAACCCCTAAACAGATAGCCACCTCAGTATGGTCTGGCTGATTGGTAATGGTCGTAAGCAAATCATCAGTTCTTACTTTTGACATACACAAGGAAGTGTTTCACATGACTGTCATACAGGTTGTGGTTATATACAAATTAAGTCTCAAATGACAGTTTGTTTTGCAAAACTTCCATCCCCCCTCCTCGATGCATGAAATCCCTAGCAAAACTTTTTTTTAGGTACAGGTTAGGAAATTCCCCCCCCCAATTTGAAGCCCATGCAAGCCCTGTACGGAAGACAGGACTTTGGTCCACTGTGTACTTTTCTTCATCCAAGTACTGGTATCCACACAACTAGAAAACACTATGCTGATGACCAGTACATAAGAAACAGAAATGCACCTACCTAAAATGAAAGAAAAAGTCCTCTGACTCTCGGGACGAAGTACGTGATCCGTCACCACGGTAAGTCTGATTCTGATGGGATCCAATCGCAGAATGTTGGCAAGTAGGTAACGCGTCTGTCCAAGACTCCTGAAGGATTTAACCAATAGTGATTTGACAATCAGAAAATGAAGGTTGAAAACTGTGAATATTTAAATGAGCATCATGCAATGCGACATTTACTTTCAACCTAGTTTCTACCTGTTGCTATTTACCTAGAGCTGTTGAAATATTTTTTTTCAATTTGAATCAACTGATATATGTGCTATGATGATTGTCTCACCAGTTGTAAGACTGTATGGAAAGGTTGATGCAAAGTCTGCCACTTGACAGTAAATACATAACTGGCTGTGTTCCAATCTGTCAAGCTGTCAATCTGTTCCCTAAATCATTATTTCATGCACTTGAAAGCTCATCACAGATGTTGAAGAGCCTTATTTATGAATTGTGACACTTCAGTGTAATTGTAGAAACAATACTGTACTGTAAGTTGGATTGTATTCTTCTGGAATTTCATTACTAGTTCTTGAGGGTCAGTTGCAACATTGGTAGCAGTAGCACTGCAGACTTTCAAGTGGTAAGAAGGTGTAGAGACTTAAACCAGAGAAAAGATCAATTAGAGAACTTCTATCTCGCATATATACGGTAGCTGTACAGTCATCTGCTGTAGGAATGGTAAATACTAGTGGAGGGCTTGAATGATAAAGACAATGTACAATATGCCTGGAGGACCGAAACAAGTAGATTGCTTTGGTTCTGGAAAGACTACACATCCACTCATCTCAGTTCCTCTTTCAGACTTCCTTACAGATAGCCCTGACTTAATCAGGAGTAGACCAAATGGTTATGTGATAATGTACTGTGTCACAGTGGGATTCTTCCAAAAGTCTCCCAAGCACAACAATCTTGGGAAAAAAAGTATACTTAAAAACTTAAGATGTTGCAGAAACTTTTGTGGTCCAGGAAATCAACCACAGAGAGATACAATGCCCTGGTAGACATGACATACAGACTCTTCAATGTAACAAAAACTAATGCTGGCAAAAACATTCTGCCAAATTCCTATATTTTTCAATACTTAACATAAATAAGGGATTCACTGTATTAGACAATTAGCCCAAGGCCTACTACGAAACACTCAAAGTTCAGGTAAAAAAAGGTACTGTATATAAAAGGGTATAACTGTGAAATGCAGAGCCACTCTTCAACTATACTGTACCTCACATCTGCATTTCAGGAGGTGCAGATGAAATGTTAATGAGACTCACATCCTGTCATTCTCAAAAAGCATCTATACAATTAGATGCCCACCGTCATTTATCACTGTGAAAAATTTTGACTCTGAATCTGAGCTTCTGTGCATCCACACAGGGGATGCTTGGAATGGACTTAAAAAGACTGAAATGTTTCATTTTGACTCCACATCTTCATCTGCACATGCATCCATGAAATACTTGCAGTGGACTTGAACAAAATACAAACAGTTCCACATGTAAAGCTGTTCCTATCATGGATCTCCATGTACTGATCAATGATGGATTATTCTCACACTTTGCATAGGCCTACAATTGCCACCTAGTGATTGCAATGGACTACAACACAGTAAGACTTTGATTTTGTATCCGTGCATCGGGATGCATACATATAACCCTCCGGTGGCTCTGTATTCTGTAGTTACTCCAAACTGTGGGAGATTTGATGACTGCTGATTGAACTTAAATCTGTGCAAATCCCCAAAGTTATAGCTTGGCCTAGGTTTATAAATTTTTAGGAGCACATACTGCAGAGGCTGTAAAGTATGTTATGTAATTTAAGGAAGAGCCTAATACAACTGAAAGAAATGCATCATTACCTCTTCTTCAGGTGGACTGTCATTGTTGTTTGAGAAATGACGGGCCATCGCAACCTCTGAATTGTTAGTTCCTGCGTGCGAAGGCTGCAGTGGCTGAAAAACTCTGGTATGTTGTTAGTTCAACATCAAAGTGCAATTAGACCTAACCTACACAGCACTTGGATCCTGCTCTCTCACGTAGGCTAGCCTAGGCTAGTTACTTTATGCAATACTGTCCTGAGTAAGGCCTTACTTAGGCGAGTAAGGCCTAACTTACTCTGTCCCTATCCCCCTACCGCCAGCTACTGTAAGTTACTGTGTGAGTCTGTTGCAACCAGATTATTAATAGTGCGAACATTTGATAAGTCTAACATTGCAATCGTTCCACCAGAATGTGTCCGAACATTGCAAATCCTGCAACTTTGCCTTGCCTAACGATACAACTACAAGCCTAGGCTCGTTGTGACTGCCTCGCATCAGCCGAACTTAGGCTAACGTTAGGCTAATTTTTACGCTAACGTTAGGCTAGGTAAAGAAGGGCGTCTCGTATCCCCGTAAGTTCTAGCTATTAGACTTCCACCTTCTCGATCAATCAGTTGCAAGGAATGACACATAATTGCACCTCGTCGATCCTCTAGTTTAGATTCATCGCTTTATTTGAAGGTCCGGAGGAACATTCCAGTACTGCTGTAAATGCAGTGCACAATCCATTTGAGCGATTGGCCTAGGCTAGGCCCTCGGTACGGTATAGTAGCATGCAGGAAAACGGCAAACCTGCATAGGCTAGGCTACAGTGCTAGAGTAACATTAAACTTTAAAGAGATACCATGTATTTCGTATTCACTGACCATAACGGAAGTACTGTGTTCGGCTAGGGTTATTAAAGGAAATACTGATTCAAAATTCATCACATTATACATTACATTGTAATTTACATTAAGTTACCATTACAATTTACAAAAGTTCGGGTAAACAAATTATTGGTGGATTCCTATCTGTGAGGCTGTCACTGAAAAGACCGTTTGCTGCCATGTCTTATATGAAATAGAGTAACAGTCAGTGTCCGTAAATGTTGGTTAATTTTGTTTTACTTTAAAGCATACACAATATTTCTCATTTCCATAAGCCCTCAGTTATACAAATTCAGATAGACCCTATAGTGCTATACAGGAAAGGCTGTCACTGAGATTTCGTGTTTACTCAAACTACAACTGTTCTGAAAGGGGAGACAATGATCCGGAACTTCGTGGAAGGCTTTTCTCTACCGGCCTTTTTATTTCTTTTGAGATCATGCGAATGTTGAAGATAACGTGTTGGAATTGAAGAAGGATTAGATACACAGCAAGCAGAATAGCTGCAGGGGACCCATCTTGACTTCAACTGGGACAAGATGGTGCCCATATGTAGGCCTACCACACGGGTCCCAGATGGTTTTTACGATGTGGACTAGCCTGTATTGCCTAGGGTTGAACCATTTACTCATACGGGACCGTAGATGGGCTTAATCTCGGCTTTGTGAGTGCAATTTAATTCCAGAGCTAAACTATTTTTTTTTTCTTTTTGTTTTCATGCATGGCCTAACAGAACAACCCGGGGCAAATTTCAGTTGAAATTGGGCTCAACCTGCAGTGAGCACCCGGTGACCGCGCAATCAACTGTGTAAAATAAGTGCATATAGCTATATCATGAATAGACATATTTAGTAATATTCATCACTTCATCTCAACATAGGGTTAAGTGCAATTACTCCTGTTATACGGCTGGGCATGCATAGGTGGTGGCATTTAAAGCAATGAAGCTAAGCAACCGGGACGTTCTAGGTTTGAACCCTGGTCGGATCACAGAAGCAGAGCTTTTCGTCCAAGAGCAATCTAAGGGTTTCCCACCTGAACTAACCTTGTGGAATAAAAAATATTCGGATCCAAAATTCGCTGGTTGGTAGATGTAATTTGTGAACAACATCAGGTCCGTATACAGCTTTTTCAGTAGGGGGATTTGATTTTGTCACAAGTGGAACATTTTACTTTACAATTATGACCAACAAATTAAAACTCATTATAAATGTTGCTAACGTAGGCCTACTATCATAGTCTGAGCGGAACTCCAGATCTTGTGAGGACGACGACGGGGGGGGGGGGGTCGTTCGACCCCCTGACGCCCCCCCCCCCCGAAACGGCCGCCTGCTAAGACTTCCTCCACACTTGTGTGCCACCGTTCGTTATAGTGTCAAAAAATAACTGCCCAATTTCAAGGCCTGACTATTACAACCATTATTACAGGAAAATTATACTCCTTATGGTTTTTTGTCGTGAATGGCCTATCATGACAGTCTTAGGGGTTAGTTACTTTTGCATATTGTGGGAGTATAATGAACCTAGCATATATGTCTATACGTTTCTTGTGTAAAATGCCATTGTTGTTGTTAGTAAAGAAGGTGTTGTGATCGGCACTTCTTATAGTGCGATAATTTTGCATATAGGCCCTATACCCCGATTGGGATCAATTTACTCATTACGTTTTCAGTCCTCTGAGAGAATTTAAGAGAGTTCACAATAGATTGCTTATGCTGTGATTATTTTGCTTTGCTTGTAATTCCTTATGTGGCAAGAAAAAATGCTACACATTTTTTTTTAATCAACAAAATTGCCAATATATAGGTCTATTGTTAGAGGAAGGTGATTTCATTCACATCATAAATTTACAAAACATTTAAAGAGCCGGAAAAATGCAGGATTTCGGACAGGCCCAAAACATGACAAGTGCAGGAAGCTAAGGGAAACATTCTTCAGTTTGTCGTAAAAATGTATAGGATTCATACAGGACTTGAATGAACTGTAAACAACCTACAGGATTTCTCAAGTTTTATTATAGGATTTTTTGCTTGAGAGTCGATGAAGACTGATATGTATATTACACGATTGATTGTTCCCTCACGAATTGAGAAAGTCACCTTCACGAGATATCTATTTCACAGAGTTTCAACGAGTCGTGACTCGAGCCACTAACTTTCAAAACGGAAATGACTCGAGGAAATGAATATGATTTTCCTCATAGAAATAATAAACAGTGACTCACTGAGTCACTGACCTCACTCTAGTCACATTAAAAGTAGTAAATGATTCGACTCGACTGAAAAATTGGGTGAATCGTGTACAACTCTGCTTCTTCAAATCGTGAATACACGCAGCTTATCAGAACGATGCCGTTTCTAAACATTTAGAGGAAGGGGGAGGAGGGGGGGGGGAGGAGGTGCATGAAGAGTCAACAATATTCAGCTCAGAGTTCAGACATCATTGTGAGACCCAGGCATGTGCACTGCTCATGCCCTGTACCCAAGCCCACGGTCTCTCATCGGCCCGTGTTATTTGCGTTCATACCAACTCTGCTCTGTAAGACCCACAACAATATTTGCTTTTCCCAAGTTCGGACTCGTTATCTTGAGGTGAAATTCTACATAAAAGTGACATGCCCCCATGTGCCCCCCCCCCCCCATGAGACTTGAGGTTAAAAAGTCAATCCTGCTTTTTATGGCAATTTTCCCTATTAAAAGGAAATAAGCGTTTTTGTACTCTCAATGAAGTCGTAAACTGCGCTATTTTCAACTTACAGCTAAAATAGTCTCCATATATACGGGACAGGTTCATTCCTATTTTAAGTTGGTCAAGTCTCTTTTGGTTCCATTGTCTTCAAATCGGAGCCGTCTTTGTATCGTTTCCCCTTCCGGTCTTTAGAGTTCCTTATGGAAGGAGCGCTACCCGCCTTTTGGCAAACACGCCCTCTACAAGACCCCTTATCAGTATAACTGGAGAGTGATGGGAAAGAAACTTGCTCAAGTCCATCTTTGAACTCATTCCTTCATTATTCATCTTTACGAAAAGTTATATCAATTGCATAACGAAAAAAGAAAAGCAGTGTTTGCGTATTTAAATCATAAAACAATTGAAATAGCCATTCTTTCAGGTGGTACCATGAGTAGTGAATAACAGTGTTTCCTTGCTGTGTCCGCTGTGCCCTACGAACCCCCCCCCCACCCCACTTCAACTTAAAAGTCTAGCAACGCTTATTCTGTTGCGGATACTACAGTAAAATGGTATTGCAAAGGCACAAGTATAATAGTGAGAAATTACTCCGTAGGTGAGGTATCACTAAATTTCCCATCGAGGATGGGACCCCCATGTGTTAATATTTCCTGAGTTTTAGGACTCCAAATCCTTGCCTGTCAAAAATTAAAAACAGAAGATACCGCAAAAAAAAAACAAAAAAAAAAACACACACTCCCCTTTTACCCCTCCCTAGGACACAGACTAGGACACAGCCTCTCTATTTATAGGAACCATTAATCTTCAACTGTGAATATCAGAAAACAATGGCACATACATTTTGGTGGGCTAAGGGGGGGGGGGTGCTGAAAGGGAACCTAATTGTATACAGTATGGATTCTTTTGTTTGGCTAGGTTTCATTGTTATAATGAAAGACGTGTAATGCATTAAACGCCTACAAACGGAGCCATATGATCAGGACAAGCATACATTAAAATGTTGTCAGTTTCCCCGAGAGCCCACCAGTTAAGTAGATCGATTCTCCTAGGAGATCTGAATAACGAATGACTTCTTCACAAAGTCACCCGTCGCAACCTCAATTATACCCGTATCGACCTTTTCATATCGGTGACAATAGAAACCCATACCCAAAGGCAGGAAGCACAATCCTTAAAAGACCGTTAAACGGTGTAAGGTCTATTATTAATGTACATATAACTGACGGAGGAGTTAAAACATATAGGCGTGGCTGCAGCTTATCTCGTGTTACCGATAAATACTTCGCAGTTGAAGATTTATAGTGGAAATTCCGGATTTTCGATTTGTGGAGTCAATCAACTTCAATATATTGGATTTACATGTAGTTTCATTGAGCTGTGTGGCATTTATGGAGTTATTTGTGATCGAAATATGAAGGAATGTTAGCGCCTTGCCAGTTTTACAGTGCTGGTTATGCATGATTGAAAAATCGTTTTAGTCGAAAAGACAAGGAATTTAGAAAGCAGTAACTTCATTGAATTACAAGATAGTGCTATATTTAGTTAACGACGTGGAGAATGCATACAAAAGTTCCACCGAATTAACTGCTGAGATGGCAATGATGGTAAACAAAACACCCATAAAGGAACGGAAACAGCCCTGGTGGAAAAATTAAATCGAACTGTTTTGAATTATGACAATTTGTGTCATGTTCTTTTTGAACCATTACTTTCATGTGCGGCTGGTTGACATGCCATCAATGGCAAAGACGAGGGATGACGTGTTAGCTTGATCCCCGTCAGTGCTGGCAGAGGAGAGAACAAACAAACTTGTGTTTAATTGTAGGTATGTTCGTGACATTTTATACCTTCAGTGTCTAAAGCAATCGAGCGAAATATATTTCTTAATTCATATGTGCCGCCGAGTTGCTTAAACCAATAAAACGAGTAAACATTAACGGTTGAGCTCAATCTAGTGTAGCTAGCTTTTCTGGATAAATTGTTACACATATTACTTCAACATTTGACGTCGTAGCTGAGTCCATCACTATATACATCATTCCCATATGTTAGCCTGGTTGTCACTTAATACTGGGTTCCATTTATAAACGTTATTTAGTCTTGCATTCCTATTCCGTTGGGCGACAAGTAACAAATGTAAACTGTGTTACGGTTTAAGGATGTCCAGACGGTATTTTGACGCAATACGGTCATTTAGATATCAACAGATCAGGATGCTGCTGAACCGCGGTATTCACGTTGACGTAAAAAATAGCAAAGGTCAAACCGGTTTGATGATCGTCTGCACGATGTCGAACGTCGAACCGTCGAAGAGATTGCAGATGTTCCGGTATTTGATTAAACTGAAAGCAGAACCACTGGAGGTCGACTCAAACCATAAAAGCGTATTTCATTACGCATGCGAAGCAGGCGATGATGCCATCTTACGAATTATTCTGAGAATGTATAATTCGAACGCGGTTAATCACATCGGAAAGGACAAAGACGGTCGCACCGCCATGCACTTCGCTGTGAGGAGCGGGAAGTTGACGACAGCGAAAACGGTGCTTAACCTTTTCATGGAACGGTTCATCAGTCTCGATGTACCGGACATGTGGGGTGTGACACCGTTGATAGAAGCAAGGAAACTTGGCTTTGAAGAGCTCGCGAATTTCCTTGTCGTCACTGGCAGAGCCAATCCTCATATATGCGATACAAAGTATCATCGGAATTCAGAAGAATGGGCTAGATTAGCCACTAAACGCAAACGACAGAGAGTGGTCGCCGATTTGCGCGCTAAGAGCGAGCGCCGACTGATCTACCCACGCGGACGTATCAAAATGAGGAAGATACCGAGCCTTTTAGACATTAGACAGGCTGACTTAACGAGGGATACTACCGATAGTATTAACAACGAAAATGCCGTTTCCGGCCGCAGATTGATGCCGCCAATGGCGTTATCACGGTCTACTTATGGAGAAGGATTGGAGGTCAAAGACCAACATGTTAAACAAACCAAAGTACACGCAAAAACGGATCAGGCTGTTTCTTTGCTGGAGCTTTCGTCAAAAATGAGAGAGAGACAACATTACCTTACGTCATATATCGCTTGTGATACTGCGCAGTCTCAAAGGGACTTTCTGCACCATCGTCTGCCGACTTTGTTTAATGTGTACTCGCATCAGCTTTCACCTTCGTTTTGCAAAGAAGTTCGAATTCCCGCGGAAGATGAGACGTTCGAATCCAACGAGAGGGCCAGGAAACCGAGAGGTACCAAAATTTCAAACTTAGCCGTGGTATTTAAGAACGGCAAAGAAGCTCCTTCCAAAAAGTGGAATTTATCTGGTCTCCAGAAGACAAAACATGTCAATCGAATGTCAAACACCACGCTTGGGACCGCTCACGTAACCGGGAACCTTGGTAAACATTCTGTGTTACCAGGTATTCGAGTTGTCGAGGCAAAAGAAGATAATGTGGTATAAAAAAAAATACTATTTGAGTGAATAGCGTTCATCATGTTTTATGACAACTTTCGAAAGACATGCTAACAAAGAAGAAAATTTATTATTCCAATTCTATGTGTTTTTATGAGGAACAACTGTCACAATCAAAACTGTATTTTATCAGTTTTATTCTGGGTTACCCTTGTGACGTGAAAGATTTATTGTATTATCACTGCGACCACCCATTTTGAATGTACTGGGTATTCGTACATCACCTGCTCAACTCAGCCAATTGGTAATATATCGTTCCCGCGTAGTAGCGGCAGTCTGTCTGTCACATTGCTATAGGCTGATGGAGATACCCAGTATAGGATGACGTCATAGAGATGCATTTTCTTATGGTTAGAGTCCGCCGAGAAGGGATTCTCAGGTATACGCACTCAGTGCATGCATGCCTAACTTGTGAATGTGTCACTCTCACGTCTTCTTAGTTCTTGTGATAAACATAAATAGGCAGTTAAGATCATTCTATTTACTCTGTCGTTTGCGGTATAACGGACGTTTTTGAACGAAATATATGCCAGCTACGAAATCTGGCAAGTTTTCTCTGTTAAGGCTAAAGTGACTACCTTTTTTTTTTTAATAGCTGATCTTATTTAAAATTTATATTGAAAATGTGTCATTTTAACCAAATATTTTGAGCAATCGTGTGCAGCACTTTCTACTGTGTAAATAAGTGATGAAAAATTCATAAAACAGCGTAACAAGCTGATTAAGAGTTACTGTTGCTTATTAGTAATGCTGTAAAAATCATACATGGAGATGGTACGAGTCGTGAAAGGATCGACCTCATTGTTACACAATTACGTTTCATTATTGCAATATACTTTAGTTCAGCTTGATTGAATCAAGACAACTGTCACCTACGGAAGTCCAATAGAACCATTCGAAAAGTTCTTCTTTTTTCATTCCGAAAGCTATTTTTGAACTCCAAATTTTTTCATTGACAAAAATAAGACTTTAAACATCAGATTTTAGGAAATATGAAAGAAACGGATTTCTAATTAAAAAAAAAACAAGTAAAAGAGACTGGACTCTATAAAAGACGTCTGATTGAAAAGATGAATTTCAGATTAAACGAAAGTTTCGATTCAAAAGTAAATTTCAGATTTAAAAAATTGTCTATATTTTAGATTACAAAATATAGATTTCTGACTTTGAAAAATAAGTTTTCCAACTGCCCTTTTAGGCTTCCGTCTATTGGCCAGATACGAAACTTAATGTCTGCACATCTTACAGTTATGCCCTATCCTCGTCAGGATCTAAACGTTGAAGCGTCAGGGTTTGGGACGTCGGCCAAGCTCTCTTCGTAATGACGGTACATACAACTACTTAAAACCCATCACAGAAATGGCCCGCAAGACCACGCAACTCTTTTTTTTCTGTTACTTTCATCCGTTGCTCAAAGTGCACAATTGCTAACAACAGTCTGCCTCAGAGAATTTTTATGTAAGGGGAGAAAGGGGGAGGGGGTGACAAGTGGAGTTAAATGGCTGGTTCATTGAGGCTGTGTATATTGAGGGCAAGACTCGAAATTGTGCAGTGACAATGTACAATTTTGCCATTCCTGCAGGAAAGAACGTCGAGGGTGGTTCAAAAAAAAAAAAAAAACGATCATGGTCGCTGCCCCCCCTGCCTGTTTAATCCTCATTATTCTCCTCGTGTCCCTTTGAGAGTTATGCCCCCTTAGTAATTTATCTTACACCCCCTGGTGTCGGTACATCAGCAGGATTTGAATGGGGGTGGGGTGCTAACAACAAGTTGAACGAAGTGTCTTTCATCACCTGATATAGGACTGCACGTGACTGGCTATGATGTTTGTTAACAACATAGAATGGTTGGCAAAGATTAATAACCAAATGTGCTGGCGTCATCGGGAATTGACGAACACAACCGCTGCTTTTTGCAGTAAAGGACTAGAAAGAATGCCAGGTTTACCGTTCTAAGTAATGTGTGACCATAGATTGCTCTGTTTACGTATCCGGAGGGGCAAATCTTAGAAGTACCAAGCAGGAAAAAATGTATAACGTCAAGGGATTAGCTACCGATGAATATATGAATTCCATCAAAACCAGACAAGATTTTTTGTTGGTGAAAACCTTATCTTAATAACATGTTCTGTGTGAAAGTTATGAATTTTATTAGATTAGAAATGGAATTATGGATTATATCAAAAGAAATGTCCATTTTACGAGAGGGGCCCGGAATCCGGTCACTGCATGTACACAGGCAGCCTTATTAATGATAACAGAACTTCCTATCAGAAGAGCCGTCTCTAAAGGTACTAACTAACCACAGAAATTTATATCGGATTTCCCCCCCTAACAGAGGGCTCTTATAATCAAATATTTGAGCAGACGGCAATCATTATTAAGCTCTCCAACAATGCCTCCCACAGGCCTGCACGCAAATAGCGTCACCCTTCTAGTGTTACTTTCTTAGCATTTAGCATTTTACCTTTAATTCAAGTATGTCATGTTCAAGAACTCTGCCCTTCACAACGAGTCCATTTTGGAGTCTTGTGGGGAAAAAAAATAGAGTCATGATTTAGAGGGCGGTGTAAAATCAGTTCCAGAAAGTTCAGCATGGCACTGAGTCTCTTATATGTTGATGAGACGTCATGTAGGGAACTAAGATAATCTGGGTGGGGGGGGGGGACAAGATGTAAATGAAACGTCATCTATATCTTTTTCGGTGTTATCAATGATTTGCTTCAACGTACTATCATTGGAACAATATTATTTTGCGCACAGGTAACTCGGGAAAAGCCACATCTACTCACAGTTGTAGGCCGCTAAGAGTTTTAATAATATGGGCGTACAAATTCAATGTATTTGATTAATTTAAAACAAAAGAATGCATTAAATTTTACAACTGGGCAGAACAAAAAAAGAAAAGTCGATTGCGCATTTTTCGAATTTCTACTGAAGACACGTGTAAACTCTTTCCGTACTAAAACCGTAGCAATTACGCATTACATAAATATGCAAAGGAGAAAGTGGTTTGAGATGATTGCAAAGACGGTGTTGAGTAAAACGTTTCAATTTGACTTTCTTTACACTTTTTTGTCTCTCAAATGTTTTTGTTTGATGAAAATGATCCTCTCCGACGGTGTGTGGTAATCAAGGGAGAAGTAGACGACTTATTCGACTCGAGTCTATCATGGTTCAGTATTCCATATAACTACATAAACGTAATTAGTAGTTTTATTTAACACCGTCAGCCACAGTGACGTCACCAGACATTTTATGAACGGAGGGTGGGGGAGGGGGGTGAGTGAGAGGTGGTGAGTGGTTGGGTGGGAGGAAAGGGTCGAAGTTTGGGAAGTGGTAACGACACTATCTCGGCGGAACGCCACCATCAGTCAGACACGTAGCGCACAGAAATTATTTGCATTTAAAATATCTATCAAGGTAACAGCAAATGGCAATTTCACAGTACCTTTGGCATTGTGAGTTTCGCCAACGTTTTCCGTTTCGTTCTTCGAATTTCATTGTGGGGGGGGGGGAGGATATTTGCCAAGGGTTTGGATTCCCGTCCCCTGCTGGTGACCCCACTAGTCAGCAAAAATAGGCTACGTTTGCAGACGCTACGTACAAATTTTAAGAATCTGAATAGAGAGATGGATTTGCGAGGCCAGATGAAAGTCCGCAATGTGTGAATGAAAATCGTTCAAAACATGTGCGAAGTAATCAGTGACAGCTTTTAAGAACATGTGCATTTTCGATTCTCTGATTAGGGTTTGAGGGAAGGAAAAAATTAAAGTTTTTACTAAAAATGATACCAGAGAGATGTTCTACTTGAGTGTTTTTTTTCCTCAGCAATTTCATGCCAGGGACCCAAGAAGAAAGACAATACATAACACTGAAAAACAACCCAAACAAACTTTCTTTTGTTTTTGTGGATGTCCACGAACTTTAGTAATAATCAAATTACAATCCATTTGTTAGCCATTATTAAATTTTTGTCTCTGCTTTTTTTTTCAAAAGTAAGATACAACTGTCCTCAACAAATAAAAGATAATTAAAAAGTTAACAACAAATAATCAATGTGCTTGTGTGGGCTTTGACAGTCCCAGATAACTATCAAACTGAATACAAACAAAGCCTCCTCTGGGACGCAACCACTGAAAAAATAAAAAACTGTTGACTTTAATACAGATAGGCTTTGCAAAAAAAAAAAAAAAGTGGGACTAGAAGAAAAGGATATCTTGCAAATTCTATCCTGAATGACATTTCCATGGTAACACATACTTTGAAGATGTAATACAACAGTGTTATGCTTGACATTCAAAACGATCTTGCCTTCCCTCCCTATCGAGGCCTACAAGACAATCATCGGTGGTTAAATAAGCTCTTTAACTTGGCCAAACTATGAATATATGCAATGGAATTAAATTCATAAATAATTTCAGTACAAAATACCAACACCCCCTTCCCCCTCTCCCCCCAGTTCCACTATCTTACTCAGTAGTATTGCATTGTTTCCATTTAAGTATTACAAAGGACTAAAACATTCTCGATACATCCATTAGAATGAGAGTATGTCTAACTTTATGCGCTAGTTTCCGTCCAAGAATCCTCAATTTCTGCATGGGCTTTTGAAGTCAGAATCATGCAGCAGCTGGTATGGAAACTGTAAGATGATATGAATATTCAGAGGAGTGACATTATGACAGTGACTCACCCCACCTGTCACAGGAGTTACATGATACTCAATCTATGTAAGACAGGACCCACTCAGTGTTGTTGAACTCATTGTCTCTGAGCATAATGGGACCATACAGCACCCCTCAAGTCCTCAGCAAAATAAGGCTCAGTATGTGTCATATGGTAATGCCTGTCAGAAGGTTTGTGGATACGGTGGGTGGCAGTGAGCGGTCTTTCCCACCACCAAATATTCCCGCCCACCAGTCCACCACATATCTAGCCACACAAATCTAAAGCTACCCCCCAAATTAGGAAACATAAAAATGATCCCACAGGGTAGATGCTATGTGGGGAAGGGGTAGGATGAGGGACTCTTGCCAGATCACACAATTATCCACCTCTCAAAGTTGGTTAGCTACGACCCCGTCTGGAGGTCATGGAGTATTAATTCCCACGACACTCACAGTAACTAGATCTCCGGCATTCGGTCACACAGTACCAAATCAGGATGCGAGCCACAATCACGCATCACTCTTCTGAAAGTGCTCACTTTAAGCACATGAGGAATAACAGTCAATCACTGAGTAATCACTTAGGTTCATGAATGCAATACTCACTCTCAAAGTACTCACTCTGAGCACATCATGAAATAACAGTCCACCATCACTACGAGTCATACAATACTCACGGTTAAACTGTTCACTCTGAGCGCATACCTTACTTCTATGCGTTTATTCCTCATGAAATCTGAGCACAGTAAGACTCAGAAGATACCAGAGCTCACTTTGAATAATCACAATAATAAATCACTTTCAAAATAACGCCCTCTGAGCACACTTGGATCCACTGAATGTCATTTTAGACTTATGACGAACCTTCGTAAAACATGACTCCTTGTCCAAAGTTTTTATCTGGTAAGAAGACCGTACATGGGTGCAAGAGGACAAATAGCACCCCAAAAGTAAATCATTTGATAATTGCATACATTTATAAAGAGAAAGTATTGATTTTAAGCATCCCCATAAATGTTATACGATACTTATAGATTCTTTTTTACTATTTACTATATGACAGTGGTGGAAAAAAATTCAGACCTAAAAGAAAAGGAACAATAATTGGGTTTGAAAATATAACACAGCCACAACAAGGTGGGTAACGATAAAGGAGGGGCTGCTTTTTGTGAGTTTTTCCATCTTTTGTTATCTTCAACAGATAAACCTCTGATATACACTTTTATAAGGCTTTGATATCAATTGAGACTGATAATTCCCAAGTGTAAATTTGAACATTCACAAACAAAATTATTCATAATGACTAACCAACACTTACGACTATTCACTAATTAATAGCCATCAACTTGTCACTTTTTATGGTCATTAACTTCAAATAAACGATCACAGACCAAAGAACCAAAAATTTACTACAGTTCATTTACTACTAGCTAATGAGCAGTAATTACCAATTAACGGCCATTTGTGCCCAAAACACGTGACAGACCTGAGTCTAATCAATGCCGCCCCTGACATTATGCTTTGCAAACCGAGAGATCATTAGAGTAACAAATAGATCAACATAGAGTAACATGTTTCCTGGAATAGGTCTATTATTTTAACACTAAACACAAAGAGCAAACACTAAGCAGTGTTTTAGGGCAGTGTAAGAAGCCAACTTGTAGGAGAGCAGATACCTCAGACACCCCAACATGCAGAAAACTAAACCAAGTACTGGATCAACCAAACGGCATTGTTGATCAACTCCTGGTAAGTAAACTGGTAAGGAATATTCTCCACTGTTTATCTGCTGTTACTCTTCCTAATCCTGGAAACATTTCTGTGGTTGTGTGGTCTATTCAACCGTGAGAGTAAATACTATGACTTAAATGGTGTCCTACACTACTAGCTTCCTGCATCGGTTTCTTTGTGTAAAACACCCTCTCACAAGCACAATGTCCTAGAGTAGGTGTGAACAGCTTCAAGGGCAATAGGTCTGGGTGCAGCTCACCCTACATGTCAGATCTGATGTGAAACTAGAGAAAGATACTGCTGGCCATAATAGCGTGCTAACTTCAGAGTCGATTATGCGAGCCTCTAATTCTGCTAAGGTATCAATCTCTGGAGCTGAGAACTAACCCCTACTAAAGAGAAGTGAACAAACAAACAAACTCTTCATATGTAACATTTGCTACCAACTTGCCATAGTCACCTCCGTTGAAAGTACAAAAGACAAAACGTGTAGTAAACATAACAAAGCCTTAAAAAAATGAAGAAAAAATTCATAATCATTTCAAAATCAATCAATTACAGAGGAATTTAATCAATGTTTATCGATAAAAAAATTTTCACTCTTAAGAAAACCAGCTTAAGAATATATCTAGAATAATCCATACTAGACTTCTTTATAGATAAGTAACACAAGATTTCTTTACCTTCAACAAGTTTCCAATTTCCTAACAGGTTAGAGTACTGCCAGGGGTTTATCAGTTCCTTCTTCTATGTATAAAAGGGAAAATTTACAACTTTTTCACAACTTTTCACAGGAAGAAAAAAATAAAAACTTAATATACCGTATCCAAAATGGCAAAAATGGGACTTGCATTGAATGCAGTTGAAAGGACGTTTGTGGGAACTGAAATACATACGGCTATTCCAACAAGAAAAATGTACAGAATAAAACAGAAAAAAATAAATAAAAGAAAATTACAAAATAATGCAATGTTCCAAAGCAAAGTAATAAAATGTATACATTAATTTGAAACTTGACTCAACCAGCGGTCATTCATGGTTGCCCTTAACTTTACTTTTTCATGGTGAATGATCAGGGTACAATGTTCACTCCTGTTTAGGCAGGAACACAAGTGGTCTGACGATCACATTTCACACTGAGATCATAAAACCGTCACACATACTCAAATATTGTCTTGCAAGTCCAAAACCTGCAACACTGAATATAGGATCCACATTTGGAGCATTCTCATATTAGGGACACTTTGCTTTAAAAATGGTAAATTACCATGGCAACCTTCCTTCAGGGGCAAACAAACAGAGGCTCACTGGCCTCAAATCAGAAGCAACTTCTGCCAGTTGACATGAAGGATCTCAGTGGGCAACTTTTCATCCAGAGAAGCTACCCACATACCTGATGCCAAACAACTTAGTATCAAGCCACTTTCAAAACCTGCTGAATCTACTTTCTCTGTCAAAACTTCAAAAAGGGACAGATATAAAAAATTGTAAAACATTTTGCCTTTATGGCTTACCTAATGTTCTACTGTTCTATGGATGCAATAATGACTACTGCCCTCATTTAATGGAAAAAAGTAATTTCTTCTCCTCGAGGAACGTGTTAGGTGACAATGTTCCATCAACATTATGAAATAGCAACCTCCACCCTCAGAACAGTCATTTTTCAATAAAAATGCATTGTGATCTGCCAATCATACCACCTACACCTTCTTCATTGGCTGCTGTGCTCTCGAACCAAATATGCAACTGAACCCTATTGGTGAACTAGATTTTTTTTAAAAAAAGGGGGGGGACAAAGGTCAGAGTGAAGTCTTCTTTTTGAGTAGGAAATATTACTTTACATGTACAAAGGTGAATTTTGATTTATTGCCAAGTGTTCTAAATTGGAAATAACAAACGTGATCTAGAGACCTACTTTTGATTGGAGTAGACCATCATTGTAGAAGATCATCCTACCACACATCGAATTCGCAGAGCTGTAGTAAATTAAGAACAACTAATAAAGGACCAAACCCAAATCTTTTTTTTTTTTTTCAAAAGTTTAGTTACTTCCATTTTTTTTTTTCACCTTACTGTTATTCTCGTCATGTGTAGTGTGGTCCCAAAATAGTACACAAGGGGTGGTACCAAAGAAGT
This sequence comes from Stichopus chloronotus, assembly GCA_021234535.1. NCBI lineage: Eukaryota > Metazoa > Echinodermata > Holothuroidea > Aspidochirotida > Stichopodidae > Stichopus > Stichopus chloronotus. The sequence goes on along the minus strand of CM037829.1, from coordinate 32,981,814 downwards.
CATCTCATACCTGAACGACTATCATCGTTCAAGAAGGGCAAAAAAAGGTTTCAATTTCTTGACAGGGTTTTGATGTGATACCAATGATTCAACAACAGTTCCTTCACAAAATTCTGATAACCAGTGCCAACACCTACCATCAGTTCTGTCATTCCTACCAACTGATACAATACACTCACCCCCCATCCCCCCCCCCCCTCTTGAGCTCATCTAGTCCAGCACTACCGTTGTGCCCCATTTTGCGTGGAAGCTTGTGACAGAGGAACGAGAGAATGGTGTATGAGAGAAAGATCTCGAACATTAACTTTGTTTCAACAAACAACTTTGTGGACATTGTTATGAATTAACTTCAAATGATCTGTGTCACACACAGACACAAAGAGAGCTTGACAGAATATCCACTACAGGGAAACTGTAGCCTAACCACACTTACCACATCCTGTTCAGTAGATAATTCTATACCATGTTTGTGTATATGTCCATGACGACATCTTTGCATTGAGGAGTGATGAACTTTTTTTTTCTTTATTTTTAAGTTACTGAAGACAAGGCAAAGAGCAATAAACTGAGCAGCAGTCCTGTTAAATGTTGGAGTTTTTAACACAAAACCCCTCTTTGTGTGCATTGCATAGGACAACTCACCTGACTAAAATAGTTTTATCTATTTTGCAAGATTGTGTGATTCCTGCTATGCTGTACAACTGTGCTTGTCCATAATTAATGCAAGTATGACTGCAGTGGTTAGATATACACACTGATACAACAAAACAAATGGTTACAAAGCAATGTTCACTAAATTACACAGGCTGCGGTCTGTCTAAGACAAGGCCAGCTCTAACTGATCAAAGACAGCTAATCAATAGAAACTTGCAATCAGCTACCTCATTTTCAAGTAGTCGTTGAGTGTGCCAAGAAATCTCATGATTACAGGATGAAACAGTCAGTGTAGTCCATGGCACATGGAAGCATTGCAAGAATACAATTATTACTGCAGAATTCTTGCAAACAAAAGGCCATGTGAACCCAACTAAAGGTACTGGACAAGGGCTGTGTTCCTGCAGCCTGTCGCAAGTTCCGACGGTACAAGCGAGTCCCACTTGGTTGTGTCTATAATTATGGAGGCCTTAAAATTTTCCTAACCAGGAAATTGACACTGACATAACAGGATATTTCTCAACTGCAGACAAAAAAAAAAAAATACTAAGTGAGAGAAAAAAATCGCAACAGATATAGACACACTTTCATAACAATCAGTAGAACTCATTAATTTGAGAAATGAAAGCTTCAAATATGCTTATATGGCAAAGGTTAATGGAGCAGTTTAAAAATCACTAACAAATGTATTCTACTAATTACACTTACTTTAATATGTAAATGTATTAGTTGACCGCAACCTACAGCACAACCGGTTGTTCATATTATCATGGAATATCTAACACTTCTCTAATAACGGAGGAAGCTGTTGAATGAAGCTCACAGCTGAAACTGCCTTTCTAAATACTTTCTTGGTTTACAAGGCTCAAAGCAACACACATACTGGAAGGGAGATGTGAAAATTGAAAAAAAAAATTCCGAATTAAGACAGCACTGTGTTAGCTGAGTAGTAGTTTATCATTGGATTACTGAAACAGACAAATACAGCATTTTAACCATCACTGGCAACGGTCACCACAAACTTTTACTTCATATTGGCAATGGCAGTACTTTGATAATGCTGTCAGAAAAACAAACAACTCCCAACAAACAGAGACTTTAATAAGTCCTTACACCTTATGGACTGTGATCATAAAATTGAGGAGGATCCTTTAATACACAGGCAAACTTAATCAATTTCTGGTGTCACAGAAAGTAACTTTTTTATTTGGACCTACAAAGCACTATGAAAATGTCCACATGTATTTTCATATCACGATGTTGTGACAATGGTTATATCAGTCACATAGATCTAACACGAATGACTACATGTCTTAGAATAAACAGCAGTTTGCTTTCTGTGCATGAAATGTAGGTCCGTCAGCCAGCCGGCCAGTCGGTCAATCAGCCACCTGGCCAATCAGTCAGTTGGTCGGTCAGCCAGCCAGGCAGCTGCCGGCCAGTTAGTCCATCAGGCGGACAGACAGACAGGCAGTTAATCAGCTTTAGTCAGTCAGTTCCTGAATTAATCCATCAGTCAGCCAGTGAGTCAGTCAGTCAGTATTCAGTTAGTCAGCCAGTAACTCAGTCAGCCAGCCAGTATGTCACCCAGAAGAGAGATTTTGTTAGCTTCTTATTAGAATATTTAACTGCAAAGGCTTGTTTTTGTTCCTTCAGTTATCACTAGCACTACAAACACTAACATGAGTTTCTGTAATTCTCTGATACTTGTACAGTACAAGGTTAATAGGTTATGATGCAAACCTCATATAATGCCTTGGGATATTTGATCAAATAAAACTATATCACTTACAAAATGTTGTGAAATTGAGCCATTGATACCATAATTTGTGTTATTGTCAAGTCCCCTACTTTGTTTGCAAAGCTCTGAAAGGAAGGCAGAAATAAATAGAACCAGTACCTGAAAAAGTTCTGTTTAAAAACTCTTTGTTTCACCTTCACAAACACCAGAATGATTCAGGCCAAATTACTGAATACTACAGGTGTAGCACTCTCCCACGCAGTAGCTATACACTGACAACGTGAACATCACAGGTGAAACATTCGCAAACGTTAACCAACAGAAATCAACCCCAAGTTGACAGGCTGACATGGAGTAACTGCGAGATGATACCCTCTCTGACGTGTTTTCTTTTGAAAAGGGGAACCGCCGTATTTTTGTCTCCGTCCTTGGCATCTGGAGTTGATGAGGAAAATTTCAACAAAGACAAAAGACGACCAAATTTATGCATTTTCAGAACCATCTGATGCCTTGGCCTTCTCATACTCTACAAAGTCATCGAATAGACTTGGCCAGGCTTCGTTGTCATCATAGAGGCTCAGATCATCTCCGATCGTTTCTACAAAATTCAGGAACATTTGCCAGGTGTCCCTGGATATACCTCTTATTTCAGACTCTATTAGAAACGAACACCACCGTTCCAAGATGGGGGGTTGGCGATCTTTAAAGACTACTTTCCATAGAGGGATAGCTATATCGATTGGCAACGTTCGCTGTCCGCTCTCTTGGTCCAGTCCGAAACCGAATGTGAAACGATACAAATCTTTAAATGCACTTCTCTGAAGGACTTCACCACGTAGGTCCATGAATTTGGATTGAATGCCCTGAATGGAGTCCACATGCATTGCCTTGCAGCCTTTCACAAAGCCCTCTCGGGAGAAGTGGCACATCGTCGGGGCGTCAAACTTCCAGGCCAATACAAGGACTACAAATTCCTCCGGATTCACGCCCAAGTCCGAGCAAAACTTCTCGGTTCCTTCTGCCAATATGGCATCCGCTGTAGAATCCTTGTACCTTTCAAAGAGTTTCTGGGCCTTACTCTCCGAGAAGCTGGCTTTAGGCATCTTGGCTAAATCAGGGCTGGGGTTCAGGGGTGGAGTCAGTTTGGCGTGGGACTGGAGGGTGTCCCGTTGAGAAATGTCCGGCTTTGGAAGACCTACCCCCTTCTGATAGGGCTGTGATACATCTGTTATCTTTTCGGTGGTCAGGGTGGTCTTTGAATGCTTAGAGGAGTCACTCGACTTGCCATTGTGATCCAAACCAGAACTAGAACGACTACAGCTGGAGAAACACTTGCCCATGGAAACAACCAATCTTACTCCGGCCCTCTTGAAAATGCGCCCTCCTCCTGATGAACAGTCTCTACCTCTTCTTCAGTCGGTCATCTACAGGTCATTGTGAGTCAACTAACCTGCCAGAAAGGAGAAAGGAGCAGGAAAAAAGAAAAAAATAGACCAACTTGAAATAAATGAGGGAATAACAACAAGAAGCATGTAAATGAAATATTACCTCTTTCAAAATTACTTAGAATACAGGAAATAAACCAAAGTCACCAAAATTGTTTAACTGTAAAAAGACAAAACTACATCTACTGTTTAACATAACATTTCCTGGTTCATGCTTAGTCTCTTTTGACTTGAATATGATATGAGCAATATTCAAACTGATAAATGCCAATGTAGAATTGTGGTGATTGTGAATGTTCTGGGAAGGTGTGACTGTAATAGTTGATGATGATTAGGATAAAAGAGCCATCTGCAACTGAAAGTGCAAGTCATGATTTATTCTGAAAGGTTGCAAAATTTTCACTTAACAGAAGCATAGCACCATATATTTACCTATGTGCTTGGCTCAGCCTGCACATGTATGACACTAAAGGATTTCTAGCATTTGGTTCAGTCTGCCAATGTATAGAACCTAATTTTACCACCTGGTTCAGCCTGCACTGTATAGTACCACAGATTTTATCACTTGGTTCAGCCAACACATGCATAGCAGTGAAGCACAATACATTCAGCACTTGGTTCAGCCTACACATTTTATACAGGACAGGACATTGAGCCACTTGGTTCGGCCTGTCTCTACACATTGAGCCACTTGATCTAGTTTGTACGTATATATACATAGCACCATGCATGTATAACACCACACATTTAACACATCAATTCAGTGTGCACAACACTAAAGATCTTGGAACACGAAAATGACATCTTGGAGTATCGGCTATATTCATTGTTAAACATGCTGGAAATATACACAAATTCCATCAAAACGACATCAACTAATGACAATTTGGCAAAGAGAACTCTGTTTTGCACTCTGTTACGGCACCTCAGACTTCCCTCATTTTAGTGGGGCGTCAGGGAAAATGTGGAGACCACTGGTTTAAACTACATTTATTAACTTGGTTAAGCCTACACATCAAACTACATCCACCTAAATAAGCCTACACATGTATGGCATTAAACTTTACAGCTATTACAAGGATCGACCTACAGAAGTATTCGAACTACACCGTACATTTAACCCACTTGGCTGGATGATAACTTGAGAAGGAACACAAAACACATTGTTGTCTCCGTACTAATGGGGGTGAATCATCACCATGGCAACAGTGGAGCTGCAGGTAAAACTTGATAAAAGGTCCGGGATCAGTTAGGGATCAGTAAGTGATAATTTAAGTTACTTAAAAATGTAACATGTCAAAACTCATGTGAAGAAAAAAAAAACTTTCCTGGTTTTGTTCATTAAATTCCGAAACTTTTCTATCGACGTCGAGAGTGATGTTCAAACCACGATTACCGAATTTGACCTTTAGAAGATGTTTCCAAATCTGCTTCTGGGCAACAAATTTGCATAATGACATTTATGAAAGAATTAACATTTCTGCCATCTGACGAATCTTCTAACTATGAGTGAATACAATGCACATCCATAGCAACACAGTCGCTTACTGGGTCACTTGAAGATGTTAACTGAATAAATCTGCCAGTGCGATGTACCATTAAGGTTTCACAAGGCTGGAACACAAATTGCAAATACTGCCTGAAGTGGTAAAACAAACCGCTTATGACTCATTAAAGAGCACAGGTAAATCCAAACATAATAAAAGACATTTACTTTTTAAGTTGTAAAGGTCAAGAGACCAGCTGGTAAATGCTACTGTCGAGCAAGTTTGTCAGGAAATTGCCTTAAGACCTCTGCTGGCATTTAATTAACTAGGCTCAAGAAGACCTATTGAAACATGCTATAACAATGTTATGTTCGGGGGAGGGGAGGGAGTTTTGGAAGACAGTATACCATACTGATAGATCCACCATACTACCTCTCACTCGGAGAGCACAAACATCCCGAGGTGACACATCCGAATCAGATGTGGAAGAGGAGGGATGTTAACGCTTGATGTTAATTATGCAACTGATAAGCTGCCACCTGAGGACGACTTATGCAACACTGTTTGAAAAGAAAATGGTGCATCTTACAGGTCTGACATGAAAGTGACATTTTGGAGTACTGGGTGTAATAACCATTAAAAATGTTGAAAATATTCACAAATTTCATAAATATCCATCAACTATTGACAATTTTACAGGCAAATTCCTTTCTCACACCTGCATCATGACTAAACATTGGCTAAGTATGCAAATTTGTGACATCAAGAGATGGACTTCTATGATAAATCCTTTGTTCATTTAACCTTAAATTAAAGGACAACTGAGAATTTTATACACTTAGGGGGCTTTGTTTTGGAAGCATATATACAGAATTTTCTTCAAAAATATCAATATCACTTACAGATGTAAAACCCAGTAATTCAGAGGCAATATTTACAGGCCTAACAAAAGAAATACTGACACTGTGCAACACTCCACATGATATGTTCTGCATTTTCATCAAACTTTGAAAAGTCACATCTCAAAAACAGTAATAGATATAAACACAATTAAAACAGATTTTCATTCGGGTTTCACCCTGCAACTTCAACTGCAACTATGAAGCTAGCTCTTTTCTAGATGTATGTCACACTACCTACCTATAAGTACAAAAACACTGCCAGTGAGTTGAAAAGTGAGAAATTGAGTGAAAAGAAGACACTGACTGTGGGTTCAATACAATGCATCACAAAACCATACAGCAGAATAAACTTGAAAAAAGGGATTGAAGACAAATATTGCCTAAAATATGGGATGTCATTACAACAGAAGTTAGTGAAAGACATGCAGTATACATACATAAGTGAAGGTTTAAAGCACCAGTGGTGTGGATTATCCTGCATCACCATGTACATTCAACCGAACCACATTCGAAGCACCCTTTGAGGTTGTGGGTAAAAAATCTTGACACGGTGTTCAGCTGGAGGCAAGCAGTCAGAGATCAGCAAAATGCACAGAATACTGAAATCACGGCTTATGACAAATGGAGGCTTAATTTTATGATTACAACGAGGTAGAAGTTTAACTTTCCTGTCTGTCAGACAGTTAGTTCTGACAATTTTGACACCCAGTCATCCATTTCCCCTTTCATGCAGGTCCTCTGGGAAAAGAACCAACCGATGACGACGAACCACGCTCGAGCCTCTAAATAGAGCTTCACCATGGACTAATGACGAACCACGCTCGAGCCTCTCAATAGAGCTTCACCATGGACTAATGCCGACTGAACTGGCCAAAGGAAGGTTCTTTCAAGGTTATCAAGATAGAGTCATTTGCCCATTTCAGACTTCAGATTGAACTGCTGACATTAAAACTGACAAATGATCTAGTATGCCACGAAATGATCACATGGCAGTGTATCTTTCCTCATTGGCCACACATAAGATTGTTGTTTCCAAATTCCACTCAAGCAACTACAGTGTGTTGTAAGATTACAGACACTCCTTACAAACAGTGGTAGGCAGTGTAATGAACTTAAAACAGGAAGTTATAACAACACAACTGTTTGTCAAGGTAATTCTGAGTCATGAATATTTTTAGCGGCAAAAATACAAATAAAAGAGGGTGCTGCTGATTTGCTCATATGCAAACAAGTGTTAATAAACTATAAACTACTATGCTGGTAGATTGACACTTCCAAGAAAGAAAGGCGTAGAGAATGAAAGCAATGTAAACCAGAAAGCCCAAATGCTTAGAGATTCCTTGCTGACCAAATATTGGTTTGAAATCTTGAAATAACTATCCAGCTGGATTGTGCAAAGGTTTCATGTTACCTGTGGTAATTATGGTGACCCATTACGTCCCTTAATTGCAATGGAGGTATATAGTTCTTTTATGCAGGACTGATAATGGTCAATAAGATGGTTTGTTGAAACTTGAGATCTCTGCAATAGTCTAGTTTAAAAATAGTTCAAAGGTCTAATGACCTCAAATGACCTTTGAACCCCACCAAAAACAACAGGTTTCATCTACGTAGTGTGACCAATCCACACAACAAGCATGACGTCAGTGAAGGTTACCCTTCTTGAGATATTGTGTTTACAAGTTTTTCACAGTTTACCTCTAGTGACCTCAAATGACCTTTGACCTCGACCAAAATTTCCGATAGGTGTTACCTACTTAGTATGACCAACCCACACACCAAGTATGAGGTCAGTCAACTTTAACCTTCTTGAGATATCGAGTTCACAAGGTACGTACGTACACGCATACATACATACACACACACATACATACACGCATAAGCACACACACATCACCATCGTATAGATTCCTTCTGCCTTCAGCAAAAAATCACAAGCTGATACAGTGTTGTCCATGGTTATGTGTACTGAGAGGTGCAGTGTTAGCAGTATGAGAATCTATAGTCAATTGTCCCCAAAACAAACAGTTCAACGTACAATTTACATAAAATAGCACACTGAAAACATTATGCAGCGCTGTAGAGTTACTGCCGTGCTTCTGAGCAACAAAGGCCACAAAAAAAGGAATTGCTCAGGTTTGCAGCACATATAAGTGATGTCAACCAGCAATGAACTTCTTGTAAAACTTCATGTGCTGTGATGTTTTAATGGCATAACTTGTTACTTATGCTAAAATATACTACCATAAGAAAAAAGTATGAATTTAAGTGAAACACTGCCAGTTAAGTACCTTTAAATGGGTATGACTGTTCTGACCTGCAGGTATTAACTCAATTATTAATAATGTTCAAAACAGCCACAATTTCCATCAAGAGCCATCAAACATTGACCATTTACAAACAAATTCTGTTTTACAATCGCAATTTCTGTTTTACAATGGCATGAATAATAATATAAGCCAAGTATGCAAATTTATGATGCCAAGGCAGTCATATAATATGCTTTATATTACCTTGTTTACTTCAAGGACTTTGTCTTTAAATGGTTACCCAGAGCCCTCTGAGATTGTCTTTGGTAACAATGACTGTATTTGTTTGACATATATGAATATACTTTTCTATCTTTGTATCTTTTATATCTTTACTCTGCAAAGTGGGCAGCTAAAACTTCCCATCTGGCTCTGCCAACAATTGAGGATGAGAGACTCAGTATGTTTGATATTTAGGGAGAAAACTGAGGTGGTTGAGCAAAATAAAAATTACTGATACAAACATATTGAATGTCTATGCCTAACCAGGGCCTTTTAGTATGCGGTCAAAGACAAACCATGACACAGCACAAGAAAGTGAAACAGATACCACAGAATGGTTCCAATACCGGCACACCAAGGTAGCAAACTTTTGTTAAAATTGGAGCACTGTTAAAATCAAATGATCTTAAGTTACAAATCCATCATCAATGGATTTGTGACAACAATTATTGAGCAGTTAATAAACATTTGTCATTTATGTAAATCACATTTTGAGCAGAACCTTATCAAAATAATACTGTAGGTACGAAGGTCATAATGTTGAGTAGAAGACACTGTTCTATGTACAGTGGAGGACCTACTTGATTGTCAATGGGAGGGACACTGTTAAGTATAAAAGACCATCCCCTCATTGCCCTCTCTCTCCCTAGCCCCTCTGACTGTACATGCCTAGTTCGACAGGTTATTCGTTGGCACTTACTTTATAGCAACGACTTTTTACTTTTTAGTCTTACAGCATACAATCAACTTCCAAGTTCAGGCTTTCAGCATAGCTTTAAGTGCAGCGTGCCCTAAAAAGTACACACACAAGCTACCACTACCAGCTTAAGTTCCAGTTTTGGTTTTAAAGTCTAGATTCAGGATATATTTTTGGATCAATTTCAGTACATCTGAAGATATTAATACGAAACAATAATAGAAAGCTATTTTTACACTTATGACTAAAATACTACAATTTCAGCACACAAATTAAATCACAAATGGTGGAAAGTTGAAAAACACTGTGGGCAAGTAGATCACTGGTGGAAATGTAGACAAAATTGTCAAAACTACAATATGAAAGTGTTTCTGAAACTTGGGTGCGTATAGTTCAGGGAAAGCCACCTAAAGCCAATTTTTTCTGTGCATGTTTCACATATTCTGATGTACGTTCCAGTCTGAGAAAATAGCTTTTTCAACAACGAAAAAGCATCCTCACAGAAATCATTCACAACTTATTTACTACTGTTTTACACATTTGACCTACACTTTATATATTTTTCTGGAGGGGGGCATGGTTGTCATAACTTTCAGCTATTTCCATCTAGATAGTAAGGAAATGTAATCACCATTAAAAAGTTTCTCATCAAATTTCCGTTTTTCACGGACAGAAAGATACTCCAAATTGATGGGTATTAAAAAACTGATCTGCTTAAGATATTTTTTGAGGGATAAACTCACCTATCCCCACACAGTTATTGCACATCCTACTACCATGCTAAAAACAGCTTGTAACCTTTGAGACTACCTCTACCCTTCTCCCTGACCAAAAATGGACAAGCGCCTCCTTCCCAAACTACCACCCGAAAGTGCGGCGAGTTTTGAGTGCAAGCAAACTAAGTTTGAACCAGAAATGTTGTTACTGGTCTTGTTCACACGTGCAGACATTCCCCTGTCTACCTGATGATAACTGAGAATAAATTTACACTCCAGAAGATTACAATTCACAGGGTATTGCTTGCACTGCACCCACAGTAATATGACTGATGACTCATCTATGGCCAGGATATACCATGCACTTCGTGCAGAAAGACTCACATTCTCACATTCCTTGCGTTTGTTCTTCTTTTGGCGTTATCATTCTAACGTTTTGTTTTGTATTATTCAAAGTAGAAAGTTACATACCATTCAAACTGTGGGTTAACACAGTTTGAACCCTTGACGGTAAAAACTATCGGAAACTCAGAGACAGTAATCTTCAATAACAACAAACAAGTTTCAACACAATAGTAACTACTATTACAAATTATTGTAGCAGGCGAGGAGTGGGATGATAAAAAAAAAAAAAAGAGGAGGCATTCCCAGAAATTCATTATATAAACAAAACATTCGCTGACTTACTTTATCTATCAAGGAAGTGACCTCATCCAATGTACTATGGAAGTGATCTCAGCCACAACTTACTCGGTAATTCAAGTTGTGACGTACAGTAGTTAGATAATAATGAACGCAATGACACCATCCGGTCAGGAGTGATTGTGAGTCTGTGCTGTGAGTAGACCTGCAGTGACTAGGTGTCGATGCAGTGAATGTCAGGAGAATGTAAGCCAGTGAGTGAGTAGCAGCGGCACCGATTGTATGATTTACTTGCTGCTCGCTGTACAGGTTTATAAAAATTAGGCAAATGGAAGCCCAACCATTGCAATGCAACGACCGACACATGACCATCTGGAATGAGTTCTTACTTGCCAGCGAGCGGTTCGTGTGGTAGGCTTTCGTTGTGCCATGCTGATCTATTAATGCATTAATGATTAGGACAAAGAGACATGAGTGGCAGAAAAGAAGAAGAGAAAAGAACCAGAAAGCCAAAAGGCTTTGTGATTCCTTGCCACATGGTTATATTATAACAAAGTTGAATTATCCACATGACAAGTATAAGATCAACTGCAGTTATTTTTCTTGATACACCACAAGCCTTTAACTCAAAATGACCTTTATTTTGGGTAACCTGACATGACCGTGACATTTGACGTCCACCAAAAGCAAAAGGGATCACCTACCCAGTGTGGCCAACCCACACATCAAGTACAGTATGATATCAGTCAACATTACCCTTCTGGAAAGTCACTACCACACTTCCAACACTGGGCTTTGTTTGTACCATTTCTTTTTGGCGCTGTCCCACTTTTTCGGTAGTTTACTTTGTACTGTTTCCACTTTTGGTGCTTCAATTTCTGTAGCATTTTGATCCCAGATCATAAGAGCTCTCCCTAAGTCAAGTATCTCAGTTAAGTTGCGGTTCGGTTCCTTCAACACTCTTCGCCGCAATTGTGACGAACTGCAACTTTGAATTATCTGTGATTTGATTTATCTACATCCATAAACTGACAATAATTTGCTAATTGCCTCAGCCTGGTGGTAAACACATCCAACGTTTCGCCTTCCCCTTGCTTCGCTTGACGAAACTTGAAAATCCTGTATTCAGTATTTTGTATAAGTTGAAAATACTCCGTCAGCTTGGTTTTTGCTGTGTCATAATCTGTAGAGTCTAAGTTTCATTAAGTGTTTGAAATATTTCAGTAACGCTTTCCCCTCCAAAATGAAGTAACATTGCCCTTTTACGAGCTTCATCCTTGATATCAAATGCAATGAAGAAGTTTTCCAATCGAAGTAGCCATTTCTCCCACCGCATACCAATACTTGCATGATCCGAATTATCTCCGAGACTGAACTCAGGAAAATGTGGATAGGCCATTTTAATTGTCAGAATTTAATCGATTTTCTTCTAGTATTAAGGGTCTTCCTTGAAGGTTTTCAGAGTCCAGGATCCCATCTTCATCCCCATTGTAAGATTTTGAGAAAACACACTGGAGACTCAGCAATGCATCTTGCTACTTGTATTTCTGATGATATATAACTGCAGATTATTCTCATAATAAAGGCCAATACATCAAATATTTATGGAATGCCTTAATATACACAGGAGACAGTCAGTGGTAAACTGGGCAGGAGTCTTTGTTCTATCAAGGAGATAAATGAACCGCAGGTGACAGCTATCTGACCCCATGACCTCCCAGTTACTGAGACAACCTATGGAGGCCTCTGAGGGAGTGTTTGAAAAGTAAAAGTTATTCTCTACTTACAAATGCAGTACAGTAGATGGAAAACGCTATATCAAACATGACATGGTCCTGATTGGCTTCCATAGGCTGGGAAAATGCTATTTCAAACATGACAAGGTCCTGATTGGCTTCCATAGGCTGAATAAGTTTGCAATGACATTGAGTTAACTGTGTCTGAAGGAATCAAACACTGCCAATAGTAATGTTGCACAATGAAGCCCCATATGCATTTGTACCGTAGTTTATAATAACCACAATAATGGACTGGTGTTTAGGCTATTATTATTGTTTTATAGTGAAAAATTATCCCTTCCTCTCTATTGATAAGCATTAAGACAACCTCATCAAGTTTAAAACAAATCTGACCCACGGATAAGGAACTATGGCAGTTTTAACATTTTTTATGTTTTACCCCATAACCTCATTAATATGCAAGATTTGGGCACCAAAAACAATAGGGATCATCTACTCAATATGGGCAACCTACATGCCAAAAATAAAATTACTCAGAGTTACCCTTCTTGAGACAGAGTGTTTACGAGCAACCGTCACACACACACACATACATACACACATACATACACACACACGACATCAGGACTGCTTCGATTCCCCTGCCTACGGCAAGGAATCAAAAATGAGATGTAAACATGCCATTTTTACCACAAGTAGATTGCATGCTCTGACAAACGTCACCTGCTGAAACTCAGATCAGAGATTTCAATCGCTTGAGCCAGTCAAAAAATAGAACAATTCTATTGAGAATTCAATTTAGACACATGACGGTGACTGAACGGCGACAATACGAGACAGGGCCTTTCTAGACATGAGCGACCAGATGCAGAGCAGAGCTTGGAAAGATTGCCACAAAGTTCTATCTCGGCAAAGTAGATCGTTAGTGCATGGGTTGTGAAATAATCAACAATAAGACAGAGTAAGATTGTGTTAATTTACCTACACCAATGAAAGTTGTTTACACTGACCTGTGGCAGCAACATAAAAAAAAAGAAAGGTGCAATGCAAAAATAATTTTTCAGCAAAATGATGTACCATTCACACATTTCAAAGTTTATTGTCAACGTTTGATGTAAATTTCAATCAGCTACGACTACAAAACCTAACAATAATGGTAACGGAAAAATGTTGGAAACACTAATTTGATCAGTCACAAAGCATTACTCTTAGTTCACACAATAACCAATGTATGTCATTTCTTAATATTAACAATTGATTGTCCATTAGGTAGTATCTTATTATGACAGGGAGGATGCAATTAATATTAATATACAAAGCAAACATGAAACCTACTCCCAACACATGCAGTGACTAGAGTTTTGTGATAATTCTGGCATCCGAGAGGTCCAAAATTGTTACAGGACAACAAACTTTGGTTGCAAATTTTAGTTTATTCAGACAATACAAAATTTGGTGAGTGCTTGAGTCAAAAGGTAAAATTTTACTTACAATATCCGAAACAATGTCACAAAATAAATGTATGGCGATGGATCTGCTAACAGTACAAGGCAAGTGCGTTCATGGTACAGAAACATAGAAATAAGTCATTTCACAATTTTTGGTAGGACAACTAAATTCTTGAAAAGGACAACAACACTCTGCTATACTGAGTGTCCCTTGGACTACCAGATGAAAGTGGTAAAACTTTCAACAACATGTCAGTTTGAAGAGGCTGCAGCAGAATATAACCTAATATAAGCATACGTAGTAAACACAAAGTACATCAAGCTTAATACGTGTTATGCAACAACAACCTTAGCAAGTGAAGATGACTTTGCTACTTCTCAAGGTCACACATTTATGACAATGTGAGAAATAATTGTACTAGCTGACAATTCACTCCCGACAAGCTCTCTGGCATTCATGTTCCTTGTTTAACTTGTTTTACAGCCAGCAAGGAGTCTGGTGGTATACATAGGGATTCCAGATGATAGCATCAGATTTACGGGTGTAACATGAGAGGACTTTGACTTTGTGGGAATATTGGCCAATAAATATACTGCATGGCAAATGGTGGTGGACACTAGCGAATGACGATGATGATGACGATGATGATGTATTTGTAAATACCTTTGAAGGGAGATCATCTACCCGTGAAACTTTTTATGTCCAAAACATGATCATTTACTAGCTTGATTAGTATTCATCAGTATTCATATATGCAACATGAAACGTTAGCATACAAGATGACGGTGAAATTAAACTCCACTTCAGCAGAATGTGTATGCACTGTTTATGATTAAACCTTCCATTAGATTTAAAAAAAAAAAAACATGAAGGAATTGCTTGGAAACTGAGACATCTCTCTGGTAAGAGGAAGCAATAGAGTTGAATAGAATAAAAGCCATATTAAAACTGTGATGTGAAAGGTATACTGTAGTATACATCTCCTGAGAGGGCATACACTTACAGAATTGCTTAACATTCCCTTCTAGAAACTTATTATGTCAACAGATTGTGTTGCCATTCTGTCAACTTATTATGTCAACAAGCAGATTAACACTCACAATACTAACTGATGGCTTCTTACCATGATGCCATCTTGTTTACATTGATCATACCACACAAAGTGGAACTTTGTGTATTATTTTGAACTTCAAACAACTCCAACGTCAAACAAATAACCTCAACACTGCTTGCAGTTACTAATAAAGCAATTATTTTTGGCAGCAAAAAAGAAAAAAGAACAATCACATTAAGTGAATCAAACCCTGCACTATTTTTTTCAATGCTAGGTTGAATTTCAGATTAAGCAAATAAGCAATACAACCATGCACTAATGTGGTTCACTTCTATTGAACTACAGTAACACCAATGATAACACTGTCAAACTGTTCAGGCCCTCATTCAATGTGACAGTTGCGGTCGTGTACTGCCTTAAAGGTGATCTGTCATTTCATTTTCTAATTAACATCTGCATCCTGAGTGACGTTTAATTTCTCCTTTGACACACACAGTAAAAGTTACTATTCTTGCTATGAAGTGGTAATGCATCCACAACAGCAATCAGTCCCAGGCAGGATGCTGTGCCCCTTGACTATGACATTCACTCTCTAAAAATGACGCATTTTAGAAAGTTACTTCGATGTTAAAGGATCCACATGATGATGATGTCAATTTCTCTGTGTCTGAAAGTCATGAAATTTTGACAAGTGTTGCATCCATATGTCATATATTACATTTTACACTTCCATTTATAGGGGGCATGTGGCCTCAATTTCTAGCAAAAATAAATCAATCTGAGTTACAACTTTCTTTTAGCAATTTTTGGGGTTGAGTGGCAGTAATTACACCTGTATGCACATATTCCACATGTTTTACTCTTCCACAGTTGGTTTTAAAGATGCAACGAGCGAGGTATCACCACATAGGTCACAGTCAAAACCGGCCTTTTTCAGTTTTTCTGGTAGTATATACCCCCCCTTGACATCAGCTTAGTTCTTATACCAAAACTCCAGATCAAATCTAATTGTACCTCAAATGCGTTTTGATCTACATTTGCAGAATGTATCAGAAACAGGTCAATGCAGCAGGTGGGGAAAACTGTAGCTACTCATCTTTTGTTTAAATGGTCTGCACTTACAGTACAGTACAACAGTACTACAAGAGATGTGCACATCACAGTTTGCATGGGAAGTTCTTTGAGTTGCTGGTGTATCACTGTATTGCACCTCAAAGAAAAAGAAAGCAATTGATAACCATACATGCAACCTGTCACATTCCTGAAGTGTACACATAATCCACTGCAATCCACTTTTGCAAATGTAACTGTTTAGAGAATTAAGGTACTATGACCTGTTGTTAGCTCTACATGCAGCTCAAGATCACTACTTCTGCAAGTACTTACAAGAAGTGGGATAGCATATCACAGATTACTTAGCAACATGCTGCAGGTAACAATACTGTGCAGGTACTTACATCTTACTATTATTACTATATTTTCATCCTATTTATTACATTATTATTTTCCATCGCCTGAGTCAATACAGGATAGGAGTATGTATTCATACTGAAAGGAAACAATGCTGGATGGGTGGTTCATGAACTTACACCTGGTCAATTTTCGAAATGTTTGATAAACGACTACACAGTGTGACGATCTGCTATAATTGGTGTTGTAACCTCTTTGTCCTCTTTACTGTTTATTGAAGAACAAAGCGCATAAGAAGAATACTAAACTTAAATAAACACACATATATACCTTTCTCAGTTCTAAACATAGTGAGCTCTCACTTAACTGAATAATATCACATCCTGTGTGCAATGCTGTCACCAATGGAGTGACCAAACTTCAAAGAGGGTACTTTTTAGACAGTTTGCATTAACTGTCAGATTACTGCCGTAACAAATACCCTAATACATTGAGGAGTCCAGAGAAGCTACCTCTTAGCCACAGTACACCGAAGACCACATTCTTTGCGCTGTCAGCCATTGCTCTGACTGTGGCAAACAAAAGCATGCTGAACCCTTCCAGCAGTTGAAATAAATGATGACTGTCCTCAACGATCCTCGACACTGACCCAACATAGCTGGTTTTATCTCACGTTGGCAAATGAATGGACAGTACTGAATGAAGATTTAACATTGTTTCAATTTGTCTCGTGGAGTCACCGCTCCTGGGAGGGAGCCGTGATCAAACTCCCTTTTCTTTGGAGTTTGGGGTCATGGCTCCGGTGGAATCTTACAAATCTATACAAAAACCATTCATGAAGTTCATTTTTGGTGTGCTTCAGAGTTTAAATTCAGTGTTCTTTTGCTTGTTTAATGAATACTAACTTTAAAATCTGCTATGGGTTTTTTGCATTTCTTTTTTCCCAATTAGGCTTAATCTTTGTCTGACAACTTGGATTATTATTGAGAGGCACAGTTGTACACCACCAGTGCTGCTTGGGCTCTATATTGTCTACTGTATATGATAATTCCTCCTCAATATGTAATGTTGTACATGTGTAAGTGGCAGTCATGACGTAATCAAAAGCAAAATCAAGCAGAGGGTGTGAGTATCTTCAGAGTCGTCACTATTCAGACTGCACTTACTCGACTTCAAAATATCGGAGTAGCCTAAGCCTAGCTTCAATCTTCTTTACACCTGCCATAACATGGGGTTATTTGCATTAATAGCTCAGTTTCTACTCTCCTCACCTATTTTGAGATGAAAGTGCTATGTGAATTCTCCATCCTGTACACTTCATTTCCTTGTAGCAGTATTTGATTTGCTTGATCAATCACACCCGGTAAACGATTTGCCATGATTCACAGTTTACAACCCAACAGAAGTTGGACAAGCAACTTAAACACGTTGCAGGTCCCTACCATACGGAATTCAGTTTCAGTGCCCCCATTGTGATTTTTTAACTCTACCAAATTTCAATGGTTACAAAACTGCCTTTGCATTTACAAGAAGGCATATATGAGCTGAATAGAGTGCATCTGATAACCGGTGACACGAGACATCAGTAAGTATGAAGAGTATCATAAACGTCTTTCACAATGCTGCCTAGGTAGTGAATGTGCTTCTATGGATACATCATCACTATCCTCTGAGGTGAGAAGGGGGAATCGCAATGTGTCAGATCAAAGTTATTATGCATAAGAAAAGGAAAGATCCCCATTCCCTTTAGAAACCATTGTACATATTTGAGGACTTCTGGATGAAGTCTGGTGCTGAATATTTGCTGTCAGCCTTCAAGAAAATTTTGTCCCCTGTTTATTACTTCGTCCTTTGCTGCTGGATATTTTATGATTTTTACTGTTTCACGTGGCAGGTGACATTGCTTCTACTACAGTTTGAAAGTTTAACAGGAAACTATGCACTAAAATGAAACCTATCGTATCCAAAAATACATGGGACAAGCTATGAATAATATGGTGCACAAGGCTGCACATCAAAGGTTTCCAACTGTAGCCCACACTGCTTTCACTTATCAGATATAACAGTGTAATACAAGTCCAGGCACAAGGTATTAGGAAGGAAGTTGATGTATAATTAGAGAATTTGAATGAATTTGAATGCTGAAAATGTTTCCATATAAAGCCAATGTTTATTCCATTCTGTACAGAAGACTTAGTCTTATTATGCCCATTAATGTACAGTAGTAACAGTACAGTACTAGTACAGCTCCGCACTGTAGGCAAAACAGAAGGGGAAAAAACATTGCAGTCATTACTATGCGCAGCGAGTACCTTACGAAAATGTGAAACACAAGGGAACATTACCTGAATCAAGATGTACAGTGAATCAGCCTATGGACATCAAAAGTAGGTCAGAACGTGTGATGTTGAAACTCTTGCATTTTACCACATTTGAATTATTACAAGGTTGTGTAATGACCCATTTAACCAATTTACACAGCTTGACTGAGGGAGTTTGGGTGAGTCCTTGAGAAAGTTCTTCTTCTTCTTGTCTTCATTGTCCAAATGTCTTTTCCATTGTCCATCCCCAAGTAGTTTGTGCAAAACA
Source organism: Stichopus chloronotus (assembly GCA_021234535.1). NCBI lineage: Eukaryota > Metazoa > Echinodermata > Holothuroidea > Aspidochirotida > Stichopodidae > Stichopus > Stichopus chloronotus. The sequence goes on along the minus strand of CM037829.1, from coordinate 32,962,758 downwards.
CAATGGAGCATGACTCCCATCATTGGTGAAGACAAGCAAGGGAATGCTATTAGCAACATTACGCTACACTCTAAGACACTTGTGAGTATTAAATCTAAGACAACACACGAGAATGTACAGCCAGACGATCAACCAAAAAAGAAAAGAACAAAGTTTGCTACAAATATTTGTATAATCTAAGACCAAACTATCTAAAGGTGAGTACATTGTGTTTCAGACCCAGGGTACAACACCAACAAGGTCTGAATGTGATTCTCATGCTTTTTTTCAAAGTATCATAGTTCAGTACTTATAACTTTCTGGTCTGTAATACCCAACCTGTGGTCTACAACATTAGGAATAATGTAGGTCTTGATAACCAGATATGATTCAACACTAAGCAACCCAAACAGGTGAGAAGCAAGCATTTGGCTGTATATATTAAAACTTCTTCACAACTGGGTGAATACCAACTCTAAGTTTTGATGAAATTTGGCATTTTTACAAGGTCAGTTGAACTCAGTTCAGATGGGAAATGCTTGAATTGCTATTGGATAAAAAAACTCATCTCCCTGTCACCTGGCCAGGATCAAACCTTCAACCTCCCAGTTACTAAGATTCATTGCTTCAAAATGCCTCTACCTTTATACACACTACCACAACACTTGGAATGACAATGAAATGCTAGATGTGAATCTGCACTTAGTTATTTTTCTTATAGATTCTAAAAGGCACAAAGGGCAATGTTACTAAACATAGTGTATTTGCGATAGCCACTTGGCCATTTTGACTGTGAATCCAGCCACAAATGGATTTCCAGTGACTGCCTTCATTTAACAAAGCTTAAGACTTTACTTCAACTACAAATCCAGTGAAAAGTCTTGGTTCCCTAGCCAGAGGGCAACTTTGATTAGGAATCTAGCACACAAATGAATTCCTAATGACTGTCAAAGGTCTGACTTCAACTACAAGTAGGAATCCAATGAATCCAATGAAAGAGTAGTCCTAATTGAAGAAAACATGAGGCAAGTTTATTGGACTTAGAATTCCTTCAAAGCAACAAGAAAGTCATGTTTGTTACGGATCTGCTGTCTAGTACATGTTTCTTTGGAGGATACACGACTTCAAACATTACACAGTGTTATTGTTTTTCTCAAAAGCAGTCAGGCCTATAACAGACTATATCAACTAGAAATCTGCATCGAGGACTTGAAAGTGTCTTTCACTGCAACAGGGTATTCTATAATTACTCCAAATATGAGACCACCACACATTAGTGCACAGTAAGTGTGCATTAAACCTGACAATACAAACCCTAGCAACTCAGTCATGATCCACAGATTGAAACTCTGCCTCAAGAACTTGCCAAAATGAAGATGACTCCAACTTTCCAAGTAAAGGCAGAGATCAAGCTTCATGCAAAAGTACAATACAGCTAGAAACAGTCCTTGTGTGTTGTCATTCCTTACTCAAATTTTAGTTATGCATACACTCGAGTTAGATACTAGTCTCCTTCATAAAAAGGGCACCTGTAATTATGAAATGATTACACACTAAGGCTGAGGCCCTAGAGTTTTTAAACAAGTGAATCATCTGATGATGATATGCTTAATAGCATGACCTTTTGGCTAATAGGCAGCTGTCGCTCTTGACGTTCCGCTGCTGTGGTGGCCGATATAGGTTTTGAATCCAGTACTAACAGAGGTTGCTGTAGTGTAACTGAAGATCTTGGTATTTGGTACGTTATTCCATGATTTCCAATAAGCCTATCTTACAAAAAAGAGTTTCTATAACATTCCAGTCTAGAATGCTTTGGGTTGATATTCTTGGAATGACCCCTTCTTATTGAGAAGTCTTTAAAATTGAGTAATGAGTGGATATCCAAGTCAGTAAATTTTTGGGTAAGACAAAAAAGAGTGGCATTGCCCTGACGAGTGTCGATCTTCTAGTTTGTGTTGTGAAAGTTGATGCATGTAGATTATGCCCCATCTTATCTAGGCTAAATACACTACAGTTACGCCTAAATGTTCTTTTGTCTTCTAACAAACCCCTGTCCGAAGAATGAACTCCTAGCATGAATAAATGATAGCACGCTCTGGCTTAACGTTTTCTTTCTTTGCTTTGTCATCATACCAGTGCCTAGCTTAGGCTGAGGAGTAAGGTATTATCAATATCACCTACTGCTTAGATACTGTGTGTACATAACATAAGCCTAACGTCAGACTCTTGTGTACATGGAACATAGCCTAACCTCAGCCAGAGAGAAAAAGAATGTAGCAAACTTTTTCTCTTCCACGTATTGAAGCAGTAACCTATCATTTTCATATCAACGTTTCTTAGATATACACCTTTTCGGAGTGAAAAATTACCTTTCCAAAGCCCAAAGCGTGATATTTGGCAACTTTAATATTGGAATCGGCCCTACGTCCTCTGTATTTTTACATTCTTCGCACACCCGTATATTGGCCAGCTGATCCGATATTGCTATATGCATTATGAATGCACAGCACTGTCAGACTCAGAGCTGAGGGAAGCAAGGAAGTGAGGATGACGTCATGTTGCCGTCTTGTGTAGGGCGTCTCAAATCAAAGTCCAGATATTCTGACGAATGAGCGTAACTTTCATGTTCTGAAACTTCACGACGTTCACCAAAACATTTCACGAACTGGTTGCATACACATTAAATGTATATTTTACTGCAATGGAAGAGGTCTCAAGATGAAAAAGAATAATTTTCCACTGCAAACATTCCATGCCAATAATTTAAACCTTGTTCTTAATTCAAGATGATTGCTGTTTGAGGAAGGACTCAGGTCAAGAGATATTTCCAGTTGCCACAAATTCTACGTAAAATTGGCAAATTATTGCTAGAAGTCCGTTTGGTTTTCCTTGAAATTGAAACCCTCAGTTATTCTGAATCTTTGACAGTAGTGAAATATAGACTACGTAGGCCTATATTGCAAATTTTAAGTCATGATGATTGTGGAAATTAAGGTCACGTACACGTTTTATGACAGTCAAAGATTATATAGAAATAAGAGGGATATCCATGCAGTCATGCCTGTGTGACATCACAAGTCCCCGATTACTCAATGTACACCATTTTAAAGTAAATATCTCTTTAAAAGTTCATAACTTCCGAACGGAACATATAGGCTATCGAAATATGGGTTTTAGCAATAAAGAGAGGAATATATTCCTAGTATTTTTTCTGAAATGTTAATTTCTTCGTTGGTCAGTTCCTTCAAAAGGGCACGATATCTAGAGGGAAGGCCCTTAGGGGATGGAAGGGTCGGGGAGAAGGGCCATCACGGGACAATGCCAAAAGCCATCATCTTTCCAAGTTGATTCCTTACATTGCCAACGTGATACAACAGACTTACATGGCTAACGTGGGTTTTTTTTTTACATCATTCGTTCTAGCATTGACAAGACTAGAATAATATATTTCACTTCAATTCATTTTAAGCCCCTTGCCAAAACGTCTTGTAGCCGGATCAAGGGTTACAACAGTTTGTTCTACTGGTTACAAACTTTTTTGAAGCCTTGGCTTTGTCACCCAACTCAGAAAGAGTAGTATAGGCGTAGAGATTACCGACAATGATAGGACAAGGATTTATTTGTTAAACAGCTAAAAGTGTCAATAAATCAACCCAATGCAGCCTTATCAAATTGAAATGGTAGCTCTATAGAAAAGTGATGAAATCCTACGTGTATAAAAATGTTACAGTGTTAAGCAGAACTTGAATAGGCCTAATAGTGAGTGGGCTACAGTATCAGAAAAGTCCAAGGAAAGTAGTATTACGAAGTATAGCAAATTACTGTGGTAACTTTCTTAAGCCTCAATCATATGTTTGTCTAAAATGTGATAAGATTCACCAAACAAGTTGATATCTAAAATGCATGGTGACGTCACCGAATTGTTGCTAGGCCTATACCCTAAACACAAAAAAACATCACGCCAGACAGTTTCAGTTCTCCCAACCACTTATATTTAGTCCCTCCCACAGCCTGTCTAAAATTCATTCGCGCGTGATCTCAAAACTAATGAAATCCCTGTGCACGCTGTGTAATATGAGCTGCTCCGCATCTTTCGATATTGGCTGTCATTCAAAAACTGCTGTAACTTTAGAATCAGTTGAGAACTTTGCTATCCGGAAGCGAAAAATCTAGCCAATGGTGATGAGTTACTGCCTTTAAGTTGGTATGAAAAACTGTGACAAAAAAGAACCGAAAAAAAATGAGGTAGCCAACAAATTTAGTGGTTCATTGACTATTAAATCAGCTTTAGAAATTAAGGATTCAAAAAGTGATGAAATATGATGCCAGTCATTGATACACTGAGAAACATTTTCAGAAAATTTAACATAACACGGCAAACTGTAGTCGTATGTTGCACGTGGTTCTTTCTTCACGTGGTTGCACGACAGTTCTTTCCAATAAAACCAGCCATTAAGTTGCAAATTCCTGACCTGTCACTAGCATGGTTACCCCAATTTTACATGCGTAGTTTTTTGGAATGAAAATATTCCTAACCAAGACGTAGCTCCAACCCCGAGATATTGAATCCTAGCTCAGCCTGCAGATCTGGACAGAATTAAAAGAATCCCATCAAGGAACCGGCATCTCCCATTAACTCGTAATACTCCTACCTCGGTAGATTTGTACCTATACGAAACTATGAGAAAACCTATGAGTTTTTGTCGTGTCAGTGAGTAAATTAAGTTGAACTGCCAATATACTGTAGCCAAGTAAATCGCCAGTTTAAGAGTTGTACTAATAAACCATGCAGACATGCCACCTTTCAATTACAAAACCCAAATATGGAGGTGAATTCACAGTTTTTGTGTTCGGAAAATAGCCCAAATTATCATTATAGAGATACACTATCTGTTTCTATTACAAATAAAAAATGCCAAACGTCTGCTCACATACAAATAAGATAGATATGCTGCATGACTACAACTCTGCCTAAAAGGTTTTAATTCTTTTATTTGACTAATTCCGGTAAATTCAGGCAGGGGTTTTTGTATTAATTCGGCAAATCCGGTTCCCGACATATTCTAAAATTCCAAATCAAACACAAAACTGCAAATAGATAAATGGAGAATTAATGCGATTACATTTTTTGTTGTTCTTAGAAATTAAAAAGTTTAAGCATTGACATTTGGCACGAGTAAAAATTTAGATCAAGTCGACCGTAGATTAACCTTAAAATAATGTGGAAATTAAGGGGAAATAGAGCGTTCAGAATATACCAAAATGGCACACAAAGAAAATAGCTTAAATCATGCATTGTTGAACCGTTCAGTCTCACCACCTGAAATCTGCAAAAGCTCCATATGCTCAAACCATTACTCATGTGATGAGTAATGGAAGATGCATTGTTTGAATTTTGGGTGAACATTTTTTGTTGAGCAACAAATAATTGAATTTCTGTCTGTGAGAAACTTATTTCTTGAAAAGAAGAATACTGTCCGTCCTTATTTTGAATAATCTATCATTCTCTCTCCACAAACATTGGTCATAAAAGTACAGTTGTACTGGGAGACAAAGGCCATATTTCCCTTTAAGGTCACATCTCTAAAACTATTTTAGCGTTTCTTTTAAAATGACAATCGAGATTATAAAGAAATACAAAGAATATTCCAGTATACTCGTGCCTGTGTGACATTATACAATTCTCATAATGTATAACTGAGCAAATTTCTTTAAAAGTCTTATAACTTAAAAAAAAAAAAGAACATGCCTCTGAAATCTGGTTTTCACCGATAAAAGAAGGAAATATTGTCAAATTTTGTGAAGTATCAATTTTCCTTCAGTGGTCAACCCCTTTAAAAATTTCGCGGTATTCTGCGGTATTCACTATTATATTCACAATTACAAAACTAGTGATGTCATGATGTAGCGGCCTAGGTGTAATTATATTTGGCGACTACTGGCGGCGTCGGTGCAGGGAATCTATAGCCCCCCCCCCCCTCCCCTACCACACACACACACACACTTTTCAGAGAGGTAATGAAAAACACCTACATCTTAGTACTGAAAGCACTTACTCACTATGAATATTCATCACTTGTTTATTCGAATCGTATTGTATCGCACTGTTATGATCATGATCAGGGAGTTCTCACAACAACTCATATGTTGATACGATAACGCATGCCCCATATCTGCCTTTGAAGTAAATTTCAGTCAGACCTCAAACGTGTATTTCATTTTCCCGCTGAAAACCTGTTTTCATATTCCCACTGAAAACTTGCATTCTACTTTCTGACTGAAAACGTGTTATTACGTTTTCGGACTGAAAACTGTCGGACTAAGGGTTCACACACCTTCAAGGTTCTGGGTCGCCGTCCTGCCAACGAGTTGACACAAGACTCCCTGCTGCATGTAGCTTTCGGATTGTGTGTTATCAGGAGTGTAGGCTGGTCTGAGTCGGCCAGAGGTGCATCCCCGGACAGTCACAGTATACCCCCTTGTCATGAGTACATCTTTGAGTAGTAGACCACTTGACAGACAATACGTAAGCTGTAGGCTAGCTATCCTGGTATATAGTCTGGTATTATGAGAGGTGGAAAATGCAGTCTACATGCTCCGGTTATGCTGGCTAACCCATTCCCAAAGTCACCCCTTCCAATAATTCATACAATTATGTGTTGTTACATGAATGTTGCAAGATGTTGTCCTACCTTCATTGATAGACATCAAATCCTATTGTTTTGGTCAGTCCTAAAAAAATTTAAATTCAATCAAAGTTCGCTTCTGAAGTCTTCACACTCTCCCAACAAAATATGAATTTGAGGGGAAACGAAACAAAAAAGATTGTAAGGTCTGTACAGCATACGTAGGTTTTTTTGTTTGTTTGTATGTAAAAGATTATCACATCATCGTAACTCTAGATAAGTTATCTAACCAACGTTACTCTAGATAAGTTATCTAACCAAACATACTTATAATGACACTTTTATACTTTTATGACACACACAATTGCAAAAGGCAGAGTAACATCAATGATCTATGTCCGTATTTACAAGTCTCATTTTCAGATTAAAAACTTGAACTGTTACCGTATGAAAGAATTGCGAAGCGCAAATGACATTCTTTTTCCCATCAGTCTGGGGATCCATGTTAAAATATATCGAAACTTCAGCTTATTGAACTCTTAATCTCACGTTCAGACGAAATCGAACTCTCGGTTTGTCAGAAACGGATGTCCGACCAACCAAACTCTATATCGGCGGTCAATCGTACATTAACGTGAAGGACGCCAGCATGTTAATCTTCTATGAATTTCACTTTCGGAACAGCCCGCTGAGGCTGAAAATATGATACCCTGAAAGAGTTACGAAAATGATGTATGACTTGCAAATTTCCGCAGAATGTTCATTATTATGTCCATCTCTTTTTTACCAACCACGAACAATCTTACCTTAAAGAGGCTCATTGAGATTTTTTTTGTTTGCTTTTTTTTTTTGTTTTTTGTAAAATTTACTACGTTTTACCAAACCTGTCAAGTGTCCTTGACATACTAATTAGAAGTGGTCAAACTAAGAGGAACCCCAAGGGTCACATAAAAATGGAAGATTAAAGAGTGAGTAATGAACGAGTCAATTTGGCTTTTTTTTAAAAAAAAAAATTGTGACCAGACACTCTTCACGTTAGTAGCCTACTAATTAATTGGCACACAGCTAATACAGGTCAGGGTAAAAAATTCAAAACTTTTGACAATATCCATAACTGTTAGATGTGAAAATTATGTTGTCATGAGCTTCCTTCCAAGTTCAAAACCCTCAGAAACTTACCAATATCAACTCAATGAGCCGGTCATCTTCTACAGTGTCAAATGAAAAGGGAAATAACAAGATCTAAAAGAAAAGAAAAAAAAATATGTCAAATCCCGTCAAGGATAACATGGTTAAACCAACGTCCACACTTAGAAACTTGAAAAAAATGCGGGTGGAAAATAAAAGTTACTGGTGCATTTTCCTCTCTAGAAGGTTTGTTTCCGCTCCCCCGCTCCCACGGGTATCAGATTAATAGCCATGTTGTAAATATGGTGTGGTTAAATGTCGGATGTCACTCATTCATGTAATGATATTCTTATGTATAGTTATCTAACGTACATTTCTAAGGATACGGAAGTACTTGCGAAAGTGGAGAGAGAAGGCCTTCGATAGGCTGAGAGTTGATTCGTTGAAGCGAGTTCTTCATCCCAAGAGGTTAATCTATACCTCATTTAACTTGAACTGTGGAACCTAGGCTACGGTTGAGCTGATTAGGTTGTTCATGGTTATCCCTGATAACTTAATTGTCCTCATAAACTTGTCTTTTAGTGACCGTTTCATTTTTGCCAATAGTGTAGACCATCATAGTGGCCTGCACACTCAAGAAGGTGCACAATAGTCGTGCAGCCAACGTTTGCCATATCTTATTGTCTCAAAGGATTGTATTAAAGGTATTGGCTACTTGATATTCCATTACAATTAGGTATATTTTTCTCTCAATATCGGTGAAAACCATATATTAATAGCGGGTTCAGTTTGAAAGTTACGGATTTTTAAAGAAATATTTATTTTAAAATGGATCATCGCACTTTGGAAATTTGTGATGTCACCCAGACACAAGGTCGTGAAGATTCTTTGTATTTCTTTACCCTTTTGACTGTCCTTAGAGAAACATCACAATAGTTTGAGAGATGCGACCTTAAGTTAATTTCTATCATAATTTTAAGGTAAATCTACAATATACACAAACTGCATTTTGGCTTCAATTTCATAGAAAAACAAAGACCTCTTGCAAATAATTTGCCACTGTTACATGGTATTTCGTTAACATTGACGTAACTGGAAATCTGTCTTGACCAGAGAAACCTTTTGTCAATTGGCAATATCTTGAGTTAGCAACACGATTTTGGCATGGGATTTAAAATGCCTGCAGTGATAAAAAATATTCTGCTTTATTTAATAAGAACTCCTTCAATTGTCAGAAAATTATGCCTTTAACATGACCTGAACGAATTACCCGAGGACGTGTTTCGTATTGGGAGAGCCAATGGGTTTAAAAATGCTTTCGACCAGTATACTTGAAAGACAATGACAGAGCTATGGTTTTGTCTTCAGAATGTTTTCCCACATGATCGGGATTTGATTGCCTCTAGTCCATATTTATTCTCTTTTTCACTTATTAATTAACTAAGCCTACCATTAATGATCTCGATTATTGATACCATGTATTCGTAGGTAACAATTACTGCTAACAATTAGTGGAGTCTAACTTGGACTTAAATTTGCAAACAACATTCAGAGTCACTGGCCTTTGCACAGTGCGCCATATGCCTTCGTATGTAATTTTTAATTCTTTTGATAAAAATAATCGAAAACACGACATTTCTCAGCGATAACATTTATTATATAGACAAAATTGGGACATATTTCGAAAGAACAACTGTCATCATCAGGTAGCAAAGCTGTGGTGAAGACTTGAAACCAACTGTGGGTTGAGGTCAATGACGTATGTGAAAAGAAAAGGAAGATTAGTTAAATAGGGTCAACAAGATGTCTGTTAAGAGTTGGTTTCCAAAATAATTTGAAGGCTTTCCTCAAATTTTAGCTGGAGCTTGGTGGATGCACAGTCAATGATTTTGAAAGAGTTGTGATTACACTGGGCTTTACAATTATGGGATTTTGCTGATTGTTTCTATATTTGTGTCTTGTCTGTGAAAAAGATGTTCGTAGATCCGTGTAGAGAGGTGTCGGGGGGGTCTCCCCTTTATAACAAGCATGACGACTTGTACTGTTAAACTTACACACTATACATGGGATCTAAGGCTCAAAAGAATTAGCTCTTTGTTGACAAACATATTACGAACTTTGGATGACGTAAACACGTACTTGACATCTGTGTTGGAACAGTACGACTTGATTAGACGTCTTACTTTAACCTGTGTATGACGTGAAAAGTTGCCAATGTACAGCATGCGTTATTCCATGGAGTTATCACAGTCAAGTTGTTGTGAAACTGAAGAGTCTAAAGCTCTTACACAGGTTAACCGTAGTAACGGCACAGAAAGTCTCGTTGTAACGTTCAGGTTACTTTTTGGCTTCGATGATCATCGTAACCTTTGTAATCATGCATGGCGCGTGTGTATGTACACACATTATGAGAACCAAAGCATGCAGAGTCTTATTCGTGGGCGACATGTCGCTTTAATGTATTTGATTGGTCAGGTTATTGAAGATTGGGATGGTTTATCGTTTGCATAGGATTTAGTGTTGCTTTGCATATTGTAAGTGTCACGTGGAAAATTGTCTTCATATAAAAGCCCTTGCAAAACCGGAGCTCTGATCGAAGGTTCCGCGCAAAGATCGAGAGCGGGAGTTCCGAAGGCTCATATGCGCCGCGGTTCAGCTGCGCCGACATTCAACTACACAGAGGTTCAACTACAAAGACGTTCAACTACGCAGAGGTTCAGGTTCAAGTGGGACGACTTAAATTGCCACGAGGTTCAACTGCACGGGTGCTGAACATTCACGAACTTCGCCGTCAGCCTCATGGTCTTTTATTCCGACAACTGGGCCTCCCCCTCAGATTTCGTGTGACAACAAGTAGTTAGTCACAAGATCAGTGGCGGCGCCAGAATGTCAGACTTGGGGGGCAAACTGAGGGCAGAGGAAAATGTTGGGGGGCAAAGATTTTCCAAGAAGAAATTCTCGGAAAGAACCCGAACACGAAGCGCGGATGCCGTGCCCGTGGGGTCCAGGGGCCCGCCTTAGGGTCCCTGGTGGGGTGCAGGGGAAAAGCCCCGATGGGGGTCCAGGGGGTGAAACCCTCGGAAGCTCTGAGGTTTTAGCATATCTCTGGGTGGAAAATTAAGTCCCAAGAGAGGTATATTATTTTTATATTATTTATTTTTTCGATTGACCGTACTCCAAGGTTCCCAACTTTTTTCTTTGGGAGTACCATTTCACATTTACGCGGTGCCACCGAGTACACACACACACACACACATAGGCTACATACACTTCTATTCCAGTCACTTTATTCTATAAAAATGTGCAGTACTTACCAATATTCTTTGACAGTTTAATTCAACAACGACATTCCTATATTTAGGAAAACAACCACCTACCCGCCCATCCCTTATGCTGGACGGTAAACATTCCAGAGAAAATTGGTCTGACCAGGCTGGCCTACTGTTGAAGTGGCTACGGGCATGATATGAAAACTGGTAGCCTGTGTAACATAAATTATTAGGCATTTATCAATCATGGTTCCCCGGAAGCTGTTCTTATTCAGTCCAATGCCAATACATAGTTTTGTGATTAAATTAATTTTGGATGAGTACACGATCTGACTGGGAAGGGTGAGAGCAACTAAGGGGGGGGGCAAGGAAACAATCTTGAGGGGAAAATGCCCCCTCATGCCCCCTCCCCGTAGCGCCGGAACTGCACAAGATGTATTGTTAATTGTTATTGTAAGTGTTACACAATTCGTTGTTATCATTAAGTCCCAATTGGAATTCATGTAATGCGCGATTCAAGCACATCACCATTTGATTTTGTGATATGTAAACAGACGTTCCAAACTTTAATTCCTCTTGTCGACAGTTTCATTCCTCGACTCTCCCATCTCTTTCCCAGGCCCCGGCCCCTCCCTCCCTCCCTCCCCTTCCTCAGAAATATCACCGAAGACGTCTCGTTACATTAGACTTGAGAAGGTAGAGTCTTGTTGTAAACATAATTTATTTCCAGCTCAATGAGAGGTGCCTGAGAGGTACTTAGGAGGGCATATACGAAAATGTTTACACAAAATTATGGGGACCACTGGAAATGAAAACTGTGTTGAGTGTTTGCCTCCGATACGGATTGCACAAATGTCAAAATTCACCTGCTGTCGGTAAAACGATCTTGTACAATCTGCAGTTCCTGGATTAGTGATATAAGGTCCCCATTGGACTCTGAAAGTCTCCGCACTCCATGTAGTATTTCTTCAATTTTTCCCCTGGGATATAAACTGTAAATTTGCAAAGCGCACGAAAACTTTTAGTTATCCTACAGTTATAATTAGAATATCCGTTCGGTACTTATTATTACCTGGCTGTTGGGTCCTATTGGGCATACTACCTACGCCGTACTTCTCCCCTCTTGTCACTACAGACGTATCGCATAGCAAACACATGATAGAACAACAACAAACTAGGCTTTGACTCCGCGACTGGGGGAAACATCCCCTGACGGGGGTATGTGGCCCTGCCTTCATCTGACCCAACCCCTGTTGAGAGTCTTCAATCTTTTTTCTCTTCTCCTTATACTCTTAAATCCCCCGACTAAGTGATTTTGCCCTGACCGACTTCGGAGGTGGAGGACCTGTTCCCCTGCCCCCTATAATCACACCACAGACCTTGTTCTTTTTCGACAGTGAAATGTAAGTTGGGGTGCCAAGTGTTAATAGACTGGAAAAAAAAATCATTATCTTCTTTTTCATTTATGAAAAGGCAGAAAACGTCATCTACCACAGACATGTTCTGCGGTAGTAAAACGGTTAGGCCATTGTGGGCATATTGTGGAGATACTGTTTTTCCAAGTGACCCGTGAAAAGTTTTGCTAACTTACGGGGGCAAATGGTGAGCCTATGGCCACAGCATCTACTTCGTCATAGTAAATCCCATTGAACAGGAAATGCGCTTGGGAACTTGGCAAACCAGAATAATTTGTGAAGGTCCCGCGTAATGACCCCAATCGAACTGTTTTCTAAGATGGCATCAATGACAATAGTGATAATATTTGTAAGCAGGCTAATTAGATCATACGATACCATATGCTTACCTGGCATAGCCAACCACGTTGTCTCTTTAACGATAAAAACGAATCTTGCAGTGTGTGAATTTCCTCTCTAATGAGAGGTGAAACCCAGATTACCTAAAAACTTCGCCAGGAATAGATGTATGTAAGTTCCAATGAATGAAAGAATTGGTCGAAATGCAAGACTTTGGTTTTCCTTTGGGTCCATTTGTGAGTTTTGGGCAGTCCGTGTATTCGGGCAGGGTTAGAGCCTGTGGGGTACATGTTCTTATACCCGTCCTCAGTAAAAAAGCCCTCAGTGAAAAAGCCCTTCAACCTTCTCAGAAATCGTTGTTATTCGATTTTCCATGATTTCCCTTTTCGAGACAAGCGATCACTATTAATGCTACAGGGCAGTTTAATTAAAAAAAAATTCATGTACCTTCAATCGAAAACATAATCTTGCCCCTACATCACTGGCATGTAAAGGCATGTCAGTGCCTTAATTACGTTGTTTCATGGAGGGATGAAGAAGAAAATGTTCTCGCAAAAACGGCAGCCATCTCTGACAACTTGAAAAGTAGGTTACAGGCTTTTCAATACAAAACTATACGATCTCAGCTTATCCCTAGAAAAACTGACTTAATCGTTGAAAACCTTTTTTGTTTTGTTTTTCTATTATTGTATGTTAAATTTGCCTTGAGTATCTGCAGGAATGGAGTTGAAATTGAAAGGAGTGGTTTATAATTGTCTTCTTGTTTGCATGTACATGTCAAGGGTGAGGCGTGGCGAATTATGCTTGTTAGGTTCTTTTGAGCATATCGCCACCATTTTATTCATGTTGTGTAGCCCTTTCAAAACACGCGATCACAATTATTTATACTGGGCGATTTAAATGAAAAGAAAATCAAATCGTACAGTTTAAAACTTCCAAGGTTTGCTAATTTCGGATTTATTAACGGTTTGCATACACTAGTGATATTACTGTTAAGTGTTAGACAATTTCAACTCCTGTTGACTTCGGCATTTTAGCTTTTCATTCCCGACGAAGGCCGAATCAAAAAGAAAAAAAATCATAGCGTCAATATTGTGGGATATGTCAAAATTTTGAGATAAGTCAAAATTTTGAGATACTTAAGTCATAATGTTGAAATAATCTCTGCGAATTTTTGTTATTTTTTGACCTATTTTGGCCACTGCATATGATAGAAATGAAAAGAAAAACGTCGGTCAAAATCTCATTGACCAACATTAAAACAAATCAAGTCGCTGAACGACAACACTGAAGCCCTATAATGAATTCGGGTCTCCCATAGAATCCAATAAAATGGTAATCAGGTATCGTTTAAAAAATAAATTAAATAGTGATTACAGCAGACAGAGAAAAAACGCGGAAGAGAAGCGAAGGCTTATCGAAATGGGTTTCAAATTAAGCTTCTAGAATGAAAACTACACACTTCGATTAATCCCAAATGAGAAATTAAAAATTTTAATTTATCAAAGTATTCTTGCCACTAACATTTAACTAAAATGGAGACCTGGACTCAAAAAAGTAATAGCTTCATTATCTGACGCCGGTTTCTCCATGACATACACTGAAAGGTAGTGAAATGCGAATGAGGTATACCATATCACAGTTGTAACTGAGTTTCACGGGGGTTCCCTTTACTATAATGGTGGATTAGGGGAACTTTACCATGACGATAGAAACATATTGATCACAGGGAAGTACTTCATTCATTCATTCATTCATGGGCGCCTAAGAACAACATTTAAAAAAAAAATGAGGAAAAAGGGAGGGCAGAAGGGAAGACAGTATGATCCGCGAGGTCGACTAGGTGCAGTCATGTAACTTCTCAGGTAGTCCTAAAGTTATTTTTGATAATGAATAATGGTCACAGGTTCTTACAGATTGTCTCCAACTAGTCAGAATTGTTTAATTACACGTTCCTCTTGGCATAGATTATATCCGTTTACCCAAATTCCCCCCCCCCCCCCCGTGTAATAACTTTGGGAATCACGGCGCGTATTCACAAACCATCTTGATGGCTCTGCTATCAAAGTTTAGGCCATCAGGAAAATGACTCTCAAAACAAGAAAGGATACCATCCACTAGCATTGTCAAGAGTGGATTGGCGCTGCTAAATAAATTCCTTCCCACTGCTCACGTCGACGATGGATTAACGTTCAATCACTTTGAACCAAAGTTTCGAGACATTTTCTTTAACCCAAACACACACAGAGAATACTGTATGATTTTCGTCACAAAAATGTGATTGCTCTAGTTGCAAATGTACTGCTCAAACAGCTGAAGGAGAGTCATCATTTTGCTTCGGAGTCCGCTTCTGTGAGCAAAGTTTTCTCACAGGTGTAGGGGTTTCAATCCTCTCCTATAACTTGAATGGCAAATCCATTGGCACAGGTCCCCCTCTTTCACAAAATCCTGGATTCACCACTTACCAGGGTGTATGTTTAGTGCTCAGTTTAGATACTGAATATACTTTTAAGTCTTTCGACAAGACCACATTTTTCATGAAGTTTTAGCATAATATACTGTTTTAGACCTTTCTGCATGGAGGAGGTGCTGGGTAGCGATTCCACTTTAGTACCCTTCTTTACTGTACTTGCAGCTACATTTGCTAAGACAGTGGTAGAGGGGCAAGGCACAGTGGCTTAAGAAAGTGCTGGGGTTGGTTTGTATGGGAACAAACATGGGACACTGTGATTCCTCAAATTTCATTTCTGAACAAACTAAGGTCTCTCGTTTGCAGTTGCAGGGTGTCAGTTATTCCACAACTCCCTGCTCACAGAGTGACAAGGAATCATAAAACTCCAAGCAAAAAAAAAAGAAGAAGGAAGGCAAACGTAAATTTTGGTTATTTGTATTTTTTTCTCCTGAAATAAGCATCTACACTGTCTGAACAAAAGCAATAACTTTACAAATTAGAAATATGTAAAGGGAAATAATCCACTTATTTACAAGTCTACACAAAAAAAAGGGAGAAAAATGAAGGGAAAAAATCATTTGAGTTGGCCTAGGAGGACAGAAAAAGAAATACAAGAGAAGCATAAACCACCGCAAAGAGATAACAGTTACCATTACTCATTATTTAAATATTTCATATTACTTTTTTAGTTCCAGATGTTATGCTAAGCAGACCACCTGTTGTTCAGCCACGCTCAAGTCTCGAGAAAGATATTGTCTGATCCAATCAAAACCATGGCAAGAAGACACCGGAAATTACAGTGCTGTTCATCACTTTCACAGGATGAGAGGAAAACTAAGGATGCTAGGAGCACGTTAAATTGAGATCGGGACTGAGATGACGACTTGGAGGATTTAAATCTACCGAGCAGAAACAAAACAAGAGAAAGAGTAATACAAAAGTTAGAGGTATAAATTACCATGGCTTGGAGACTCTGCGACGGACAAATCCACGTGCGTTAGTACGTTGAAAAAAAAAACAAAAAAACAACAGAACTGGAAACCAGAAGTTTACACCAAGGTGAGGGGTCTTATGAAAGGAACTTTCTGTGGTGGATAATGCAACATTAACAAAAGATAATTTTTCTCTAAGTTTTGCAAAATACTCAAGTATTATTTCTGAAGTTATTTTACCAGCTTGCAGCTTATCTTCAAACTTATAAAACCACTTAATAGTTCTTTCCATATTTTATACAGTTTTGTCAGTCTCTGTAGACCTTAAGTTTCTCATTTTCTTTTCAAACATAATTTCGTTTTAATTTCCATTTCCAAAAGTGGAGCTCCACGGGGATTCCGATATATTGAAGACAAAAAAGAAAAGCAAAAACAAAGAATAAAATGTGTAACTAATTTTGAGGCTTATTTAGATGTATGTTTGACTGTAAGACAAGGACATATTGGCCTTAACAAGAAGGACCTCTAACTACTACTACCTTGGAGGTAAAATGGCCAAAATCTTACTATACAGCAAAGGCTAGTTTTATCCCTGGAGCATCATAGCAAATTCAACTTAACCTAGTTTGGACACACACCCCTTTGAGACAGGCAAGTAACCTCTTGCATTTTACACAGAGTAGATGAAGAGCAATTTAGGTCACAGTCATTACCACCAACCCTTGCCTTTTCACGTATGGATGACATAATCGAACATGTTTCAAGGAGCAGATTGCCAAAGAGGACCATGGTGTTTGGCATCCACAATCACAATTCTAAAAAAGATCTTGCCCAGAGATTCACCTTGTAGTAGCAAAGTATGTCTCATAAAGAAACATGTTGAAAACAATTCCTTGTGAAAGGGTTTCTTCTCTTTGATTTTTTTTTCACAACCTGATTTTTCTTCTTTTTTACCTAAGTCATATTGTTGAACATGATTCTATTAAGGAATTAAAGTGAACAAATGTACCGAAGAAATATCTATGGTATTCCAAACAAGTAAAAGATGCTTTCAATTTATAAGCCATTATTGTCTGCTTTCAATGTAATTTTTTAAAAAAACATTTTAGAATGATTTAAAGAAACACAATCCAAGCCATCTCACAAACACAAAGTTACACAGTTATGAGGAGACACATGGAGCAACATTACCAACAGTTACAAGCGAAGCGAAACATAAACGTATAGTTTACCAATTGATGACTTATTTTTCCAAGTAAGCAGAGGTTGCTCTCTCTCACCATTTGATCTTTGAGGTAAACAACAAAAGTAAGGTTTTGAGCGGTGAAAATGTTGGTGGAGGTTAACCATTTCAGGAAATCAGACATATGTGGTCAGCAAAGGTAAAAAATATGTCTGATATAATTTAATTTTATTCTTATAATTTTATTTTCCTTGTTTAGGGGTAATGATCATAAGTCAATAACGAATTTGAACTCCAAAGGCAATGAATGCTTTGCTCAACCACTTCTTCTTTTCAGAGAAGTAGCTCATATGTAACATTAGAAATGGTGGAAAAAAAAAAACCCTATAAAAACGAGATGTAACGTCCCGTTCCTCAAGTCCACTTTCCTCACTTTGTTACGTTGGTGTGTAATGAGATGAAAACAATGGAAGTCCCACAGTTGCATAGAATGTGCATCCAAAATGTTCAGAATGTGTACCGTCGCCTTAATATATGCAAAATAACAACTAACAAAGTGGACATGTATAGAAAAATGTACTAAAAATGAGAAGAAAAAGAATATAGAAGGAAGAAAAAACATCTTCCATTGCACAAAACAAGAAAAAAAAAATAATAGAGACGGGGGGAGAGAGATTTGGTAAATCAAACCACAAAAAAGCACAATATTTTTATTATGTTATTCTTATGATTACAATACTATTTACAATAGTAGTTTTATCTCCAATAATTTTAGCTTTGCATCACAAAAAAAAAAGAAAAAAAAAAAGGAAAAGTATTTTTTTTTGTACTTTTGTGAATCAACTGTTAAGTGCTCTCACCGTCATAACCCTTTTTCATCCTGCATGACTGCTCCTCGTAGCAACCATGAACATTTGATATTTATTGCAGTATTGATCATAATAAGGCAACTGATGCTTTGAAGAAGTCCAAAAATGAACACCCAAACTCCCCACCCCCCCAAAAAAAGTAAAATGAGAAGAAAATTCAACCTCCCCATATCCCCTGACCATCATCATCCAAGCCCCTGCCCTATCATCACCTGTGACCACCCAATAATCCAACAACAAAATAGGCTTGGATTAAAGTAGAAAGCAAAGGATACTAAATTACATTCAATTTAGTATTCTTTGGTTGTTACTAATATGCAACACTACCACAGGTTACACCCAAACAATCTCTGTCACCAGGAACACCCAAACAAGTTATGCTACAGGGTTAACCTAGACAAGAAATGTCACAGGGTGCAACCAAACATTCTATGCCAAAGTATACACCATAACAGTCAATGTCACAGGGTTAACCCAACCAATCTGTGTCACATGGTATACCCAAACAACCTGTTACAGGGTTCACCCAAACACTCTCTCACAGGGTTTACCAAGTTATGTCACAAGGTTTACCCTATAAAGTTATGTTGCAGGTTACACCCGACAAGCTATGTCACAGAGTACACCCACACAAACTATAAAACAGGGCCCACCCAAACATGCTAACAACATGGTACACCCAAGCAATCCATGTAACAGGGTACACCCAAACAACCTATCTCACAGGGTATACCCACACAATCTGTCACAGGGTTCACCCAAATCATCCATGTAACAGGGGTACACCCAAACAAGCTTTGTCACAGGGTCCACCAACACATCCTACGTCACAGGGTATACACAAGCAAGCTATGTCACGAGGTAGCGTCAAACAAGCTGTGTCATAGGGTAAACCCAAACAATGACACAGGTATACACCCAAGAAGTCTATGTCCCAGGTTACACACACACCTACCATGTCACAGGGTACACCTAATCTGTCACATGATATCTCATTGCATCTACTCCATTTCTGCAGAATAAAAAATACGATGTTAAGTACTGAAAACTTTGACTGGTAAGTTTTCTCTGGTCTTTGAGACCTCTGTTAAAGTCAACCTTCATTATTCACAAACATCTGGCTTGTCTTCACACTGCAAGATCGTCACACCCGATATTGTGATAAGACAATGACCTGAACCCCTCAGAGACACAGATTGATGTGATTCAATCAGTTATCCTTGTCTGTCTGTCTGTCTGTCTGTCTGTCTGTCTGCCTGTCATTTGATGAGTCATCTTGACATTGCCTGGACATGTCTGATGCCTGCCAGATTTGATTGCACAACATCAATTGTACTAAGGCTATGTGAAGACACAACAAACCAAAGTGATGACTCTTGATCTATTCACCACAACAATGGAAACCATCCAATAAATATTATGTTGCTGTCTCTTACAAAATGTTGTAAGACATTTAACACAACCACATATCACATGTAGATAGACTCACTACCTTAGAATTACACTGGTAATTTGGAAGTGATTTTAAGGTTGCTTTCCCATTAATTGTTCAAGATGAATGATATGATTTGACAATCCATTTAATCCCACAAAACGATTGCTCAGGTAGTTCGATTGAGACCACTAGCCAATTCAACTTATGGAAAAAATTGTTTTGAACCAAAGGACTATTGCTCACATGGTTTAGCCTTTTTATGGGCAGAATTCTTCAATGAAAATTGCCATGCTACTTTACCAAATAGAGGCCCAGTTGTTGGTACAAAAAGCAAGCAACTGACTAACCAAGACCTCTCTGCTAAACTGACGAGCAAGTACATGATAAAGCAACTCTTTAGGCTGTAATGACATTAATGGCCTACATTGTAGCCTACCAGGCTCAAGTACATGATACAGGCTCTGATGTCTCTTCTAGCCTTGCTCACACAGAGTAGTCACAACTATTGCATGATTTCTCACCTGACACATTTACTGACCATCTTTAATACTGTTGTGGGACTGAAATGCCTTGTCTGAATTAATTCTTCCACAACCCGAGCCTTTGTGTAGCAATTCGACAGCATGATGTTGACTGAGCTACTAGAACATGCCCAGATAGATGTAATTCTATATTCTTTCAATAGTATAGACAAAACTGCTTTTACAGCTATTCATACAAAACCTGTTGCAAAAAAATAAAGTAATACTTTCTCATTCTATTCAACAAAACAAAGTTTAATGAGCGAAGGGGGAAGAAAGTCTGCTCCTGCGATTCATAATCCAGAAATTAACTTCAAGATAACATCAATTCAGCATCCGTGTGGCACTGTGGCACTCACTGATTCCCTATCCCTCACTCACCACCTTTGAGCATTAACTTGTGCACTTGTTGACTTTTCATTGCACACTTTTGAACTAGCGTCAAGAGAAGCGGTTGGAGCGTTAACCCCAACACCCCCCCCTCATGTAGTTTCATTCTGTGACCTGTATGTTATCCCACATGTCTCCATCCAGGTGATGAAACTCTGACGAGGAGTTGATATCTGTGAGTTCAGACAGGTTCAAAGGGAATGGATCCTTGACGAACGACCCCGTCACTGAGCTCTCCGGGTTGCCTCCCATGGTGCCGTGGCCGCTGGTCGATGCTGACGTCGAGGGCAACACCAGGTCCAACCAATTCAGATCGTTGTCCACGGATAGTGCCCCGGGGAAGGCATTCTCCGCAGGGGAGCCACTCTCAAGAGTCAGGGAGAGCAGGCTGTTGTCCGGGTCAGTGCTATCTATCTGCATGGATGGAATGGAATACCTGTTCTTGCTTTTGTTATCAGACACGACATGGTTGAATACCGAAAGGTCTGAGTGGTCCACCTCCATAGGCCCAGGGCTGGCCGTAAGGTCAGGGAGTGACCTCTGTATTGCTGTGGCGCTTGTGGTGTTGTTGCTGAAAGCTGCCGTCACAGGAGGCGGAGGTGGTGACTTCATTGGAGGTGTGTTCTGAACGACCTGTCTGCTGTCCTTCTGGATACCGCTCGGGGTGGCTGGATCTGTCAAAAAAAGGAAGCAATTAGGATAATCATCTTGAGTGGAAAGACAGTGGAAGAGGCACAGGGTTTTCTGTTAGCATCGAACTGAGCAAAAATACTGAAGGCAATTCTCCAAACAACAACAAGTAATATGTTTCCCATTCTAACAAAACCACAATGCAAACGTTGCTTCTGGGGCACAAAGTTACGAAAAAATTAACTGTAGACAGACCATGAATAAATTATTTGGGTTCCACTGAGACAAATATATACTCTGATTAGACAAGAATAGTAAATGATGAAAAAGGCTTACATCCATGGCCAACAAGTACTTCCAAGAGGTCATCAAATGAGAGATTGCTGGGAGACACCGAAGAACGGCTTGTGTTCGGAACAGATGTCATAGGCTGGGTCGGAGGTGGACTACCCATCATCTGTGCCTGATGAAGAGAAACAAAATGAAATGAATGACCACAGTCACCAAATCTACATCCTAAATAAAGATAAAAGACTCGATAAAGAACCAATCTGCACTTTTCACACTGGAAGTGCACGAATAAATGCACCCAATATAATTTCAGCTTCTGTCACTTCAACTGCAAGAACTTTTAAGACGGCAGAGGAACCGCTCTCAAAACGGGATGGGGGTCCGACAATCGATCTAGGGTCAGTTACTTGTAGGAAAAAAGATGGGAGAAACAGGGACAGAGGTGTAATGGCATGAATAATTTAAAAAAAAAATTCTATTGCATAATCAGAATACCACACTCCACTCCACACTAGATCCACATCTATCCAATTTTTGCAGTTTCAACATGTCAGTTGGCTATTGGCTGACTGGCCTAATACACCCACACATCAAAACTTAATACTGAAAACTTTCAGTCTAATACCAACTTCTTGAAATGATATGTTTGATAAATGGTGGCTAAAGAAAAAACAAGAGTTAATTTTCACATGACAGGATGTCATCAGATTTCATTGTGAATATTTAATTCTCTTCTGGAGCTCCAACTAAAAAATCTAGGTCAAGTCATCTTTCAACAACTCACCTTTCGTTCAGTAGTCTGTCGAACCGCCTCTTCATAGTTTGGAGGGGGAGCCATGAAATTTGGATTGGTGATGCTCCTCGCAAGCCCAGATCCAAGTTCAAGGATGGCCTCTTCCGTAGGGCTGCTGGGCATCGATGCCGACTTCGGCGTTATGATGCCGTTGGAGGAATGGACTGCTCGGAGGTCACCGTGACTTTTAGTGAACTGGAAAGGTTGCCCATTAGCAGGAGGAGATGCAAAGCTGAATATCTTGGGTTGTTGGTTGATGGTGTGAGCGAAATCCTGCCCCTGAAACGAGCTCGACTTGGGATTTGGCGGCGATGACAGCTTGAGGTCTGGAAAGAACTGCTGGAACTCACTTGACTGTCCTGACGTGTGCACTCTATTTGTCACGCCTGAATTCATTGAAGGCGGAGGTGGCGGGGGAGGTGGGGGCGGGGGGTTGTAGACTCTATTACTGGCAAACTGGTGCTGTATCAGTTGCATCTGTGATAGCTCCAAGGCACGCTGTAATTCTTCGATCTTCTGCTGCTGCTGCTTCAGCAGCTGCGAGCTGGTCTTCGCATCTCGCGCGCAGTAGTCCGTAAGGTCCACCATCTCCATCGAGGCGGTGCTACCATCCCCAATGGTGCTGGCTACCGATGGCGGGGGGGACTTGAGCTGCAAGGAGCCCACGGAAGCTGGGGGACTCATCGTCATCTCCTCCACCTTCCTTTGTTCTTGTGACTGGGGCAGGCTTTGGAAACTGACAGATGAGGCGTTGCTGACTGGGCTGGAAATGGATGTCGTTTTCATGGGTTGGAATGTTGGGGACTCAAACTGGGGGCTACTGGGGGACATCGGCTCTGTGCCCTTCATATCTGGGGGTGACACCGGTGGTGACGTTAAAGACTGTCTATTGCTGTTGCAGTCACTGAGGGAATCAATATGTACATCTGTGGAACTGGTGACCTTTGTGGCACTGGATGAAGTCACATCGGGACTATTGGCTAGGGAACCTGACTGGGCTGTGAGTTCAGCATTTCTCAACCTCTGCACCAACTGTGGCTTTGTGCCTGATACATGCAGCCCTCTATTTTTCAGTTCAGCCTTCAGTTCAGACACCTTCATGTCTTCTATGTTTGCAAGTGAGAATGTCCTCGTAGCCGTGGTGCTGGTGGCAGTAGTGTTAGCCGTACCGCTGGTGCTACTGGTGGTATTGCTACTGCTATTACTGCTACTGCTGCTATTGGTGCTACTGTTGGTAGCAGTGCTCTTAACATCCGACTGAGAAGGAGAGGCATATGCAGATGCCGTCTGCTGCTGCTGCTGCTGCACCGTGGGAGAAGGCAGTTTAGTACTAGGAGTAACCACTGTGGTGGAGGAGGAGGATGATGAAGTGGCTAAGTTAGGCTGTTCTGCGGGTAGAGCCCGTTGCTGTTGTTGTTGCTGCAGTAACTGCAGCTGTAGGTAGAGTTGCTGCTGCATCAACAGTAGGTTGTATGGGTTACCCAATGGAGCCTGGTTACCTGTTTTGCTACCCTGCTCGTTGGGAGGCTTGTACTCATGAAACTTTATCTCCTTTGGTTTGGACCGCTTGGCCTGCTTCTTTCGCTGACTCCGACTCGAGCTGGAGTTCTTACAAGAAGACGAGCCTGACAGCACAGAGAAAGGGGAGTGGCCTGCAGCCGGTGGGCTTGTGACTCCCTGTTCTTGCTTGATGGTCAGACTCGGTACTGTTGAGCTTATGATTTTGTTTGGACTTGTTTGAGCATTAGCGAAAGGTTTCACTTTGTCGTTGAGGAACAGTGATTCTGAAGGTGAAGGAATGCTGGTGACACTGGAGGGTTGAGTGTCAGAAGTGGAAGTGTCTGGTTGTGGCGGTGACAAAGCCTCGTCGCTACCGTCGGTCGTATCATAGAAAGTGAAGAGAGATTCAGGGTCAGTGGCTGACGTCTTGAAAAACCTCAAGGAACCATCTGTGATGATAAAGAGAAAAAAAGAAAAGGTGATTTAACACTGGTGGCAAATAGAAATTTCCCTTTATTCTGTTCTGCAAATTTACATCATACACCTTGTCTTTTTTTCATACTTAGATTCTTCACCTGTGGCTTTGGCTTTCTTATAATATTCAGATCCTACATTCTTTTTTTTTTTTTCTCAAAGCAGTCACAAGTGAGGAGTACAGGAATGCTTCACTTCTTATTTGTGAAGTGATATGTGGTGTCTCGATGGATTGCCATGCAGTAAGTAAAGAGCACAGAGTGCTTCACTTCTTGCTAGTTAAGTGATATGGGACCTGGATTGATTGTCATGCAGCAAATGATTTATTGGATCAGTCTACTGCTAGTTAGACAAATAATCACATTTTCAATAGGTTGCTGTTTTGATGTGTAATACTCTTTGATAGAACTTTTAAATTAAAGCAGTTTACATTTCATATCCCCCTAAACCTTACCACCCCATCTCATCTTTTCTTTTGAGGATTAAAATGCAAGTTAACAAGATATCTACATATCATGCACACAAGATATTCTGAAAAAGCATTCAGAACAAATTATACCAAACAGAAAAAAAAAAATTTCCCTGCTTCAGATCTCTCAGCCGTTAGGTTACTTTTGCATTTTTAGGCCTGGCTGATATGACATTCTATAGATCCTGGTGCTGTTTTTAACATTTCCATCTTCTCTCACCATAAATCCTAAAGAAGACAGTATCTCCCGCGAGGCACATCTGTCGACGAGCGGAATGCCGACGAGAAGTGCACGGCACACGGTGCTTTGGAATCAACAACCCCAGTTTCCACAGCTGATGATTCTCACTCACATAATTTCAGAACGGCTGCAGTCCTCATTGTGAAGCAATGTTTCAAAATGTTCACATAGGACTGCACCGTCGAGGAGTGTCTACGTAAAGGCCAGGCTCTACTTTATTTTAAGGAACTAACAAAAAGTTAGATGCTGGTTCACTGTGTGATCACACAGACAAGATTGTGTTGGAAGTTGCACCATTTACTCCTTGTTTCTTTCATTGTCACACATAATAGTACAATGTTTCCACACCGAGCACTGAGGGGACGACTCCGCCAGACAAATTCTGAACACAGATGATTAAAAAAGAAAACCCACCAAAACTAGGAAGACAACAAAGTTCTAATGAACAACGTGCCTGACTCACTGTTATGAAACACTTTTGACTATATCCATGTGAACATGAACAGGAACGTAAAAGAATGTAGAGAAAAGGATTAAATAGTTCCCTAAAGACAAAACCATGTTGCCCTTTTGCAGGTTCAGAAATAATTGCTCGAAAGTCCTTTGACAACATCGAATCAGACGCCGTATTAACATTACATTTGAATTTGTGGATTAAGCAAAACTCATCCTTCGTTTACACCTGAGTATCATACGGCCAGTGGATGTTGACTAACCTTTAACAAGCTGCTCCACTTCAGTTTCTGGTTTTAGAATGTTGCCCTCGATGAGCTCCAGGGGACCTGGCCTATTTTTTATCTTGATGTCCAAGTCCTGCTCCAGGCGAGCTCGCTTCAGCATCTGTTGTCGAGCATTCACTATCGGATCCAGGTTAGTGTCTGGAAGTGGAAGAAAGTTTACAACATTAATGAGCACTGAAAAGTTTCAATAAACACCGACCGGCTGAGATCAGCATCATCCTAGAAAAGGATCCCGATCGGCCTTAAAGGGGAACACAGAATTACTCGGTAGTCAATGAAGTTCTTTGCTGGCTTGCTGATTGAACAAAGTTGACATGTGTAATTATTGGAGACCGTAAACTGTGACATGATACCTGTGACCTTCAGTCAATGTCATCTGGCTGATGCGCACAACATGATTGCCAAGAAGTAAAACCGCAATAATGATGGTGAAGATATCAACTGATTGAATCAAACTCTATGACGGACGGCCTGCATGGGCTGATGTACGTGAATGCCACATGCTGGGTGGGACTAGATATTAACCACATATTATTACAAAACAATGTGATGCCAAGGGTTACAACCACCACTGAACTATGAAGGTGATGGCAACGGGTGCGATGATGTAATTTTTTACAACTTTAGACCATGACTTCACCGTGAAGACTGCAGATGAGTAACAAGACAATTTCAGTGTGATTCAAACATATGACAGCAGTGCCTAACAATGTTAGATTAGAATCAAATAGGTTGCACAATAGCTACACAAAATTGCAAATGATTATCGGTAACTCCAACAGTATATGAAACTTCAGTATTAAAGTGTAGGTTGTTGCTATCATTAGAAAATAAAGAGATAGTGATGACTGGGTGTGACTACCAGTAAACTCCAACAATGTAACTCAACAGTGTATTAGCTATAGCTATCACAAGATTTATACATAAAGATTGCTAGGACTGACTATCAGCAATATAGAAAAAAAAATGTAGCAGTGTATTACCAATATTTATAATCAGAGAGATAAATACATAGTGATAACTACGAGTGACTACTACTTACTCCAACAGCATAATGCGGTAGAGTATTAGCTATCTTCAGAAGACATATACATAGTGATGACTTCAAGTGATTACCAGTAACTACAATATGGAAATGTCGAACTGCATTGGCCATAGCATTTTTAGATGATGATAAAATACTGATGGCTACAATTGACTACGGTGTAATTACCTATGATGCGATGCCAGTGTTTCCAACAGATGATGACAAAGTTTAACATGAAACCATTTGGCATGACTACAGCAGGCGACTACAGGCCTAAAGGGATAAATTGTCAGCAATTTAGTGGCTATGACATGCGACGTTTCTATCTTGCTGGCCAGTAAAAGCTGATGATAAATGATGTAAGAAACTGACAACTTGGGTTTTATCTTATTTTCTATGTAACTTGATCTCAAATCAATTCCAGTTTCAATTCACATTCTGGTTTGGGGAATTTTTGTGTAACTTTGCTCAACAACACTAAGCTGGAAAGATATTTTGTCCCATGCTCTTTGTTTTTAATGACAAGTTACCCCCCAAAAAACCGATAAAAATATAACAACAAAAATCATCTTGTCAAACTGTTTTGATACATCAGTTTCACATTTCCTTGGTCTCTTTTGAAAAAGTAACCACTACATAAGCATCCAACCCTTACTCCATCTACATACACTTCAGTTTGAGGTTGCTAATCTTTCCTTCTTCATTTTTCCGCTGTTTTTCTTTCTTTCATTTGCAAGCTTGCTACGAGAGTGACGGATAAAGCAGGGATATTTCAAATACCTTCAAGAATGTGATGGTGGACCAACTGTGCTTTGTCTGGCCTCATCCTCATCTTCTTCTGAAGATGGTCTCCGACCTGAAACAAACAAAGTTATCTCTCTGTTAATGGGTTTGACTGCCATTAATGCCAGATATTTCCGTAGCAAAATTCTTGACTGATGACAAAAAAACTTGGGGATGCAAACTGACAAAACAAATCTTTTTGTGAGAAGGCAAAAGAGAAAAGGAAATGAGAACTTATCGTTGCTCTCATCGCGTAGAGGAGAGACTATCGGGCTACGGGTATGGAACGATGCTTGCGGTAACGGGGAAGAAAAAAAGAATTGGAGCAAATAAATTTTCTGTTGCCAAGGATGGAGTTGGAAAATGTTATTGAATAGGAATGTAAAAGATAATGTGGAGAGATTTTTAGTACTTCCTGAGGAGACATCATTAAAACCGATCATAGATGAGGCAGCTGCAAGGTAGAGAAGTCAAAACGTGTGCTTCTATTGAGACCCGACACGTAAACATCCCAACTTCCTCCTACCACACAAATCTGTGAGCTTCCTACTGACAATGAAAATTTGATACACCGAGTCAACGCCACTGAGGCAAACTTCCAGCAAAACCAAAAATGACCCAAACCTGGACCCTTCAGAATATGTTATTATTTTTAATGCGTTTAATGCTTTTAAATTGAAATTGACAGACAGTTGTGGCAAAATTTGAAGTGAAATATGTAAAGCTGTTTATTTGGCGACTGCCCGCTCCAGAATTACATTCAATCTGGAACAATACGGAGGGCACTTGTGGCCCCGGAAGGCAGATGACATCATCAGTTCTCACTCCACAAAGGTGAGGGCATCACTTCAAAGTACATTCTATGCCACCAAACACGCAAAGCTTCTTACATTAAAATATACCTGACTGGAGACTGATTTGTCGAGATGGAACTGAAAACCTAATGACAAAAAGATGACAACTTTAGATTGTGCCCTCCGTTACGGGTCTTTCGATTGCCTGGTTGCAGTTGAGCGATTTCTGTGTAGTGGGTGGCACGTCAACTGTATAGTGGCTGAGGCATATACTGAGAGTGGTGAGCCTGTGTAATAAGTTAGACTGAGGGTGGGGAAGGGCCTCTCTTGCTGGGGGGGGTGACTACCGAGTTCCTAAGTGTCGTGCTGTCTTAGGATTAACAGTGATCTATTGTATGTATGTGACTGTATGTAGTTACTGCCAATGAAGTATACGGATTGTCAAACCAGTCACTTTGCTCTGGCACAAGGTCAGAAGGAGCAAGCCCGCAGCCAGACTAACAAATTTGGGGGGGGCCACATCAATGTTGGAGTTTTTACTGGCCTTGAGAAGGGGTTCTAAGGGGAGGGTCCCCTTCACCCTTTGAAAAACTTATGCCTTTTTCAAGGATTCTAGATACAAAATTGTGTAAGATTTCTTCTCTTTTCTCCCGTATTTGTATTCCAAAAAAAGGGAGACCTTTCATTTAAACATTTTTGATTTTTTTGGGGGGGCACATCCCCCCTGTGACTACATGCCTGAGCAGGAGGAGAAAGGACCTGCCAACTTGTACAGGCATAAATGTTGGGATGGTTACTGTCTGGCACTCACAAGAGATTCTATGCATCTTTGTGGGGTTCATGATTCTGAATTCACTATATCCCAATGAATCAGAGAACCACCCGTGTCTATTTTGCTAGGAACAGTTTCGTGTATATTTCAAACAGCAAAGCAGCGATCAGGGGGAGGGCAACTTTACAAGTCACGGTGATAAACACATGGAGAAGAGTAACTACAGACCTGATTTTATAGAAATTTGATCTGTACTGAAGAAACATCCCAGCATCGAATGATGGATGTTTGTGCCAGCGACATCCACCACCGAGACAGCGACAAGAACATGTGATTTAATATACGAAGCAATTTATGATCAGCTTTATGACAATCAGAAATTCAGAGCATGGATCTGCAACTGACTCCTTCCTGACGTTTCATGTTTCTCATTCAAGGGTTTTCTGAAGGCAATGTTACACAAGGAGACACGTGGTCGGTGCTTTTCATTTTCTACCCTGGCAATAACGCTTTAAATGATGACTAGGGGTTTATTAGCTTGACTCAGCTAACAAGCACTTGCAGCTGTCTAAGACCTCCCACTCCTCCCACGCGATGATCTTTTATCGCCACGACACCTAAAGACAACTGAGGGGCCCCCTCCGTCCACAGCCATCATGCGGAGGAACAAACAACCTATAGGTCACCTTAAGCAAACAGTTGTTTCCGAGGCGACTCGTAAATCTGAACTAACAGAGACAAAACTTGGACCACCGATCCGTTGGTCAACGAAGGCTTGGATCATTATACCGGGAGTCAAAGTTTCCAAGTTATGCCTCAAACAAGAGGAACTGGGAAACCAAACTGGATACAAAGGATGAAGTTGATGGTTTCAAAGACTCAGTCAGGTGCAAGAATGAAGTAAATGACACATAACTTTAATATTTCTTTTGACCATCCACCATTACCTGAAGTGAGTCGATGCCAACTAGAGATGCTGATCAAGTTCCCTTTGGAGACCCTAGTTGTGACCTACTTTTGTGTGTGACCTGCTAAAAGTACTAGAGCTAACTTTACATACCATTTGTCAAACAGACCTGTGACAGGAGACAGGATCAAATACAAACAAGAGAAAGAGAGACAAGGAAGGGGTTACAGTCCACAGTCCCGCCGTCAAGTGGGGCAAGAAAATAACAAAGATTACACAAACTATACAAAGCCTACAAAGTCTTCACAGAGCAGCCAACAAACCTGTCAACGACAATGATAGGCATATTTGAAGCTTATATGGTATGAAAGGCAAGAGACCTAGCTTCTACAACTGATTTGTACCACTATCTGATAACAAATTTACAAACATGGGTAAACTGAAGGAGTGAAATGGGTTCACTTGACATACAAAGCCAAATGATCACCATCACATGTAAACTGGTCTTCATTCGTTAAGCTTGTTTGGAGTTGAATATTATGATTCAATTTTTCTTTTAAAATGTGACACCTTTAATAAAAATCTATTGCTAATTTTTTGGTAATTTTTGTTTCTTTCCTTTCCTTTTCTCTTTGCTTTGCTTTCATTGACGGTTCTGAATTACAAGAACAAAAAACCTGTTTTTCATTATCATCATTATTAGGTATGTGAATTTGTTATATACAGGTAAAACTGACCTACTTATTATTTTTATTAAATTTCTTTTTAGTTTGGAATGAAAGACATCTTTGAGGTACTAAGTTTCGAGTGCCCAGTTGTGCGGCTTATTTGATATTAAAAGAGCTGCTTTGTGCCTGCAATTCCTGTGCATCAGACAGCCTATCTTCCCTTTGTGGGATGATGTAATAAAGGGAGTTGAATACAAACAAAATTTTCAGACTAAAAGGATGTTTTAAGAAAGTTGGTTTTATTAAGACAAATTCCCAAGGAACTCAAGAAGAAACAAAACAGCTGTCATACTGATAGTCTACTAAAGCAATGACTTCATTCACAATAATCACCTCTTTTTCCTGTTTGTATCTCCCCAGGTTCACAAGAAAGAAC
Source organism: Stichopus chloronotus (assembly GCA_021234535.1). Lineage (NCBI taxonomy): Eukaryota > Metazoa > Echinodermata > Holothuroidea > Aspidochirotida > Stichopodidae > Stichopus > Stichopus chloronotus. The sequence continues at coordinate 32,931,695 of CM037829.1, read as the reverse complement.
AAAATTCTTTGATCTTCCACCACAGTTGACACCAATATTTTTAAATATTACACTTAAATGGGGGGAACAAAGTAACCTTTAATCTCTGAATAACAGTTGACAACCTTTGTTTTACAACAAGTTTTCTACATCCCGAGGGTAATTACTCTACTCCTATTTTGTTGTTTCTTCTCTGTTCTTCCCATTGTCCTGTGACGCTCTTTACCTGTTCTATTGACTCACACCTGAGACACGGCTCTAATTAATTTTGGGCACATGAAGAAGATTTCCCTCCCAAACGAAGGGCGAAAGTCACTGGCTGTCAGAGGCTGTCTCTTCGAAGGATGGTTTATTTGAGTTTAGCTTATTTTGATAGCTTAGTGATGTGAGGGGCCCCATAGGGGGGTAGACAGGCAAAATTGAATTGTGTCTTAAAGGGGTTGCTTCTGCATTTGGATTACCAAAAAAAAAAGGGGAAAAGAAAAGGGGGTTGGGCTAAAAAAGAAAAGGCTAGAGATGATTGTTCATGATTCTAATCTGGATAAAAATGGAAACAGACGAAGACGCTGGTTCAATGAATTTTCATCATATTTTGCAAATCACAATGCAAATGTTCTGAAGTGTATCCTTCCTTGCAGAGAGATTGTTACAACATGTGCCTCACTGTACATCATTGGATGGTCACAGAACGCATTTGTCGCATCCTGTTGTTGTTACTTTTCATCAGCTTGCTATCTCTTCAAAGTTTCATTTCTCATCAATGAGAGAGATTTGATCTCTAAAATCATGGCAAATCAAAAATTGGTAAATCATACCAATCTAGGCCAAAGTATACCCATTTTCCCCAGAGATTTACTATTGTGCAAAAATTCACCATTGTCTTGGGGGTCAATTTCAAATAAACTATAAAGCAGCTTCCATAGGATTATAAAATTTGAGATTTTCAGTGCCTGTGAAGGGGGACTTTGTGGGACCACAGCAAAAGACAGACAGGAGTTACTACGGTGATTTCAACTCCACCATGATGTAAACCAAAACATGTTTATCCTAACTTCAAAATACATTTCCTTTTCTAATGAGGGTCATATCATCACACATGCCAGAAAAAGTAGGCAAAATAAGATCTCATAAGCTAAAATGTTGTGTCAGAGTTACACTTATAGGAGGTAGAAAAAAGGGATTTTTTTTTTTATATTAAACTACGGTGTAAATGAGATGGGGAAGATGGTGTTACTGGGGTGTGTAAATTGCATTTACTTTCATGTCTCTCATGGGAAACTAGAGTAGCAGAAGTACTATTTTTAGCTGTATTCAATATAACATGACCATACATCAATTTTTTTTTTTCTTGGCTCAACACATCTTGTTCCTCCTGCTGGCAGATCACTGTTAATATTATGTGCTAAAACACACCTGGCTCCCCCAGCATACCTAACTGTATGTTCTATGCAAACGGCAAAACTCATGGTAATTATTCACTTTCTGAGAGGATATAGATCTGTGTTGCCAACATGATTTCACAAGTTAACACATTGGACTCTGAGAAATGTATCACTCCAAGATACAGAACCCATCCTCCCTGTATTATTGTAACCTTTCCACATATCCTCTATTAATCCAAACTCTGGAACTGCTGGGAGATAACAACCACGAGAAACGGGGAGAACGAGTGCAAGCAGGAGGAGGGAAGGAGAGAGGGAGGTCTGTTTGAGTAGTGATGCAAGCAGAGAGGATGAATGATGAAGCCTCTTGTGACATCATTCGATAATTTATAGATAACATCTGATTCTGAATGAATCATGTGACATTAATGCAACAACGTCGGACGAGCCTAACCGCCCTGAACATGAATGCAAACTATGTCACCACAAGACTTACAGACAATCATCCTTTCTTGAGATATTAATTAACCTGCTGGCAAATCATACAAACTTGAGCTGTCACACAATTCTCATCAAAGAAATTCCTCGTTTTTTTTTTCTTTTTTCTAAAGCTTCTTTACAAAAACTTTCAGAGAGTGTTCATGTTTGGATTGATTAACTTCACTCGACTGGTTGGAAATGCAGGTTTTGTAAGTTTGAGAGACAAGAAAGTAAATTTCGAGAGCAGAAGACGTGACGAGGTTTGAGGTATGCGGAGAGCCCAGAGGACTCTCGTAGCTCTGTTTAGATTCTAGGCAGGGATTCAGGTGATAAATTAATACACTCTGCCATAGAGACCAGCATGAACCAGTCTCTCAACATCTCTTGTGAAAGAGCACACCCGGGCTGCCGAGCAAAAAGCCACACAAATGCAAACTGAACGAGTTAAAATGTCCAAACTTGACTGTAGGAGGCATGTCAGCCATGTTGACTTTGCTTCAAATTTGAACAGAGACAGGAATGAAGCACTGTCAAAGAATTGTTTACAAAACAACATCACATCATCCCTCGCAGACAACATTGAGGCTGACGGGGACTAAGGGAAAGTCTTCAGAAGCAGGAGCGATGGAGAGACATAATCAAGTTACTTATCAGCAACACCCCCTCCCCTTGCATCTTAGTTCCCCTTTTTCAAGAGAGAAATTGGATAGGCTGGACAGAAGGTTTATCAGAAGGCCTGAGGCCATCACTTTACAGGAGGAGGCCCACACAGGAGAGCGGAAACCACAACATCCTCTCGCACCGACAGAGGCAGTAAAGAACAGGTTTGGTATCCAGCTAAGCAAACAGTTAAACTGACTGGCCTTAACAGCAGGTTAGGCTTCTATCTGTTCAATGAAGCGGGAGGCGTGAATAAGAGTCAATCTCATTGACTGGGACGCAGCTACCAGAAGTAAACAACATTTAGTATGGCTAGCAGCAACCTACCTTGAAAATATTTCAGGTTACTAAAAAACAATATCGACAGAAACACACTATGAATTTTCATCTTTGAAGAATTTTTGACACGGCAGTGGCATCCAAAATCGATAATTAATGACCTAGAATAACAACACACACACGAAGCATAGATATCAAGGCGTGGTGTACGACAAACACACAGGGCTGAAGCAAGAAACCCAGGAGATAACTTTTATTGTAAATTTTGGAAACAACAGAGGCATCTAGACTCCTTCCTTCAAGTTGTATTTGTATTGTTGGTGAACACTTTTTGCCTCCCTTTTTTTGCCTCCATGGATGTCAAATTTGGAAAGACACACTTCTTAACACACAACTTCATCAAGGCAAGGACAGTGTTTGAGGAAAATCAACCTGCTCTCCCTGATTCAATATTTATCCTGTAATTTAGTATATTTTAGAGAACCTGACATAAAAATGCCTATCCTACATTGTAAATTTTCTCAAACAACCAGAATCCTTCCTTACAAACAACTGAACGGCACAACATAAGAATTTTGGATACTGATTGTGTCCATAAATAATGAACCCATTGTTACACCTTGCTATCTTTTAAATTTATTGGTTGTAGTTCTCATTTCTGCGAAATGACGATTACAGTGAGCTGTTCTTTATCAAGAGGATTCCATTTCAAGGACTGGCATCGTTTCTACCAACACACATTCTGACATTCTGCCTCAAAAAGAAGGTCTTAATGGAGGTGAGTGGCAGAGAAACACCTCAGGCAGGCCACAATTCATTCATGTAGTTATTTGACAAACTCTCCAGTCCATAAATGAGAAGGTTCTGATAAACCTGCCCAATCTTTTATCATCAACATCCAGCAAAAAAAAAAAGTGATAAAACTCGTCCACCACAAGAGCATGCAAATCACACCACTAGCGGTAAACACAGAAAGCTTGTGGGCTGCTGCTGCTGCTGGTTCTGGTAAGCCTGCACCTCAAACTCCCCTGTAGGCACAAGCCTGATAACAGCACCCAGTAAAATGGCAGAATCATTCAGTCTCTCCATCCCCACCCACATGAAAAAAAAATGCTTCAGCAGATAATGAAATTTATCACTTTGTCTCTGAACTGAAGGTTCAAGAAGGAAAAAGAGGGACAGGCTCAGAAGGGTAAGGATTAGTAAAAGGATGTCAAGTGTAAAATTCGACAGGGATTGTTTGGAAAATACTTCAATGGACCGATGAGGCAAAAACATATTGATCACTTCCTGTAAATACCATGTGACAAGAACACACTAAAGCACACCCCAAGACTTCTGTATGGAATGTCAAAACAGTCAAAACTGCAATATTGAATTATGTGGTCCTTAGTCACTATGGGCAGTGACAGCACAATATTTTTGGTCATTTCATGGCTATGTTGAGACTGTCACATCAGGGCTTGTACAAGATATGTCATTACGTGGTAACATTTTTCAACCGGCAAGATTAAGGACTGGATAATTTTGAACTGTAGTTTTGTCCATTTTGGCATGCCATACTTGTTACCACGCAGTCTACTGCATGAGCTGTTAGGATCTTGGGAGAACTACTGGAACTAGAACGTCATTTGCCTGCAAAAAAATCAGCACTGCAGTGTGCACTGAGGGTATGGAGTGTCTGGCTTGTAATCAATACATGGTGTTTTGATTGTGTGAAATTTGAAGAATTAGTTGGCAGTGACAGTCAAATCATAAATTATTTACCAATGAATTTATCCATGGACAGCCTTCAAATGTGTCTTTGGTGCCCTTTTTGAGGATCGACAACTGCTTGAACCTTCAACTGTTTACACATGGAAGTATTATGTTGCACAGTCATGGTTCATTTTATTTAATGTTTGTAAACGATACAGTCAGGACAAAATAGGGGGGGCAACTAGGAAAATTTTGGGAGGATTATATTGCTGTAGGTGCAGGAACGGCAGACGCAGGCTTCTACAAGTTCTAAAAAAGGCTGACTGCATAACTGATACCTTCACTTGTGCTCATCAGATTAATTGACAGGAAACAGTCACTCAACGATTGCTTTCAACAAACGGCTATGTCAAGACTGCGGTACACCACAATATTTGTCTTGATGTGTCACTGAATGGTATCTCCTTGTCAAAACCTGACAAAATGAAACAAACCCATATCGAATCCTTGACACCTTAATTATTGTGATCCACTTAAAATCACGTTCAACACTTCCGTTCTTTCTTCCGCCATCCCATGCCCCATCCCCAATGTGCTCCTGATACCCACCACTTGAATATTTGGTGGGACCCCACCCATTTTATCTGCCTAACACAATCACCATCACTCAGACTGAATTTCCGGGAAGATCGATCTATTCAAGGAATTTTCTCCGTTTTGTCACTTTGTCACTGACTTTTCATCCAGAAGTACTATTTCAATTTGCACCAGTTTTGAAAGATAATAACCAGCCATCTATCCAAAGCTGATAGATGTATTCAAGGTACCTTTGTTCTTTGAGATGCTTACCTTTGCTCTCTCAAGCTTTTGTAGTTGCTCATGGAATGCTGGGCTGGATTTAAAAGCAGCTGCAAGAAACATAATTAAAAAAAACAACTTAAATACAAGTCATAATTTACCAGTGTTTTATTCTATTTCTAAAGTATAAAACACACAAAGAAAATATATAAAATGCCTGATAACAAAGTCAGAGTGCATAAAATGAGGGATGAAAAACGGTCAAAAATAGAATAAAAGCAGTGATGCTCACATCTATACAGAAAGAATTACTTTCGAAATAAGTATGAACGACTAAAATGTCATTACAAACAATAATCTCAGGAAGATAAAAAATGGTGGGCTTTTGATCCTCAAAAATATCCTCCAAAAATTTTCACTGACACCAGGCCAAAAAAAAAGAAGTCTGAAATATAATACTGTGCAAGACATCATTTTGAAAAAAAAAGCTATCATTTTTCCATTTACTAAATGATTGACTTTGCTCTCTTGTTTAACTTAACTTCCTGTAACCTTCTAGCTTAAATAATTGATAAATTTCAACATCAAATTTTTGACAATTTGAGGTGTAATACCAACAATATCACACAAGATATTGAGTGGGAGAGCATTTTTTCTCAATGTGTAAATATTATTCTGACATGTTTTATTCAGCAGAAACTTACACAAGTATCTGTGTAAACTAGGATGTACTGGCCTAACGAAGAGAATTTGCATTCAACTCGCATATGATCAAAATAGTGCCTTCAACAGTGCCAGCGAGATTAACAGCTTCCTTATCACTATGAACACTTTGGCCCATCACTTGGCAAACATCCTCCCTTTGGGTTTTCATTCAAGCCTCTGATTAGTTAAAATAAGATTATGATATCATCTTCGCACCCCGCTAATGAATTACGTCGAAAGGCCCTTTATGAAACCGCAACTTTATGACGTAGCCTTGCACTTGACAGAGAACGGAGTGAGCGAGGACGATTCTCTCGTTAAGTTTCTGATCATCTGTGATTCCCCTCACTAGAGATGAGCTGTGTGTATCTTAAACCAGATGGTACTATACGAATATGCCTGGTATGTACGTGTGACGTCAATACAGGTCATAGAGAGAACAGTAAAGGTCAGCTGAAATTTGATGCTCATCTCCGACAAACCGTACTTCGTTGCTTGGAGATATGGGGTTGCAATACATGAGCATTTTCACAAACAACATAAAACATGGTTTTCGTTTAGTAACCATGTCAACGAAGCTGGTTAATTGCAGTACGAAGAAGACTCGGAAGAGACCAGGAGCACGATGATGATGATTATGATGATGAAGACGAAGATGGTTAATACATGACAAGCTACATCGGCACTTATTGAACTGATGACTGGTTCACCACTGATACTCTGGCAGTAGGGGGAATGCACAATGCAACATTGCAACACAAACATATATACCCTGGTAGTAAGGGGACAGCACACTGTGTTACTACAGCATAGCACACACTGCACACTTATTTTGGCAGTAGGTAGGCCGCATACTGCAACATTAGAGCACACACATACACATACTCTAGCAGTCAGGGGACTACACTGTAACATTATAGCATAGCACACGTACAATGACACTGAGGGGTTATACACTGTAATATTAAAGCACACTCGTGTACTTTGGCAACAGAGGACTCGACACTGTAACATTACAGCACACACCCACGCTCTGGCTGTAGGACATCACACTGTAACATTACACAGAGCACACACACGCATATACTCTGGCAGTGGGGGAGGGAAGGGAGAGGGACTGCACAATCTAACATTACAACAAATGTAACACAAACACCCTTACATAGGGAGACGACATGCTGTAACTTCACAGCATAGCACACATACACTGGCAGTGTGGGGCTATACACTGTAACATTAAAGAGGCTCATTGAGTTGTTTTGTGAATTCACTCAATTTTTCTAAACCGGTCAAGTTTCCTTCAAATACTAATGACAAACAGTCAAACTAAAAGGATCCCAAAGTTTTACATACATTGGAACATTAATGAGTGAGTAACCAACGATTAAATTTGTTTTTTGAAACTTTGTGACCAGACATTTTCACATTAGTACATTCACATGCACACAATCAGAGCAAGTAATAGTAAAAAATTCGAAAAAATTGACAGTTTTCGTATAACTATTGGATGTGAAACTTGATTAATTTTGCTAATTGTGAGTATTGTCGTGTGTTTGTATACTTCAAAATCACCGCAATCTTTACTGATATCAACTCAAGGAGCCCCTTTAAAGCACACTCACATATACTCTAGCAATGGGGGACCAAACATCGCAACATTACAACATTCACTCTGGCCCAGGGGCGAGATGAGAGAACAACATACTGTAACATTACAACAAACATAACACACATACCTTGGCAGTAGGGATACTACACACTGTAACATTACAGGGCACGCACATAAGAAATGTCATACAAGATACTAACAGTAGGAGAGGGGATGGCAAACATGAGGTGTAGAGGATGATAGCATATGTACTGAAGGGAGGATCACATTTTAAAATAAAAGCATCAACACAATTACAGGAACAAAACATAGTGTACTGGAGGGATCTTGCTGTATAACATAGCAATGGTTAAAAGCAGATAAGACCTGCACCTACAAAGGTATATATAGTACAGAGGGATGGTTGTAGCATTACCTAAACTCACAGGCATGAAAGAAGCAAACTGAAAGCAGACAAACTAAAACTAAACATGGAAGGTTGGCACTTACTTGATGGTATGATGCCTTGCTCGACCAGTTCATTACGGGGTCTTCGTAATTTCAACCTCAGTGCCAACGCTGAAAGGAACAAAGAAATTTCAAAACAGTGATTAAACAGTCATAGCTTTAAATTAATTGGCTCTAAAAGCCACTATTAAATAACAAAGAGATCAATGGTCAACTCTTTTGACTCCAACCTGCTAGACGTGACAAATGCAGCCACAAGGAATTGCACCAACTTCTGTGTCATATTCTCGTTGCTGAAAGCTACTGCACTATGTATGGAGTTTTTATGCAGATAGTGAAAGCCCCATGCACAAAGTAACTTACCACAACATTTACTTTAATGAATGACCGAATCATATGGAAGCTTTGTAACTCATCAGACAAAGAAATTACCATAAAATGCATAGTTCCTATCTGCTACTTCCCTTCCTTACAGAGATAAGCTGATCATTACATCAAATTTGTCCAGTGAACCTAACAAGTGGAAAATCTAGCTAGTACTACAGTAATTTGGTCAATCAACCACACAAAGTTTGACAAGCAGTGTGAAATGTTTGTGGGGAAGTATTTTCTTGATAGAACTGTCCACATCATGTGCCGCCCACAAAAAAAAAACCAAGGGTCCTCTGGAGTATATCTCTGTGTGAGTCAAAGTGTTACATAATCACAACTGTCAGTCAGTAATTTCAAACCTTCTGTCTTAATTACCTAGCGAGTGTGGAAGACACCTGTACTATGAGAGGCAGCTTGAAGTGGCAGCAGGCCACACTATGACAAAAGTGCTTCCATCTGACAGTGCTGGCCAAATCTTGATTAATCAATCAATCGATCAAACAGGCGTATAATCGAGAGCGAATGATTTGAAAAGCACCTTCCTTCCACCCCCAACCCAAGGGAAATTAGAAATAAGAGATTGGTGTTTGGAAACGATCCAACGAGGAGATGGACGGACGGTTTCAAGCTCGTCTCAGCTTGTTGACAAACTCACGAATACTGACTTAAATTGATCATTGCTACCAAGTGGAATCATCACCACTCCTGAAAAAACAATTTGAGGTCAACATGACGAGGGTTTGGGAACGTGACCGATCATAACTACTAGTGTTTGTAACAGGTCCAAAATTCAGACCCACCCCAGTCCATTGTCAAGTAACCAAAACTATAACTTCCATCCAGCTATGACTTCGTCAAGAAGTCATAATACATTTTTCCTTCCACAGTAATCTATATCCATGCATCTTATGTACAGTCAGGACAAAGAAATGCTTTTAGTTCGAGGAAAAAGCAATTTATTTTAAATTGTTTGTCACATACACAATGTGGGTTCATGAAACTTTGGATCAGCGTGGCAGTTTCAGAACTGCGTCCTGCACAGGGTCTGTTGAGTACCAGGTGCAAAGACTCACCATGTGACAGTCAATGTAACGAGAAAGATCTGCAAGTTACTTGGATATATCTCTTAATTGATTCAAGATTTTTACAGGCAATACTACCTAACATGTAAATTAACGAGTGGAAAAGACAGCAAGATTGAAAAACCACCTGATAGGAAAAGCTAACACAGAAATCACAATGAGAAATTAAAAAAAAAAAATGCACCAGTTTCAGAGATGACCAAGTTGGAAATCTGCCAGAGAGGAAAAACTATCACGTTAAAAAAACTGAACATACACCTGAAGAGTATAACAACAGTCAGGGCATGATGTCATCTTCACAATTATTTTCTGCTCTCTTTTCACAAAAAATTCTGAGATCCTTCAAGGAAGAATTAAGTACTAACTTGTCCTTTGGGTGATCACAGGCCGCACTATCAGGCTTACTTGTCAACTGTACGATGATCTTTGACACTTTCTAATGGCAAGGAACAGCTCTGATCATTTAGCGACTGTGACACCAGCCATAATTAGATTTGGTAAGACAGGAGAACTTCGTTACAAAAGAAAACAAGAGTTGCACAGCTCGTAGGCCGTTGCACGTCAAATCTTGACGACTGCCTTACAGGTTTCATCAGCGGATGAAACGGTTAGGAGTAAATGCCCAGTCAACAAATGTACCCTTTGAACAGACCCTATAACCTTAAAGGATAATAGAATCAAAATGATGTTGCCGGTATTGTTTCAGCCTCCTGGTGTTGCTGCTGACATGGTTGTTATGTCCTGAGTAGATGCCAAATATACACAAACTGCTGGGAAAATGGGACTCGAGGACAATAACGCCATCGGTATACCTGCCACCGAAGAGCACCTGCTCGATGTCTGCATACAGCAACAAAAACCGCTGATGCAGAGGCCCAATTTGTTGCACAACATTTCTAACATGGTGCCCTGAGACTTTTAAAGTACCAGATACCACTGTTTTATTAGAAGTGAAAAGGTTTCACACACTATCTCTCAAAGTTTATCACGAGCAAAAAGGAACTTGGGGTCTGTCTTTTTCAAATTGTAATAAAAACTGTTATGTCGTATGCATATGTTAAAACTATAACAATGACTTAACGAGAAAAGATTATTGTTCAAATAACTAACAGTATTTGATATTAAAGTAACATAGAAAATGGAAGAAGTAGAATGAAGTCATGCAACCTGTATCCAAACATTTAGCTGTTGGTACACTATGGCAAAAGAGTGACAGCATACAACACATACAATGCATAGCATTGATTTGAATTTCTTTTGTATGTAAGTCTCTAGACCTAAAAGTACTGAAAAACAAATATGTGGCAAAACATGTTCAACTTCAAAAACAAATTGCAAACAGAAATAAGAGTCAAGACACATCTTATTCAGGTATTTCCTGTGATTCTGTTGGTGTCTCCACTTGATAACTTTAGACACAGCAATACACCAAGGGTAGCATTCTTCACTTCTTTCATTTCACTGAAAAGTGCTCACATGTAAGACGGATTCAGTGATCTAAAGTGGTGGGGGGGGGAGGAGAGTTGTGACATCTTGGAGTAGGCTACGTGGGACAGAGTTCTACCACATGAGTGACCTTTGCTATCATTTTTATGTCAGAATCAAACCACATGCACTTCCTTAATTCACAGACGCATCTTTAATAAGATTGCAAATATTCATGTATCACGTAGGTTGAATGTAGGTAACTACCAATGCTAGGTGAATGGATGGGTAATACTTACAAGTGTAATTCTAGCGTGACGACAGGTACTATACAGGTCACAGCAGCACAAAGGGAGAATGTAACACACACACCCACACATGCATATATATATATATATACCGACAATGGCAAGAGTATATTAAAAAACAGCACAGAAACAATGTTTGGTGTCTAAGATCATGAATTCACTTGTGAAATATCACTACCTGAGACTAAACATGAACTTAACGAACAGATGTAATTATACTCATCATAAAGCTTTGGAAACTAACCTTGTGAGATTAACCACTGACAACAGGGAGAGGGGAAAAACCACATCAAATCTACTAAACTAGCTAGCTAGTCTAGCAAATTAACTCCAGACATGAAGATCAAATTATGGGCAGGTAAACCCCACTGGAAAGTCTGGTGGTCAGTACAACCTTCCATTGTAGCTTAAACAAAGCATGAAATTACTACAAGTGGAGCCTTTTTTGTCTTGTTGTTCATTTCCTTCACTCTTTTTTTACAGAGGGAAGAAAAGAAGAATGACAGGAAGTGTGACTGATGGAAAAGCAGATCAAACTGAAAGTATCATTTTGTCAGGAAGAGAAAGTGTTTCCAAGGGTGATAAAATTCTACCCCAGGGAGTATCACTTGGGGCAAGCTTCCCTACACAGGTAAAAGATTTATGGATGATGAGGATGTAGGGCCTGCCTGTCACAGACGTGTAACTGCCAATCTATTACTGTTGCAAGTTGCACTGTATTCTAACAATGAAAATAAAATGCACAAAATCTTTGAGATAATGAGGGACATGACACTCCTTTCCAACAAAAAAAAAAAAAAAAAAGCCTCGCTTGCAACAAAATATTATTTTTTAACCAACATCAACGAGAGAGGGAACTCATGAGAATGTGCTATGCTAACTTCTGGACGATCCCACAAAACCAGCAAAGTATGTGATGTAACAACGTCCTGCTGGTGATATCAGCCTCAGCATCAGAATAGAAGGATTCATAGAGATTCTTTGTTCCTACACTATTCATGAACTATGAATCTTTGCTCCTTTTCACATAAAAAGTTATGTAATCCCTAAAACATCTTGGTTTGGAAATCAACTAGTGACCTGTGAGGTGAGAGGCTGCGTGCTGTGAACTGCAGCCCCTATTTGCAGCTTCATGGAATAGTCACATCCATTCCCTCACCTGTAATCTCAATCAATCCAATCTCTTCTTCTCTCCTCGTCCCCTAGCTCCGTCAGCTACACCCTTCATCTACCTCCACCCGGTGGTTCCTTCCTTACAATCTTCATCTTTTGGTAAATTTCAGCTTTTTTTCCGATAAAGCAGGCTGTTACTTTTAGCAGAGCAAACATGTACATTGTTACTATGATGACTCACATTTTCTATTGTGTATCAAAACAATTTTGAATCAAAGCTTCTTTTTATTGACAAAACTTTGAAAGAAAAGCATTCAAACACCCTAAGAAATATGAACTGCCTACAGTACAGAACTATACAGTTCTTCAGGGAGAGCAAACTCTCCCGAAACTCTCCCCTCCTCATGTGACTGTTATCTCATCCGATAAAAAGCCTGACCTGTTACTAATTTTCATCTTCCTTTGTTAAATGACAAAACAATCCCCCATAAAAGTCTCCGCAACAAACATGCCTACCCCCTGTATGCCCATGCATTTCACCTCTTGATATTACCGTCTTCTTTTTTTTTCCCTTCTGGTGAGGTGTATTCTTTACAGGATCATTTTATTTCTGTTCTGGCATTTGTCTATTTGAACCAGATCTACTTTCCAAGCTGCCTTTAAGTAGATCCACATATAAATCTTGACACTTATAAGTCTCTTTTGGGGCGGATAAAGACCCTCCCTTCAGTTTACTCCATATTACGTACTTGGTCTACTACACAGCAGCTCTCAGGTTAATCAAAATGCCACTGGAGTGAATAATCATAAAATTTTCCGAAAGAGACAGTTTTTCTCCGGTGAAGGCGGTTAACTTTCTTTTTTTTTCTTTGAAATGACAAGGTGGGGAGAGGTAATTTTATCCACCTCCAAATACCAACTGCTTGGAGTCTGAGTGAGCTGTTGGATGTGATGCAAATGATTTAGAGGATAAGAAAATGGAAATCTTATTTTCCTTTGAAATTCTTAAATTTCCATAGCATGTAGTTTAACAACCAGATGTTCGCAACATGAACCAACCCTAGTCCTCTTATCACATATCCTTGTTGCAAGGCTTAAAGGGAATCTCTCAGCTTGGTTTGCACTTCGTAATAAAAGAAGTTGTAGTATTGCAATACACCACGAAGCATGTAATCCCCACAACTCACTGGTGTGGGTATTCACAAGTGACTATACTTAATACTCCTTGCTTCACTAATGCATACACTTAGCCATGCTCTAAATGTCCTCGAAATCAACTCTAGCACCGCACCCTCTAAGGTCTAGCCCGCCCTCGTTTGCCTTTCCACTTGAGTTGCTTTGACGTGTTTAAGTAGCATTATTGCAATGCACCTTGAAGTATATCATCATCCAGGTTTAACTGTGGAAGTATCTCGAACATCATAAATGTTACCCCTCATCTCTTTAATGCACTATTCTACATTTGACTCTCTGCATGTAAGAGCTGAAAAACATGAATATGCAATATGTACTGAGTCAAGAATTTATGAATATGCAACGGATGCATCATTATTTATTCCCGTATCTTGGTCTTGCTAATATCGAAAAAGGACTGTCAAATTTTCCTGGATATGAAGGAGTGTCCAGTCCCTTCATTCAGAGAATGGCCAGTCACGTTAAGGTAATGGTGGGACACCAGCCTTCCCTTTAATGTGAACTGGATATGTCACAGAGACGAGATCAGGGAGAGAGAGAGGCATGCGTGGAGTGGAAGTAAAAGGGTCTGACATAGGAATATGTAGCCAGGGTCGATACGACCGGATGGAGAGAAGAACGTAAGGTAACATGAGGGACAAAAGTTACCAAAATAGCACATGGAAGCAGCGTGAGCGGCAGACAACACATGTGGAAATCAAAAGGTGTGGTAATTGCTGTAATGTAATAGTCAACATAGAACCCCTGCAGTGGTGCTTTTGTTTAAAGGATATGAAACCCTGTCAGACATTATTTTAATTATGCCATGAAGAAAAGAACAACCACAGAAGTGAATACAGACAAGTGAGGCCTTTTCAGATGCAAATGACAAGCCATCTCTCAAAATCTGTCATACGGTCCAAGACGTCACTTGGCAAGATCACTGTTGAGGAGAAGGCTTTCATATATTTTGATGGAGTGTACACACAACTACAAGACAACGTTTACCTCAATGGACATGAAGTAAGATGTATGACAATTTTTAATAAAAGCAGTCTTTTAACTGCTATGATTTAATGCTGTCTCAGCCGTATATTTCCAAGAAGTCACTGGTGTGGTTACTCGCGAGTGACTATACTTACCCCTTGCTTCACTAATGCATACATTTGGCCTTCCTGTAGATGTCCTAGAAATTAAGTCTACCACCGCACCCTCTAAGACCCAGCCCGCCCTCGCTTGCCTTTCGCTCGAATTGCCTACAACATGTTGCGTGCTGTCCTCCGTGTTTTGTCCCTTGGTAGAACTGATTTTGAGGACATTAAGAGCAAGGCCAAATGTATGCATTGGCGAAGCAAGGGTTAAGTATATGTCTACGATGTGAATCACTACTACAAATGAAAAGGTTGCATTTTGACTAGGTCTAACAGACTAACACTAGAGAAATCAGTTGATTGGATGGATTAGAGGTGTTTTGCTTGACTCCATTTACCGTTCTAAACACCATCCATGATTTCCTCATATTTATGACTACATGAGTTAAACTCTACTTTGAATATCACTGAGAAGATTTTCTATCATTAACTTAAATTGAAGATTAATACTAATATCTTGAAAGAATCTAACGTGTTCCTGTGAGAAATCTGAGGGTATGACATTTACAAGAGCCATTTACAGTAGTCTTTCTATGTAATCACCACAAACAATTTGTCAAAACCACTGACTGTAGCCTTACATTCAAATTAACCTCACTACACTCACAACCGGCAGACGTGAAAAATGTCCTAATACCACCAAGGCTGACTATGATACACTGAAGAGAAGAAATGTTAACAATGTAACATGATTTTGGGGTGAAAACTGCAAGACTTATGACAAGTTTTGATTAACATTCCAGTAGGGACATGGAGGGGAATTTGGGAAGAAAAGTTAGTAATCTTTGCCATTTTTTTTGGCCATTAGAGAGTTTTGCTTATTCAAGAAATTGACTTAATTCCAGTTGACAAACAAAGCAATGCAGAAATAAAGAAAATGGTAAAAACTTTACTTTACTTTATTTTTTTAAAGGTCATTATTAAATTTCACAAATGGAGCAAATTGTCACAGAAAACCTTTTTAGTGTCAATGTCAATCTTACTTTGACTGGTAAAATGATATTTTGAAGCAATAATGTCTATAATCAAATATCACTGTGGTATTCCTGCATGATTAGATTGTTCCATTCAATCTCAGAAAGCTTAACATTTAAAAATCTCCTGCATTCTGAACACGACCAACAGATACCATCTCCAAAACCGACAGAAGATACGCTACGGATTTCAAGGTGCTTCTTAAAACCAAAGTTGCCCGTGGAGGAACCTGGCAAGCCAAGCTCCCTTTGTATACAGATGACCTCAAACTAGGGTCCCCCTATGGGGCCAGCACAAGACCGGCACGCTTATGGAAGGAAATTATAGGGCCCTGCAGGGGGGTAGTCATTTTGAATATTGTATTACCAATTGCCTTTCCACGATCTGACGACATTTGACAAATAGTAACTCGTTTCTTATGAAATCAGAGTCTCCATTCAGTGACAAGGATTCAACGTGAAACTATTTGTTCGAGTAATTAATTGATTTTCTAGAATTTCTTGTCATTCCCGGGCGTTTCCAATGCACGAGTCTAGTAACCCCTTCAATTTTGTGGCCTATTTACATCAATAACACAATGTCAAAATCAACCAGAAAAAAAATCATGAAATGTGAAGATCTGTAACAACTCTGTAACATACTGTAGCTGGAGTAGCTTTCTTTTCAAAATAAAGAGAATACTGAAATTAGATCACACTGGTAGGCTACCATTCTTCTTTGTTTCCCTCAGACTGTGAGTTACATTACTGTCAAAATCAATCCAGTGGAATTCACAGTCATGTTTATTGGGAAACTACTACAGCAGACTTTATAATCTGAATTACAAACAAATGCAGCACTGGATTTTGCCATCCCATTTACCAGCCAATAACTGCAAATCAATTTTTATTCCCTTTCCTTTAATCGTTAGCTCCGTGGCGCATCCAGAAAGTTACGCATACATGTGTTTTGACGGCCTCTGATCTAGCAGGTCGCCTCGCAAAACTTTTCAGCTGATGTTTCTGAGAATAAGGGAATGCACGGTTTCTTTGGAGACTTCCCTTTTTATTCCAGCCAGAATAAAGAAACGAAGGGGGGGGGGGGGGGGGAAGGAAGGAAATCAGAAAGAAAAGGAAATTTGATATCACAGTTGGCATTAACTACCTTTGATGTCATAAAGGGAGTCACTACTGCCGTTAGTTTTTAAAATCAAACTGTGCTCACAATTTGTAAAAGCTTTCCTAATATACTAAAGTGAAGGTACATTAAAAGTTTGGCTCCAGTTTCAGTGATCACACCAGGAGCTGCACAAAATTTGTCGAGATTTAAGGCGATTCTTCCGAGGATGGAGTGAGAAGGGAAAAGTCAAAGGAAGGTAGATTCCTCCTCATCTCCAGCTGAGAGGCAACAGAAGATGCGCTCTGAATGAGAGCTTTCTGGGACTAGAACGGAACCTGACTCAGCAGCAGTGTGTATTCAGATGGACGCCTCACCGTTTCTGCTAATGATAAAAGTCACTTGCAGGTTTGTCGACTACCTGACAAAACCCTGAAAAGGAAAGACACTGAGCCACTCCATACAACATTTCTCTGCACTTAATCTGTGACATTTCTAACATGGCACTCCCCTTTGACTAAACATCCTGCAAATACTGCTGTATTATATGGATGAAATGTATATTTATCACCTAAGACAAAGAATCGTAAAGCCTAACTGACCCCAAGTTTCCCGGTTTGTTCTAGTTGACTGCCTGATCTGTTGGGAAGATGTGACTTTTTCTTTACGACTAGAAGTAGAAGTAAAACAGTCCAAGGGCCATACATCATCTGCTTGATGTCTTACATATCAGTACAGGATCATCATCACATTTGGTTACACCTCCTAGCATGCTTTAACATGGATGTGGGCATTTGAACGTTTCATCATTTTTAAATTACTATGATCAAGACGGTGATGATAAGAACTATCATCATCATCATTGTTACAATCACTAACACCGGAACCCCGTCGAACAAGCACAACTTGAAAATAACATTGCTTTGGGTACTAAGCATTATTAAATTCTGCCTTTGGTGGCACGCATAACACCACTTCTGCTGACCAATAGTTTAGATTTCTTGCAAAATTTGGCTTAAGGGGAAAAAGAAAACTTTGTACCTTTCATTTTATGATCACAGTTCTCCACTGGAAGGTAAAATGCCTTCCAGAGGTTAAAATCACTTGACTGGCAACACAATCTTTCACCTTTTAAGTGAAAATTTGCCACATCTAATACCCGCATGATCCACTGTTTACTGGAATGATCATGCACACTACAGGATGTGTACATTCAACAACAGTGAATCTTCATGTGCACATATTTTACAGAAGTGGCACGTAGGAGGGAAAAAAAAATGTCTAATGTAAACTAATGCTTCAAATGGAATGAATGGTGCCCACGGCGACCGGATGACTTCAACGAAGGAGAATGTCTTGTGTCTAGCTGTACCACTGACTCAAAGCAGCGTAATTGTAACAGCAAATGGTCTCGAGAAATGAAAGTACATATCTGGATGATTTTTGGTAATGGATACAAACAGCCAATCGATAAACAATCTCACCCACAAACCTTTCCTCAACTTCTGATCTTTCATGCTGCCTAACCAATCGACAATGCAGTTTTGGCTTTTCATTTCTTCTCATTTTTTATTTTTTTTTTTTACCCCTTGATGGAGGTGGGACAGGTGTACCGCTCCTGACGACTAAAGAGATATGGCAGCTCCCAGCAGGCTGGGAAGGAGAGCCTCTGAATGGACCAGGCATGTAGCTTCCTACATCGGAATCCAGGGATGGAACTTAATTAACAACCAAGGGTCAGTTATGTCACTACTGGTAGGGGGTTGGCTCATAGGCCCTATCCGATTTACGGAGCAGAGTTACAGGAGTTTCCCTTCACCATATCTAATACAGACTCTCGGGCTCCTCTGAGGCAGGGATACAAAATACTACATAACAGAACAGCCACAGAAGTGATATTACTGAGGGTCATCTCTTGACCCCCCTGTTAGAAAAACAAAAACAAGATAAAACAAAAATAATAACAATTATACCGTGAAGAAGATATGAAGGAGTGAAGTAAAAACTGTATGTAGAAGCCAAGGACCCTTGACCTTTCAGTGAGGAGAACTGTTATTTCAAACCTTGGAGACACACAGCTTGGTAACACACAACCTGATGGGTAACCACAATCAAAGAAACACAGTTTCATTTTCAATCCTGGTCACACTCTTTGAAGTCCAATGAGAAAGATAAATATGAAGAATATTGCAGTTGATCTCACATAAAATGAGGGTTTTATGATCAGGTCGGTAATAAATACGTATCTGCAAACTGATTCCACAAACTATCTTGACATTTGCAATCAGTACATGAATTCTGACTGTCATACATTATCACATCATTGATTACCATTTGAAAGCCAACCCTCAGCAATGCCACCGGTTTAGTTTTCCCTGCCTGAAGCAGTTTATCAGGCTGTTGAAGAATGTGTGGACAATTTGACCATGTTTCTAGATCTACCTTGCAATCCACAGCAAACTAATGATGTAAAACTCCAGTGAATGTACCAAATAATCACTGGTTTGCTTCGAAAGCACAAATCTCACAAAATGGTCCAGTTTAAAGTGAAATAGGGCGTTTGTTTTAGAGAAGACATCCATATTTTTTAAACCAATGTTTAAGGAAGCAGAATGATAGATTATTCACAACAAGGACGGACAGTAGCCTTCTCTTCAAGAAATAAGCTCCTCACAGATAGAAATTCAGTTATTTGTTGCTCAACAGTGATTTGTTCACCCAAACTTTTCAAAATTCAAATGACACATCTTTCATTTCTCATCACATGCATAATGTTTTGAGGAGATGAAGCTTTGGTAGATGTTTATTGATGAGACTAAATGATTTAACAATGATAACTGCTGTTTTCTTTTGTATGTCATGTCGGGGTATTCTAAACGCCCTATTTCCCTTTAAAATAATAGTGCACAGGGCTAGTTGAAACTAGCATGATGTAGGGGTGTGGAATACTTTTGTGTGTGCGACGGTGAGAAAGGGGACAAAAGTCAGAATTGTTCTATACAAAGTTAAGAGCAGTGTGTCAAATGTTCCTTGCTTATATGAGCATAGTAGACAGAGTGCAACAGTGATACGAGGAAAGGCAAGTGAGGAGTGAACGAAAGGTAGGTGGGAGGGGCATCGGAAAAAACAAATACATAAGAAACATCAATTCAAGAATAGAAGCAACGACTGGTGGTTGGAGCTTGGGTCTCATTAGGTGTCCACATAATGATAGCACCGAGTGATCCCTAGAACATCCAGCATTCATATCCATTGTCTTGGCTAATTATTCTAGATTTGATGGGCACAAATCTAAGACTTGAAATGCTCCTTTTTTTTTTCTTTCTGATACCACTTTGGCAAGTAGTGTTTTTGTGTCAACACACATTGGTCTCAAAGGCTGCTCTTAAAATGACGCACAAGGGACGGATTGCAAAGAGTCAGGCTACAAGAGCGCCTGTCTGCAACAACATCCTATAACTCTAAATCATTCTGTTGGTTGAAATGTTCTTGGCAGACCTGGGCAGGTGGAGCTTGCATTGATGGGGAGGGCTTGAAGACTTGTCTCTAGGGGGAAAGATGGAGAGTTCAGCTGTTTGATAGCGGTGTACAATACCCTCACTCCCCAAAATGATGGTGGTAATGTCACACCGCCAGGTAGCGAGTTACTTCCTGGGCAACTGTTCAAAGTGCAGTACCCTCCTCTGCAAAATCCCCAAAGATTCAGCCTAAGCACGGGGATTACACACGACTTGCCATAAACTTGTTGGGAGCTCAGACTACCGAAGAGAAGACCTCCCATTGCGATGTATAGAGACTCGTATGATGTAATAGGTACTGAGTTGTCAAGGATTGTAAGAATGCGAGGAGGGAGTTTCAATTGATAAACATGGATACATGAACACCACCACTGAGCAGGGTTAGCTGTTATAAAGCTCCCTGCACCTTTAAATGGGGATGGCTTGTCCCATGTAAGAGGAGGTGCCATGTACCAAATAAACATGAAATGTGAGGATGAAAAGCATGTTACATACTGAACAACATGGATTAACTTATCTGACACACAGCCTCCTGTGGTG
This sequence comes from Stichopus chloronotus, assembly GCA_021234535.1. Lineage (NCBI taxonomy): Eukaryota > Metazoa > Echinodermata > Holothuroidea > Aspidochirotida > Stichopodidae > Stichopus > Stichopus chloronotus. Next base: position 32,910,906 of record CM037829.1, on the reverse strand, counting down.
TGGGTATTCATGAGTGACTATACTTGACCCTTGCTTCAGTAATGCATGCAATTAGCCTTACTCGAAATTGTATTTGAAATTAATTCTCGCACTGCGCCCTCTAAGGTCCAGTGAAGCAAGGGGTAAGTATGTGTCTACAATGCAAATTAAGTGAATCTGTGGACCGACATGACTCCTAGGGGTACATGATAAAATTAAAGCTGTATGATAAAGGGCATATACAGTGGACGAAGTGATTCCACGATCCGAAAAAGACACTCAACCATTACAACAGTCTGAAATTTTTTTGCATACTTGCTTTTGAATTAAGAACAACCAAAACAATGTGGTAGGGTATCATGGAGTAAGATTAAATTTAGGTCCAAATTGCAGTGTCTGGAAGAAAGTATGTGTGATAATGTTATTGAATGCGCACTTGCAACATCATTTACTATATGTTCACTTGTAAAAACAAAAGAAAGGTACCTTTCAGCATTAGTTATGAGGAGGCAGGTATAAGAACATTAAGTTAATTGCTAATAGCTGCTTTTCTCGGGGAATCTGTTACCATGCATCTACATTTTCAAATACACCACAACCGTTTTTCCCAAATTTCGAATTGCACAAGGAATGGTGGGGTGCAAACAAACGATGCTGAACATAAATTGCATCATCATGCACAACCTTTTTGACAGACTACACCATGTTTTTTTTTTTTGTATGAAAAAGGCTGTTTACATGCAGTTTAAGACACAGAACCATTGGTGAGAACCTCCTATACATTTGTAGTGAATCTAAAAAAAAAAAAGATGATTTGAATCTCTTCTAAAATAAACTCAGCATTTTGGCACGTGCAGTAAGTGCGACGGCGTGTTTGTTTACCTTCCGATTTTGAGGACGTGTGCATGTGCAGTCGAGACTGTGAAAAGTCACCCACTGAGCATAAAGGAATGCTTTAGAGGAAAGGTAAGGTAACTGAAAATATCCCTACAGTTCATCAGTAAAGGATAACAACTTTGACAATTGCGACAATTCCACAACATTATACGCATGAAACTATTACAACAAAGTAAGTTGCAGCTGTTTGGTCTCCTCCACATTCACTCCTGCTACCACGACTTGCAAAAGGCCTCAAAAGCACATTTGAACATCATGAAGCCACTCCACTAGGTCAGTGATATCTGTGATGGTTTGGTCGCGAGGAGGAAGACGCATCATTTCTAACTTTGTCTCCCTGATTCAGCGAAGATACTAACAGATGATGTTGTTATGTCAGAGTCATTGTTCAAGCCCAGCTGACATGACTGGATTAATTACTGACAAACCATAGCCATCGTGGGGAGACGTTCGTTCGTCATGTCACATTGGGAGAACCGAAGATCTATGCGATTGGCCGCAACGTCGAGCGACGTCCGATGAGAGAAACATTAAGACTTAAAGAGGCCCTTCAGTGTGTGAACAGATCAGAGATGTGACTTTGACTATGCTTTCACACTTGATGTTTAAGGAAGACTTATAACACACCAATAGTGCAGAGGGATTAGAAGATAACTGCAAAGGTGTGAATTTAATCCTCTATTGTCTGATATGATCCTCTAATAAAAGATTCTTTGACCACTGAATATTACGACGTATGGTGAGGATACGGCAGTACCTGCACGTATGGACCATACAAAGAAATCCGATGACTGACCACGGCTATGAAAGAAGCTACACACCATTTGGTGTGTCTGAATATACGTCTCTGCAAAGTTGTGATTTTCATTATTCTCCTTAAACGCTTTTCATTATTCTCCTAAAGAAACAACTCCCCACAACTCATTGGTGTGGGTATTCACGAGTGACCACACTTACCCCTTGCTCACACTATCACCTAGTTAGAGGAACTAGCTCAAACACTCACTCGAAACTAATCTTGCAACGCGCCCTCTATAACCTAGCTCTGCTTAGTTAGACTTTTGCTTTACAGGCTCACAAGTGGGTTTTTTTTGGATGTGCGATAGTGTAAGCAAGCGGTAAGTATATCTCTACGATGTGAATATACGTGTTTCTTGCTAGTGATGGATTAGAAACCATTGTGAGTGCAGGAATTTGCCATTAATGAAACACACAACATTAATGCATCCAACATCATTGCATTCAAAAGCAGAGAGCTGCAACTTCAAATGGATACAAAGGTTGGCTTCGGTGTAGGCTGCATCATTGTTTTGGCTGTAATGCAGGCTAAATTACTGTTACGGTTGTGATGCAGGCATCATTATTGTTTTGGTTGTGATGAAGGCTATGTTATTGTTTTGGTTGTAATACAGGTTACATTGATCTATCATAGGCTACCTTTCTGCTCTAGTTGTAATGTGGGCTACATTATTTTTTGGGCTGTAATGTTGGGCTGTATTGATTTGGTTGTAATGTAGACTATGTTATTGTTTTGGTTGTAAATTGGAGGCTTCATTCATGTTTTGGTACTTGTGTTAAGGGCTACAATATTGTTTTGGTTGCAACGCAGGCAACATTATTGTTTTGGCTGTAATGTAGGTGACATTGATTAGATTGTAATGTAGACTATATTCTTGTTTTGGTAAATAAAGGCTTCCTCATTGTTTTGGTTGCAATGGAGGTTACATTACTGTTTGGTTGTAATGTAGGCACAGAAAAATTTCCATTCTTTCAATTTGGAACCCCTTCACCTGTCAGTGATGCATTCCTTTCATGAAGGATTTCTCTCCATGGATAGACAGACATGTCGTACTTACCGCAGCTGGAGGATAGCAAACAGGGTTTATGTACCAGGAAGTTTGTTTTCCTGAATAGAAAGGTTGCTTTCCTTTTTAGGTACAGTACGCCCTCATAGAGAAAGTGAAGTCCTGCAGAAAAGCTTGCACAGTGACAGAATCGATTTGCTTTTTCATCTTGCTGCTTTATCTCCCACCCAATCATAGCTTGCCTCCCTGGCCACTCCTCCCTTCTCCATGCTCTTCTTTGCATGTACGCAAATGAACATCAACATTACCTATTATCATCAAAGTCTCTACAAGCTACGCTACGGTTAAAAGCAAGCTTAAATCTCAGTCACCTGTTTGTTTGGCCACTTGCTTTGTTTTACTTTACCAGTTTGTGTTCTGTATACACTTTAGTACATTTCATAGTTTACACTGTATGTTTACATGCATAGATAAAATAAATAAAACTGAACATTGTTACTTCTCAATCCACACCACTATTACCACGGAGTCCCTAAAACTCACTGGTGTGGGTATCCATGAGTGATCATACTCGCCCCTTTGTTTCCAAACAGTGTAGATTCTGCACCTTGCATACTTTTCATTGTCAGTCTGATTTAAAAAACTGAATCTGTTAAGGAGACTTAAAAAACAAATATCCCTTAAAAAAAAATCCCTTCCGTATTCTCACCCCAAAAAATCCCCTCCTCCCCTAAAAATCCCCTCCTACCCCCACAAGAAACAAACAATGGTTAATTTAATATGATGACATACCTGATGAATCAGTGAACATCACCAATCACTATGTCAACACAGTAAAACCCACTAACACCATCATTAAAAAAGAATGATTCATAGAAACATGAAACTTTCCAGTTGATGACATCTGTTCACAGATATTTGCAATCTCAAAAAAAAAAAAAAAAGTCAGAAAAGAAAAATAAAGTTTGCCATGCTCAGGCTTGACAGAGCTTTCCTGGTGGCATATGTTTATTATCACTAACCCTTCAGCTCGCATGTGTGTGAGAGCTATGGGGCTTCATACAGATTGCTGTCACATGAGGGACTACCACAGTTCCAATTGTATAGTTAACCTCATGTGGTCTCTCCTGGGTTAAAAGTCTGACCCTAAAAATCCACTATGAACCAAGGAGCAGTTAAAATCTTTCATGCTTAAAAAAATTATTAATCACACTTCCTAGGCCTATTCTGCTACTGCAATTCTTTGAAGAAAAAAAAACTTTAAAGTTAATCACTTTTTTTGAAAGATATGATGTTGACACCTACCTTTCTAGTACTTTTATAAGAAGAATTCACAAATAATAACAGTACATGAGTAACATGACCCATTTGCTGATAAAAGTTCAAAGGAGAAGAACAAGTAGTTGTTACAAAGACTTCAAAATAACTCATAACTTTCTGTTCGAGTCTTTCCTCATTTAGGACAGAAAGATGCCTGTTGCAAAGATTGAGAGTAGCAACTGTCTACACAATCCCCAAAACTTCATAGTTTGGAAGTAAACTAGTGCTCACGTACTCATCTTATATAACCTATGCATTACCATATTGACTATGGTCTGGCATCTGGCAATTGTGTGGGTGCATATCTAGCCACCATCCCCCCCCCCCCCTCCATAATTTCCAGCCTTTAGACTAGACCACACTTTATACATTTCAAATGCATAGGTTATATGAGCTAAGGGAGTGCGTGCTGTGAATTTGAACTTTTGCTTTACCTCAACCTTCATCAGAAGAAAATACATAATTCCATCTGTCAATTTTCTCCTTTAAAATTGAGATACAATGTAAAGAAACACTTGAATCACAATGACAAAGCTGTTTTTGCAAAATGCTTTGTTTGCAACACTTTCTACCCATAATGATTACATATTGATATTTTTATGGTATACTGAAAGTCTCACATACAAGAATATGTTAACTCTTCCTCACACTACCTAACCCCCTTTACATCTGTGCTTGCACTACCAGCTGGACTCCGTCTAGTATACACCGGCTCCTACAATGCACTGCATAATCATTAAGCACATTCACAAAGCAATAGAAATAACTCCATCCTCCAGCACTAAGTCCACAAACTTTACACATGTACATATACTACAGTCTATCCCTCAAATTAACAAAAATATTGCTTTATATTGTAGTTCTACTTGATAAAAGTTATTTGATGTATTAAAAAAGAAACTCCAATTGAAAGGTTGTTTTTAATGCTTTTTCTTTTGGTGTGAGTGTCTGGCAAGTTTAAACTGAAAAAAAATACACCCAATGAATGGATATGATCATACTTCCAACATCCCACGAAAATAGCACATGAACTTTTTTTCTTTCTGGAATTCTCTAAAAGTTCTACTGAGACAGTGTTGGACTAGTGAATCCCCATCAAATCTCCCAAGCTTAAAGAAACTCCCTCAGCTGGATAAGATAACTAACAAGACCAAACGGGGAGCTCCATGTAATAGTACCCTGATTCAAGCAACTAACTTATGGCTCATTAGTGTGGCTGTCAGTACAAGCTTGTCATCAGCTGGCCAGAGTCACTATCTTGATCAATCAAGGATTTGCATTGATGTAACAAAACCATTCGCTTTTACAGGACCACTAATTGGCTCGACTTCCTCGTCTTAGATAAAAATGCCTGAGGCTCTTGGTCAGATGTTGATGTAATTTACATCTTTAATACCTCCTAAACTCCCCCTCACCCCCCCCCCTCAGAAAAAAAAGGAATACTACCATACAAACCTATTTCATTTCAGTTTGACATTAATTAAAACGGTTCAGTTGTATTGTTTGCAGGTAATTGCTATTTCTAGAAATCAATGTGACTTGGTTATGTTCCATGATATTTTTGTGATTTAAGTGCTCTGACAAGTCCAAGGCCATTCAGGATGTACACTATCTTGCGAAAAAAAAAAAAGCAAAAAAGCTACAGTGGGCTATAAATACATTCCATTCTTCCCCTCATTTAGGAAGTATAAATTTAGCTGACGAGAAAGTTTGCAGAGCGTATCAGAATCTGACACTTAATTATGTGACACATGCAAATGAGAAGGAGAGAACTTCAGTCCAACAAAAAGAGACAGCAAAAAAAAAGGAGAAAAGAAAAAAAAAGTCGGTAAAAGAAAGCAGAAAGCTGGTATTATTACTACTGTGGTCAACATTTGATCTTCTTGACCAATCTGAACGGCATTATTCTTCCTGTGGCTCTCAGATTTGATTATTTCTTGAAATCAAAACCAACAAAATGTGAAAAGTGTGCACAAAGTGTGAAGTTAAAATGATATTAAAACCATGCAGCTTGGGTACAGACTGCTAAAACTGGCCAAAAAATCCCTAGCAGATTTAGTGCCAAAATCTAATTACCTCGAACCAGTGTCATGTTGCAGACATGATACGAGATCCGAAAAGTGTGCTGCGAGTTCACCGCTTGGTGATTAAAAATCAGCATATATTTTAACAGCACCCAAGTTGGGTTAAGTTTCTTGCCTTTTGTCTGATGGTATTTTCAGAACTTGATACAAAGAAAACATGTTTCACATAAAACATTAGTATTTAGAAGTTTCTAAACAAGTGAAATGTGAGATAGGAAAACCTGCAGCACTAAACGATACATCAATGAGCCAAGATGGGACTGGAGTTTTGGCTTTTACAGACGTAGCTGGTTGTCAGGGACTTGGCTTTAAGACCTATGCAGGGAGGATACCGATGTTAATCTCTCCCTTAATAACCCCAGGGAGCTGAAAGACAGCTCCCTGATCACCCCACCACCCTCAGTCCAACCCCACATTTTCTCAACTTGTACTGAGCAGCACCCACACACGACCCACAGAGACATGGATGACAGGTAGGTAATTACAGATGGACTTGAAAACCTGCTTCGGGTTCAAGAAAACCAAAGTGGGATAACTTTTGGAATATTCAGATCGGAGATAAGAAAGGTAAAACCAGGGACTTGTTTAATTCACAGGCGATACCAGCAGTCCCCCTTCGATGATTGTCTACAAGAGATAAGGTATGTGTCAATTGTGATAAATCAAAACCCCTGGCAGTATGCTTAGTGAGAAACAGTGGGACTGGGAAATGTTTACATCTTCAGAGAAAAAAATAAAGGAATGCAAGGAAAAGGAAAACTGCTCCATTATTCTGCATGCAGTTTTAAAGGCCTGGGGTCAGAGGTGAGGGTAAAGAAGAAGCCAGGTATGATTTGCAATGAAAAATGGTGGGTAGGCCATGGTGTGGATAATGAAAATAAAGCACAGATTCCTGGATCAACTGTTCAGAAGAAAAAAAGTGATTTATAAACAAAATTCAAGTCTGAGGGAGAGTCTGCAAGATGGTGAACACCGTTTGGCACTCATACCACCAACCTCATGCCCATTGGGCCTGGTTTAGAAACCAATGCAGCAAACCCGAAAGGTATATTTGTATCATCTCTTCCCAGAGGGTTGATTTAATTCAATCCTACAGACAAGAAGCCCATTTCAGTTAAAGGCTATTTATCCCCTCCCTGAATGATACCTCCTATATGAAGACCCGGATCACAGACCATTCAGGTAACATCTTATTGCCCTCTCCCATAATGGTACCTCCTGAATGAAGACCACTAATAGTGTAAAAAACAGTGTCTGGTGATCAGGCTATTTTTTTTTTAATGTTGTCAAAACATTTTCAAATGCTCCACCTGGCTTAATTGTCTGAAAGAGAGCAAACCACACTTCTCTGTTTCAGAAAAGAGGTACAGAAAACATACAAATGAAGCAAAATTTGTCACTGAACATTCCTCTATGGTTAACGCTCCTCAAAATGTATAGAGAGCTCAACCTAATTTTGAGAATTTGTTGCAAAAATTACAGAAAATCCACTTTATATGACCACAGAGAAGAATCGTATCCAAATGGCTTCGAGGATAAAATCATGCATCAGACACCAACATAAAATGCTTATTCTCTGTGTGAAACTTTTCCGATGTTTACAAAAAACGATGATACATCTCTCTGAAGAGGAAAATTCTTGAGCACAACAAGAACTTTGGTAAGTTTGATTCACTTACCCATAGGAAGAGGTGCATGAACCTTATAGTTTATTTGATGCCAATATCATGTTTTCTTTTATTTTCTTTTAAGATCAACAGCCTTCCTAGTCATTTAACACTTTTCTTGTCATCATTATTCTTTTGGACTTGCAAAAGTCTGCTAGTCTGAAGTGGGACTTCGTTTTATTTTTCAAATTCTGGAAGATATCAAAACATTGCCGTGCCCCTTCTAAGTGAGTAATACATATCTAAAATAACCACTTGTAAACAATCAGTTATCTTTTAACCCAAAGGTTTCAACTGTTCCACAAAATGTCACGTATTTGGTGAGGGAAGACTGGCTATGGGTGAGAGGAGGCTGGTAAGTTGAGGTGGGCCTGTCTGTGTACACTGCTTTCTAACCACATAGTGTCAAACATGTCTACAGGTAGCAATACAAACAGGAGAAAACAAAAACAAAAAAATGACAAAGACAGGGTTACAATCAAGCTGCAGAATCAAAACAAGCAAAACCTTTCCTGGAAAATGATTGGAAGAATCAGTTTTCAAGTATTACAGAGATCGGATCTGTCCTTGAAGGTTGAAATTGTTCATGTGGAATCTCAAGTAACTTCCTGTGGGACAAATGACTGTTTTGAGGCTCTCTCACTTGTGACCAATTGTGAATTAATTTTGTTATGAGGAGAATAGGCGGTTGAATTAACTTCAACGTTCACCAGCTGAGTGCTGTTGTCTTCATTGTCTTCGTTCATCTCACCAAGCTTGCAAATGTAAATTGAGGCAACATTAGAAAAGAGAAATTGTAACCACCAAAGAGAGTGGGATACAAAACTGTAGGAAGATCACGATATCACATACAAACTACATTCCACTGGAACGAAAAAGTTTTGGTCAAATGTTTGGCTGCTCTTCTTTTCTAGTTTCCACTCATCAAGTTGCTAGGATGAAGGATTGTGGTACATTTGGAAGACTACTACACAGAGAAGTATGGATAAGTACTCAACAAAACTAGAAAAAAAAAATAAAACATTTACTTCTTTATCCTTCTGAATATTGGTCACAAGGGAAGGAAAAACCAACAGTAATAGCAAAAGGCCGAGGAAGAAATTTGGTCCGAAGAGGGTGACATTTGGGGAAAAGAGGGTAGTCACTTTAACACGGAAGCTCCATACTTATTACTACGGCGTGGAGAGAGTGGATGCTAAAATCATCCCCCCTCCCACACACACGCACCAAGTAGTAATATGTAAGGAAAATTAATATGTGGTCAACAATAACACCGCAAACTACTTAAAGTGAAAGGCACACAGGCTGGAGGGAACGACAGGCTCCCCCTGTTAGTGTCCCTGCAAAATATATCTAAGGATCTTCAACCATCATTCAGTCAGCGGGGTACAGGAGGTGCGGCAGGGGTCAATCATCCACACAGTAGTAACAATTACCATAATGTGGACAACTACAACAACAATCGCAACTGCCCCTTTCCTTGTGCAAAAATGAATGTAACTGAACTATGTTTAATAGGACAAAGCCCTGTCAAGAAGGGCTAGTTGCCCCAATTTATCCTGATCAGTTTAGTTGTGCAATGGCAAAACACAGTTAGCATATTTCAGAAAACTTTATAAAAATGGGCCTCCACTGGTGTTAGCCTTCTTGTGAGGACTTTGAGAATATTGACCTCAGATGGTGATAGTTCTTCTTACCTTTCTTTTCCTTCTTGCTTTGCTTCTTACTACTTGGCTTGCTGCTCTTTTTCACCACCATAGTGTCACTTTTGCGTTTCTTGCTCATCAGACTAAATTTTGGAAAGGTTCCAAAAGTTGCTTCTTTTATTTTATGTCTACTTTTATCTCTAAACTTTTCAAAATGAAAAAGTCTCACCCTTTTCAAATATTGTAATCCACTGGCAAGGTGCTGGGACAAGAGTATTAACCTACCTAGATTTCTGCATCCACCAAAATATTGTTGTGTCTTTTAATTTTCTTTATAAAATGGAATAAAAGTTCAGCGGAAATAAGACTCTGGAACAAAATGAGCAGTGATGCGGAATGTGCAGCAGGAGGGGGTGGGGTCTGAAGTGGCCCCTTCGTAATCTCTCATCCAATATTCGATAGTAATCAGAAAACCGAGGTAATGTAAATTCCTTTTGTACTCGCTCTTCGTTCGTTGCGAATCCAATCAGGTGCAAATACTTGGAAACCATGAGGAATGTAAAAGAGTTCCAAAACAAACACACAGATAACAAAAAAGAAAGGAAAATAAAACAAATCATCCAACTTGCAGTGGTTCAAAACTTTCTAGCGGGATGCAGTACCAAATACAAAAGAGACGGAGAAAGATACAAAAAAAAAGGCCACAGCATGACATCCCCGTCTGGCAAAAGGCACAGAAACATAAGGCACACAACAAGTATAGTGTAACTACAGCATCCAATAGTCCCCCATGATAAAAATCCCTGCCCCCTCACACAAATCCGTACAGATCCCGAACGAACTGCCTGCTGCTTGGGGAAGAGCTATCAGCATACCAGCACATGAAGTGTGCCAGGCATCAAGTCCAGCACACGCCGTCTCAGCCACAGCACACACGCCACCACCAGCCTCGACCAATCAAACCACCCCTTAGCCTTGGTAAGTCTGCAGCATCATAACCAGCTCCTGTGTGACAGTGTATTGGCATGTGCCAGGCAGCAGCCCATCACTACAGAATCCACCAATCACAGGCTTACACAAAAGACAGTAAAAAAAAGAGAGAGAGAGTGAGAGAGAGAAAAAAAAGTCCAAGAAGTAAAACCACAAACTAATAGAAGAAGTGTGTTAGGCGCGTGTGGGCTGCAAAGAATTAGCCAATGGCAAGGCAGCATCTCTCAGTGAGTGGGAGTGGAGTTTGGCCTAGGGTGAGGCAGGGAGTTAGGCCTGTATCTGTTGGAACACAAATCAACTTTGACAGGCTAGGTTAGTGGTGCACAAGACAGTGGGGGCAGGGCGTTGGTGACCTTCCCTTTACCTCAATCTTATTGGCGGAGGCAATGACAGGGAGAAGTCGTTTGACAAAACTTTCTGTGAAGATCCCCTGGTGATTGCAAGATATACTGAAACAGGTGAATGTAGGAGAATACTTCTAAACCAAGGAAGGCAAGTGCTGTAGCCAATGGAATGTTTTCCTTCAAGTAATAATGGGAAACCAAAGTTTTGGGACAGATGGAAAAAAACAAACACTAGTACTGCACTTTTATGTGATTAAAACCTGTTCAATCTTACAGCAGAACGGAAATGTGAGGACATGAAAACTTAACTACGTGATGAACACCACCAAGCAGTAAAATTACACATCACAGAACTGATTAAAGGAGCATGACAAAATTCTGTTCAATCATTAAAAGTATGCTATGACACATAGTTAATTTCCCACTCAACAGTGATGTACCAAAAATTTACAAAATTTGGACTATGGTATTATTGAAATGGGTTTTCTTACAAACAAAAGGTTGCATCATAAGTTGCAGATGGAGAAACAGATCTTGTTCTTTTGTTGAGTGCATACTGCCATAGTTTCAATGCAATGTACTAACCATCAGTCCTACAATCAACAAAACTTAAGACACCTACACTTTTGTTTGGATAGTACTAACAATTTTACTTTTCCTCTTGAGTGGGTAGTTTTCAGTAACAGGATTTAGTTTTGAGATGTCCCAAAAAGCATTTCAGGATTAAACAAAAAATAAAACGAACATATATGGAGAATTTTTTAGAAAGTTAGTTGGATTTTTCTCTTCCTTTGACATGATCTTTCTCATTTGAAAAAAAAAAAGTCTCTAAATAGCCTATTCCAAACATTTGTTTCACCAAAACTCACTGGTGTAGGTACTCACGAGTGACAAGCTTCAACATGAGTGAAAAGACAAATGAGGGTGAGCCTAGGCTTAGAGGGCGTGGTGTCAGAATTGACTTTGAGAGCACTTTGAACAAGGTCAAACTTAATCCATTTGTGAAGCAAGGGGTAAGTATATGTCTATGATGTGAATTATTGGTCTCTCTTCATGCAAGTTTAGGGTGTGATCAGATCATCTGACTGCATAACATGAATGTGAATTAAGATCATATAAAACAGAAAACGAAAAGATTTCAATTGGTAAAGGCTTTCATCTTTGGTCAAGCCAAGGAAGGGAAGAAAGGCAGTATCTCATTGTTCTCCAGACACCATGAATGCCATGCCATCTGAGCTGTTAATCATTTGCTCAATTCTATAGCCAATCCAGTGATACTCAGTAATTCACAAAAACTACTTAGTAAACTGGAAAATGGATACTAGTTCTATCTAAACATGACAAAAACTTGTCTGTAAGCCGCATGCAACAGGTAAAAAAAAAAATTACTTCATAACAAGGGCAGAATGAAGAAAACATTCCAAATGTTGGAAGGATATTTATATTCCCAGTTAACTTGCAAATACTAGGTGAGACTGAGGAGGGGGGTGTTATGTCTAGGTGCTAAAATGAGGTACTGATCAAAGAACACCACTCATTGGAGGCAAGGATAATGGGTGTGTGATTGAGTGGAGACAGGTAAGTATGAATGGTGCAAATGGGGATGGGAGACAGTACATTTAATTATTGTTTTGCAGGGATGTCCCTTACCATAAACCACTACACCTATAACTCACCAACTACAAATCAGGCCATCATAATTTCATGATGAAACTAAACAACATGGTGAGCAAATACATACATTATAAGAACCAATGGACAAAGTGATATTCATGCAGATACCTTCGTAATCTTATCCCCACTTTCAACTCCCCTTGTCCTCCTACACACACCCTCCCCCCCCCCCCTCCATTTTCATCTATAAATATCAATTACATCAGCAGAATAATTGTTTTAGGAGTAAAGTATCACTAAAACAGCTTTACTATTTCTTTCACAAAACAATGACATCGTTGCTACCACATCATGGACACAGATGTCAAACATGATTGTCCCCGTTGGGCCCTTCTGTCAATGACTGCGTTCTCAATCGATTACTACCTCCGACACCCTCTTTTGGCTTCCCTCTCCCTTTCTTCCTCTTCTTCAATGTTATTTTGTTCCACTTTCACGTTTCTCCGAGGGAATATCGGTGCAATTAAGAGAAAGGTATGGTCGGAACAACATAAACAGATACAACACAATTTAGACTGGTACAAGTACACCCCCGAAGGGCTTTACCACATTACCTCTGTCGAGCCTCCCCCGCTGCTACCAGCACTAAATATCAAAGCTACAGGCAGACTACCTCCTGATTGGTTCTTTATTAGACTGCCACGTGCCAGGGTTGCTTAATCAGTTAACCTCTCTCTCTACAGGATGCCTCTACACCAGGTCCTCTCCATAAAGTATCTTGAAACATCCAAAGGGCAAGTTCAACCATGGCGGCACGTGCGTGCAGCAGGCTGCCTCCATAGCAGCAGCAGCAACTGCAAGTAATGGTGGAGTCAACCTTCTCTTATTACAACCCTTTCATCTATCTTTCTCTCTCCCTCTCACTGATCTTGACTTTATGCATATTTACACCACGGAAGACAAACACTTGTCTGGGAGAGTCTTGAGGCAGTAACCTAAATGTCACCTGGCAGCTCAAGGGCTGATCCTGAAGAAAATTAATACCCTCTCTCTTTCTCTCTCTCTCTCTCTCTCTCCTTGCCCTGCTTGCCTCAAAAATGGCAGAGAATGAGGGTGACTTTAAAACAAAGGAAATTGATAAGAAGAGAAGTGGAGTTATGTGGAGACACTTCAAACTATAAATTACGAGATATTGGACAGAATTTAAGAAGGATCTAAGAGATTTGTACAGTTTATTCAATTACCACACTACATAATGTACACAATGTTGTTGTAGCCTAAATGGCTTATGGAATGGTCTTTCCTTTTGTGTATAAGGAGCTCAGTGCTCATTTTCGTGACGTGGGATTTAATACGAAAATGAATTTCTTGGTCTTGTTACATCACTGGGAAATCTGGTGTAGTTTTTGCTCATTACTTGGGAGACTCATTGTTCACAAAAAAAAAAAAGACAGAAACCTCAAAATTTATCTGGTTTGGTTATTTATAAATGACCTACTCACCTGTCTCAACACAACAAATGCACTTCCATCTACAGAGCCAGGAATAATGTTAACATTTTTAACACCATATCTGGCACCATTCATTCTTGTATCGGACTAGCACCTACTTTCAAATCTTTGAACAAATGTCAAATAAGAAGCACAAATTTTTAAGTATCAGTATTACTTTGCTTGAATGGCAACCAAATTTATACATTCTTGCCTTTTCTAACATGAATTGCAGAAAATCGAACATCCTCTTTATTTATTTACTTTTTTGGGGGAGGGGTGGGGCTTGATTGAACTATCGCAGCCATTAAGGGAGAATAGCTACTTCTGAGAGTGACTTTTATACACTTTACTGTTATGTTCTGTAGGATCTTAGTACAAATGTACCACAAACTTCTTTCTATACAAAGATTAAAAGGATAAAATCATAATTGGTAACAATTTTCTGACCAGAAGGTCTCACTATCAACAGAAAAGCAATGTTCAGTTAAGCATTTTCCTTCAGGATAGAACACACACTTAAAAGAAAATTGGACATTGGATCGTACCATATTTTTTGTCAACTTGAGAGAATTGCTTGCATAACTTTCCTCTGTTGTTAATAAAGTTTCCAGGCATTGCATCTTTGTGGGAAGCATGACTATGGCTCATTTTTGTATGAAGACAGCAAACAATACGACGCAGGGATCCTAAGTATACCGCTTCTTGCGGTAGTCTACCACTTCTTAATACATTGTTTTAGCGGCGGTTTACCACAAGACTACGTTTTTCTAAAAGATTTGCAGAGGATGTGATTAAAAGTCAATCATAAACAGTCACAAATTTTGTTCATTCCACTCCCTGCCAACTCTGCTTACGCATTTGCCATTAATTACGGCTGAAAACATGGACCCAAGGTGATAGGGGGAAAAATGACGGAAAATGTTGTGGCGGACACCTCATCGGGTAAAAGCGTAGAACTAGAAAAGTCATGATCAATGGATGGCATCCCATTCTGTGACATCGTTTGCCTAATTTGATACGCTAGTGAGAAAAAAAAAGTCGGCAAACATGCAAAGTGAGTGGTTCACAAATATTAACGCATTATGCAAAATACTAACCCCAACATGAAGATGAAAGTCATAATCAAACAGCCTATATTCACAAAAGTTAACCAACTGTCTTTCCTAATGGTTTCTCCCTGCCTTTCAATTCTGAGCTGATCAGCTGGTCGAGAAATTCCGACTGCCAGAAACCAGGGCTGGATGGGTATTGAAAGAGAAAGCAACAATTCTGAGGTGAAGTTGTTTCAAAGGCTGCCTATATGTCCCACAAGCATAGTCTTATGATTGGATAATCTAATAACCATAACCCAAGAGTGAGGTTTATTTTATTTTTTGTTTATTTGTTATGTACGAGAGATATGAAGAACCACAAATGGGATCAGACAGGGGAAGAAAGAGATGGAGAGAAAATCTTAATAACAGATGAAATACACACATGAGAAAAGGAGGGAACCAGGCTGTCTCAGGGCTGATTTATCAGCGTTAACACTGGTATATGCTTGCTATTAAGACAACACACAGGGACCCTGATAGTATGGTTTCCTATAGGTATGTCAACTCAACAAAAAGGGGTAATTACAAGATTGAGTTTGGTAGGAGGTGGGGGGGAGAGAGGGGGGAGGAGAGAGATTGCACAGAGCAAGGGTATCTGATAAAGCATGGACAACTGCGATGGGTTAGGTAATTAGAAAGGGCATCCAAATGGGACACAAAAAGATAGAATAAGAATACAGGTATTATTTTTAAGAAATTACAACAAGGTGCGGCAAAGTCGATTTCATTTGTCATCTCTTCTCTTTAAAACACAATTACATAGTTGTGCTGTATAATATCCTTAAAAGCTGGTTTTACTGTACAGGTTTTCCCTCAATAAGTAAACTGTTCTGTTCTTTACACACTTTGTTCAGTCTCTTTGTGATTTGCAATATGCTCCACACAAACTCAAGTCTGCTAAGGTGTTAGAACAAAAGATGCGTAAACAATTAGGATGCAGCGCAAGCTTATTCGCAGAGTATGCAGTCTGATACATAATTCCCCCAACTCACTGGTGTGGGTATTCACGTGTGACTTTCCATGCTACAAGTTACAACAAGTTGACTCACTAGGAGAAATCTTCAGCAAAATTAAGATCTTGAGACCGGAAAAAGTTTGGCTGCCGGGAGATGGCATAACACCATAGACTGTGTAGAACTACTGAAAAGACATTGCAAATGTTCACAAAAATAAGGCAGTCATCTCACCTTAACTAGTATCAACATGTGTGCAAACCCGACTGCACCTTCGCTAACTTCAGTCTCAAAATACCTACAACTATTGGTCCAGTATGGAATGGCATTTTGAAATCAAGCAGATGAATGCTGTGACCTTTAATAGTTCATTTGCATTTTGCACCATGGTATAGGTATTGCAAATGCCTCTAAATCCATGACTACTGAAAAGTTTTCCTGATTTTTTTAACTCATGCCCATAAAATGCTTGTAAAGAAATGAATTACAATCCACTATCAGAAGGGTGAGAGGGGGGGGGGGGAGGATGGGTATGGGCAGAAACAATAGATACCAGCTGGGTCTAGCATCATGGAGGCCATATTTACCAAGTTTGTGAGGTTTACTATCGCTTTTATGATCCATCGGCTGGGACTTTAAACAGTGCTCGCAACATACTCGTTGTTAGTCCAGACTCCAGATCGGCGGTGAAACCAAATTGGGGTCAAAGATTAAACATGATAAACTGAAGTAAGGACTAGGGAAAAAAAACAATTGCGGCTGGGAAAGCAAAGTGACAATGTAGAACCAAATGGAAAGTCTTTTATTACACACACCAAAATTAGGTCAACGATGCTATTGGTTTTACATCTGGAGGGCCTACAGTAAGTGCAACAGGGTAACAGCATCAAATGCCATCTTTCTAAATCCAAGCCCAGAAAGGAAAAAAAAAAAATCTTGCAAACTTTACAATAACTAGTTTAGTCAAAGAGGCTACATCATCAACCTTGTGTACCATGGCAGCCTATCAATAAATGTTCAATAATCATTGTAAAAATTCTGCAGTACTGGAAGCCAACTCTGGTAGTCTCCATATTTCCATAAGAAGGACCACAATCTGAGGGAGGAATGACAAGGATCCTCAGTGACCTGATCTGACTGAGACAGTATTTTGCTAAGCAACATACCACATGTGGTAACATACACATATCTGTAGAGTGAGAGTGCAAAAGTGGTGAACAGGCAGGTAAGCAATGTGATAAATTTTAATGCAAGGAAAGTGACATGGAGGCCAGGCACATAAAGGAGATTGGTTCGCGCAGTTACAGGTAGTGTCTTCCCAAGTTTTGACTTTTCAAGGAACACAAGGTCAGTACTTGGTGTAGGCCTACATCTCACATCAGCAGTGGCAATGATCAACAAGGGAAATAAACACAACCTATTTGACAAGATGCAGAGTATTTGCAGGCAAACCTAGGTCTCAAAATGTTTACTGGTAGCAAAATGTTATTTCAGCCAAATTTCTCTTTGATGCTTTTTGATGTTCACCTACCTCCTCCCAATGCATGTACTCCCATTTATCTTCACAGCAAGAGATGAAATTTGGTAGTTGCCATATTTAATAGATTTAATGTGTAATTACCAATTTATCACTGGATGTTTACATCTAAAAAGCCATCCACCATGCTAAAAGTAATGGTGACCTTTTAACGATGCCTTTGTTGCTATCCGGCCTGTACCAGACTGGTAACTCCTATACATTCTGCCATCTTTATGTGCTAAGGGTACATTCTACTTCTTGCACATAAATATTCCTTATTTCTGAAGGTAAGAACAGATTTTGTTCACACTAGTGATGCCATCTCTAGAGTCTATGGTGACGCAGAGAAGTGCAAATAGTCGGCAGAAATACCGAATAGGGAGTCCCACTATACATCAAGTAAGAAGTATAGTTGCATATTATGACAAGGATTATCATTACTAAAAGAATATAACTTTCCAAGCAATGTTTGAAAATCTGTCATGACCATTTTGGTGGTAGCAAAGACTTTACTTCTGTCATGACTTACATAGTCCCTTTCTTCTCTCAGGAGATACCTGGCCACCTAAAAGCTACAAGGAGCAGCAGAGTGAGCAGACTAAACGAAAGGAAGGTTACTAAAGGTTGTTGCATACATGATACGAAACTGTCTAACATTCGACTAAGAAGACAGCAGCAGATGTCAGAAGCTACAAGTCTGGAAGGGCTCCGACATAGGTTGAGACTAACCATGAAAGGTTACAGTTGACAAGCCAGTTTGCAGCAATGCGATGTTGTTACAATGTCAACACAAGAAAGCTAAGTATAACAGTCAGTAATTGACTATTGATAAATCATGCCCACCCCCTTGCCTCTCCGCTAAAACACAGAACAGACGACGGTAAAAGAACTGGTCTCCCATCTGCATGATGTAAACCTGTCTGGAAGATAACTCATACTAACCCTTGTATTACAAAAGATCAAGCATCAGTAGAGAGAACAGCCAAAGGCTCTTGTGGAGCACTGAGGGTATCTCAGTCACATTCGAGATTAAAATAGGAACTACATTTATACTAAGTTTGCAGCACTCTGACAGTATTGTTAAATTATTATTGGCGATGAAGAAGCACATGGACTTGGTTAATACATATGTACCTCACTGTTGGAAATGGTTTAGTGGATGCAAAAAATTGGCTTGAGCAAAGGTCACAGCCCTTTCTGAGTAAATTTGTATGGTATTTGCAAACATACTTAAGACTCATGTCTGTGAAACAAACGCAAAGTGTATGTCCACAAATAAATGAACAGTGTACCTTTCCAAGGGGAAGATCAGGTGGTGGGACCGGTGAATTGCTTTCCTATTATGTCTTCTCTGAATGTTGCAATTGATATCAAAGCGAGGCAAAATATGATTTTAATCGCTGTGATAATTGTATCCTTTGGAACGGGAAGTATTTTCAGAGGATAGCTTGATCATTTCTGCGAGGAGGGGACAAAATACGACAGAAGAGTAAAAGCTTAGACAGGAACTTTGTACATTCCATGTACAACTTGGTACAGTAAAAAAAAACTTCCAAAAGTGTGGAGAATTGAAATTTACATAGTTCTCACAAACTTTCAGTTACATAGCCTACACGTAAACGCTACAATTGTTTACAGCTTGTGAAACCATCAGGCACAATGCTTCTTCCTTCAAGTGACTAAGAGGGGCTATTTTTTGCATTCGTAACATGCAGAATGACACAGAATGGTAAGGAGGCGCCAAGTCTGATATTAGAACAGACAGCACTATTGGCAATGTCAAAGGCTACCAGCACTCTGGGCATGTTTGATGAGAGTCCAGTTGTTGTGTTTGGACAGGTAAGTGAGAAGTGAAGTAAATCAGTGCGTACATATGTTGACTCTGATCTTGTTTTCTGACTGGCAGTCAGTAATGAAATTGTTGGGTCACCAATGGATAACTGTGATTGATAATCTTAGGTCATGGGTAAGAAAACGCTGCCAAACACAGATTTAAAATCAGCATGTTGTTCCATTAAGGATGCCATTTCAGACTATGGCGAAGGTAGAGGCGGAGTAAGATGGACGTGTATTACTAAGTACACAGAGCAACAAGTATTTCATGAAGCACTCTTTCAGAGCACAAGTGTGACAAACACTTGTTTTCTTTCACTGTCTCAATATTTTTCTTTTCTCTTCATTACCAGATGCTTAAACATGTGAGATTATCTTTACTTTTTTTTTTTATAACTTTTCTACCTCTGGCAGGAAGTTTCATGTGCATTCCCATCTTAAAGGTGTATTTATTTGCAGATGTCAGTGTAAAGCCCTTGGAAAAGGTGCTCATATGAATCTCTTCCGGAGTTTGGTGACTCCCGTCTGCAGCTGTTCCAGCACAACAATCAACACGGCATCGGCATCGACGACCATCTGACAATAAAACAGAAGCTTAGCTGTGGTAGTTCCCGAGTGGAACAACCCTACCTTACCTCAGTGTCTTGGCACAGAACGGCCACGGAAAAACAAAACTTGCTCATAGTAAGGTCCCTCCCAATATTGAAGAACGTGGTGCCAAGCAAAAGTTAGGCAGCCATGAAAAAGATCTCACATTTAGACAGCTTGATGGCACAGTGATATCTTGAAACTATTATTGCACCTGCACAACAGGTTTTGAAGGTTCAGGGACAGAAAGCAGGAGCCCTTTGACCTCTAACAATATGCAACAGCACTGGTGTAAAGAAAAGTGGCTTGACGACACATCAACATTTATGCCAGGCAGTGGATCAAAACTTGGCAGTTTTGAAACTTTCAATCATGCAGTAATTATGGGAAGGAGGCATGGAGGATCATGTGATCCGTTCCAGCTGGTATTTACGACCCTATTAGATCCCGCAATTGCTCCAGTGATTACATCCAACTGGTATGTAAAAGTGTGGACTTTCAGGCATAGGACACCAGCAATTACCGGGGAAATAAAAACCGTGCTCGTTGCATAATGCACTGACACTTATATAGGCACTGACTGACACTATGGTAGCTGAAGTGATGCGTTCCACCAGCATTTACCCCGATGTTCCCCCGATGAACATCACGAAGACGGCATTCATTGATAACTATCAAATATCTTGATTGCTCCTACACAAGGCATTTAAATGTATACAGTAGGTTCATGATGTATGCCTTGAGCTACCACTGCAGCAAGCCACAGACCATGTTCAATTTGTGAAACTAATATTGAGGTTCTGTATTTGTAAACTAACGTCGAAGTGGACCGGTTGATACAACTACGTCTCGAAAACTGCACCGAACGTTTCTAAGCAGCGCCACAATACCGACTATGATGAAGCTGTCATGTTTTTGCAAGTTTCCACTCTGGAGCAATATCACATGACCATCCATGCATGGTACACATGTTTTCATTGATGCAAGTCAACTTTCCTAAAAATAAAAGGTTTTCTACAGGTATTCACTTTAAAATTAAAAAGTTTTTGCACCAGATTACAGAAATTACGGAGTTTCAATGTTTATTCAGGCATTTTCAAATAATTGTCAAAGGGGGCAAAGTACCACCTTCACACATATCGCACCATGGTGATAAGTGAACCTTAAATGGGTTCATTGAGTTGATATCAGTAAAGATTGCGGTGATTTTGAAGTACACAAATACACGACAATACTTACAATTAACATAATTAATCAAGTTTCACATCCAATAGTTATATGAAAACTGTCAATTTTTTCGAATTTTTGACCGTTACTTGCTCTGATTGTGTGCATGTGAATGTACTAATGTGAAAATGTCTGGTCACAAAGTTTCAAAAAACCAAATTTAATCGTTGGTTACTCACTCATTAACGTTCCAACGTATGTAAAACTTTGGGATCCTTTAAGTTTGACTGTTTGTCATTAGTATGTGAAGGAAACTTGACCGGTTTAGGAAAATTGAGTGAATTTCACAAAACAACTCAATGAGCCTCTTTAAAGAAACCACTATCTCAAAAGCATTCCTGCCCCTTCACTATCCCAGTGACATCAAATTCATAAAGTAACTTTCCAAATGATTCCTGAACAGCACGTTAAAAACAAGTGCTTATTAAATTACTCATGTATTTGAAGAAAAGTGACTTCAGTACCATCCTACAGAAATGAATGACAGACTAGCTCGGTCGAGAAGGCTACTTCGAGGTACATATGCCTCTTAGGCAACTTTGGGTCACTTCGAATACAAGCTATTTCCTTCAAATAGCACTCTTCTGAGGATACCATTGGCAATATCATAGTCTGCAGTTCAATGGGTTGTTTGGGTTTGGGACATTTTAACAAGTTAATTAGGCCTAATTTTACACTGGCATAAAACTTATCCAACTTAATTATCAGCACCAAAATTGAGTAATTTTTATAAAAGCCTAGCCATGAAACCTTAAATGGAAACCCCCCAAAAAAGAGAAAATGGTAACAGAAAAGAGACAGCTAACATGAGATCTCACATGTAATTACTGCTGTGGTGTCACAACTTTTCAAAAGCCTCTACCATGCTTGGGAGGTTGAAATACTTTGATATTCTTTTTTTTTTTGGTTCTTATTGCTCTTGTTAACGCAAGGCCCGTGATCCTGACGATAGAGCCGACTGGATCGACACAAAACAAGTCACCTTCCCCCCCATACCCCCTGATGCTTGACTCAAGTCCATCCGTATCTCAGAGATATCATTGCCACATAGAAGACTCCACTCAAGCTGTGATTTTATCAACACATAAACATTTTTGTAATCTGATTAGAAAAACAGGAGGAAAAAAAAGAAGAGAATGGCAAGTAAAGTGAGGAGAAAGAAGTGGAGAGAAGGGAGAGATGGAGGAACCGTGCCCGGTAAACAAGGAGTCGGGCACAACAAAAGGTTTGATAAGCCACCAGAGGCAACTGAACGATGTATTGATAGACTAGCCGTATATGCTATGTACATTAAACAATGCAAGCACATTTGTTATGTGATCAGCAAGACACAGAAGACTGACCAAAATCCAAGTCATGTTTCTCAGCATTTTGAATGTGATCGAGATGAGAGGAGATAAGAGACAAGAGGGGTTAACAAGAGGAGGATGAACATCAGAAATGGGGATAGGAATAAAAAAAAAAGCTGTTTGTTGCGGAATTAAAATGAACTTTCATCCCACTGCAGAATTAATTTTCTCAAAAATGTCTTTATTCTTAAATTTCAACTCGACATTGGAAAAATGATACACAGTAAATATTTCACTTAAAATGTCATCACCTTCTTTTTCTCCTTTTTCTTCTTTTCATGATGCAACTATAAACAAAATAGAGTGTCTAGATCTTATTTGTAGGGGTTCTTTTTCAATCACAAGTCCCGTTCTAAACTCTTCCTCTTCCTTATTTTCTGAGTCACTATATGACTTGAAATTTAAGTAAAATAAGCTCTGCAAATCTTCCTTAATCAAAATTTTGCTTTTTGAAACAGAGGGGGGAGGGGGGCCATTGCAATATTGAAATCTGAAAGAAAATACAGACACGTGCTTCCTGCAGCGATAAATTGCAAGTAGCACAGTACATTTGAGAACACTTGCGGGATCCACATACTTGATCGATGTCTCCATACAAAGACATGTAAAATAGTCCTTTTGCGAGGTTAATAAATTACGATGTTACAATCTAGTATGTCTTTTGTTTCCCAATTAGGAGTAGCTTACGCCAAACAACTTAGATTATTAGCAAGTCACTTATTCTCACCCACCAACACTGTTTGGGGCCCTACATTGTCTATATATGATAATTCCTGCCAAAATTTAATGTTATACATGTGCCATTGGCATTGAGGACATCATAGAAACCAATAGCAAGTAGGAGTCGCGAGTATTGTCCCCACTATTCAGGCCACAAGTACAAGACTCCAAATATATCGCAGATTCACAAGTATGAACTAAAGCGGCTTGGCATTACTCTGAAGCAACTGTTTCAACTAGCAGATACGGTAGTAGGTGCCGTATGAGAGCCACTATAGCAACTGTGCCGGTGACGATGGTACGATTGGGAAATTTCAAGAAAGTAACAGAGAGAAAACTGAAAAAAAAGTATCGATGCATAAAAAAGTATGGATGCATGTAAACATTGTCAGTACCACCATGGTCTGCAACTGGCATTTTGTTTTGATATGAGCACTAGAACTGCCTATACTGTTCTCTCATTCAGAACACATCCACATGAGATGGATTTTAAGTTATACTGTCCTGTCAATTCATGTTTCATCATACATTTTGCAAAGGGACTCCCCACAACCCACTGGTATGAGTATTCACAAGTGCTTTACTTACCCCTTGCTTCACATTTCATCACATGCTATTCATCTATTTCTTCTACTAATGCATTAAGTTTGACCTAGCTCAAAGTGCAATGGAAATAAATTCTGACAACACACCCTCTAAGCCTTAGGCTAGCCTAGTTTGGCTTCCTCTACTCCTAACTTGGTATGAAACTTTGTTACCTAATTTATTCCTCAATACATTTATCTTGGATCAATCGCAGTCATCAAAGGTCATACAACACTGCATGGTGGAGTGCAGTAACTCTACAAAAGTTATAAAAATAAAACTACTGGTAAATAATGTCACATCACACAAACAGCTGCTCTTGTAGAAAGGCATGGACGCTGAAATTTATGCCTAAAATGAGTTCTTTGAGGAACTGACTCAAAAGATGGATAATTTATTGGCATGTCGACAGTCGCCCCTCCAGCAACTTTAGGATATCTTCCTTTGTTTGAGAGAAAAGGAGACGTCTTAAAAATTACAACTCATTGATAAAAACAAAATTTGACTTTTAAAGCATCTTCTTGTTATCCTTACTGTTTTTGCATACAGGTCTACAAAATACTTCATTGTACACATTCTACAAGGACATAGTGATTCATTCTTTTTTCTTTTTTGATCAGCACTACAGTAGCTCATTTGATCGTAGAGTCAAGGTCCAACCTTACTATATTACAAAAGTACTTACAAGACCACCGACTTTAGCCATGCAGTGCCACAAAGGTCACAGAGTATGGCATTCTGAAAATTGCCAGGACCCACGACCAAGGCATTCAGACTGAACTTGCTCATTCAGACTAGCATGAACTAAGGACTCACAGTTTGGACTAGTATCGTCTAAATGTCCACTAATGTACCTATACCTATTTAAACTGTTGACAATGAGTAACCAATTGCCACTGATTGCTTCATTTTCACAGAACATTAGACTTACCATCACGATGGATAGTTCAAAACAAAATGAGGATCCCGTAACATAACGGCTGGATTTTCTTTGCAAATGTCGCAATAGGAGTGGATATTCAAGAATAACTTGGGTCAAAATGTCTGTATGTGAGATGTTCAGCACTCACCAAGGTTTGCAAACTGCTTTAAGATTCAACAAATCGTTATGAAAGTGCTATCTCCATACACGCGGACTGCTGATAACAAAGCACAACATACGCAGGATCTAACAACATTAGACAGGAGAAAAATGAAAAGATTTGATTGGATAGCTGTCAGTGACAAACTTGATGTACGACTGATCACCCCATAAGATCAGAGATGCACATGTACCTAGTTTGAGGTGCAGAATGTTAAGGGCTATTTTGCAGACACCAAAAAATAGTGATTTTCTTTGTGTCACAGAGGGTGCATATCTGTCCCATCAAACATCCCCTGAAATACGCCTACAAATCCAGCCAACGCACAATTTCCATTTTACTGGAAGATCGATCAATTCAACACCACGTTCAAGTCAATCTGCAGTAGCTACGTCAAGTGTGCGCCTAGGATCCTGAAAAACTCTCTCTATAAAGATTAAGAGATTAACATAACAAGATTCACATAATAAAAAGGGTAATTAACATACCGTGGCAATGAGGAAATTTTATCTGCCATTGTAGGAAGATGATGTGATGGACTGATTCCTCCAATGAGATTATGGGAGCTGATGACAACCTTAACTCCATCCCATTCACCAACAAACACTGAATGACCAATACCAACGAGAAGGAAAATTTGTCTGTGCCTTTCTTATATTCTACATCTTTACTTTTCTGTGAATTAAGGAAATTTAACTCCGACTTTCTTAGTCCTGCATTTTGTATACATAGTATATCATCCATCTCTCAAAGTGCATGTGCTGGGGCATTAACTGTGAGAAAATTCATCTAATGAAGCTGACCTTTGACATTTGAAGCAGATGCATGTCTGGTGCAGGACTTGGTGGGGTCCACATGGAGTCTTCTCTGAGAAGAAACTTTGTAGACATTTTCAAAATCAAGTGATCTACACATAAGTACATAAGAAAGCTAGATAACAGTAGACCTATTATTTTTCAGTTGTGTTGATACAGCAGGTTAACACACCAAACACACAGTAGTCTAATTAATTCCCATGAGGGGACAATTATTCCCCATTTCAGGTCAAATCAGTCCACATTTTGTCCATATTCTTTCAACCCTTAATGATTCCAGAGACTGGTAGATTCCCAATTTTCTATTTTAAAGGGAGTGGCAGCTATATTAGTTGTCTACAAAAACTCAGTTTCAACAAACAAGAAAGGAAACAATGTTTACCCACACTCTACTGGGTATCTATGGTCCTTTCCAGAAAACCAAACATTTATACCAAAGGAAGAGACTCTGGTTGGGTAACCACATGTGACAAAAGTGTTTCAAACATCAGAAAAAGTATGTTGAGGGAAAGCGATGGTTATGAATTGCATGGTTACCTCACATCTTCAATGCAAAGAGAAGGGGGAAAAGTAGTAACAATACGGAATGATTTACACTTCAGCAGTGCATTCCAATTCTATTTCTCTTCAATCATATCCCCTACCAGTCTTCATATATGAGGTATATATGTATATATGTGCTGCTTACCTCTCCAAGCTTACAGAACATTCACAGTAAGCCATATGCAATGCGATACAATGCGACAAAATGTTGCACATCAGTTTTTTTGCTTTCACACAAGACTTGGCTTTTTTCTTCATGGCTCAGCCATTTTTTCATTGTCCTGTTAATCATGTGATTTCACAGAGGGCAACATCTGGTCACAAGAAAAACGTTGTTGCAGTTATAAGTTAAAATATTTCAACTTCATTTTATCGCGTTGTGTCAGATGATCATATTGTACATCATGCCTGGTGTCAAAGGCCCGATAGCATTATTTCAACTTTTATTGTATCGTATCACACCTTGTGTGAAAGGGCCTATAAGCTACCACCCAGAGCCTTCTGACCTCCCCAACTCCATCCCAGATCTTTTCCAACTACCTTGTCCACCTCCCCCCAGGGCCTTCCATCCTAACCACATTACCCAACTCAGGAGTTCTTCGATCTGCTTATTCTATGATGTTCCTTGTCGAAGTCAACAGACAATCACTGAACATCTTGCAAGCTTTCTTCTACCACAACACTACCCTCCACCTCCAATCTTCTGCTAATGTTACCTGTGCCCTACTAAACATTTCTTTGTACTTTATAAATCTGTGCAATAAACTCTGGGGGGAGCACTCAGATCATTGTGTGTGGATAATAATATTAATACTGTTACATTCCTCCTGAATACTACCTCTTTAGGAAGGAAAGTAAGAACACTTGATGATGTATTTATTGACTGTCCTGTTCTCCCAAAAGCATTAACTAGTGTTGATAGCTTTCAACTCTCACAGAAACTTGTTAAGAAGGATTTCTGGCATTTTTCAATTTCCAACAACCTGCAATTATCGGCAACACTCAACAGAAAAGGGGGTTCTGATAGAAAGTGGGAAAAAAGAAAAACCTGTTGGAGACTTAAGTAGGTGGCAACTGATGGTGACCAGACAAAAAAAGAGTCAAATAATTGGGACCTTCCACTGACCATGCAGGAAAGAGGTAAATATTCTCACTTTTAAGGCACCACCGAGTCTTGTGTGGGCCTTTTTAATTGAGTTTCCGGGTGCAAAATTTTTCTCAAAGTGGGTACAATGATGGCATTTGTAACAAAAAATATTCTCTGAACTATGCTTTATGTCATGAAAATGCAAACTGGCATTAAAATGTCCAAATGTTAGACCTCACAATTTCAATTTGTATACATGTACAGGTCTAAGGATCATGGCCAGGGAGTTGATATGACTTCTTTCACTAAAAGCAG
This sequence comes from Stichopus chloronotus, assembly GCA_021234535.1. NCBI lineage: Eukaryota > Metazoa > Echinodermata > Holothuroidea > Aspidochirotida > Stichopodidae > Stichopus > Stichopus chloronotus. Next base: position 32,883,357 of record CM037829.1, on the reverse strand, counting down.
AGACTGACTACACTTTTGTTTGGGTTCCTGGGTTATTATGCAACCTACTAAAGAGTGACATGTTAAACTGCAGTTACTTATACATATTAATTACTAGTTGGAACAAACATACTGAGGTGAAATTGTCCCCTGGCAAGCAGAATAGATTAGCAGGCTTCTACAGGACCACCTCGAATTCCACTGCAAAGCTTTCTGAGTTGGACTGGCTTAATCATGGGTCTTGCAAAGCTGACATCACATTGCCATAAGAAACTCAACACTTTTAGCAACTTTTCCCAAGAGTAGAAACAACTTTTGGATTTATCATATCCCAGCTTTCCTCATTGCTAACCTGAGTTAACTGATCAATGCCACATTGTTCAGGTTAAAAAGTTCAAAGTTTTAATCTCCATTAAACCAAATGACTTTTGAACTCTACTAAAAGGATACAGATCATCTACTCATACAGAGCTACCTTAAGCTTCTTCAGACACTTCACTTTCAAACAATCCAACATTTTGACCTCGCTTAACCTTGCACTGACCTTTGACCTACACATCAAACTGGTCAATCAGCAACCCATCCATGTTTCCCTGACAAACTGACATCATAAAATGCAACCCAATTTTCAGCTCCAACAACCAACAGTAAGAATAATCTAGTATCCACCATTAGGGATCATCTTTGCTACGACAGGTGAGAGGCAGGTAAATTACCATGGCTACCGACTGTCACACTCGAGCACCATGGTCAAGTGTTTACAAAGCTTTCCAACTTCAACTTCTGTTGACCTGTGTAAAACAAAGCATCACCTTCTGACCAGCAAATATGTTACAAACAGGCGTGACATCCATGCAAACGTAGTTACGAGTTCTAGAAATTGTGGTTTATAAAGCAACATCACAGATGCATGCACACATACATGCTATGCATAAATTCCCTCAACCCACTATGCACCCCAATACTCCAAAATGTCATTTTCATGTCACACGACCTTTGATACTTCCTGAAGCGAAAGTGCTGAACCTTGTGGGGACTGTACCTGAAGTCTATGAAATTAAATGTAAGCATAAAAATAATTTGTGAAGGCCAAGCCTGGATTCAATCCTGTGGTGACTAATGTGTGATCTTTTGCAGTGGTCTGCTATGGGTCCAAAATAAGAAATGGGTACCCATGGTCACAGTACATAGTCCATCCTGCATACGGGTGCCCAAAAATTCTCCCATTCTGATGCGAGTTTGTTGTGAGGGCATGTTACGACCAGCTGCTTATAAAACATCACGCATCTCACAGGCAATACAATGAAGAGTTCCTCTGGATGCATGCCAAATTTTGTCACACTGCAATGAACATCAGTGAAACTTGGGACCTAGGAAGCAACTTCGGGGACAGGTCACGACATCGTCAGTCAGACACCCAGTGCAAACATTTATCTCTTTGTTTTTGGTAATTAACTGTCCTGTCATCATCACTGTGAAGTGGTATGCGCCAGCAGCAACTAAGTGTTTAAAGCTTTCTCTTCTCTAATATTATATCAAGAACCAGCACCAGCAGGTCTCCCAAAAAACTCTCTCTCCATCATGTAACTGGGCAGTTGAAAGGGCAGGTTAATTACATCAACTTTTAACTAACTACTAAGATGATGATAAAGATGACATGATGAGCTAGGAGGCTGCGGCATGGATGCAATCAATCTCGAAGGTCAACCTCTGCCAGTAATTTACAAGGCCAATGATGATTACCCTGATAAAGGCAGAGGCCAAGAAACCATGGAGCTACTATGAATGGAGTAAGATCAATGGAGAAATCAAACTGAATGGGGAAACCAAAACATAAAGAAAAAAAAAACAGAAGGAGATGAAGCTAGATTTTGTGTCGTTACAAATTATGAGAGGTATGTCTGTAAAAAAAAATGTCTTCGGAGTCTCAGAAATTGTCACAAAAGGGGCTCAAAGTATTTTCTAAACTGGCTGGTCTGAGGAAGGTTGCCAACTGATCTTCTGCACCCTCCAACCTCCCCCTTTGATCACAAAACAGAGAGATTCACAATGGTAACCACAATTACTTTTAATTCCCCACAACTCACTGGTGTGGGTATTCATGAGTGACTATACTTACCCCTTGCCACACTACTGCATCATTTGACCTTTACTCAAACTGCCCTCGAAGTCAATTCTGACACCGCGCCCTCTAAGGCCTAGCTTGCCCTCGTTTGCCTTTCGCTCGAGTGCTACTACAACATGTTGAAATTACCTCGCTGTTTTTGCCTCGCGCTAGGTGGCTGTTCCGGGACAAAACCTTGAGTATTCTCGCTTTTCAAATGATGCAGAAGTGTGGCAAGGGGTAAGTATATGTCTACGATGTGAATTCATATACCACAGATGACACTAACATTTTGCATTTGCATACATCTGAAAGACAATTACAAGTTTTTCCTCCATTGCTCAATTAAAGTTTCGACAATGTAGGCCCAAAGTATTTCACAATACTCTCCCCCAATTGGTCAATTGGTACAAGTGCACTATCACCATATCAATAAGCTGTACGAACCCTTCACATGGCCATAACTTAACCTTGTGTATGTACTCCTAAGTTATGTGACTCACCCAGTTACCCCCTCAAATCATCAGTGAAACTGTGGATCAATAAAACTACAGACAAGAATGGCATGTACATCACTCTTATCAAAACTGGTCAGTTAGAGGAGTGACTAATGTGCAGGGCCATTACAGATAATAGGTGAACAATGCCATTTAAGAAAAAAGTGTGGAATTGCAGGCAGTGGGACTCATCTTTTGACATGTGAATGATGAAACATTTCATTCATTTTTGTTCTCTCACACTGATGCAATGGCTGAACACATTAGGAATATGTGTAAGGGGTGAGTCAAAACATCGAACAAAGCATGAGATAAACATACACCAAAGACTACAATACAAAATCAAACACAAATGTGCACATAAACAAAGGAAAAACCAAAGTGAATAAATCTGTCCAATCTATGTCACATGGCGTCTTAAAAGTTATTTTTTGCAAAAGAGGAGTAAGTGTCAACCAAAGGACCGGAGGTAAAGCCAGAAGTTACTTCAGAGTAACTGGTGATTCAACAGTGGTTTCAAAGAAGGGATATTTTTACCCCATGCTGTGTCCTGCCGTGTTTTGATGGTGGTAAAATGTAATTCTGAATGGTTCCTTTCAGTTTTACGAAGTTATACTTTCAATTTCAAAATCACTTTCTCAAAAACACAAAGCTTCTCATCATCACATGATTGTGATAGGACTTTTTTTTGCATGTCAATTGGTTGATATGTAAAGAATGTCATACTGCTTGTGTAATATAAATATCACTCCTCCAGATTCTTTGGAAAAGACAAATTTTTGAAAAATCTTGGAAAAATTGAAACAATTAAAATACAAATATTCAATATACAGTAAAAAAAACCTTTTGTTTTAAGTTTGACCAAGAATGAACTTTCTACATTTGTCATAAATAATTAAACAGGTTTTCCTGCTTTCATATTCTTGTATACAGATGTGTCCACAATGCTACCACTGTCTTTGGATTTTTAAACTATAACTTTCTCATGACAAACTTATTTGAAGGAGACTGAAGGTTTAGGTCTGTCTTCTTTCACTACTATTTATGGACTTAATTTACATAATTATAACAAAAATTTTCACGTACCAAGAATTCAGGGAAAAGGATATGTATATAGTGTGAACAGAGCAGCACATCACCAAATATTCTGTGTCACTCTGCAAAATATATTACATCATTATGCATCCGACGGATCCTGGGAGTTCCAAAATATTTTCCAAATGGGAGAGCCCCCTCTCCTAAGACACTCCCCCCCTCCCAACCACACGAAGGCACCTCTAAAAAGTGACTAGAACAAATTACAGACGTATCACATCAAAGTAATCTTCGTCTCTTTAGTCTGGTATTGCACATGACCAGTCCATTTTTATCGGTCACAGAGTTTTACTCATTTTCAGTCAAACTACAACCAGAGCATACAACCGCACAAAAACTAGGTCACTCTAAACTACCACAAGTCACAAAGGTAATGTCCTCTTTAGACGAAGATTACAAGAGGGTCTAAAACAGGACAATGATACCGGTGCGACAGCCCTGTCACTTTCCTTCATAATCAAACTTCAGAAACAGTGCAGTTACCATTGCTAGCAATCACGGTACGGACACAGCCATTATAATGACAGGGGTACACTGCACCATCTGCTCATGATAATTAACATGTGTCTATCATCCACCACACAAAATGTGACACAGACTGGATAATTGTCTAAGTTCCATGTATACAACATCATTTCTACTCTTCATTCAGCAGTGTGTATGGTGATGAAGTTCTCAGCTAAACTGAAATTACCTGTATAACTTTAAGAAATTGTGAAAGAAAATCTTTCTTGACAAAATTGCCAGGCTAACCAAAGGTAATTGATTTATAACTTACTAAGCACATGTACAACCCTCTTGGTTTACTGGAAATCTACATACAAGACAATGCGCAATCATTTTTATTCTTTGACCACATAGCAAGCCGTCTCCAAATAATATTCCAATTCCTAACCTTCTGTTAATTATTAGTGGCTTCTCTTTATGCTCGGTCAATTGACCCAAGTACATTGTGAATATATCACACATTAAACAGGATTAAGTTGTGGGTGATTAATTTACTTGCAATCACCTCTCACTCACCAACCACAGTAGAATCGGGTCATGAAATGAAATAATATCTAAACCTTTCAATCAGATATTGCAGTTCCTCCATTTTTTTTTTTTTCAGATTTGTAATGAGCCATGTTTTTAGTTTACATTCTGAGAGAGCAGCTTCCCCGAACCACAGCTCGATTGAGGCTTTTCCCTAGGTTGTTTTGCATTTCCCCCAGCTTATATACCATTATTCATTCCTGAGCTATTCCAGCTTTCGCTTTCTTCCCGAATATATCTGTGATTCTCCATAAAACTGCCGCCTTCTGCCAGGGAATGCACTGGCATGGGTTTTCACAAGCGGGGAGGATTTGATGAAATACTGCCTGGAGTCAGCGCTGAGGTCACAGGGCTCATCTCTTCAGTCTTACATACATAAACAGAACCTAAAATTATGAAAGACAACGGAGGGGGAGATGACAGCCATACAGGGCTTTGTTTATCCTAACGACTAAAGCACCAGGTTTTGATTTTTTTATTATGAAGAGAGGATCTACTTCCTTTGGTCATTTTCCATAACGAAAAAAAGAAGAAAAGAAGACCCTTCAAATGTTGGCAAAGCAAAGGAAGCAAAATCATTTTAATACATAATTTATCCCTCCCTCCTCTTCCCCCCTCCCTTCTGACCAGTTATCTTCTGATAAAGAGGCAGCTGGTCCCTGCACGTGTATGTTTATTGTAACTAATTTCGAGGACTGTGTAATGGATCTCCTTTCATGGAATCTGCTCAGGTTTTACAACTTTCTGGAAAGTCAAGGTTAACAACAACAAATAGCCCCAAAAATTAACTGAGAAGCTGTAGGTAGAGGAGAAGACGGATCTGTCTGAGGTAGCTGGAGCAAAGAGGGAGAGGGACCTCAAACAAATTGACTTAAAGATGGAAGTCGGAAGGCGACATGAAGAACCTTACAAATGCAAAAAGGAGTAGCTCAGGGATAGAATTGAAAGTCATGCACAGAACAAAGAATGGTGGAAATACTGCTCTGCAGACAATTATTACATTTTAGATAACAAGAGGAATGAATTGGACTATGTGTCACCTAGAGCTGATTCAAAATGAACTTCGAGACTTTAATGCAGTCACAGTTTCTACTTTTTTGTTGCAATAAGCTCTTTCCTTCGTACAAACACTGCACTGCAATACCATCATGCTTCAAAAAGGTGCCAAGAGTCTGCTCACAGCTTCTTCCATATAGTTGCAGCTGTAAGGTAGTATCGAATTCACTGATCAATTGAAAATTGCTTCATTATCTGTCAGAAATGCTACAGGATACAGCTTAACAGAGGCATGTGCTTGGTTTTTAGTTTATCTTTTAGCACAAACTTGGTACTACAGCAGGGTACACATGTATCTTCACAGATTTAACATTGTTTCTTTTGGTGCATGAAGTCATGCAATGAAGAAGTTTTCATCTCTGAGAGAAACATCAAGAGTATAGAAAGTTGGACCTACTTCTGTTGTGATACACTAATATTTGTAGCACATTGAAAACAATAATTTTGTACGATTTCAGTTCAAGAAAATTACCCAACAGGGAGCAGACTGTTTATGGTTTTCACTGGCTGTGAAACTGGTGTCCTGTAAATGACCTCAGTTTCACATGTGCCAATGTCGCATTTGCTCTACAGCTAGGACACGGAGAAGGTAGACCCCCAAAATCGAGAGATACCTGCAGCGGCTGCATAGAATCTGCAATGGCATCATGGTCACCACAGGTCTTATCAGTATCTTTGGCAGGTCGTAGGCAGTCACCGTAGGAATATAAAGCAGAGTTGTAACATTTTTTCACTTCTATGTTTGCCGTAGCAAATGACATGTCGTAGCCATACCACAGACAGGTTCTATGGCAAGCATACGGCGCCCTTGCATTTGCTCTGTGGCAGCCCTGCCTGAATGGTTGCTCCTAAGGCTAATCTGTGGCTCCGTTGGTCTTCTCATTGTACTCCCTACCTTTTCCCTCCTAATTTGCTTTCTGTCATTGGTAAACATGTGCAAAACTTTCTGAAAACTTTGTGATGAAATGTCAGTGGTGAAATTTTCCTGTGTGGCAAACTCCTGTAAGGGTCAACCTAGCCATATGGTCCTTTTGTGGGTGCCTTGTGTGTACCTTGCATCTGCCCTCATTGGCCACCACATGATGCTAAGGTGACCATGAGTCATCACTTCAAAGGCCCAATGGCAGTCACAGATTTATAGGCTTCACAAATTCAAAATATCCTCTAAGGTTACCATGATATGTGACTGCTACATGTCTGTAACCGTGGCGATGCTGTGGCACCCCTACAATTGCCACTGACTGTAGATATTTCAGACCCTATGGTCGCTGTGGCAAATATAACTTAGGCGTTGATCTCTGCATTGCAGGCTCCATGTGCATTCTACTACTGTTTGTTGCAGAATCCCAAACTGTTGGAGAGACTGCTACAAAGCAGACTGAGAGTGTGCCAGGTGTGCAGAGATCGGTTAAGGAGGAACCAAATAAACGGCAAGAATGCACAAATGCATTGCGGTTCTGATGAGGTAACATCTGAATTGCGTTACATGTTTTTACCAACCAAGCTGTTCAGACATACAGTGTTATGTATTGTGCCTATAGTGTGGGTGTCCAGCATAGTTGAACTTAGAATGATCTTGGTGATCAGCTGCTGTCATTAAATCAATGTTGATGGGTTTGCTAATAGTTAATCAACATACTTAATATGTGAGCCCCCTCTCTTCCCCCCTCCCCCCATTTTCCGTGTCTTGGCACATCAAACTTAATTTACACAGTTTCTTACAACCTAGTCTCTAACAAGTCAAATGACCTTGGGCCACAAACACATCATTCTTCCAACTTATTTTAGTACATCTTACCAGGACACACGTCCATACATTCACTTCTTGAGAAATGTTGTTCACGATACATTCACATTTTGAACTATGTTAACCCAAAACAAACATTCCAACACACTAAGCATGACATAGTTCTTGTACCCATAATGGCACACATGTGCTCTAAACTCCCCACAACTTCCTGGTGTTGGTATCCACCAGTGACTATACTTAACCCTTGCGTCATTAACGCATACATTTGACCACCTTACTCAAATCGCCATGGTTCTCGAACCTCAGGTAGCTGGCTTGACTGGCAAAGCCTGGAGGCAGCTCCTCCTTCTCGTCGACGCCAAAAGCATTGAACACTTACAGGATAGAGGGGCAGCAGCTTACCTTGCAACACAGATATGAAAACAGTGTTCGCTTCAACAAAACATCAGGTTCTACGTAGCAACAAGTTCCCTTCTTGAGGTTTTCATTTCGAACTAATGTAAAATTATCTTTGAAATATTTAGGTTAAGAAGTGATGAAACAGGGAATAATTCAGTGTCTAAATTTTGCGTAGCAGTTTGGGGAATTTTCTAGGTCTATAGGAAACTAACTATTGGTGAAAATGTAATGATTATGCTTGCAAAGATTGCTCTTTTATTGGGATAGCAATTTGGTCTGTTTGTCTCACAAATTGAGATGTGATAGTGAATAAATTATTTCTGGTTAAACACTTTGCAGCAAACGTGGTGCATCTACACAGTTAATATGAGCTCAGTCAAAGCTTCCCTTCTATAGAGAGCCTATTGTATAAATTTTCATGCTTAGTCTTTCAACACACATACATATATACACACAAAATATAAAATTGCATTCCTGCAATTCCGTAATGTAGCGCTAACACTGATATACACACACATACACTTGCACACGTAGCCAACATGAAAGCAAAGGTTACAGTTTCCTCAACACAGAGAGAAGTCGTAGAAAATGCTAATAGAAATACAGACTCGAATCTGTAAAACTCTTCTCGGTATATATACCTGAGAGAAGGGTGACTTCAAAAGGAAGTGACAGCTGGGGGATTAAAGGAATTTCATATTTTTCACAAGTATATGCCTCTTGATACATCAAGTAGTACTTACTGTCTCGAGTCTTCACCAGATCTAATGATTTTGAATCGACCTGGACCCTCTTCTGTTCATCTTCCATGAGAAGTTCTTGAACTGTCTTTTGGGATGAACTTTTTCCGAGGCTCCTACGTAAACCTGAGTTGAACGGTTTGATCTCCGTGGGTCCGGAGGCTCCGACGGGGGCTCCGACAGAAGCAGGGGGTACAGGCACATTGGTTTTGGTTTCAGGTTGAAGTAAGATGGTATTTGAGTCTCCTCCTGAGACATTAGCCGGAGCGGTTAAAAGTACTGTTGCTGCATTGTTGCCGCCGCCCACATTTGCATCGACGGTAGGGTGGAGCTGGGCAGCATTTAAGTTTGTTAAGAAAGTGGTAGCGTTCCCCGACGCCAGATTTGCAGGCGCGACGAATATTGTCGTGTTGTTTGCGGGCCCAGGGTTAGGTTGATTTGGTACAGTGAATGGGTTCAAGATAATTGTCTGTGGTGACACGGTTGCTCCTGGGTTTAAGAGAAATGTGTTTGGGTTTAACAGAACAGGTTGTGTAGTTCCAGGAGGATTTGCCTGCTGCAAAACAAAAGGTGTTGTGACAGGAGCAGAGTTTGTGTCGGTTGTTAACGTGATGTTGGTCGAGGCAGTCGGTAAATTCTGCAGTATGCTGCCATTCATATTTATCAACTGGAGGCTTCCATCTGCTGCCTGTATAAGATGATGGGTGCCATTTTGAGGCTGCTGGGTGACTGGACTCAGAAGCTGACCCAGGATATTTTGGACTGCCTGGTTGTTGTCCATGGTCCCACAATTTAATGTAATACCACCCATGTTGATGTCCTGGCCAAATTTTAACAAATTATCTTGACTGATTTGTTGAGGAGGTTGCGGCACTTGGTGCTGAGGTGCTGGCTGTGATTGTAGTGGCTGCTGCTGTTGATTGGGGGCCTCCACCACTTGGATGGAGTTCATAATTTGCTCCAGTGTATCCTGTTGGCCGTCTCCCTGGGACACCAATGGTTGGACCCGGGGAGACGGCGCCGTCACTTCCATATCCTGATCTTGGAAGAGTGACATTGCTATTCCTTCTGGGCTATTGGCAGCAGTATCCATGGGGACATCTCCGGGAGATGCAGCCTCCGCAACGTCCCCCGACGTTACCTCCATTTTGAAATGAATGGATAACAAGACGGTGTATAGGATTCAGACAATCGTCTCTGGAAATATTATTACTTCGGTTCAGGATATTTCCTACCAAAAAATGGAAAGAAACAGACAACGTAACATCTTATTCCAATACATTACTTCAAATACATTCCTTCATACTAGCAACGCAGTACACTGATCTAGAATACTAACATATCCAAAGGATGAAATGGCCCTCCTTGAAGAATAAGCGTAAAAGAGCTGACAATTGGTGTGGTGAGTAGGAAGCCGTGCTATGTTTTCAAATGCTGTATCAGGACAGGTTTAAATCTCAGGACATCAAATATACAATAGCCTAATACACACCAAATGTCACTGCTTGTACTTAGCTACAGTGCAAGATATTAATCTATGATGTCTCTTCTAAGATACCCTTCCAGATCTACCCATAATGCCACTGGTATAAATTTGTGCTGTGGCCTTTAAAGGCAGCATACATTTTGTTGACAACTGAAGGGATACTCAAATGAAAGAGAATAATTTTCCACTACTGGCATTTCAAAGCCACAGGCCGATATCTTGCTTCTGACATGAAATATCGCGGTTTGAAGAGAGACTTCCAGGAAGATTTCCAGTTACATGTTTACAATATTCCTGTAATAATGGCAAAATATTCCAATAAATCTTTGTTTTTCTTTTAAATTGAAGCTCTCATTTAACCTTGAAATTTGACAACAGTGAAAATATAGATTAGGTATTTTGTACATTTACCTTAAATACTGTGGCAATTGAGGTCACATTTCTTACTGTATTGCAATGTTTTTTTTAAGACAGTCAACATTATATGGACTAGGTGTATGGCAAAAAATGAATATGCCATAAGCATAACACTGACAGGACATTTCACTCAGCCAGTTCTAATGGACACTGATCGATCGTCTGCAGAAACAAGAATCCATCGGGGTGAGATGTTCATCAGACAAACTATCAGGAGAGCAATCTCAGGTGCATTGGGTGGTGAGAAGGGAGGACATGCTAGCAAAGACCTACACTCTATTGGAGGCAGTAATAAATGTCAACCATCATACATGCTACTTGCATTAATTTCCCCACAACTCACTGGTGTGGGTATTCACACCAGGGACTATACGTACCAACTGATACTGTGCATTATGGAAGCAGGGGGTAAGTATATGACCATGATGTGAATCTAAAGAGACATGTAAATCAGGACTGAAGTAAATTATATCCTACCACAAATTTCACTTTGTTTCATTACGTCATGACCCCTTTTTAAAAACATTTGACTTTATTTCTCAACAATGAGTTGATCATTACATCATTACAACTCAAAAAGTAAAGGAAAAGGGAGAATCAAGTAAAATCATTGCAGAGAATGTTGACTTGGTAAGGATAGACATATATCACACATTATATGATAAAAGGTTGTGCCAGAGACATGTTTAAAGGAACTGGCCAGGCAACATTCACAATATTTTCGTAAAGTCCATAATAATATGAAACTACACATCAACAACTTTCACTCTGCTATGAGTCTTCCTGTATTGATACGGATAGTTTGAAACCAAAATTTTTGAATAGGCCGACCCAGCCTATCGCATAGAAGTCACATAGAAACAAGGGACGACAAAACTATTGTGCGGCTTTTTCCATCATCATGCCGTGATTATGAATTATTCATTAGGCTGTCTCTAGTGTTATCATAAAATTTGTTACGATTTCAATATCTTTGTGGACCAAGTGGGTGTTACTGCTGTGGGAAAACGGCTTGCGTGGTCATAACTGAATATTCTCCATTTATGGTATGTAGTCTGGGATGGTCTGGAATATTCTTTAAGCCTTCTTGGTAACACAAATTCTCTTTACATATATATGTTGTAGTTTCTCCTTTAAAACCTGGTAATTTATCTGTGTAGTTCTCCTTTAATACCTTTTCCCAGGGTAATCTAAACCAAGAGGATGCAAGAACAGCAACACCTGGTCTACCATCCCTTTAAAATTTATTGAGGCAAGACTTTTTCCAAACCTCCTCAAAGGGACATATAGGTATCTGGAAGTGAACTGTGAAGACACATATGGGGATCACCCCCTCGTCTGCTTTCCTTTCTAAAATAAATCCTGGGACATATTGCTGGCTTCCGCAGCAAGCACGATCGATCTCTGGATGAGAAAGGTCTTGGATGAGAAAGGTCCTGCAGGACATTCACCTGGCAATGCATATATATACCATAATGCAGTTGATGACTGGGTAGGGCTTGTGGAGGAATTTAAATTAGATTCAGTCAGGTGCAGAGGAAGACGATGTATTGAATCAATTTGGAGAGCATCTTGGCTTCGCTCCGCCGCACTTTACGAGAAAAGCAAGGTAGTTTTTATAAATCATAACATTTGTTGATCAGAACCTGTGGGTGGAGACATGTCAGTAAAGCCCCAAGTCTTAGTTCAAAATTTGAGAGGGAGACTTTGGAACAACCATATCATGGTTAATTAGTGCTGTCCCAGATTTTGAAAGGGAAATGATAACAAATGTTTTTATAATGAATGGTGGAGGGGGGGTTGGGACTCCCAGGGAAAATGGTATTACCAGAACACTAGTGATAGCATCTCCAACAGAACACCCACGTAAGAGTCTGAATGGGACTAAAAGATTAGTCGCTTTCATGTAAGTTGCGTCGTCAGGCATGGTGTGCAGAGGGTTAGATTACCATTCCCAGAATTCCTCTGGTGTGGAGGTACAGAATTGATCTGCTGAGGGCAACTAAAGAGTTTGCCACTCAGTTAGGTCAGCCTTAATTACAGAACTACAAGCAAATAGTTGAAAGGGACAAATGTGATTACTTTTGGACTGAACGACTGATGCAGGCTGCTTCAAAGCAGAACAATGATTCTGAATATTGTTGCTCCCTCTGCAGCCATCAGACTGTATTGATAGACCAGAAACATGTTTCAACTAATGAGATCAGCAGTGAGAAACATCCAACCATTCACTTGGCATGGATATTTACGAGTGATGAAGTTCCAGCTACCTGTCTCCACATAGTTAATTCATATCTCACTACGAAGCCAGAAACAGCTGGTACACTTTCACCTCCGATCTACTCAACTTCCCAAACTGCCATCCAAAAATAATAATTGCTCTAATCTCTACTGTTGTTAACGTTTATTTTTTTCTCTGAAATTGGTAGCAGTTATAAACTGTGCATTTCATTGTTTTCCAACAAGCAATGGGACTTCTGTACTTAATTACAAAGAAACTGCAGACTAAACATTTCTTCTTTTTTTTTGGTCATAGTAACCATTTCATGCCAATAGTAACCCGTTAAATATTTTACCTCAATAGAACTTAAAATGACATTTAACCTGCTTAAACCACTTAGTGAGTGGGTGAGAGTTACTTTTTGACAGAACTAGAAACAAGAAAATGTATTTCCCATGACATGATCCTGAGAGTGAAAATTCACAAATGGGGCAACTAAAACGATGAAGTGGTGATCAATGTTTACCTGCTGAGTTAAGGTAAACATCAATGACCTTTGACCTGACAACATTCCCTGTTCATGCTAGGAAGAGGCATAAAACATTATCTATGGGACTTCAACATAACAAAAGTTCGAAACTCGACCCATTTTTATTTTCGTATACTAGGGCACTCTTTGCATTAACTTGCCACTGGCAGATCAGTTTATGTAAGAGGTACAATACTAAAACTGCCTACCCTCCGAGGCTCCGATAATACCTCTTCGCACAAGGACATGCCACCTTCTTTATGTTCAGGATCTAATATGGACATGTTTGTGCATACCTAAAGGATATGTGTGCGTGTGTGTATACCTTTGTTGTGCATATACGCATTTATGTGTACATGTTTTGAGCATGTGTACTTGCTTGTGCATATTTTACGTGTCTTTACTCATTTGGGTACATGCCAGTATACACAAACAGAATGCAACTGTAGTATTTTACGTTGTACACAAAACACACATGAAACAGGTTTTTGTACAAATGGCATTCCATAATTCCACATTATTTTGACTTCAAAATACACTACTGTACTTGTGGTGGTGATGTGTTGTAATATATCCCAAAACTCAACTGGTTTGAATATTTGCAAATGACAATCTTACCTGTCTCTGCACAACAAATGGACATCCCTCTACCATGCTAGCATAACTACAGTAGTGGTATTACCTTTGATCCGCCTCTACATTCACCCTATTGTATTAAAACTGTTGCAGAATTGTTATGGTGAAATTTATGATTCCTCATAAAAATATTTACACAGAATACACATTTTCAGAAGTTTGTATTTAAAAGTTAGAAGGTTATAGTTATTTGCCCATCAAGTTACAAAACTGGACACTGCACTTGTCAGAGGAACAACCTGGGTAAATAAACTATGTGTTTCATATTACTATATGTTTTATGTTCATACTGTGTGTTTAATGTTGCAGTTATGATGGAGCTTGTAGGCCTACGTCAAAACCATGTTTGGAAATAATTTATAATGTCAAATTTGAGCATGGTATCAAATTGTTGAAACTTGACTCTCAGGTACTCCAAGTCAGAGGACAACGCCAAGAAAATCAGTTAAATACTGTCTTTATACTCTAAGAATGACCAACGATACTTCAGAAGTCAGAGTGTCAACGTCACTGTATCAAAGCAACAACTGCCACTAAGTCTAGCCTAGGAGCTAACACACATCAGCTACATGTTCTGAATGGCCAGTTTGGCTGGCAGACTTCTGTTCATCATCATAGTAGCCAGCATGGCTACTGAGCATTAGCCTTGTCACGTCATACACTGATAATTAAAAGCCAAGGGCAAAGCCTTTTATACTGTATTATATTTCATTCCTAACCAATTAGAACAATGAAGGTCAAAATCACCACCCCCTCCAGAGGTGATCAGTGGCTTTTCCAAAAAGTTAACTTTGGAATGAGGAGAAACAGGTCTGTTTCAAAAACCAGTGTTAAGGTCAAAGTTAACTCTTGACCCCCTTTTCTTCTCAACCTGGTCAGGTGCTCTTTGCCCTCTGGCCTGAAGTTAATCTTCTTAGACCTGATAACAGAAACAAAGACCCAGGACTAAGCTCTAATCTGACAAGTTGGCTAATGCGGGATCAACTCTTGCCATTTAGTGGTTTATGGTTGTTTACATTTATGGTCAAAAACATTTTTCAAGTCCTTGGAAAAATGCAATATTCAGCCCTATTAAGGAATCTCTCCTTCTTGAATTACATAACTTGATCATAAACTGAAGTAGGTTGACATTTTGACCTTTGGCACAAAAGCATATTTCATCAATTTTCTCTTTACATAAATTTTGAAGAAACTTTGGTTTGAGACTAAGAGTGTGGTAGATACATAGATGGCCCTTAACTAAACTGGCGGGGCCTAAATTTTATTGAATAAATGATGGCATTGAAAAGAGAAATACGAAATAAAAAATTAAACCAGAGCACTCTCAGGCAACAATATTAGTTGGTTTCATTGGTAAACATTTTGAAATGAATTCCTTTTTCCCCAGTTACTGCTAAGGGAGGTTTTGAGAAAATCTCTGAAAGTTACATTCATCTAAAATCCTATCCAAGGAAGGTTTAGCTAGAGCCTACACCTTTCTTTACCATCATGTTGGACATGATAGTACAACACATCACCTGGACTGGCCTATCACAAGCTGTCTACCACTGTCATTGATCGTGTAGCCTACATTTGATGTTTACAGTGGGAGGTCTACGGTTCAATATATTCCGCATCATTCTGCAGATGCTCCAAGACCGAATTCAAGCCTTTAGGTACAGTTTTGACTGCCACATGTTCCCATATTATCCTGACGGTGCTATAAAGATGCCACTGGGAGTCTTCCCTCCCATAAATTGAGGCCCAAGATGGATGTTGCAAGCAGTGACCATGACTCAATTACTCGAAGGATCTCCTTTTAACAGACAGGTAATTACTCCCAGTATAGACCAGCAGCAGGGCAGGCAAGGCGGGCGGGCGGCAGGCAGGCAACGTGGGCTAGCTAGCGGTGGGGAAAGGATCAGAATTATTTTACTTCTACATTCTGTCACAACAGGAGTCATAACACCAGGCACATAGCCAAAGGGGGTAGGGCATGTGTCCTCCCCTAAAGAAAAATTTTATAAAATTTTCCAATAAAAAAGTCATGATATTTTGGAATACAAATACAGGTACAAAAGATGGAAATCTTGCACCATTTTGCAGATCGAGAACCCTTGAAAAAGGCCAAACGTCGTCAATGGGGAGGGAACAGATGCCTCTCCCAGACTGGCAAAACTCCAACATTGATGTGTCCCCTGAAGTTGGTTACTCTGGCTATGGGCCTGTATAACGCTACGAGACAGGTGACAATTGGCACCCCTAGCATGGCCATTAAACGTTTTTTTTCTTTATCTTAACAGCCGACTGCCTTATAGCACTGTGCAACAATTACTGCAACATATCAATTTTTGATAGCAAGACTGCCTTCAAGCAGGACTATCAAAGCGGCAGTTTGTGATGTGAGCATCCCCTCGATTAAGTGGAGTACAAAGGGTCATTTCTACATCACGATTTTGTCAAACGAGCAATTCACCGCTACACTTTGAGAGCAAACGAATGATAATTTGCGAGTGGGCTGATGATTTCAATGAATTTCCAAATTGCGTCAAATAGACAAATTTTCCACTTTCGCAACCATCCACATTGCTTGCTATTAACACAGTTTATAGTTTCACACATCCAAAGGTTTCAATAGTTTTGTGACATTCAAAACTGAAGAAACATCAGAATTGTGATGGGATGGCTAAAAGATTCCATTAATGAATGCAAAAGCCAACCCACTCAGCTTCATCCATGAACCCCATCACTTGCAAATTAATCTCCACACCAAACAAAACTGTATGGTTAAAATTTTTCAATTGAAAATGTGAGTTTCCCGAACAACTTGCTAAAATGTACAAATGTGGATGGTTCATAAGGCTACAATGAAGTGTGATCCCCCTTAAAATAAAACAGACACACAGGATCAACACACCCAAAGGTGTCCAAACACATACATGTCTCCAAAGACCAATTTCTTTGTTTCAAAAAACAAGTGTTCACAAATTTAAAAAAAAACAAAAACAGAAGTAACATTTTATACTGTTGCAACTTCTCAAGCTGGGTGTTGGTGTATGAAATGCATGTATCTGTCTCAAAGAACACTAAGCATTAATTCAGAAATTACAAAAAAAAACTAAAAAGTAACTTCATCTAATCCAGCTACAGTCCTTGATTTACATCGCAGTCATTGGTGTGACCGAAACACTTTTTTTTTCTTTACTTTAAACTATAGACTTTTGCCTCTTTTTATTTAGACTGGGCAATCATCATGTAATGAATATTCATTCATGATATCATATTTTTATATTTTGTTTCATAAAACAAAGGTCAAAAAAAGAGTTGCAAGCATTGGCCATGCCTCCTATTCTCTTGAGAAACAACTTTGGTATCCCCTTGGGAGAGACGCTTCCTCTGACAGAAACTCTAGTAAAATTCTAAATGATTATCTTGTGGCAAGACCTTTAATGATATAAACACAACCAGATTCAGCCAGCATTCACCCAGACAGGGCTTGAAAGGATGTGGTAAATTTTGGTTACTGCTGGCTTTCCTTACCTTCTTCATCAGGTTTATGAGGCGCAAACTCCCCCTTGTGAAGCGCACAAGGTACAATCTTTGACCCCACTGACATTAATCACTTCAAGTCTAAAAATATTATGATGGAAGTAGAAGCTCGGCACGTGCCTTTGGCATTAAAAAAAAAAAAAATGAAGAGAGGTGTAAGCGTGGTAAAAGGGAGAGGTGGGGTGTCTAGCAGCTCAAGGAATGTTTATAATGCAGGGAATTTTAACCTGGCTCAGTACCCCTAATGGCACCCTGATTGGGTCCTTCCCTCGTCAGACTTCAAAAAGCAGAATTCAAAAAAAAAAAGAGAAAAAACAACCACATAAAGCAAAATCGGGGAGAGATTGCAGATAAGAGACAAACTTGAAAACGATCTTCTCGTCCCTGTAATGAGTATTATTGGTAATACACCACCATTGGGGTGCGACCACAAAGTGATGATCTTCCATTTCAAAACAACACTGTGATGGAATGTTGTTCAATGTTTCTGTTTGTATGTGGTAATTGATACCAGATAGCTGCTCACTTCATTACTAAAAATAACAAAATGGCTGCTAAACTTCAACCGATGAAGAACGGGAAATCATGCAAAATCGTCGAAGCATTGCTTTGTGTTTCTGTGAGTTTCGCTTCACTCTTTGTTTGGACCTGAAATGGATGATTAGGTTCTTACTAAAAAAGAGCGACGGTGACTGAGAAATATTTTTTAACCAGTCAAAACAACCACTGATCAAAAGTGCAATAGAGATGCTAAGACCAAACAGGAATGGGCGAAGATGGTGACGAGGATCAACAATCCTTTCTTGCTATGTTGTGTGTGCATAAGTTGTACAGAGACAGGTAAGCAGGGGGACAGCAGAGTCAGGATTCAACGGCTCAGGACGTCGCAATCCTTGCGCAAATGGCCAACTGTCCGGTCATTCGTGCATTTCTCTGCTACATGCATATCGATCTTGACATGTAAGCATCGCAGCCACATAGCAATTTACGGAGGAAATCAAAGTTGTGGAACAGTGTGCTGATACACTGATATGTGCATGACTTTGGTGGAGGTTCCTCTAGTGACCAGGTGTGTCGGGGGGGAAGCAATGTTTGAGTTCATTTACTATCAGCAATGTAAAACATGATTTAAGCTTTACTAAGGAGCACTCGACTGACGGTTTACTGAAGTTGACAAACAGCAATTGTATAAAGATTTGAAATAATATTGGCTAAGCATAGAGGATTCCATTTAGACTTTGCACTTAGGCCTGCGTCTGTTGGTTCAGTCAAGCATTTTGCATAACATTTTGTGGCACCAATAGATGAACTGCCTGCTTGCTCACAAATGCTTTCTCACTTTGGCATATTTGTTAAAATGATAAACTTTGGGGACTGACAACAGTATGATTACAGAGGTTTTCCCTCTTTTTTGAAAGTTTAGATGTTCATGAAATATCCACCATGTTATCATGGTTTGTGACAACATATCATTAGTGAACATTTTGGGGAAATTAAAAATTTATGAAATTAAAGCCTAACAAATCAAAGAACTGCTACTTAAAACTACCTTGAAGAAACCAACACACATACACTTTAAATGAAAATCCATATGCCGTGAGAGTGCAGTATACAGAGGGCAGTATAACTCTAAACAAAATAGGAACACTCACAGTGTACTTACAGTACTTTGAAAACAAGAAAGAGTGCATTCCACACTAGTACACTACTGTATGCAATAATAAGATAAAGGTATTTAAAAGTCACCAACAGAGAGTGGCTGCATAATTTTCACACATTCTAAAGTTTTACAGAATCTTAAGTGCAAGTAGTTCTTTCCTTCATGTGGATGGGATTTAAAACCTGACACAATTTGTTGCAATTATCAATTTTGGATCTAGGAAAGTCTGACTACAGAAATAATGACTGACCGGTTCCTTCTCATGAGAGACAACCCATAATTCTGTTCACAACAGACTGAAACTTTGCAGCCAGTTCTCTAACTTCGCATAGAAATATCCCTTTACCTCAACACCTATAATTTAAAAACAATAACACACACACTCACACGCACACACACAATACAAACAGATACTTCAAAAGCTCCACAGAAAAAAATAATTTGACTCTACCAATCCTTTTGAAACTCAACATACCTTCACCATCTGTAGAAAGAGGAAAATTTCATTTAATAAAAATATTTCCCCTTGTTGCAGACTTGCTTGTTGCCTGTGTTTTCTATATTTCCAAAAGCAAAATTAGGTCTGCCTGTCACTAACCACACACATCACAAAAATAATTTAATGAGGTACTTTAAGCTTTGTCTAAATGTCCCCCAATGGAACCATAGGACAACTGTTTTTAAAAGTTGATTAACTATGTGAGAGAAACTTGTCTTATTCCATAGCTGACCCTTTGCAGCTACTGAGCAAAACAACAGGCCCATCATAAACAGGGAGTTTTATTTTCTGGTGATAAAAGGCAGCTAAGACCATGAAGAGGAAAACTTGCAGGAGAGAAAAAGACCGGTATGTAAGGAGGGACTGTCTGATGACTCATTAAGCAAATTACTCCTGCAACTGTCAAATGTATTTTTAATAGTTTGACCAACTGGGAGATAGTGCCTGAACCCAACAGGAGGAGAGATCAAGTCATTCCAGACTTTCCCAGTTATCTATCAAATGCCACCAATATTTTTGACAGGCATTAATGCTGAGATGCATAGAAACATTTAAAATCAGAGCAAGAACTAAAAACTAAAGTGAATACACAATTTCTCTTCTGCTTCTGATATTCAGGACACATTAAGATAAAGAAATGAACCGGAATGGAATGTTTCACTTCTTCCAATGAAACAGCGTTCATTCTGTCAACTGATAATCACTTAAAATGTTTGAAGATGAAATTCTTTTGGGAGGCTGCTATGCTAAATAGTATAAGCAATTCTCAAAAGGTTCAGACCATGCAGAGGGGTTCAATTTATGCAGGAGCAAATAACTTCCTTGTTTTCTCACAACTGCCCTCAATTTAAGTACATATGAATTACATATCTGCATGCCAGCCAGAAATTTCCCTAAAACATCCCAAAACTTACCTGGTTTGGTCATTTACGAACGACCTCACTAAGCCAAAGGAAGTCAAGGAAGACCAGATGAAGTCACAACTGAACGATATCTGAAGACAGAAAACACGCGAGACTTCCACACTCCTAGCACATAGAATGGTAGCATGGGAAAGAGGGCGCTAGTCCAGAATTAGACCGGAGGGCACCGAGGGCGGTGTTAAAGGTTACCAGCACTCTTGGCTGGGCAGATGGGAGTGCAGTTGTGTCGAGACAGGTAAGTGAGGAGTGAACTAAATAGCCCTTCAATCATCCAAACTTTAAAGGAAAGGCCAACTTATCTGCAGAGTGCTGACAGGGCAAACATACTCATTCAAATAACTCTAAAAGCCAAGGAAATCCAAATCTGCAAGTAGTACCTGAAATCGGAGCAAACTTGCAACTAGGATGACAGTGAGAGGAGGAGTCTGTACATATGAGCACATGAAAATATGCCTAATGTTATATTAAGCTTACATCATTCAGATCTTTCAGATACAGTAAAAGCATAACCCTGCACACACATATGGCAAATAAAAACTCTAATAGGATGCCCAATTGTCCATGTCCCAATTGTCACATTTATGGTGCAAGAAGAAAAACAAATAATGGCATGCTTGTGTGAAAAATGTAATTTTAGGTCAAACATTATATATTTTACACCAACATTTTGTAACATAACCAGTGAGTCAGTCTCCTTCCCCCCCCCATCTTTCCTTCATCCCCTACCCCCTCCATTTACTCACAAACAGTGCAGAGAAACAAAACACAAGCAGTCTTGCCATGTAATATTCAAACCACATGTACAACTTTGTAAAATCTAGAACATTTTCATCGCCTCTGTAAAAAGTAGATCTCAATCTTTCAGACTCACCATTAACGTACAACGGACAGGTGACACTGACCAGGTGGACCGTGGGTATTAAATGGGGAGAAAACAAACTGGGAGGACCAGCTTAGCAAAAGCCAGTCTCATCATAATCCCTCGCTCCCCCCAGTAATGCTTGATATCCCCAGGGACCAATCTTTTTTGCAACTGGGAGATGACCTGGATTATAAGGAAAGCAAAGTGGAAAAATGGAGGGGGCAAAGCACTTTCCAGTTGGTAGTGGCAGCACCATTTGGGTACCTCATAAAAAGTACTATGATTGATTCACCACTGGTACAGAGTTAGCATCGGCCTCCTTTCAGGATTTATCTGGTATTGTAAGGTATTGTTGTAAAAAAAAAAAAAATTGAAACAAGAGGGACCAATACTTGGAATCTTTAAGTTTAGCAATACCTTTTTTTTTATTAAGTTACATGATTTATGGAAGAAAAAAAAATCTCCAAACACAGACTGGTAGTGAAACTGTCACTTATATTTAGTACTAATTTCTCCTTATTTGGTGACAGATTAGTATTTTTTCTCTTTTTCTCTCTTTCTGCCTTTAAAAATCATTGAACTCACTCTAAATGAATCATCCCACAAATGAGGAAATGACAAAAGAGAGGAGCGTCTTTAGCAGGGGGAGAAAACACTATTGCAGTTGCTCTGCACAAATGTCTGGCTGAGCACTACCTCAGAGCTCTCACATTACCCCATGTTAAATTGAGTGACTGAGAAAAAGAGGGCACTAGACTACTATGTGACCACAACATGTTTTTACATGGGTGTATAAATATACAGTACTTTCACATTAATTTATTCAATACATACAAGAGCTGGATATATTTTGGTCTCTTCTAGCAAATAAGACTTAGACTGAGGCAGGCAGCGAAAGATTTCGACAATGATAACACTTCACTAATGATTATCAGACTTTACTCCAACAACCCAGTGTACATGATTTACTTAAAGGGAAAAAGGCATTCCTTGTACAGAAAACAATCATATTTTTAAAACTAATGTTTGTGGTTGTAAAATAATAGATGAATCCAAAATAAGAAAGAACAGTGGTCTTCTTTTCAAGGAATAAGTTTCTCACAGATAGAAAATCAGTTATTTGTTGCTCAAAAATAATTTGTTCACCCAAAAACTATACAAAATTCAAACAATGCATCTTCTGTTACTCTTCACCCACAGAGTTTTTGGAGGAGATGAAGCTTGTGCAGATGTTTATTGATGAGACTGAATGGTTTAACAATGATTTAAGTTATTATCTTTGTATGCGATCTTGGTGTAAGTGTAAATGCCCTATTTCCCTTCAATATGAAAGCATGTAAACCAAGAGCAGTTTGTAGTAAATTTATTGATGAAATTTTGATACAAATATGTCCATGAGTGACAACTAGAAAAGTGGTTCTTGACAGAATTTTTCAAATGCATGCAATCGTTGAATTTTGATGTGTTTTCCAAGGATGGAAGATGTTTTTACTCATAAGTTGGAGGCACTTGTACGGCAATGTGAAATGTGCTTTTTTTTAATTATCAGACAGTAAATACACAGCATGAATGGACATTACATGAACAAAATATGCTGATGTTGGTGTTTACTGCATGTTGCTTTTGAATATCTTTTAGCAGGTATACAACCTCTTTGTTTAGTTAATTAATATTTCACTACCACACTACTGTCTCAAGTGCAACTTCAGACAGTGATGAGGTCGAGTGGTCCACTCTTAGTTGACTGTAACCCTTGCATCATCATTCCAAAGTGAAAAGCAAGGCAAATATAAGTGGGATAAAACCAAGTTGTTACAGAACGTGTCACTATAAAGTTCACAACTGTTAAGGCTTAAGAAGACGACCCTACATTAGGGTGACAAAATTTACCGGCAATTACAGCAATGATGGATTATTATTCCATTCATTATCAATTTATCATCTCATAGTCTGATAGCACCATAAGATAAAAATAGGAATTCATGTTTACGTTCCTTCGCCTTCAGTTTTTAAACTTGTTGATACCTAACCACCAAGAAGGCCTACAGCTGCTCGACGAAGTGTCTCATCCCTCTCTTTGTACATCAAGTGTACCAAGATTGGCACATCCCATCGGTCATCATGCCATAAATACCACCGACTACCATCGAAGTCTTCAGCCTCAGTTGAACAGTAGCTGTCTTCTAAAATCATCAGTAGTAACACTAAGCATTTGTGAAGGTTGCTCTTTGGA
The DNA here is from genome assembly GCA_021234535.1 of Stichopus chloronotus. Lineage (NCBI taxonomy): Eukaryota > Metazoa > Echinodermata > Holothuroidea > Aspidochirotida > Stichopodidae > Stichopus > Stichopus chloronotus. The sequence continues at coordinate 32,859,708 of CM037829.1, read as the reverse complement.
TCTGTTATTGTGATGAGGTCTGCCACCATTATACGACCATCGACCATCGCTGGGATGACGAGGGTACTTTGCGGGTTAGGAGACGGCGCTTTTGAAGAAATTGAGTGTTTTCATGCTTCTGTGCAGCGGGGAATTGGCAACTCAACGCTGCTAAGGGGTTCAGTCTCGGTTAGCACTCACAACAGGTCAGAGATAAACTTCATTTCATCGCTGTGAATCCTGATCTACTGAGGAGGAAAGAGTATCTGACTCTAGTTCCTATCTTTGAGCCTCTTTGATGTCTGCCTAGTGATTCCAGCTGGGTTGATGCACCAGACTCTGTGAGGGTTTAATTAATGCATCTTGCTTATACTTGGGATGCTACTCATCACCAAATGAAAGTACATTAAAAGCACACAGTGGGTTTAGAGGCAGTAATCTCGCCTGCAGCCATTTTATTGGAGAGTAACGTTATTCCGACCAGAGTGAAGATCATAGACGCTTCAACATCTACACATTTTACGAAGCCATAATTAGAGAACTTCACAGACAATTCTTTTCCACTTTACAAACCACATTTGACAGAGTTGACTTCCTTTTGGAGTTATTTAATGGTCTGTCTAAAATATGGTATACTGCAATCATAAGATTAACTTTGTCAAAATTAATGCCCTCCCAAGACATTAAAGATACGATTTCCTCATGAGGGCCTTCTAATTATTGTTGGGAATAAAATAACTAAGGGGGGTTTCACTTACTTCTGAAATATCTACAAATGAATAACCAATGTAACCAAATACAAAAGCTGATTAAAGGCAAACCAAATGTAGGCCGCCTACAATTTGAAGACATGCAAGCAGAGAGCTAAAGCACTTCCATCATCTGTATCCAATTCACTGTCGGAGAGGTTTGACTGGTAGCATTAAGTATTCAAGTATGCTCTGTGTGGACAAACATGCTACCCAATTGGTACCTATTCGGGAAATGTCATAAACAGGGCACTATTGACTCACTGAGGAGAGTCATCTTAGAGCAAACTAAATTTGCTGAAGCGATACATGGCCAAAGGTTTTTGATATTAATAGCCGCCTTGAAGGAGGGGTGTCAGGGAAGAGAATGTCCTCTCCTATTTTGAAAATTTTTCTGTGTTTAAGAAGAGGCTCAGATGCAAAATGGTGCAAAGTTTGTTTTAGTCTGCATGATGTTACAGGTTAACCCATTTTTGGACACAATTTTTCTCTGCAAGGTCCAAAACTGTTTATTTTTTACCAATATTCGGCTAGTACTTTTTGCAAACCACTCTAAAAGCATGTTGCAAGTCTCAAGAGGGGGAACCACACCACCATTTGAGGAAGTCTGTCTTCGAGGGACCATTTAACATGATCTAATACATGTACCGGGTATGATGCTTTAGAAACAAATAACTTTAATGTGCACAATCTGAGGCAGTCAGCTGATCCATGGTCAAGGGTCTCATCTGCAAAACTGTCCCTAAACAAGATAGATCCATCTGGCATTATGAGAAACACTGAGAAAGAGAAAGCCTGCCACAACATATCGCAATCTTGATCTACAATCTTCAACAAAAGCACGTGCCAGAAACCCCCACTGCGTCTTAATCTCGAAATTTCGGAACTCTTTGAGATACAACACTGAATGGGGGGAGGGTATGGGGAGAAATACAGGGAACAAGGATGCAGACAGGTGGAATACTGGTCTCACATTTGCTTTTCCCCTTGTTTCGCCCCATTACGCTTGTTGAGGACTGAAGCTTAGAGGTCTTTTACAACAAACTCAGATGACCTTGAAACAACTACAGCATGGAGTTTATCAAACCCTGAACCACTGGTAAGGGTTGGCATATGTAGGGACTCACTTACCTGTCTCAGCACAACAACTGCACTTTTTCTGATGATACTCCAGAAGATGAAACCGATGCCTGACAAATTTGAGTTAATGCTCAGCCACACCCACTCCCATTCTGCCCTTTAAAGTGCTTGCAGTGTGATACCTCTAGAAGAATATTCCATCATTTGAGTCTTCATCATTGCTCACCAATACCAGAACTCACCCAGTTTATTTATTCACAAGTGACTGTCTGATGTAAGGGACTCCACACATTTAGTTCTCAGGAGTGACAAAATGGGATGAGGGCACCAGTGCCATTATGCAAGTCTAGATGCTAAGCTTCAATAGTTCCAACCCTTACCCACTACGGTGGTTGTGTGGATAGACAAGTGATGCATAATGGGAGAACAAATTTGTGTAACAAGTTTCACAATTCTGTATAGGAGGCTGACATCCAAAAGAAAAAAAAAGGAAACCTCAGCAGAATTCACTAACAGAGATGCACCTATAGAAATCCTCAATCGAGAGCAGATTAGCAGAAGCATATTTACTAACAAGGGCCTGAGGGCACTATGGTTCCTTGCATGAAGATTATTTTTAACTGTAGTCATTTAGCCTTCATCCAAGGTTAAACCACGATTTATCACATCCTAAAAAAGTCTGGACCCCATTTGTCCCTAAGAATGCTGATCAGACAATGGTATTCGACTGCTATAGTACTAACTGAAAAATTCTCAATAATGTAGCACATAATCTGTAGAAAAACATCTTTGCAGAGTGTAATAATTATGGTCCATATAGCCCATTCTGAAGTTGGACCCACAAATGCTGAACATTGAAGAGGGTTCCATTCCCACAATGCTAATGTGACAACCGTTCCACATTGTGAAGCAAGATATGCAGAAAAGAAACTTTTGTAACTTTTCGATTTCATAAAATGGTCAATATGGCCCATATGAGACCAATTATCATGAACAACCTGAAGGAATCACTAAAGCTTACACCATTTGCATGGTGCGAGCAAAGATGTTTAGTTAACCTGCAGCAAAAATAATTCTAACTAGATCAGTCCTCCTGCAGTCAAGCAAATTCAGTGGCTTGACTGATGGCCGACACAAGCATCTGTAGTATGAATATCTGGTGAAATCAGCTGAGTGACAAAACTGACAGTAAGTCTACAGGACATCATGGAGAGTCAACTGAGTGCTATACACTCTCACTACACTACAGTATAATACATGGCAATTGAGGTAGTCCAATATTGCTATAATATTATCGTTTAGTGCTAAAATAAGCCCCCTACCCTTTTCCTCTGGTTCGGTCCCTAAAAAAAAAAAAATCAAAACCTACTCACCATAATGCATAAATACTCAAGTATTAATTTTGCCAAAGTGTGTTAACTTGAGATGTCGTGTTCAAAAGGTTTCTAATGGGTTTTTTTTTTGTCCATAGTGCCCCCAACGACATTTGACCACCACCAAAAGTGATAGGGCACACCTCAACATGGCAAACCTACATACCACGTTTGACTTTCATCCAACTTTCCCCTATTGAGTTAGAGCATACCCGAACAAGTGCCACAGACATACACACACCACTCGACTGCACAGGTTCCTTTGCTGAGGCAAGTGACCAAAAAGGAAAGGATACTTCGTTAGAAGGGTACTTCAAGGAAATGTAGTAAACTTGATGGAAAAAACATTCCAAAAGCAAGCTGTAAGTTGCGTTACACACGGATGAAAGTAGCGATTAAGGTAGATAGAATTTTCTCAGAAACTCCACACTCTCAGCACATCAGGATGACAGGATGAGGCACTGGTTCACTAAAAGGATGGTAGCACCAAAGGTGGAGTTGAAAGGTTGCTGGTACTCTTGGCATGGTAGATGGGAATGCATATGTTGTGTTGAGACAGGTAAGTGAAGAGTGATGAAAGTAAACTTCTAGACACCAAAGAGTTATCTACAGAAGTTGCCTGTATGCAGGCAACTCTGCTTCATTTAAGTGGCTCAATATGATGTCACTGAATACAGACACAGATTTTACTGAAGTGAACTGCAATAGCACCCTCTATTGCATTTTTTTTTCAAACTATTGCTATGTTTAGCATTTTGTGGTGAAACATTTGGTTGCTGGTGTGTAATTGATCATTCTGCTAACAGAGACATCTCTGTTGTGATGATTCTGAGGGGAGTGGTTCTAAATTACCGTTCACTTTCTGCAATAAACTTAATGATCACACATGCAGTAGTTATGCTAACTCTCATTTACATGCTTGTATACTAGAAACTGAAATTGCTCAAGACAGATTGCACAAATTTTAGTTTGTTGAAAATTACAACTTTTTAGGAAAATCTCACATCGACAAATTTAGTTATTGGGATTTCTAGTTTTGACACTGTTTAGTTTAATTACATTTCCAAAGATGTATCAACATAAAATATTTTGAAATAGGTGATCGCACGTATTCTAAGGTGATTGCTTCATGCCACAAGGAGGGCAACAAACTTTTTCTCTTGATTTGCAATATCTTTATTAAAACAACTTCAGAGGACATTTGAAATCAGGCATTTTCTTTGTCATCTTCAAAGTCCTGCCTTCCAAAATTAATTAGCAAACAGGTACTTGACTGACTGAAGACCAGTTTTCTCTTCCACAAATCATTTCAGACTGACATCTTAAATATGACTGAATAAAGTCCACTGTGTGTAACCTCAAAACTGACAGCAACAACTTACCGACCAGGTTTCAATCATGCAGATTCATCCTGTGAAGATAAAAACAAAATTTAGTAATATTACTTTGACAAGGACGAGTCCACCAAACAGTACTGGGCTTGGCATTGAAGTCATTCAGCAAACGAGAAACAACATTTGCTTTACCTGACTGAAAAAGCCCCAGCACCAAGTTCTGCCACTCAAAAGCAGTTATCTCAGCAACTGCAATTATTAGTACCACACTTGTAGCCTATGCTTATTTTACCTTACATTCAGTATGTAAACTTGGTCACCCAAAACTAAATGGTTTGGGAACTAACGAGCGACGTGCTCACCTCGTATAACCTTTGCCTTACTGTACTGACCATGATCTAGTGACTGGCAATCACTTATGTACGAGTCCAGTCGCCATCCTTTGATAATTTCAACATTATGAATGTGGCATTGCAGATCGATACACTTCACAGGGTTCACTTGGCACTTTTAGGGCCATAAATTCTCAGCTTAAATTAAAATGTTAATGCATAATCTGATCAACCAATTGTCTGATCAAAAATTTGTGTTGTTATACTTTCTTGATGATCTCTTGAGAGTTAATGTTTGAGAAGCAAAATAAGGAGATAACTTCCATCTTTTGTTCTTCTTAAGTCGGCGTTCACATTCCGTCAACCTAGACGAAACTCGCTTCCGCTTCCTACTGATAATCATGAAACAGCAGTGTGTCTACTTGACTACACTACAGCATTGATCACTCCTCAGTGTAAACAATATAAACAATATCATACTTAGTTCTTGAAGTTTTATCATGAAAGGAGTCTTTAAACATCTGTCAATTATTTCAGTCTAATCACTCTCACCACACTATCTACTCACTATAGCCTGATGTACCCCCACTACCTTTACACTACTATTGCATTTAAAAGACTGCCATCTACTAAACACACAGTAAAAAGTTTACCAGAGAATACCATGCACAACGACTACAATTTGCATGAATTACAAAGTAGACTTGAGCAGGTTAGAGTACCTGACCAGGTGACTCTTGGCAAGGAGTGGCCAGGAAGAAATAACGGCTCTGTGTGCCTAATAGTTCATATTCTTTTCTAGTTACAAGTTTAATGAGTTATAACAGTTAAGAATGCCACTTCTAATAAACAAACTCTGTCTGGGGCCCTACATTGTTTATAGGATAATTTCTGCTAAAAGTATATAGGTAGCAGGTATGACATCACTGAAACCAGTACCAAGTGAGAGTCGCAACTAGCTTTTGAGTGACTACTTTTCAGGCGGCCGGCCAGCACCTGACTCCAAAAATATCACATTCACTCAAACTTGTAATACAAGACACAGGTTAAAGGGTGAGCAATAAATTTGGCAGCCCTGCCTGACATTTCCAATGCAGCCAATAGAGCTCACCTTTTTCCTTGTTAAAATAAATTCTTAAATGTCATCCAAATATTACAGAGCAAAAATGTGTAGGATGTTTATGAACAGGGCATACCTGATGTTAAATCAAGGAGGGTCAACAGCTACAATGCTTACAGGTGGTAATGTGTAGGTGGGTTCACCGCTGGTCAAAAACCCTTTTTAGATATGTTAAAGATGTATGGATTAACAATGGGCCATCAAGTTCTTCCCACTAAAATTCTGACACTTGACTGCACTTCCTTATAAATGAATATATGGTCAGTCACAATCTGAAATTACTACCCTCTCCAGGAGGGAATCATACAAATAACAAAATCTTTAAAAAGTGACACAGAAAACATACTTTTTATTGTGGGAGAAAAAAATGTCACAGTTTACAGATTTGTTTGTATTTTCTTCAAAATTAACAAGATGAAATGATCTGCAGTCTTCTTCTCTGGGTTAAGTAATTGTCTCTCTTCAACTCCATCATAAGGACAAACTACAAAATACAGAAAGTTACCAGTGTCATTCAAACACAATCATGAATAAAAATGATAACATCAGTGGCATAGCACTCAGGATTTTGTACTGGAGGGAGAGGGCAAAAAAACTTGTGGGAAGAACATCTGGGTGGAGCACCACTATCCATTGGCATGGAGCGTACACGGAATATTTTTGATAAAATGTACAGTGCCAACTGAATTGTCAGAAATCGCCCGTCCTAAGCACTGCAAGTAAGGTCCTGGAAATGGTACTGTAAGTTTTTTTCTTGGATCAAAGACCCTTTCTCTTAAACATTACTGGCAGACGGTCAAAAAATGTTGACTTCTCCCAAGTTTTAATGAAATATGATAAAATTTGTACATTATTTTGTTAGTTTATGTTCTAGAAAAGAATAATTCTTCTCCTCTCCCCATGCCCATTACCTCTTTTGAAAACAATAGCTTAAATTTAGAATTAAAAGAAAAAAAACAATAAAGATCCTTCAGGAGCTCATGTCCCTTCAACCTCATTAACATGAGTGAGCCACTGGAAACCATTCTATCACTGTTTATACAGTATTTGTAACGGGTTACAGAATATACTTATTCCTGCAAAACAAAATATGAGTGATGGATTACAGAACATATTTTGTAGAGCATAGCAATAAACGAGTGAAAAGAATAGCTTTTCATAAAATGTGCAGTTCATATCGTATGGAAGAAGTACTGTACTGCTGTGGTACAATTTGAAGACCTTTTTCTTCTTGGTCCATACAAGCAATTAACTAAATTTCCATTAAAATATTTGGCCTTCCATCATATTGCGTAGGTGAGGTGTTGATACAGTTTTGCTCTAAAATAAAAAAAGAACCTGACCTATCAAAATCACGGAATGCTTACGATTATTCTTGCATTTTGACTACTTGAAAATTTAAAGGCAAATGATTACATACTTCAAATCTTTGAAATGCTGCACTGGTCCAATAAACTTTCTCCCATTGTTAACTAAATTGTTTGTTCTTGTTTTCAATTTCATTTTGCCAGGGCTTGGAAATGAAATACGTCCAAAGTAACAAGCTGGATGTTTTGTCATCCAAAATTATGGAATTTCCCAATAGCAAATTTGGATTTTATTTTTTTCAAATCTTTCGAGTAGGTTTCAATTACTATCATTGGTGATTTACTGTAATCTGCCATGGAGCAAAGTGGTTCTCTGCGGCGACGGCCGTGAGGAAACTTGTCAATTCGCAAAACAAATCGAAGATAGGGAGATGGATGAAGCAGGACAGCAATACCCTTAAGACTAATCACCCTGAACCAGCATTAATGTTGAATGGAAATATAGATTCCACTATATGCATCTTTATTCCCTTCCCACCCTGTGTTTGGCATTGCTCCATGTAAAAATCCACAGAGGACAGTTCTGAAAACAGTATTTAGTTAACAGTGGCTGTGGCATCATGTCAAGGCCTACAAAACTGGGTAGTGCATCTTTGCAGAGAACTTGGCAAGTGTACAAAATGTTTTGTAGGTACAGTATGTACTGCTCATGAGAGGAAAGAGTTACAGTATGCAGACAGAAAAAAAAAAATGGTCAGTGTGTTGAACTTGGTAAAATAGTTATTTAAAGTGATGTTTGGCACAAAACTTCCAGCAGCTTTCTTGGTTTACCTACATGTAGTTTCCATCCAAAGTGCAGTAGATACCATTTCTGTTGACAAATTTTTGACTTGCAGATCACACATCTGTTTTCATTTCCATTATCATTCAGTTACCATCGAGAAATAATTCCTGTACACATAAAGGATTCTCCCATCTTATTCCAAGAGTGATCCATCTAGTAAGTCTAATATTACCATCAACAACATACCGAGAAATAAACAAAAATAACAGCGGATTAAGGTGTACATTCCATAATATTGCAAGGTTGATGGTGTTTCTCAAAACACTCAGTTATAAAGAAAAAAATGAACATTGATTTCTTAATAATAATGGTAAGTTTGATATTACCTGCTTGAGTAGTTTCTATGAAAAACTGCAATGATTTCACTAGTTGTGGAAGACAAGGTGAATTCTAACGATAACAATGACAGTCTTGACAGATAATGCTAAAAACATGAATTTGTATTTTCAGTGTTCTCAAACATTAAAGAGTCTACTTAAAGTATGTGGTCTTGATTAATATGTCTGCATGTGTTCCATGTTGCGGAGAACATGTAAGGAAGAGTGCAAACCATTTCCAAACAAATCTACTTCGATTACTCGAGAATCAAGACAAAGTGTGAGAGTGTGCAATGAAAGCTTCAATAGAGACACATTCAAGCAACGGTCAGATTGGTTCCAAGTCAGTTGACTGCGAAATTAAAATGTTGTAATAACTTTCATCCCACTGTTAAATTCATTTTTGCAAAATATCTTTCTTTGCAGATTTCAACTCAACAACTTTTAGTTGCTGAGATATCCTCCTTAATATGTTTTCAGACTTTCCCCTATGATGACTTCAAATGACCTTTGACCTCCCTGGAAAAGAATAGGGACCATCTACCCACAATGGACTACCTACATACCAACTTTGAGGTTCAAGTAATGACAACCCATTGAGATACCATGTTTACAAGGTTTTCACGCTATGTCCTCTACTGACCTCATGTGACCTTTGACCTCATCAAAAACTTGACAGAGATCATCTACATATCAAGTGCTACCAATGGTTTACGTTTGAAGTTCTAGCAACTTTCAGCTGCCAACATAGCCTACTTAGTAGGTTTTCAGGCTATCCCCACTGGTGACCTCAAATGACCTTTGACCTACCTAAAAAAGAATACAGACCATGTACTCTTGGGGACTACTTACACACCAACTTTGAAGTTCAAGCAACCTTTCCTTCTTGAGATATCATGTTTACAAGCCAAGGCATCACACACGCATACATACACACACAAATACACACAAGCCATCACCATCGCATAGATTCCTTGCCTGTCTTCGGAAAGGAATCTAAAAGCAAATCTTTCATAGACATTGAAGGAAAATGTAATCGTGTAAGGTTCCTCAGAAGAAACTTCCTCAACAAATGAGGAAACATAAACAACAAAAGCACCCGGCTTGATAGATGATGAGATGGTGACTCTGCACATTAATGAGCTAAATTTAGTCAATAAGGATGTACATAGATGAACATGACTGTGCATAAGTATTGGAAATGCTACCAACAACATACTAATGTACAAGTTGGTTGCAACGTGATGCCAATTCCTGAATCATTTGAACACACACTGGCAATATTGTTCAGAATGTTTTGTCTGTATCACATACAGTTACTGTAGTAATGTTCAAGTTTGTTGAAGTGTAATGCCTGAGCAAGATGATCTTTTCAAGTGGGACAGGTATATAGTCCTGACCAAACTTTACCTGACAGTGCCATTTAGAGTGAATCCCTTACCTGTCTCACCAAAACAACAACACTCTCATCTACCAAGATTAAGACTTTTGGTGACTTCTCTGGCACACTGTCTTAAGCACAAGCTTCTCATTCTACCAATCAAATGTAAAATGGATAGTCTGTGCTGGTATATATTGCATCCTAGATATCTTTGCCCTGTGGATGAGTTTGATTTCAGTTACAAAAACTCACAAGCAAGGACCATGACAGCGCAGTTGTGGAGTTGAAACACCTTTTAAAAGTGAAAAAATGTGTACATAGGGACATAAACTTTTTTTAACCTCAGATTATAAGACCCAAATTGATATACTTCAACAATACTTACAGACACTTATGGATAAAGTATTTCACACACATTACCACACCAAACTACTGTTATTTAAAAGGTTGATATGAGAAGCAAGAAAAGGAACTGAATTAATTGCTGGAGACAGTCAAGAGCGAAATAAATGTGACGTTACACACTGACAAATGTCTTCTGCTTGCATCTGTTGCTTCCCCACAACTCACTGGTGTGGGTATTCACGAGTGACTATACTGCAGTAGTAAGAGCAAGGGGTATGTATGTCTATGAACGTGACTTAGGGTATTAAGTATATACTTGTGGTCCTGAAATACTTACTTCATCTTGTTGGATTACGGGCACACTGGATTGAGAGGAATCTCCTTCCAATGAATGCAGAATGGATGCTGTCAATCTTCTTTGAATAAAAATTTTCCAACTGAAAGAGAAAAATTACTGCGTCGGTTAGACATACTGCACAAAGCCCGTAGGAAAAGTGACAATTTTTTATCATTTCGATCATCCAAATTTCATACATGAGGATGACGGAACGGGAAGGAGGCGCTAGCACGAAACAGCCGAACAGTACCAAAGGCAGTGTTTACGGTTAACAGTACTCTTGGTACCGTAGATGAGAGTGCCTTTGTCGTGATCGGACAGGTAAGTGAAGAGTGAAGTAAATAAACATGAAGGCAAAGTATGATCCTGAAAACCATAATTCAAGAGAGCACAATCATGGCAGTACAAAGACAAAACAGTGATTCCTTGAAAATATTACAGAAGATCCATAAAATACCATTCAAGTATAAAAATTAAAGAAGATCTTGGAAGACAGAAAGTAAAATCTTCATCAACTAGCACCAAATTGAAAAATCAATCAGCAAGATATTTTGTACAAATAAACCTGCTTCTTGTACTAACTGCAAATACACACTATGGTAGGTCATTTTAATAGACATTCATAGAACATACTTTTGTGATGTCCAACTGTAGATTTTACATACGTGCACACGAACCTACAGTATTCTTAAAACCAACTTTAGACATAATTGCTTTGATGCAGCCTTACATATATCAAGGCTATCCAAAAGTCATAACACTAGACTGTTTTGTCATTTACAGAATGAAACTGGCAAACTTGTAAGTGAATGTCAGCAGTTCGTGAGACTGCATAAAGTCATTAATAAGTGTTGCCAAAGTGAAAATTTCATGTTGAAACTCATGACTATGCCAGCTCCTTTCCTTTTCAATGTAAAACTTCATTGCAAGATTTATAGATAAAGTGCACTGACTTATAGCTGATGTGGCTTTACATGTTTGCGCCAGGTCAGAAATTGAGACCTGGTTACTGGTCAGAAATTAAGACCTGGGCACTGGCATTCCATAGCCAGTCCCCTGGCATTCCATAGTCAGTCCCAAAAGCATGACTTCTGTTAAGCTACAACTATGAAGTAAAAAAACGTTTTGCTTTGCATGTTACCATAAACATATGTAGATCATTGCGCAAATATGCTGAATTTTGTCACATGTACAATGCATACTGTTAAAACGCGATTTGGGTAGCGTATTTCAGAACCAGGTCTTGATATCATCAGCCCAGGGTTCCGGGTGCAAAACACTTAAGTAGTTTTGACACAAACTGTTCAGAAAATGTGTCGTACTGTAAGGTCCCCCGTTTGCCCTACAGGCTTTGTACATGTTTACTGGTGAGATGGTTAGTATGGTTTGCATGAAATGAGGATGGATTGACTTGTTCATTATACGCAACGTGGATGGGAAACGGGGCAAATGGAAGTAACATGATAATCAACAAGTTATAGAAGTTTGGTTCTTGTGTCCTACAGAAAAAAAACGTAGTAATTATCACATGACTACAAGGGGTAGTCCTGTTGGCAATTAGATTTATCATTTGTAGTTTGCAATGAAGTACTTAGTAATTGGAGAAAAGCATTACATGTTTACACAGGTATATTTCTTGGAAAGTTTAGAATAGAATGCATACCACAACTACTTTTGCTGTATGTTTAGACAAACTGCTGAAGTTGTGCTTAGTATCATTTATTTAAACAACATCATGAAACTTTCTGATAGCAATGATTACAATAATAATAGTCATAATTCAGGCCTTGAAGGGCAGTTATTTTACAACACTAAGCAACCACAGAGTGGAGGAAGTCTGTGGCTTATATCAAGTCCTACCAACTCCCCACAACTTTCTGGTGTGGGTATCCATGAGTGACTATACTAACCCCTTGCCTCACTTATGCATACATTTGACCCTATGCTTGAATCGTTCTCAAAACTAATTCTAGCACCGTGCCCTTTAAGGCCAAGCTCGCCCTTATATCAAGTCCTATTGACTCAAAAGTTTTAGATCCAATTTGGTATCTCTTTTTACAGAAGGTCAGTTCGGACAGGAAAACTTAAGACTAGTTGCAGACGGGAACCCCATCTTACTGTGGCCCAGCCATGGATCAAACCCCAAACATGCCCGTTGCTAAGCTACATTGCTCCAAATACCACCAACTACATCCACATGGGCACAGCACTGGAATATTAGTAGGGACCTTACCACTGCAATGAGTACTTCCAGTAATTTCAGGTAATCCAACACACTATACTGACTATAGAAGGTAGACAACCAGTACTGTAACTAAAATAGTGTAATATTAAAGCCACAATAATTAACCAAATATAGTGTAATGAACACAAACAAAAGAGAACTCTACAACACCATGCTGACAAGTAGAGGAGTTACACACTGAAGGCATTTGGAAGTGAATGCACAGAATACACACTGGACGCTATGCACGAACTAAACAGCAGAAACCAACTTTCAACATTGAACAAACTAGTCTGTGCAGTGCTTTGTGTATACTTCTGCCACTTTCCTGACGTAAACATATCTAACAAGAGGACCAGTCAGTCCTATGGTTATATGTAGAACCAGGCACATAGCCAAACAAGTGGGGAATGGGGAAAAGGGAGAAGCCGCCCCAGCTCCCTTGAGCACAGTTTTGTTTTTTTCTTCTTTACATTTTTTTTTTTGTGGTAATATTGCTAGTATTTCCCCTACTTTCATGTGGTAGGTCTACAACCTATGATACCGCTAGGATTATAGTATACTACAGGCTTTTCCCCTCCTTTCTGGCTGTGCCCCAGTGTATATCAAAGTATTGACAAAGATACAGCATACATGTAGGTCATGTGGTGTTAAAACAGAACTGTAAGAATAAGCAGCATCATAATAAGTACCAAGTGTACATTCCTCAACACACAACACACATGTGTGATACTGTACTTCCAACGGAGGCACCTTGTTTCGAGTTATAACTTTTTGAGACTCATCTGGGCAGGGGTCGCCTTTGCTAAAGTCTTCAAATGTGCCTAAAAAATCTCTTGAGGACAATTCTGTAGATCATGATGCTGAAAAGAAGTCCTCAATTTATGATGCAGATATGGAAATAGTATTTATGAAAATTAATTTTTACTGCATGTGTACTTAAAAACATGCATACAGAATATCACAGCTACAGGCATACATTGCTTTGGGGAAAATCTGGACAATTTGTTGTATCAACCTGGACGTCCCAATTTTCCTATAAAAAACAGGACAATCCCGGCAGAATAGGGACAGATGGTAACCCTTACCTTGTTCCGTGGGGATACACAAACCAATCATCCAACACAGCAGATTCTTTTATGCAAATTACTGCAAATTTGTGAGAGTACTTCATTTCATGGTAAGATATGTATGCAAACAATGGGTACAAAAGAACCTTAGTGAGGGCACAGAACACACACAGTATGCATACAGACTCACAATGAGAGTGAAGCTCAGTGAAGCTATAGTTGTCAGCCGACTTACATATACTGTAGGTAAAAACATACATCAGTCGGTACAAAAGAACCCTGTTTAAAATGCAAGCACTGTACAACAGAATGCAGGCTAAGCCAGCACACAAAAGAACCACATTAATGTATAGCAAGATGAGCTTGCTAGTGTGACTGTGAAAGAGCCATACCATTCTAAGGAATTTTTTTTGACAAGTGACACTGTACAAAGTTATGTGTGGGCATGTATCTTACTACGTACAAAGACATTTAATACTGTATGTTTACAATATAACATTGTAGGGTAGGGCTGCTTGGGCACCCAAGATAGATTACTTTTGGAGGAAACACAAAACATTCAAGAAGGGACGATAGAGTGATGAATGGACACATGAATAGGCTAGAAGACTGTTAGGCAATAACCAGAGAATGAGTTCGTATGTACAGTACATTCAATGAAAACACATTGGCTGTGAAGTTGAGTATAGGAAGTAGTCACTAACCAAAGTGTCAGTGAAATGCAATTTAACTAGTTAACTGTGGAATTAAAATATCGTAACTTAGATCCCACTGCGGAAGTAATTTCTGTGAAAACGTCGTTTTTTCGGAAAGTCCATTGTAACACAAGTAAAATAAAATAAACTCTGTATATGTCTCACAACAACATGCCAGCACATTGTTTTTCTCCTTTTTGAAGCAAATGCATGCCAAAGACAGTCTCTTCACCTTATTTTTACAGGTTTTCCATTAGATCACAAGTCCCGCTCAAAAATGACGCTCTTCCTCATTTTCTGAGTCACTATTGGACTCCACATTATAGTCAATTGAACCCTGCAAAGCTTCTGATGTCGAAAATCCTGCTTTTCTTAAGTGGGGGGAGGGGGGTCAGTGCAATGTTGAATCGGAAAATACAACATGTGGTCCTCTGGAGAGAGAATTCCAACCAAAACAGTAAGCTTAAGAACACTTCCAGGTCCTTCTTTGATGATCACTGTACAATTTTAACATGAATATACCCATCCTATGGCAAATAGCCAACAGATAATAGGGCTAGAATGTTCACTGTGCTGTATTGTTGATTAGCCAGAGGTTACGTGACGTAATTTTGTGCATATATTACAGACGTATATATATAATATATATGTATATATATATATATCCGTCTTGCGCAGTAGTGTGCAGTTAACACAGGATATACATCTTACACAGGTGACTGGTTAAGAGCTCCAGCTAAAATTGCTTTCCATGTTGTATGACAATGTAATTTCAACACAGAGTAAGTCAATAAGGTCAGCCTTACACATGTCAGGTTCACTAACAGTTTAAAAACAGTCTCCACTTTTTCTCCATCACCTTGAACGAAGCATAAGGAAAGAATAGAACTACGAGTACTGAAATGTATGATGTACAAACAGAAACTCGCTAAATACAGTAGCGAAGGAAAACAACTCCAATCGAGTGTAATAGATAGTACAATGGTGTGACACTTGCATGACACTGAAGCAGTAGAGAAGGAAGGACACTAACGGGTCTATCGCAGTGACAGATGAGACACACAGAACGAAATGTTGGCAATACATTTGAATAAGGATATGGTGTTATAAAAACAATGTTCAAGAAAAACAAGACCGCAAAACCTGAACCATCAGTTCCATTAGTTTGATTCGAGATGTTACTGTATGTAGTACCTTGTACCAGATCTATCAAATTGCAGCATCCTACTGTACATGAGACAGAGTAACTGTCACGTCTCATACCAAGACCAACTGATGGTCATTATCTTGCATATAACATAGTGATTGCACATCTTGTATGAAATTAATTGACTGTCATATCTTTCATCCAACAAAAAAATTTGTAACATCTTACCTGAGACTAAATGACAATCATGTCTTGTACTATACAGTAGTGACTGAGTTAAGTGCATTAGAGAGAGTGTCACATCTTGAGTTTGGTTGCATCTGTGTACACAGTATAACCATAAAAAGTAAGATAGAAAGAGCCCTAAAATTGATCCATAATCACATTTTAAGGTAATGTCCCAAACTTACATGGAAATACTGTTATAAGACTTGATACTGTTGCTCTGTGAAAATACGGTATGACGAACATAAGTTTTGTATTACACACAACTATACAGTGTAAACACCCTCTGTTTAAGCTGCATGAAGAAAGTGAAAATAGCTCAATATATATAAATTGAGAACTGCCATTAAGCTGCTTCAGTATAGAAAAAAAAAGACTGCTGTGGGCAATTCCACAAAAGAAATAGGGTCTAACAGTGAACTATTCAGCTCCAAAACTTGAACTCCAGAATTAATTGCTGAAACTGACGACATTCAAAACAGTCCACTAGACGTAATCATTTCCTTTTCAAGCTGGTTCAACATTGACTACATAAAGTCCTTGATATCACATAACATGTTGTCATGCATATATGACGGTAACATTACATGTAAGATGTCATTAAAACTTCCACCAAACAGCAAACAAAGGTAAAATGTGACTTGAAGTCCCAAACCAAATACACACTAGGCACAAAATCATAGCAACTGGTCCTACATACAGCAGACTTGCAGATCTACAGACTCATACTAAGTCTTACTCTTTCATTTGCTCCATCTTTGGTTTGACCACTGTTTTGTTTCTTTGAGGTACTACAATCTTGGACAAAACTCCTTGGGACGTCCCACTCCCCTTTCAGTGTTGGCTACAAGATGAGTGTTCAAAGCGTAAATTCACTCCTGCAGCGCAACACTGGAAAGGGGAGCAGGGTTTCATGTTATCCTCTCACCTAAAATTTAGGATTATAATCGCAACGTACCGCAAAGTGACTGTTGAAGCTACACATACCACTTAAAAGTAATGATGCATGGACATTTATGAAGACACAAAACCAAGCTCCTTGTCACTACCAAAGACCTATTTCAAAACATGATTTCGAACCCTACCCCAACCTAGCTGTTTCACCCCCTATCTTCCTCCTTTTCACGTTCTATGCACTTTTGTAGTATAAAATGAGATATTCCCTGATAGTTACATTGTAACTGCTGACTGAAAATTAGTCCACTTGCTTTTACCAATGCTATGAACTAAGCATTATTCTACTACTCCCTCAATTAGTTATACAGACTAACATCAACTATACCTCAAAAGAAAATGCACCACTGGCACTGAAGCTAATTATGAAAGCCCACTTTTCCTGTACCATTGCATGATGGGACAGCAACTACAGGCATGGATGAACATTGTGTACACGATACAAAATTATTGCTTATGATACTAGCATAGTTTTGACAGTGTACTGTGTAAAAGATGTATGAAGAGAATTTCAACAACCACTTTGGTAAGTTGTATCAAATGATTAAAGGCAGTCACTCATCACCCAACACTACATTTATGGCTAGGGGTATGCAAAATTCTCAATTGCTTCTGCTCTTTGATTAACAGAAACTTCAAAATATGTGAAGTAGTTCACATTACACCGCATACACAGGCTGAATTTTTTTCTTACACATGTGGTCCTTGGATGCTCACCAGTAATACTCCCATGTAGGCAGAACTTACACTAAAGGATATTTTTGCATAAGGAGGAGTATTAGACAGGTTGTGCCTGGGGCTAAAAGTAAGTACTTGTGAGAATTGAAACTGTCTGGGGCAACAAGTCACTGTTCTTTAACCAGTTCTTAACCAGTCGGAGAAGTAAGTTTAGCGATGTACAAGCAGAATTAAACAGTTTGGCCTGTGCAAGAAAAAATCACACACCACAGAGATGTGTCATCTATACACATTAATCCCATTTCCTACTGCTAAAAAGGGCAGACCCAACATTTACCAATAACACTGTCTCTATAAATACTTTACCAGGACACGGAAAAGCTGGCAACACAACTTCTGAACTCCATAAGGAATCAGGAACAAACAGTCCCAGCACAGCATAGCCTAACACTGAACTTTAAAGCGATAAAAAAAGACCGAGTCTTGCATAAAACCAGTCTATTAAGAAATGATGGTCTGACCATTTCTTCGTCTTATTAAGATACAACTGACAGCTGCAATGAACCTTTCACACCCTTAAGGCTTAAACTGTCCTATTTTTGAAGAAATTAGAAAATAACCAAGCCAAGACCGAGATTTGGTCACCACATAGGAGACACTGTGCACTATCAATATGGCATACTGGTGCATTCTGCTGTTTTCATCTTTAAGAATAGTGAGTGTGATTTTCCTCGAAAAAGTGTAGGTCTGGCGTAAGTTGCCACAATATACAGGTATTGTGATATTGGGCTACACCACTGATAAAAACATAATATCTGAGGTCTAGGCCAGTTTCCAACAAGAATCACTACCAAGTAACCAACAGCTGGTGAACTTTGTGCAAATATTATGACTCGTAGCATAAATACATTTAGGATTACAGCACATTTACCACATAATACCAAATAATGAACAATCAAGGTTCTTTTACATGGGAAGGATCAACCCTCTGTCACTGTAATATCGTCCATACTTTCAGAAACTAAACCATACAAGGTGATATTAAATCAAGAGACCTGTTAGTCCTGTGCCCTTACAAGTCTGGTTCTAAGGTCCACTGACATAGTAAAGACTGTGTCTACTATGGCCAAAAGTTGAAATTCACTGCAGTTTGACTCGAGCTTCATTGATTTTGTCAAATCTATGAATTACTGATGAAATGTACGCTTCCTCCGCCCAATACACAAACATGATATCCCCCCTTGAGACAAATCTTGGGCCTTGTATCCCCTAACCTTTCCTGATGTCTGTAACCATAACCTTGTCAACTGTACCAGTTATGATATATACTGTACATGTCTCAAGATATGAATTCATGTGAAACCTTAGAAAACAAAACTATCGATCTGGTGCTTCCTCCTAGAAGTAGATCACTGCAAAAGTAAATATAAAATGTAAAGTTAAGAAGAACTGTCCCGCCAAAGGTCCTTAAGTCTTGAACATTTGATCTCACTTGGCCAGTAGGTTTTATGAGCCAGTTGCCCAGTGGGCAACAGGAATCTCTTCTCAAAAGATATTTTGACCACTGATACGGCATATAACCAATGCAACCATCCATACCACCTTGCTGTAAACAGGTTTGCCATCTACAATCACTACACTAACACGGATAGCAACGGCCTATACATAACTAATAGTAAAGTAAATCTTGCCCAGAAGACAACCAGATCTACATACATATTAGATTTCAACACCCAACAGCTGTGCAACTTCAAAATATTTAGAATCAAAACACCTAGTATCCCTCTTTGAAACTAAGCAACTCCCACAGCATTCCAGCGAGCTGTATTGCAAGGAAATATTCCATAAAATAATGGCACTGAGATTATATCCAACGTTCCACATTCTCCGACGAAGGGAGCTGGTCGCATCTATAGACACATTTTCCCCTCTATTGACAAACCTTGCTGTGTATACAACAGATGACCGCCTCCTTATTAGCTTGGAGAAAATTGTTATGCAGATAAAGAAGAATCAGCTGGCTCTTTAAGTTATCTTTAAATGTTCTGGAGAGGAACAACTTTCAGACTGCCATTACTTCTCATAATGCATGTATAATGTGACAACAAAGTAATGTATAAAAAGTATAGGGAAGTAACAAAATCATGGAAAACCACAAGGTAAACTTCCCTCATTTGTGACAAACTGATTGGGTATTAGGGGAATACCCTATGTTGTGTCATATTACCTGGCACACACAGCCAAATGTATAGCACTCAATGAGGCGTGAAATTGCAAATGGTTAAGTCCCAATGTAGAGAGCCACTACCTTTGCAGTGTTTGTTGTCGTTGCAAATTTGCAATGTAGGTAAACAAATCAGTTGATACACTGTTGTTAACTAGCGTTTCACCATCATGGCACAATTCAAAACTCCATAAGTTCAATGCAAAGCAGGACTGAAATCTAATGGCCATCTGATCATACCAGAAAAGCAGAAACCACACCAGACAACCGAATCTACTTCTTGTTGTCTGACGGGATGAGTACAGTAACTTTCTGAAGCAAAGTTTTAATACTGCAATTTGTTGGTACCACCTGTTATTTGCGTTTACGATACAATAATTACCTTGTTGGTATGCTCTGTAACAAGGGCTATTTACTACAGGGTGGCAATACCATTCTGACTAACATGAAGGTAGACAATCATACTGTTGTGTGTACATACAATAATGTATTAATATGAAAACAATATTATTCATTATATCAAAAATTTAGGCTCCTGTCTTTGGCTTGTCTTCTAGAATTTGTTCGACTTACCAAAATATATTTCAAATGACCAAATATGGGAGGTGGGTTGTCCAAACTACAACTTAGGATTTTTGTTAAAAAAATCAGCCCTGCAAATGTTTATGTCTGTCTGTTTGTCTGTCTGTATAACTAAACTTCCAAAAGTAGGGATATTCTAGATCCCTAGTAATCTGAACATTAAACAACGGAAAAATTATCACTAATAGGAATCAAATACTAATAATGTTCCCAAAAAAAACCATTTACTATTTAAGAAAATGTGTTAAATCTATGAGGTAGCTGTTTGATGCTTATCATTACAATACATTGAAATCCTTTACTCTTTCAATATTCATAGCATGCAGTGCATCCTGGTACTTGGTGTAATCAAGCAAATATACAGTACCTCATTTAAGATACAAGACACATCAAATCTGACCTGTTTCCCGAGCAAAATCCATCAACACTCCAACACATCAACTGTTTTTTAAATTTCTTTTGGCAATGCAAAATTAAAGGCTCGGCGACTCATATGACTGACAGATTACATGCTGGCTTATATTCATCTTGACTAGCTGACACACATCAGCACGAGACTGACTTAGAAAAGGCACTCCTGAAAGAGGAAGTTTAAGCCATGGATAACAGTCTGTCATATGGTTTACTTGCAAAATGCTACCAAGCTGTCATAATATGTCTCCATGGTACACTATGTCTAGAAGATGTTCCAAAAGTTTCTTGGTTGGTTACTGTTATAAATCCCAAAACTTACCAGTCTCCCCACAAATAATACACTCTACTGTAGTTTGTCATCATACCAACATCTATTTGGTACATTTAACCTTACAGACTTCCTCCATTGTAATACCATTTTCTTCCTTCTAGTTTTCATACAGTATATTGTTGTTGAAGAGACACAAGTTACCATTAAAGGAATTTTTAAAGTGAATCCACTTGCTTTCACAGTTTGCTATGTATTGTTTTCATCTATGTCAGCAGACACAAAATTTTTAAATTGTCTGAAATCTCACAGTAACATGCGAGACACTGCTGTACTTCATTTACAGGAGGTACTTACTGATATGTAATGGCTGGCAAAATTTTTTTTTTTATTTTTTTTTTTTGTGATTCAAAAGTATTTTCAGGGACAACACAACGATTTAATTCAAGTCCTAAGTCTATGACAATTTGGTGAAATTTAGTTAGCAGATTCCACCCTGATCAAAACTGCATTTGATTTAAACATAGGCCATTGTCATTGTGTGGAGTCATCAATTCACCAAGATGTGCTGGGCTCATTGCATGTGAAACAATTAACAAAGGGCTGTCTCAAAAACTTTTGTGGGAAATAAGATTTTTTACATCCTCAAGTGCTCACAGGACAGTGAGAAAAAACTATACCTTTTTACCAAAACAAACATTGCTTACTTTTGTCCTGCAGAATGCTGTACTGTAGGTGTTCTTACATAAAGGGGGCAGCAAAATATGAAGGAGCATCATATGGTAGATTTGCTCAATCAGCAGATTTTGTTCAATTTCTGCATGAAATTGAAATCTCGTTCGGTAATTACTTCCATCTTTACCCACTACTTCTACACATGATAAATTTAATAATATCACCGAGAACAGCAGGAGGGGATTACAAAGAGACAAAGCTCTCTAAATAACAACCTCTGGAGCAGTTTTGAGCCTAAACTTCCTAGGCCGCCCAAGTTTCTCTGTCAGTCGGTGCTGCTACCACCACACCACTGATGGGGATGGCCTGCGACAACGTACCTAACTGGATTACCCAGCAGAGTTGGAGATAGAGCTACGTACTAGATCTAATCCGAGGCAGACTGCTGGAGGGTTTAATTTTATAGGAAGGATGTAATGAAAAGCAACAACAGGAAGAAAGCAGTCAAGAGAACTGAGGAGAGAGTGCTAGTTAAGCCAAACCCTCTCAGGTCATCGAAACAAAGTGATGGAATAATTGGGTCACGGTCGACAACTTCACCGATTGTGCGTTCCCATACACACTGGGCAACTAAGCCGAAGATTGCACAAGTAAATAATATCAGTGTCGTATGAGGTGTTCGACATATTAAACAATCTTACGTCACATATTTACTTACTCATTGGTGAGTAAATGTTTGAGATCAAGAATAGTTCACTGCTATGAATATGTCCATGGGAATGCCTTATCACAAGTCTCTCACAGCCTGCAAAAATGCAAAGCTTTGTAATAGTTGCGAATCCATATTTTCTCCAGTCCTGTCTGCAAAGGTTGAATTCTCTCTCCTATTGTCTGTAGTCGAAGTCAAAACTTTCTTAATGACACGTAGTTGAAGGTCAAGTTACGGCAAGTTTTCAACTTATTCGCACTACAATGTTTGCCTAACATCTGCTGATCTTAATGGGTTGGCTGCTAATCAATTCAAAAATCGATTAGCAAAATCGGCTAATCAGTTTCTTCATGGTATTTCATCACTTGATATCTCTTAGTCTTCTCAAACGGCATGACCTGAACATATGTCATGACTTTCTTAAGAGGCAATTCTCCATGTGGCTTTACGTCACATTTCCACTGAATTCGCTTTCTTCTTTAAACCCTTGGGAACCACCTCACATAAATAACTCAGTTTCTGTCAGAGACCATTCATGTCTGTATATTCCTCACAAGTATTCTTTCAAGGTTCCCCCCATTGCAGACTCTCCCAGTTCTTCATATATAATTATAGATTTCATCATTACATCCCCATCCTCTCCGACCCTAGCAACTAAATCGCCGAACCAAGATGGAATAAAATTGCTTTGACAGTTTGACCTCAGTCACTCAACACATAAATATGCATAACAATCTTTTCCGAGGCCAGATCAAGGGGAGGGGGCCTGGATGCATGTGGCACACTCCCCTCCAAAAAAAAAAAATTCCAAGACTTAGGTTTGCATACTTTTAAATACAGACTGGTGAACCATTAATTTGTGCCTTGAATATTCTGTACAGCAGATACGTCCTTGTCGATGCGCTTGTCACCATTTTAATGAAGAAACTCGTACACCATAATGACGGTACCATTCATTTTGTCAAGTCAGATGGATGACACTTTCTCCACAATGGGTGCATCCCCCCAAAAAAAATCCTAGATGTGCCCCTGTTGTCTAATGGTCGACATTTTACATCCTTTCTACAATTAACATTTATGGCAGTGCAAATGAATTGAAAACACTGCAGAAATACAAACACAGCAGAAACAGAAACAGTTGTATCAAAGGAAACAAGGTTTCCTTCCATAGTCTTAACTTTAGTTAACTTAACCATAGTCTTAACTCCATAGTCTAACTCCATAGTCTTAACTTAACCAGATCACAATTTCAAAAATAAAGAGAAGTAAATATTTCTCTGATTCTTTTCCATTTTATGTTGCAAAAATATCACTTTGGAAGGTTTCATTCACTAAGTTATTATTTTTTTTGATATAGGTAAAGGATAAACAGTGGTGTGCTGAACATTACAGTGCATTATAACCCTCAGTTTTATCAAACTGATTCTGAAACTGGTCATATCCACTACCTTGACAATCTGTGACACGTTCAAACCTATCACCATCACTACTTGCACTAATTTCAGTTGTTTACTCAGTGCAGTCTAAACAGAGCCTGTCAAATGACAGGCATGCATGACTGAAGATAAGGAAAGTACTGTAGCCGTTCAAATAAAAATTACACAGCTATCTAAAGAAAAGGTCTAACAATCATTAAATGTCGCCATGGATACCACCATCACTCTTGAAAGGACACCTTTTCTGGTCGAAGTAATTGTCTCTATGAAATATCAACAATTTTGAACTGTTTGCATGTAGACAAAGCAAAGTTTAAATTATGAGCATTTTTCAATTTCTTTGCTTGTAAGATTTCCATTAATACATGCATGACACAATTTCTGAGACCCGCACACATCCATGTCAAAAGGAATTGAGTGAGGCTGCTGTACGTCATCATCAAACGTTCACCAGTAATCGTGTGAGAACACTTTGAGATTCTGAACGATTCCAGCCGAAATCTAAACTGTGATTTATCGACTCCAAAAGCCTCTCTTCCAAATAAAGCAGCTTCTCTGCCAAAATATCACAAATCATGGCTTTCCTAGAGCATTCTTACAGAGTCGTAGTCATTTATCAATCTTACTGCAAGTGGACTCCTGAGATACAGAACAGTTCAATGGTGAACAAAATGTGAAATTACTACAAATTACAAAGGTAAAGCTCATTTCTTCGGAGGGGAAAACAATCAATTTAATGTTTGAGCAACCTTACCACAGGTGCAATTAATAAGGCTTATTAAATGATACTCATCAACCTTTGAACTCCCTAAACATCCCCACCCCTCACCTTACTTGGTGATCATTACAACATTGCATAATTTGTCATCATTGCTCATGAGATTTTGATGAAACAAGAAACAAACAGTCACCAGACAGATATTTGATGAATACATCTTTCCAATGACTATACCAGCTCCATCAACATACACAAGAAAAATAAATGCTATGAGATAACCAAATTGTTCAGGTTCTGAATACACACAGCACAGTGTGTTTTTTTTGTCCCTTTCGGACCCGGTTGCTTTCATGGAATTACGGTACACCATGACAGAATAATTGTGGTCTACCATAGCAGCATAATAATGACCCTCATTACAGTAACAACCCAGTGCTTTAACACTACAAATACAAAAGGGTATATTCACATAAAGCTATCATTATACGTACAATCTGAAAGTAGCATTTCACGCTTTGTGGGTCATTTTGGACAAACATCTTTCCAATCTAAATAGCACTAGTTAGGACTACACATCTGATGCCATCAAATCAAACTGCTCTAAAATCTCGTTCAGTATTCTTTCCCATTGTTAAGGATGGGAGACAGTTGTAAGCTATTCCAGATAATGCACCAGGGAGATGTCACGGCAAGTGTCAAAGGTTACAGTACCAGTCATCTTTAGCATGGTGATCAAAGGTACAATTGTGTTAGAGAAGACCAGTGAGTGAGTATCCCTCTAACTGTAAGAAATATGCCACCACCGCCTCTTCTGAGCAGTTTTAATCCAAAAGAACCGTAGCATGCATCTTTCGATGATTATAAAAGAAACTGGACTGATGGCACAATTTTTACCAAACATCCCTTGATCCATTGACAGAAACCACTGTTGCATTTAAGTTTCAGTATTTTATTAAGAGTTGTAACACATACTGAAGGACAAATTGAAGGTAAACAGTGCTCCATGTCAATGGAGAACCATCATCAAAAACTTGAGAGCTGTTCATGAAGTTTCTTCTCACAACCAATCTTTGTATCATGAGTTAGGCTAAATTTCACAATTACCTATTCCCCTTTGAAACATCTGAATTTAGAATTCTGGCAGATCATTTTACTGTTTAAAATTCAGATTATACTTTAAACTTCTATTGCATTCATTACTGATGTTTAATTTCATATCACAACCAAACTTTTCTTCTACTGGTACAACACTCACACTGTGTTTGTATTCATGTTTCTCTATAAATAAAAGTGTCTCTATAAGTAAAAAAACACTGTAGTATGATATGATCTTGATCTAACCAACATATTAGCTGTAATTCACCAATAATGCACCTTTCAACTGATAGAGGTATACTAACACGGCCTGTAGCATGAAAATTAGTAAAATATTCAAAATTAACTTTGGACTGGCAAAGAATATTTTTGCAGCAATATGAAGCATTGCCAAAGGCTATTTTAGTATATATGCACAATGACCAGAGTCATGGCAGACACACATACACTGTATATTCACCAATCAAAACTACTTTAACATCAAATACTCACATTTGGTAAGGGTTGACATTCCCTGTCTCGAGACACTGACATCATACCTTTTATCATGTCACAAGGTTAGGTTATGGACATGAGGAAAGTTTCCGGGATTTTGTCTCTCAAAAATTATGACAATGCATGATATCATGTTATGCACTGGGGTGTACCTTAAGTGAGAAATTGTTGACGATCCTTGTTTCCTAAACAGCCAAGAACTACAAGAATGCATACATGTTTCCTAACCAGAATGGCTACAATGTTGTGCACATTGTACTAGCAACAAATACTACGATTTTGCGATTTATGAAGATTATTCAAAATAGTAAAAACAGAACTTCCTGGTAAATGAATGGCAGAATATATTACCTGATAGACTTAGGTACTGAGCTCGACCTGCTGAAGGGGCATTTCTTATTTCCACACATTTCAATGCACAGACTTTTACACACAACAACATGCAACCAGGAAGTCAGATGGCTTACAAGATTCCTTGCCAGTATGACAAGGAGATACATCTGTGGGTACACTGTGACTACTGTATGGGTACAAAGTTCTTACAATACAACGTAGGCCTACTATAACAAGGAACGAGCAAAAGTTTTTTAAATTCTCAAGCCATTCAAACTCCTACGAGACTGTGATCTGGACTAAACCTCCATTGAACTTTTACCCTTATGAGAAACAATTAGGATCATGATTTAATTGAGAATGGGCTGCCTACGAACCCAGTTTGAATGGCGGTGCCCACCCTTTTCAGTGCTAATCCCTTCTCAGCTATGACATCCCACTCCATGAGAAAAGGTATATGGAATGTCCACTCAGAAAGGCCATCTATCTCACAAGTTGTCGAAACAAAAAAAATCTCTGATGGTATCGTTTACAATTTTTACTTTATTCCCTCTTGATCTAAAGTAACTTTGGATTTGTAAGAGACATAATTGGATTTATAGTTACTTACTTAGTACTCTAAAAGTTCAAACAACCTTCACTTATTGAAAAATTCTACCTTTGCAGCAATACTGTCGAATACTTTACTGACC
Organism: Stichopus chloronotus; assembly: GCA_021234535.1. Lineage (NCBI taxonomy): Eukaryota > Metazoa > Echinodermata > Holothuroidea > Aspidochirotida > Stichopodidae > Stichopus > Stichopus chloronotus. The sequence continues at coordinate 32,832,576 of CM037829.1, read as the reverse complement.
CATAGCTATCGTATATACTTGAAATTCAAGAGAGTTCTACTTGTTGAGATGGAGTCTTTAAAGAGCTATTAGTCTTGGACGTCTAGTGACCTTTAATGACCTATGACACAGATAAAGATAATGGAGATCAACAGAGATCAGACTACTCACCTAAGCCCTCAGCTGAACATTACATAAGGCACATATTAGGTTAAAAAGATCAAGCAACAACTTCTGCAGAAACTGTGTTACACAAACCTTTCAGAATTACACCTCACCTCAACAAAAAATACATCACACTTTAACAACAGCAACAAAGATAATCTAGTAATTGTATGTCAAACCAAAACGTGAATGAGCACTTCTAGTTCCAATGATGCAGCCTGAGTTTTTTGTTAAATAATAGGTCTTAAATAATAGTCTTAGGGCTCGAAATAAGCTCAAAGAAAGGCATAGCGAAAATCAGCAAATTAGCTATAGGTCTGTGTTATTTCATAGGATATTCACTGAAAGCCTGGTCTCACATACCCCACACTCAGGGTAACACCGTGTTACCTAGCGCTCGAGTAACGTGAGAACATGGTTTTACTCAGGGTCGGTGTTTAAATTTCAATCCACCTCCAAACGCAGGGTTCTGCAGTTTTAAACACCGTGTTTATGGTAATAAATCAAGATAATGTGTTTTACGACACAGATGACCCGTACTTCCTGTTCAGGGGGTGCACATCACAACAAGAGGCTAGCGGTACCACACTTCGCGCAAAATATTTGACCTCGTTACTATGGTAGCACAACCAATTCAATTTTACTCGGGGTATGTGGGAACCCACACTGGAAAACACAGTGTTAACCTGCGATTTTGTCCTTTTGTAAACACGGGGTTTCAGTGCCTATCGCGGGGTACATGAGACCAAGCCTTGAGCGGCACCATGGCCATCAGTAAGGTCACAATAGCCATGGGTATCTGAACTGTTGCTTAATTTGAGCCCTGCTCTGTGCAATATACTTCACAGTACTTTATCTTCCTGCCAAAGTCAAGGACTAGGTATGAGATGTGGAAAACATTAAATGACAAGTATACATGCACATGTGCTCATGACACTTCTTCTAATCACCAATTCTAGAGTTCTCACATTTACATGGTTCGCAAACTCCAACTCCAAAAACAAATACATACGTGAGTACATATATTGTTGAGATATTGCGTTGAAATATCATGCTTGAAAGCACCACACGGGGTATCTCCCATGCAGGTCTACCATCACAAATCCTGTCGGCCTGTTCATCCAAATGATACACTATTGTCCATACATGAATGGTTGTATAAATTGGACTGTAAAAACTGAAAAGGTAGTACCTGGGAAGAGAAAGGTGGTATTCATGTGAAAACAGAGGTGACTGGGATTGCAACACCGTCCGACACAATCGCACAACTGATCACAGTTTCTTTGCGAGAGAGAAAGTGTAAGCATGGATGAGATTAGTGATCACGATGTAGAGGTACCACACAAGTAGTATATCTAATGATCAGGAAATGATATCCCAGGGACAAGCTGATAGGACTACGGACGTACAATACACTCTTCATTCACGGGTACCCAAGTGGAGAAAAAGTTGCAGTTGGTGTACAGTAAGAGACCATGTGAAATGTAGTAAAGACGTATCATGCTAAATTCAAGAACCACTTTCTACTATCCCCCCTCCCATCACAAGTATAATAAAAGCAGATTTCTTTTACAAATGTATCATAGATCATGTCTACTGACTTTCTAAGCACTGACATGTATATTTGACCCACAGTACATGGAGACTCAAATGTACAGTACATTATCATTTTTACAATGTACTTCATTACAAAGTTGGTCTAATTGATGAACGGCTTGTTGTACTGCTATAACTTCTATTCTCCACAGACTACAAATGTCTCCCTTCCCCTTACAACATCTAGTGTTGAAATTTAATTCTCTGATACTCAGAAAAAAAAAAAAGAGTTGATGTCCAATCATTTCTTGGTTGTTCTTGTGAAAAAAGTTTCACTTCTTTACTGGATTGCTTTATTACATTTGTAATCACTAGTTGCTTTTCTTCAGAAATTTTCTTGACTCATATTTTGAGGATCAAGAAGCATGCATAGAAAAGATGTAAAGAAGTCTCAGGCAAGGTTCACAATAAAACAGACAAAATGTGTGATATACTGTAACATCAACTGTACTAACAGCCAGTTTCATAACAACCTTGGTCAAATAGTGGCAGCTGACTTCAAAGCCAGCTTTATTTCCTTGAAAACAGCAACCAGTACCAACAACTTCCTGGACAGGTTTTACAAGGTAAGTATTTGTCTACAGTTTAAAGTCACTAACATTATGCAAATCAGAGGCTGAACCTATCAGGCAAAAAAGTTCACAATAACACATATCCTGACAAGACCTCAAATGGGTAATACAGCACGGATGTATCCTACATTGCACAGTCTGCTACGCTGAGAACGACAACCCCATTAGACATGCTAAGTCATGATGTGAAAATGCCTTGAAGGAAACCTCAGTCAACATGTGACCATGAACAAGTATAAGATATGAGACCAACGAAGTAAATGTGGTAAATTCTATGGTGAAAATTGCAGAGAATGACTAATAGTCTAATGCTATCACCACATGTATCGAACAATTCAAAGTTGGTAACCCATCATCTCTGATACTTAATGTGTTGTGTTTCGAAAAAAAAAGGTAGTCAGAGCAAACCAAACCTCTGCTCTTTAATGGGAACAATACATAACTGTTATCCATCAAAAGGATCTTTTCTTCAACTGGTTTACCTTCATAAATTTCAAAGCAGGGATTTGAAAAGTCTGAATTGGTTGAGCAGTCATGAAGAGAGCAAATCAATCGATAAGTGTAAAGCCTACAAGAAAATCACCATCTTAGTGATAAGAAATATAAAATTATCATTCAACTTGGCAAAGTCTGCAATGTGGCAATTACCACAAATCTAAGTAATTTGTCAGACCTAGAAGAGCTGTGATTTACTGGGGCAAGGGGAACAACTATAACACATTTATGGGGGGGAGGGAGATGAAATGAGCAATACAGGAAATAACCAGGATGGGAAGGTAGTTACAGGAAAGATCAGAACACTGCAAAAGCCTAATATCAAGCATTTGCAAAGTCACTGTTACTCACTTGTGCCACAAAATCCCATCACTCCTATGACCAGATCTAAGAAATTAAAGATATACCAGTAATATCCTACAGTTGGGTTCTGTCAATATTTTAGGACATCATACAGTACTCAATTGTTATGAACTCTGAAAGTTTAAGATCAACAACTTTTGCTTTGGGAGATTATTTCATAACAACTGCTATTCACTTTCTCATCAGACATAACTGAACTTTGGCTTAAGGTTTCAGCAGACATCTTATGCATCAAACAAGATTTTAATTTATAAAGAGAAAAACATCATGACTTGAATGTCTGCAGGCAAAATAAAATGTCTGAATGAAAGCAAAACTTGGTTAAAACTAATGCACTGTGCGATAAACAATGTAATTTATACACTCCATTAAACATCTGTAGCAGAGTAGACGATGATTTCCAAAACTGAGTATGTGGACTTGATACCCAGACCATTAATGAATATTCAGAAATGGAAACCATTAGCTTTCACTGTTAGCATTAATATACGAACATGATTCAATGAACATAAAACGGTTGGAAACTTTATGTAAAATGCTTCATTGTTCCACAATAGCGGCACAATCCCTACAGAAGATATCTCAAAACTTGCGTGGTCTGAACGAACGACCTCAGTTACCTGCCTCACCACAACTGCACTCTTGGGACAGTAGGTGGGAGTGCAGTTCTTGTACTGAGACAGGTAAGTGAGGCCTGAAGTAAATATCTGCAAACTTGCTGTACATTTAGGTCCTCTTATGGTAACCATTCTCATTTTTTTTTTTTTTTTTTTTACCTGATGCTGCAGTGAAAGGTTAACAACAAGACCAAAGAAAAGTCCCTAAAGTATCAAGAATCTGACTGGTTACAAACTTATGCAAAGTACCAAGATTTAAGGCAATGAGTACACCCAATTTGATACTACTCACAAGAAACTATCACACTTCTAGCAAGGATGACACTAGAGCATTGTTAAAAAACAATCTGTCAATATCAGGCCCACCGTTTTACCCTGTAACACTCTCGGTGGTCCTGGTCAACAGGTCTAATGAAATACATCCCGGCAGAAGAGGGGGGAATAATCAACAAGGAAATGAAGAATGCTGGTAGAGTATGCTTTTATGTACTGCATCATGGTGAACATGTGTAATTCATCCAGGGTCATTGGAGTTGAATGTAGAATATCCTAGGGTAACATTCCCGAGAGCATGTCACGACTTTAGACGGAACATTCAGACAGATATTCACTGCTGACGTTGACGGATGATGCGTCGTGAGATGTACCTGTAAGAACCTCATTGTGTGGGAGTGTCATTACACTCATTACAGTACAAGTTAAATTTGTTCAAGCAAAGGGAGCCTTACTCAGGGTGGGACCCATACCAGTAACTTCTGGTTATTATTCTACAGCTGGGCAAAAAAAAAATGAACTTTGACCTTTAAGTAATGAATCATTGAATTAACGCAAGATTATCAGGGCTATACTAGTAAATTATCACCTGCAAAAACAAATAAATTCAATATTATGAGACTAGGGAAGGCCCAGTGCATATAAGTACTACTTTCCGACAGAATAAATTCCAGCATAAGGAACAACATTCTGTTTTATGAACAATAGCTTCAAAACAGTGTGAGGTACACTCCAGTTCTGATGAAACAATGTTTACCACAGCATGTCATAGAAGACATTTGATAATTTGTCACTGAAGGTGACATTATTTTATGGTAATTCTAACTGTTCTTGCTATGGCAACATTGTACATAAAGGTTAACACTACAGCCAAACATGAAACTTACCAAGAGGCACAATAATTAAGAAATGGTTTAGAAAGCATTTCGCAGATAACTTCATACATGTTGTACCGCAAGTTTTGGTGGGCAATGCCAATATTGCTGGAAGATACACTCAAGGGCAAGAAATAGTCCCTCTAGGAGTATCAAAGTAAGAATGAGGCAAACTGTAGGGATATAATTACACTTCAGTTGTTATCATGGTGTTGCAAAAACATTTTGTGTCTCCATCAAAACTTCTCCTGAACTTGACAGAGTTTAGGACTTTGATCTTAACAGCGACATCAATCAAAGTTCTATCAAGGAAACACGATCAATGGGGGACCCAAGATGTCGGCTGTTATGTAACCTAAATTTTCTCTCGGTCACATACATAGCAGGAACCATCGTAACAGCTGTTATTATTCGGGCAGAACCAACTCCACTTCATGTGACCAGCTGGAAGAATACCTCTTTAAATCTAAGGACAACTCTGCTAGTTCTAAGAGACATGATGAAACCAACCTAACAAGAGCTGACGTTTTAAATACTCATCATTTTACCAGACATTTCCATAAATTTAATTAGTTCCATGCTTCTTCTCATCATTTAATATACTCTATCTATACTGAACAGAGGCAACATACTGCATTTAAACAGTACAGTCACTATTTGCTCTCATGATAAGTTTTCAAACTTTTGCAGCATGCACATTTTATGAAAAAAGTTAACAATATCAAAGGTAAATATACCTTTACAGTATACCATTTCAGGTAGATACTTGGTAAACTTCACATTTCAAGGCTAATCAATTCACAAATTATCAAGAGGAAAGACTAATTTGGAAAGTAGGAGGACTTTACCATTGATCACTTCCTCTATCAAGTGTTGTGCAGGCTCAGAAATTATTTTTGCAAACAGGATTATGCATGGGTACATAACATACAGCAGCTTGGCAACAAAACAATAACCTTCGCACTGTTCAATCATGTTGCTCTGCTCCATTCTGCTCTGTGTAACAAATCTAGTCCTTGCCTCTCGTTTGCAAAGTCGCTAAAAACATATTACACCATCTCAAATTGTTATCGATAATTCAAAGAGAAATTCGCCAATAAACATGCACTGTTTTGCATGTCTTGAAAATACAGCGCATAGAAAAGTACACTACCTGCACCTCTGCCTTACTTATATTTATAAATAATGAAATTATATAGCAGAAGAAAGCAATAGCCTTGTGGCAGAATTAGAGCATGCTGTAAGGAGCATTAAAGAAGTCGTTTGCAAGTAGCCTATATGTACATCAAGAGGGAACAGCTTAAACAACATGACATGACATAAAACGAATATGCCATGTGCAAATGCTTAGAAAATTGGCAGGAGGGGGTTGGGAAACGGTAAAGGCCGGTATTCTACTAAAATGCATATTGTTGACAGTGGCTCCTATTTACGTACAAGAGAGGCATCATCCTATTAAAGGAGCTACCTATTGTTGTAATAAAGACTGAACTCACCAAGTCCAAGATCAAGGATACCATGGATCCAAAACAAAACCAGATCCAGGATTGAGGCATTAAGCTCTGTAAATATGGACCTCCAAGAACAAGATGGAGCTATGGATCGGTATGAAACCAAGATCTTTAACCCCAACCCCGTGGGTCTGAGACTACAACGGAGCCCAAGTCAAAGGAAACTTGAAATAATCCAAGTGATTTCCTGAGCTCAGAAAAATCACTTGTAAACTTACTCAAAAGAAAAAAAAAAGGAAAGGCAAGCAGACTCATTACAGATCAATTGTGCTGTATTTCAAACAGGATGATAACACTGCAGTGCTGTACATGTTCAAATGTTGTGTCCACTCCATCACAAAGATAAATATTTTAATATCTTACGTAGTGATAAAATTTGGGAAAACTGGCAAATTATGGACAAATGTGGTTTATGTTTCAAGAACAGTGAGGACTAGGTCTAGCACTGAAAAGTAACAATCATGACAAAAGATGAGACTACATTAAAATGGAAGACAAAAGGTAAAAAAAACATCCTGGAATTACAAAATAAGCATCATTAACAATACACAAGAAATGTTCATGTGCATGAGGTCTGTCAGTACAACATGCTAAAGCTCTCAAAGCAAAAGTTAAACAAGGCCAACTCAAAGCATAGTTGGTGCAGGGCTAGAATTTGGTTCGGAAGCACGAATCCCGGATGAACAATGCACTAGTGTATTAAGGTAAGGGGTAAATTGCATGTATATCTACGATGTCAATACGTCTTGTTAAAAGTGAACGAGAAAAATTCAGTGCACGTAGGGAACTATCTCCAACAGAATTACTGAACTTATTGAAGCAGTAATCTGGCAGGGATTGTAAATTTCAAAACCTTTTAAGTTTTACCTGCTAAGCTGTAGATAGTACTGTGACTATGAAATGCAACTTGCTAGTTGCTGGCAATATGTAGCCTTCAAAGATAATGGAACTGCTACATGATGGTAGACTGAAAGTGCATTTAGATTATTAAAAGATGCAGAGTTACGTGAAACTGCTACCCACATGTAATACTCTTCAATGCATGTGTACAGTACAACAACACATCGTCACAACTACGTACAGTACTTCAAAACTCAACTAACTTTGACTGGCTTTACGGGAGTATGGGACTTAATATTCAAACAAAACTTATGTATATTCTCACTATGAAAGTATTACAATGATACATAATGCAGGTTGTTATGGTAACTACATTAGCACAACCAACATCACTTAACACTATGATTTAAATACAAACCCCAATTAGCTTTGACAATTCTAGAAGTGCAAGTATTTCTCATCACAATGTGCATGTAAACCAAAATGAATTGAAGAGGCATTGGTGATGCGTGCTTTCAGATGCACTGAACATATTACTAACACAAGACCTAACATACTATTAAAAGTATACCCATCACCTCAATATATACTAACCAAAAGTCGAATGACTTTGAGATTCTTCGCCAAAATTCATAGAAAACAAAGGACAATACACACCAATTCAACACCTTACTCTTTGTGGGATGCCATGTCTACAAGTTTACAGACTATAATCTCTACAGACTTCAAAATTACCTTTGACCTCCAGGGAAGATAGGGATCTCTACTTACATGGGACAACATACAAGTCAAGTTTGCATTTCCAGCAACTTTCCCTTATGGAGATATCACATCTACAAGGTTTTGAAACTACATCCTCTATTGACCTCACATGACCTATGACCTCCATAACAATTGGCAGAGATCATCCCAGTACCCAGTTGCCTATGTTAACCATTTGAAACTCCCAACAACATTCAGCTGCTGAGATATCTTCCTTAAAAGATTTTCAGAGTTTAATCTCTTGTGACTTCAAATGACCATTAACCTCCAAGAGAAATGACAGGCATCATCTGCTTACAATGGACTACCTACACACCAACTTTGAAGTTCAGGCAACTTTCCCTTCTTGAGATATTGCGTTTAAAAGGAAAGATGTCGAATATGAACACACGCACACACCCGCACACACCCGCACATGTGACCATGACCATTATTCCTTGCCTACCTTGGGCAAGGAATCAAAAACCATGAAAGTACATTTAGGTTGCTGTAGTTTCAAGAAGGATTAGGTAATGTTTCAGGGTGTTCTGCACTTCATAACTATCCCTGGATGAAATATGTGCATAAGCTGGGATTATGAGGACTTAGAAAGATTGGGGGAAAGATTCTTTGGGCAGTGGTGAGACTTTTCTCACATCACGTACAGTACTTCATTATGTTCGAGGTTGTCAGTGGGTAGAACAAGTGTAACAAGCCTACAGAGGCCACCTAAGACACATGATTTTTGCCATGCACCAAGAGGAAATTTAACTCAATTACTTCATCAAAGTTGGCAAGCACATTGCGTATGTTTGGATCAAATCTTATATTTATGGTATTTAACCTCACTTTAGCCTTTTTTAGCAAAAATTCTTCATCACCCATCTGACAACTCTACAAGCAAACCTTTTAATACTGTATATACTTGCATGCATTTTTGAGGATGCTGCAAGGTTGTGTGCTGCACAAATTGGTACCTAGCAGCAATGGTTCCATAAAATACCGGAACCAACTTGAGTACCAGAATACCGCCCAACCCTAGTCCAGGGAGAAACTAGGGAGTTTCTGGGTAAATGCTAACTCTGAACACAGAATTTTGCCTTTTGTTATCTTCAAAACCAAGGACTAGCAGAATCTGAGCCACATGATATGTGGGTTCCAGACTGTAAGCTTTTAACCCACTAGTCACTACACAGAAGCAAAAGGAAAATGGTTTTAAGATCAAGGAGGTGTTATTGAGATGGAGACACAACAGTACAGTTTAGTAATACTAATACTTTAAGACACACCAAATCGAGTGAAGATAAGATGGGTAACTGGCTTCACCAAGCAACATTGTTTAAGTCAACTAATCCAATAGCTCTCTCAGACCAATACTTTGATCCTAGGTGTGTTACTGCTAACAATTTCAGAGCAATTGGCATAAAACTTGTAAATGAATATACTTAGCCAATGTCTTAACAAGGGAATGCATGCAAATGAACAGAAGTCTAACATTTTGACAACTTACATGAGAACTTTCTGGAACTTTCCCTCAAATGGCCAGACGTAGATTCTTTACCATGTTTTGACCTAAGACCTAACTGTTATATTGTCCAACCCAGCACTAATCGACCAAAGGGGGAATCAAGATTTATTTCCCAGATAACTGGCAATGCTGTGGCAATAGGGGTATCTTTTCCATTCTATCTGTAACTGTAACAGATGTCAAAAACCACTGTGTTTGCTGCATATTCCTGTAAAACCCTTTTAGAATTTTCAAGAATGACACAAAAGACAGATTACTATGTGAACTTGACAGCTTCAAATCTTACTACAAAGACTTGTGTACAGTATCCATCTCAACAACACCTTCCAGGTAAGTTCAATAAATCATTTTTTACTTCTCATTTTTCTTGGCTGCTTGTCTACATTATTACATAGCCTCCTGTTTTATGGTCAGTTGCACAACCAGTGGGAAAACAGATTTTCTATGCCACCCCCTTCTCAATTTAAATCAAGCACAACATAAAGCCACAATTTCTGCTGTGTGAGGCATTTATGCACCTAAATTGACACATTGCAAATTTTGTGGAGTCACAAGCAAATTTCAAATGGCAGAGGAGCAAGTAGTAGTAGGTGGATCATCATATAGGAGACATGGTGGCATTTTGAGGTGTATTCTGGGTTGTTTTTTCAAAGTGACATTTCAAATTAGGATTATAAGTCTTACCTATAGAGGCAAGGGGGTGGGGGAATCTTATCAAAGAGCCAGACGTGTGACCGGGTTCATCGACAACATAGTAATTTGTTAAAGAAGAATTATGTCATTCTGCTTCCAATTGAGTGGGTTAGGTTGTCTGAAGTAATACTCTTCAGCAATAGCTAGATGTGCGTCATTCTAGTGGGGGATGTGTCATTCTAGGTGTGCTTACAATACTACATTATACACAGCAGTAACGTATAGCAGTTCTACACACCATTCCTGATTCTGCATTAAGCTGATTTCTACACACACTTTCTGATATAGGCGACCACAGTACATACGCATAGGCTGTACCTACACAGTTGTAAATGTAACGGTACAAACACAAACTAGCCATGTCCGACAGGCACTTATCCATGCTTTATTCTACGGTTCATATGAACACTTAAGAAATAACACTCGTAAGTATTTACCTCACATTGGCAAGTAAATTGACGTTTAATTCGACCAAATTCAAAATTTCATCGTGTAACCCGGAGCTTCCAATGAAAACAGTGCATCGCCATGTTGGGCTGTAACTTGCACAGTATACACTTACTTGCGTGTAAATATATCGTCAGACATCCATGACGGAAGCCCGGATATTTTTGTGATATCTCCCTAAAATGACGTCATTGCATTTAAACTTGTCCAAGCATACACATTCTGTGTTGTAGCAACTTCGGTCGACGTCTGTGTTGACATAGATGTGCCAATGACTCACACGAACCCCTATTGTTAACATCAAAAGAAAATCTTTTTCTTTTCTTTATTTCTTTTTCACAGACCCGTAATCAAGGAGTTGCCAGGGGTAATCCCCATATATATTTCTTGTCTGATAATTTTAGTGAAAAAATGTGAAAAGAATGTTAGCATATTAGCCTGTTTCACATACATACACATGTCCCGGGATGTCCACCTTACCGTATTTATTTTCCCCCTTCTAACAGAAATCTGACGTGGCCACGCACCCTGTCTCCATAGAGCTTACTCATTAACCGACTAGTTATGCGTATAGGTCTACTTCGAACCTATCATGAAGTTACAGTTATACCTGACACTCAAGGCCCTTCCGCTGACAAATAGCATTTCAGCCCCAACCTTCCCTCGGATCGATCCTTGCCCTCAGTTTGTCCTATTCAAATTGTAACGAAACTAGAACATACACTAATTGCAAACAGAATATCATCTTAATTTTATATAAAGCATGTACTGATGCTGGCCCAAAATCCTCCAGGCACAAATTAACCCACACCACCACTTGCAATGACTGCATGATGAATTTTCCGATCCCCGTCTCCGTGGTACATACTTCACTTGTAAATATCGTCAATGTATGACAAACACTGAATGTTCCCATGAAAGCAAAGTACCACACAATGGCGTAGAAGGAGGGGAGGGGAAAACCCCTAAATTTCAGATTTTTTTTACGTGTGAGCATTTCAGCATTAGAAAACCTTCTGTATCCTCCAAGGTAAGTTACAATCATATGACATCACGTTTACTCCTTGGTAACCCTCTAAAAAGTCTTAAGTCTTAAAGTCTTAGGGGACGAATTATCACTTCTTTTTTCCTTCTTTTGCATGCAATGATATTATTCAATGTTTTAGTGTATTACTATCCCTATTGTGTATGTCACTGTACTCCTCAGCTGGGTATTGTTCATTACTGGAATAAATAGATTAGATTGAATTGAAAAACAAAAAGGTCGGCGTGAGCACTTTGACATGCGTGTTGTAGTATAGAATGATAGTGTGATGTGGGTACAGTATTGAAAATATTCGTAGACATGCAGCGCCGCTCTATGGACATTACTTGGGGGCCCTTCTGTCTAAGCGAATACAGCGACTGGCGCCTAGCGTACCAAGGAATTGTTGGCCCCCCCCAAAAAAAAAAATCACCCACATTGCAAAAATGACACTTGTCGGGCTTCGTTATGGGCGAAGATATTCTTTATTTGGAGATCCCATGATTCAAAAGCTCACTTTCCCCCAAAATAAAGGTATAAATCGTTTGTCCAACCTTTTTTAGGCGGGAGGAGGGGACGGGGGGGGGGCTAGCCAATTATTTTAACAGCACTTTCTGAGACTTTGAAACCCCATGCATGATCTCCATTTCCCCAATTGTCTCCCCTCTGTCGCATCAAAAGATGTTGAGATGATAATGATCCAATAGTATAGGTAATGAAATGTCTAGCACGAGCATCGCCCGACGTCAGATACAAATATTACGTACGATGTTCATGACTGTACCATAAAATTGAGCTTTTCATGTCATCTTTCTCTCCTTTTTTTATGGTTATTAGTATATCTGTCACTCTTTCGTAAGCTTTTACAGCATATCTTCCAGTTTCAGAGGATACAATCTTACCGAGGAGTTCGAAATCTCCTGCCAGATGTCTTTTTCGAGGATTCCGCTGTGAAGAGTTCACTGCGTTTAGTGCCCAAAATGCCAAATCTTTTGCTGGGAAAAAAGTAGTAGGACGGATAAACCTGAAGACCCATATTTCATTACGGAAAAGCCAAAGAAGCCAAACAGTTTTTCCTCAAGCCAACCACCTCTGCAGAAAGCCAAAATTGAGAAATCTATAGACTTAAAGAACCCCGACTTGGTCACCCTTCCAGTGCACAAAGACTGAAAAAATGTTTGATACGGATTTGTTCAAAAGTCACACCGTGTAACTTGCTAAGGCCAGGTGTGAAGCAGAGTCATCCACCAAGGCCAGAGGGGATCGTTGACGGAATGTTCGGTGAATCAGTGTTGTGTTATCGACTAACCACCACCCTTCTGGATCCACTGCCCTAGCATTGTGAAACTGGCTATGGAATCTCTGCTAGTCAGGTGTCAGGATTTATGGAATCCCCTCTAAAACCCATTTTTTCTCAACTTTCAAACACCACACTGTATAGTTGACCGCGGTGTCACTTGGTGAGCTGGTGTCACACAAGGGAGACTCCAGGTTCCGGAAACGTGGGGGGGGGGGGGGATAAATGTGTTGCATATAGAGGAGGTGCTATTGTTGAGTAGGGGAGGACAAGTGGGGTTGGACACGTACGTGCGTAATGTGGTACGTGTATGCATATATTACAGGGCGCGCGAAGCGTGAAAAGTGAAACAATATATTGGGTTAGCGTGTCCGTCTTGCAATCAAAGGGTCCCTGGATCAAATCCCGGTGGAACTACTTGGAAAATATCTGTGGAATCAAATTTGACTTATTCAGTAAAACTGTTTACAGTGGTGCTGATGGGATCTTATGTGTTCCTGTTGTCCGATTTACGGTCTTGTCCGCTTCAGGTTGCTTGGTACAGCTGATGGGCTGCTGAGCTGGGCAGGTTCTCCACCCCTCCCAGCCTTTGGGAAAGTGACTAAAGATTGGGGGACACACTCTCGTCCTTCGGATGGGGACGTTAAATGGCGGTCCCGGGAGCAGGTTTGGGTTTGCATAGGTTTGCATTGGCGACTGTGTGGTTTCACCCCTGCCTCGATATCCTCTGGCCACCTCTGGAAAAGAGTGGGCAAATCTCGCCGATGTTCATCCACGATCAACATATAGGTCCTTGATGAGCCCATATGGGGCTTCCTGAATCCTTGTCCTCAACTTCAAATTCAAATAAAAAGTGTGTCACGGTCTTCTTATGCGGTTTATCATTTTCTAACTACTGTGCTAGCTTTCCAATTTTAGAGAATGGGCATCTCAATTAGCCCACCATCTACAGAAATCTATATATCTGTATAGCTTTCAGGCAGTTTCCGATGATTATAAAACAATAGGGCTACCTCTCTGAAAAGTGGAGGAGACTAATCTCCCCCCATTCCCAACTGTGACGTCGGCTTTCGTGTCAAAGATCATAAATTTTCGAATTTTACATTGTTCAGAGCCAAGGGGAAAACTGACCCCGCCGTGGTCTTCGACTCCACTGGTACTGAATATACCATGGGGTTTGAAGAGCACTGTGACGTCCACACGTTTATGCACTCATGACCACGACTCCCCCCCTCCCACGTCCCACCCGTGCACAGCTTCCTCAGTTGCAGGATTCAAAACCTCAGTGTTGTTTCCTGGTCGCAAGTCCGGTCTTGTTTGAATCCTATACCCTATTTCGGACTTTGGTCAGTCATAATATATTTGGTTTTCTTAGTAATGCTTGCAAGGATCATATTTGCTACGTGTCACGTTTCAAGGGAAATGGATACATCAACAGAGTTAACTAGAAACGAGACGTTAAGATTCGTCCCATATTTTCGAAATGTTATATTTTAAATATCAGTTATTATTATTATTATTTTTTTTTAGGGTGATGACTGATGAGATATCATTTGACTATTTTGCAAGCAAGACGAAGGAGAATATTCTGAAATTTTGTTGCAACATATAATTCCAGTTTCGCAGCGCAAATTGGTGTACAGATCTGCATTAGCTCATTGTGGATTACACTCGATTCGAGGTACCGATGACCTATAACAGGAAACACTTCTAGCTATATGGCTGAACCTACATTGCAACTGGTGAGCACTGTTCTTCAATATGTTCACAAAAGCATAATACACTGGTCAACAAAACCACAACTATCGAGACCATATGTGCCCATTGGTAGATAGATTAAACCAAGGACATAGCCAAGTTGACCTCTGATAAACATACGAAATGTCTTCTTTATAGGACAAAGTGTACCATTGCCACTACGTGCATACACACATTGAAAATATTTCTATAGCGCTTCCTACATGCACGAAGGCCCACAGCATAGAAAATAAGAAATACGAAGACCCCTTTCTTCGGTATGTATGCCTCATGACAAACTGTTGGGTAAGAAACAAATACCCAAGTTGATAAAAAAGCATACACATTGTTGGATTTAACGGAGGAAGGGTAAATTTTTTTACCAATTTGGGTAAAGCCTTTTTTTTTACCAAAAAGTTTGTGAACCAACCTGGGTAAATGTTTACCCAACTTTTCCTCACAGTGTATTCGTCTGGCGCATACCGAAGGCCACGTCAGATGAAGGTCCGATGTTTCCCAACGATTTGCAGTTTTGAAGATGATTTACCAACCATGTATCTCCATGACCGGTCCCAAACCCACCCAAACCACCTCACCATATTGAGTACATTTCAGTGTGCCTTATTCACAAGATCACCCCCTCCCCGTCTCCGGAACCTATAGGTGGTTTTAGAGGACGAACTGTAGTAAAATCCACTGTTAACACGAAGGCCCAATAGAATACTAACAAGATGAACCTCTGTTCAATGTGTAAAATCTGTTTCATAAATGGAACAACTCAAAGCGGCTCAGAGCCTGTATGCTCCTAGCTAACAGTATTAGCGCTCCGTTTCGATGGACGTATGCCAATATGTACCCCTCCCCCACCCCCAGTCATTTAACCCTTTCGGCATCCCTGTTTATGTCGAAAAGAAGAGTGATGGTAGTTCTCACTCCGATTCACTTTCAGGGTGTGGGATGAGATGCATGATCTTTTTTCCGTTTTCTTTTTTTTTCTGGATGCTAGAACCTTTAAATTTCACAGCAGGAACAAGGTGGTTAGCCCTGATATTGACATAGCCTATAGCTCTCAGTGAACTGCATACGCAATCTTTATGTTCGACTTGCATATTGTGGGTCTATGGTGTTCCGTTCTACTATCAATTAGCATTAATTTCTAGGTGATCTCATGTCCATCGATAAAATTTGTATTTCCCTACCAGTTCAGTTCACGCTTTTTTTTTCAAACTCGCACCTATCATCTTTTTTAATTTTTCGAAGTTCACGGTCCTCAGTTTAGTAACTTTCAAACCCTTCTCCAAACCTTCTACGCTGTTACAAATTATTTCGCCGAGGCCAGTCTAGAATATCAAGAATCGCTGGCTTCTCACGGAATGCCTGTATCATATTTTCTTGCCTTTGGTACTTTTAATATACGAGTAAAATAAATTAAAATTTCCTGTCAAAAATAAGAAATTTTCTCTGTCAGAATACCATAACCTTCAGCTGTGGTGAGCTAACATTCTCGTACAGCTGTCTTTTAAATGAGCAGATATATATATATATATATATATATATATATATATATATATATATATATATATATATATATATATATATATATATATATATATAGTGAGTTTAAATTGACCAGGCAAAATTTTCACTTTCATATATTCTATATAACTTTGAAAGGTTAATACTGAAAACCTGGAGAGTCAATACCCTTGCTTCCGGGTAGTCTTTATAAATATAAATCATTTTGTTCTCGCATCAACTTCTTTCGATTTTTCATGTCCCTAAGTTTAAATCCCAAGCTCTTCTTGCGGTTTTGTGTTTTTGTAACTTAACTTGCTTGAATGAATAGCAACACTTCCTTTAAAGTGATGTTTACTTGGACTGACCGCACCATTGTTGAAAATCTGAGATTCAAATTTCATTTCATGT
The DNA here is from genome assembly GCA_021234535.1 of Stichopus chloronotus. Classification (NCBI taxonomy): domain Eukaryota; kingdom Metazoa; phylum Echinodermata; class Holothuroidea; order Aspidochirotida; family Stichopodidae; genus Stichopus; species Stichopus chloronotus. The sequence continues at coordinate 32,815,897 of CM037829.1, read as the reverse complement.
ACAGAAACTCTATAAGGAAAGATTTCGAAACACAGCCTCGGGAAAACTATCTTTACATAAATAGATACGATGAGAAATCATGTAATGGATTCAATTGAATACATTTACAGCTTTGCAATTATAAGTCATCCTGCAATAAAATGTTCTTGGGCATCTATGGGGAGGGGAATGACCAGCCAAGACTGGTCAGCCAAGACTGTCAGTAGGGGTTGGAGATGCTTGAAGGGAGGGGCACGACCAATGGCGACGTGGGCGGAATTTTCCTGCAGAAGGGGTGGGAGCTGAGTGGGTCCATCGTCACTTATATACATGTTAGGGGGAATTGTCTGAAGAATTTCTAAGCAGAGCCGGACCATCAGTTGCGCGGAACGAATCGTAAAATGTTTGGATTAAAACTTACTCTTAGATCGCAGGAAATGCCTTGGCTGGCGCACTTTCACTCTTTATAACATTCCCAAAAACTGCTGCTGGGGAGGGGGACATGGCAGTCCATGCATCCACGCAGCCACTTGGTACAACATTAGAAGTGCTATAATCGTCCGGATGAATTCAAGGTCTAAGATGCATAGGGTCTACCTCATTCGAATGAGCTCAAACAATTTTCGCTACGTGCGATACTTACGTTTAGTCTGAATTAAGAATCTTCCAAACAGCAGCAAAAAGAGAACAGATCTTTTTCTTATTGATTCAAATATATTGCGTTTCTTCAAGATTCATGCCCACACAGAAGAATAATGGCCAATTGTAGAGCTGGCACCTTTATACAACTACCATGTACATAGTGTTTGTAAACAAGTATAAAAGTAGTATAAAAAATGTAACTTAAGATAAAACTCTGCGAAATTTTGAAATGTTAACACGTTCCATCGTAGGAAAAACGGGACCATTTTCCTTCAAAATAAAACTGGAAGAAAGTGAAATGTTGATAAAGCGACATCAGGACCAAATTAGGAAATGCCCAAAGTAACAGTCCTCCCCTCCTGTTGAACCCCAACTAACCAATGCTAAACACCCTCTGTTCCCTAAGACATGTAGTGTAATGTCATTAGCTGTTAGGGCATATCATTTCGAGGCATAACCGATCAAGCAATTTAGAAATTGGGGTGTAAAATCAGCAGATGATCGTGTTCTGTGTACAGAACTCAAAGTCACAGTGTCGGACAGAAACACAGTGTGCGCTCCCACTGCAGTAGTCAATAATATTTCGTGCAGAGGTGGGGGGTCGGAGGTTAGAATTCAATGGAGGTGAATGCTCCTAGATGGCCGAAAATCGCCCTTCCCAGTCTCCGGCTCATGGAAACTAATTGCAAATTTCTACTCTGCTATGGGTGATAATGTGCCCTCTGCAATATTCAGGTATGGGGATCACAGTTTGATTTTCCCTTTATAGTGTAAAGGGGCGGGGGGGGGGTGGAAGAAAACTTATCTTCCCTTGGCACTTGCGAAAGTGAGGGCAGTTTCCATCTGCTCCTTTCCCTTCTAATGTGAAACCAGCTTTTTTGGGAGGTTGTTTGAAAGGGTCACGCGTGTATCCAACGGATAAAGCAACACAACTTACCTTAATATGGAAATGATAGAAAATAAACAGGCCACAACGCATATTACAAATACCATGATAATAAGCACAATGTTTTAATTACAATTAGAAAAGATTTGGTAAGCATATTCACTGCAGACCTTTAATTGTGCAGAAAACTTTCTGATTTGTCAACGCAGACCACCATTTTCCACCGACAATGTTACTTTTTCACTCACGTAATTTATTTAATATATTTGTTTATATCATATATTATTTCTAATATTGTGTTATCCTTTTTGAAGTTAAAATTCGTAGTGCATAAATGATTACATTTTCAATGTTTTGACAAATTTTGAACATTAGCATATATAATGCAGGATATCAAAGTCATTTTGCGAGTGAAATAGCCTATACACATCCTTAGAGAAGAGGTACATGTAGGGGGGTCTGCAATAGGGGGGGGGGGGACTTCCCCAGCACTGGAAAATCAACTTGGAAAAATAAAAGAACAAATAACATCAATTTTTTTGTAGTGGAAGGGTAACTTTCCTGTGTTTTAAAATAGAGAATACTTGTATTTTTATTCGGATTGCATGATATTTCCCCATTTCAAAATTTGGTGACATCATAATTTGGAGGAATGTTTCCAAAATTATGGCCACACGAAAGCGGTTTACCGCAGAACTACAGATCCTAATAAAACCAATTCTTCTCCTCCTGCTACCTATGACACGCAGCCCCCAGAATAAGTTTAGCCATGTAAATGTATTTGTGACTACAAATATTAATCCTCTAAATTGCGCAAAATTGGGATGAACACCGATTTTTTTTTTTTCACTGAAATTAGTCATGATACATTGATGATCTACGACATACAAAGGTGTCCAATCCAAGATGTATTCAATGGGTGTGTATGAGAATATCACAAATCCAGTTTAGCCAGATCTTAAATCACGTACAACTCCTAATGCTACATAAAACGAAAACCCTAAACTTACACCATGCACCCACGCACTGCAACGCATTTGCGAGGTTCATGATCACCACTTTTCCATATGCCTGAGTTCTTGTAGGTTCACTCAATCCCGTGTCCCCTTCATGGAAACAAATTTTCGCTATTCCCCCTGCCCCTTGCCCTATGATTCATAGTTGCATTCAGATGACTTTAGCTGTGTTACTCTGTAAACAATTTCTTTTTTATTTCAAAACTTTTTGTGTTTTTGTCAGTTCACAGCGGAGGGTCAATATGCAACATGCAACAACATGCAACATGCAACAATGTGCAACAATAATACCGCTTAATTGTATTAATTTCGAAACTTTGTGAAAACGAAAACTTTGTGAAAATGTATGGAATTTATAATTTCATTCTACACAGTGGACGAGTCATAAATTGTTCCATAGTTGCATATCTCACTGTCATAAGTATTCCAAGAGTTACAAAGCTTTTCGAAAAACATGTTTTTCTCGACATAAGAGGATGCATTCTTTGTTATAATTATTGTATTAACTTCTAGTCCTTATGATCGTTTTTATAGATCAAGTTTTTCTCATTAATTGAGAAAATGCAGACATCATGAGATTCCTACTTCAAGGCAATTAGTACAAGCAGGCGTGCAGGTTAGAATACCCTGTAAGTCACCGTTTCCAGCCATCTGAGGGCCGAGCTTGCAAAACCAAATATGTGCTCCTCTCCAACCGATTCTGGCGCTATAGTTCTAAGCGGTCCTCAGACCCCCCTCCTCACCCTCCATATTTTCTTTCCTTAAGGCTGTAATGCATGACCCGAGACAGTTTGAATTCTCCCAACCACCTACCTCTAGTCCCTCCGTTCAGCCTGTCTTACATTCCTCCACATGTGTAATCAAAACAACGGATCCCTGTGTCCGCTGTGTAATAGGAGCTGCTCTGCATCTTTCGAATTTGCTGGCAATCTAAGAGTACTGTAACTTAGAACCAGTTGAGAATTTTCCTTTCAGGGAGGTAAAAATATTGCTTACGGTGATGCATTACAGCCTTTAATAGGTGTTGTGTAACTCGTTTGGTTTGTACCATGCGGGAAGTTGGCGAAAAATAAAGGTGTCTACTTTTTTCAATACCGTATGCAATCTCATGTTACCATGAGTTAGGCATACAATTGTTATGTTGATTTTATTCTTTGGCTTTTCCTGGTAGGAATAAAAACGAAAATTTTCATATAAAAGTGTATGCTTTGGTGGAGGGGTAGGGTGAACTGCATTGTCAGAAATTTATGACCCCGCCGCCCATTGTCACATTGTTTCCTACTCAATCTTTGTCATTTTTTCCATCTGTTTCATGCACCGATCTCTACTTGCAGAATTGAAGATCTTTTATAGAGGGCGTCTTCACATCAGGATTGGCATGGCAACTGTACACATCTTTCAAGGCTTTACTACCCTGGAATGATACCTAAAACATGTTATAATTCGGAATGTGATATTATGAAAACCTGTACATAAGAACCAGAGTAAAGAATTAACAAAAAATGGTATGTGCGTCTTCTATAGATCAATGCCTTGTCCAAAAATTATCACTTCGTTCACTTTTTGAAGTTTGAGACTAACTTAGTAATGATTATTAGGCTAGGACCTAACGAGCAAAGTAGGCCTAATGTTAGGCTAGGTCAATGCAAAGTTTGGCCTTACTGTGTCTGCAGGCATACGGTTAGGCTTTGGCCTGTGGGCAACGCGTGTAATTCTTCTAAAGTGAAAGTAAAAAGCATGTCAGTTGTCAACTAAAGTTTCATGGATATTATGTAACATTAGGCCCACTGTAGGCCAAGAATGTTTAACGAGTTGTTACTAAGTTAGGCCTTTGTTACTGTTAGTCCTAAATGCCAAGAGAGGGGTTCCCGGACATTTCCACCTTTTACAATTCCCCCCCCCCCCCCCGACACATCTCCTAACACTTTCCTTAACGTGGAAAAACTAGTAGCAAACAAATAATCTCATGTTTATGTTCAAAATGGTGAATAACAAAAGAATAACTTGTACGCCATGCTGCAAATAATCAAACAGTTTCTGGGGGAAATTGTGAGGGGGGGGGGGAGTTGTCCATTCACACCAAGAAGCTTAACTTAGGGCAACTAGTGGAAGAAGGTTATAGTCTAAAGTCTGCAGCCTAAGATTACGTTAAACCTTTCAACAATCTGTACCTGCAACCTCCAGTAAAATACTCCAAAAAGACTAGGAGACCTTTTAGAGAGTGTGTCAAAAAAATCAACAAGAGACACAAACAAAGAACCAAGAAATGAACCACAAAAACCAGAGAGTCACAAAAGCAACAAGTGCAAGTAGAAGCTAATTACAAGTGCTCTAAGGAACTGATGGAGTGAGGACCCATGTGCTTTTTAATGGATTTCTGAACCAGCTAAAGGAAAGAATCCAGTTGAAGGTAGCAACACGAAAGGAAGAAACAGTTGTTTTAATTTATAATTTGTTAGGAAACCAGAATCTGTATTCCAAGATGCACACTTTTATGGAAGAACTGATATCTGTACCCTTTAGAGTGCTTTGCCTGTATTTGTTGTAAAAGAAGGAATGTCCAATAGAAGGAGTAATGTCTAATGATATTGCAAGAGGAAAATGAATATTCACAAAGTTGTTCCTAATTTTATAAAGCATACAAAGATCGTCTCGAGCTCTAAAACGTTTAAAAAATTGCCATTTAAGAGTCTAGGAGATTTGGAGAGGAATATTGTGGCTATTTACGTGATCATTTGGGTGTATCAGCACCACTGTGCCTCATATTTTCCAGATCACAACCAACCAAGCATACAGTATTTCCAAGTATGCATGACAGAATGACTAGTTAGCAGTTGTGAACAACACATCCATCTTATTACACACACAAGTTAGTTCTAAAGTGTTTCACTACATACATGTTGGTTGCATAGCCATAGTGGAGTTCAAAAACTTTGAAGAATGTTGCCCTAGTGAAGAAACTGTCAGAAGAAACCTTTCTGTATTTTCAGTAGCACTGTAGATTGTATAAAAAATGAAACCACTCACAAAAGAGTCACATCTGATCTAAACTAAGTGTAACCACTTCTCAAGTTCTTTGTGAAATTCTGATGATTTCCCTGTTTTCAATATCACATCAACTTTGATTACTTTGGTGTCTTCTTGTGTCCAAGTGTACTGAGGGTGATGAATTGGGTAGCATGAGACAAACAATATCTTCTGAACTAAGATGCAATCTCCATCTGTTTGTGCTTCCTGTACATCACAACATTGTGGAACAACACCAAAACACACCCCCAGTTTACAATGATTCTTATCATTTATATACCACATCGGTGCCATATTCAAGGGTGGAGGGGGGGATTGTAAATTGGCAATGACCCTCTATAGAATTTTCAGGGAATATAAATGCAAAAATCAGTCATGTAGATCAGCTTATTTCTACTGATAAAAATACTAAATTTGGAGCGCATGTAGTAATTTTATGCTCTCTTTTTGCATATTTTCAAAAAATGTACATACTGTACATGTACATTCCACACTCTCTGCATGAGTTCACCATGCAGGTGTAGTATTATCAAGTCACTGGCAACAGCTTATGTGAATAATATAGAGCAGATGTAATCTAAGTTTCATTTGACTTTTCTTACAGATGTGCAATATGGACTAATAATTCAAACTCAAATTCTGAAGAATCCATAAGAAGAAACCTCAACATGAATATGGAGAAATCTACTCTTGAAAGGGTTTGGGTTAGTGATGGCAAACATTTTATTCCTGAAGATTCTAAGTTGATCCAAGTACATCCAAGATGATTCGTGAATAAATTTATTATTCTCCTTTTTACAGATGTCAGAGGTCCCTGTGTTGCCATGCAGCCAAACAAAAGGGTTGCCAGGCCTTCCTCCTCTTCCACCGTCAGCTGCCTCTAATCCATCTGAGCTGTACCAGGTGAGATAATTTGAAAGTTGCCATAGCTCATCTCAAATACAGAACTGATTTTTTTTATATTTATAAATCTTAGATAAGTTTGTGATTTGCAGAAGATCCCCCCAACATATTCGCTTACCTGGTTTTCTCTGTTGTGTTTAGAGTGCAACCTTTAACAAAACTTGTGTGATATCTCTACAAGGAGGACTTGGAGACAATATCGTGCAGTTGTTCTGGAAATGTTGTTTCCAAAACATCTAGATGATGATAAATGGAATGTGCCGCTTTTCTTCATAGCTACAATGGATAAAAGTTCCACTGATTGTCCTTCTTTGACTTCTTTTTATTGTTCTTGTTGACATGTCATAAAAATCGTTTGTCACCAATAACGTCTATGAGAGAGGAAAAAGAAATCAGCTTAGCTGGTTTCTCCCTTTCCCAAACAACCAAAGTAAACTTCTGTTACTGTTATATTCCATTCAGTCTTCAGGAATGCAATTGTGTCATTTACTTCAGTTTTGCATAATCTGCAGCACAGCTTCTGAAAACTTAACCACACAACCTTTTTTCCCCAAGATCTTAGTGAATTTTATCCAAACTTGTTCTTCACAGATTGTCTTGAAACACAGCGAACATCCACCGATCATGCAAGGGAATTCGTGGACATTAGCAGCCCCCTTTAAGGAACAAAAGTTTCACAGGACACCCAGCGAATCAATTGGGAACAACTACACGCCATCTGCCAGTGACCTTAAAATCAGATCCTTACCCAAAAATAACCTCACCAGAGCACACACTCAACCAATCCTGAGCAGGAAGAGGAGCCATTCTCGTATCCTTTTACTCTATCTTTTGCTGTGTTTACCTCTTAGTCATTACAGTAGCTGTCTATTATTCTTCAGAATGTCAAATGTATATTTGAAGTCATTTTGTTTTTGGAATGTATTGAGAGAAAAATGAAAAAAATTAGAAAATGTCTACCAAAATGAAGGTCTGATGAAGCCCAATTCCATTCGCTCCATTTCAAACTTTTCTTTCCATAAATGTTGGAAATTTTGTCTTGTCTGTTTGAGTGATGGACTTCTTGCATTTTGATTAAATCATTTGCAAGCAAGACAGTATCATCTGCTGATGGTCTGGCTTTGGAGATAAAGCCATTGTGTTTCTGTGAGAATCTGTTTGGCATTATTGAACGACAAACACAAAACGAGAAATACTTTATCCTTGACAGAAAATCCAGCTTCGAAATCCCCCCGTTACAAGGAGCTTCCTTCCATATCACCAAGGTCGAAGACTTCGGAAGGGAAGAAAGCACACTTGCAAAATGGGTAAAGTTTTGAAGACTTTGCTATGATTAGCAACTGAGGATCATTGCAAAGCTCCTTGCCTTATTCGATAGTCTGATGAACCTTTTTCATGTTATTATGCAGTATTAAACATCCTTGATGTCATTTACAAGCTCTCTGTATAACCTCACAAGTGCACTGAAGTCTCTAATACGGTCACCTCTGCTTAGTGCAGTATGATCATATCATGGTGTGTATCAACTATCTTGGATTCGGAAAAGATTGATTGCATTCCATAAGAAACACATTTTGTAAATAAATCCCACTTGCTTTTTGTGAAATGTAGAACGTTGCTTCCGTTGAAACCCTGCACAGAAATTGTGGTCAATGTATCAGACTTGTTAATGCAGTCTGTTTGGGAATCCATGAAAAAGACTTCACATGTAGATTAGTGGTCAAGTTATGCTTTGACTAGGCACATATCATGTCATTTGGTAAAATATTTAAGGAGGTAAAATGTATCACAGCATTGAGTTCTATACTGTAAACTGGGGGATTATACCATAAGCTTGGATAGGCTGGACTGAAAAAGGTTCACGGTTTAACTCCTGTTTTTGCATGACTTTGAATCTACGTGAAGACACTCTCTCTAAAGATATTACTGCAAAACCCTCTATCTAATGCTGTGGTGCTTTAAATGCCTTTGAATTTTCAGCTAGTACACAATACTGTCAGTAGGAAATTTACCCTGCAGTAAGAGATATAGAGAAGAGATTGCAAGTGGCTTCTTGGAGGCTATTCTAGGCCATTAGCTTGGAAGTTTATGCTGAAGCATTATGTAACTATTTCACTGAGGATAACAAGGAAGAGGAAAGTGGGCAATTTGTTGATAGAGAATAGATCAAGGTCAGCTACTGGAAGTTTAGTACACTGAAGTTTGTTACAGACTGTACACAATTATTCATGAAAGTTTGAGTAATTGGTGCATTTTCATATAGCAAAGCAAATCAGGTGTTGATTAAAGCACAAAATGATCACACTGTTGAACTAGCTGATGAAGATACTGGATAATGCAGGGGATGCACAAACTTTCTTTCACTACATCTTGATGTTCAGGTGTTAGGAATCATCACAAAGATGGGTTTGTTCTTGTCATACCATCTTTATGGACAGTCAGAATGCACATAACTCAGTCATTGTGTGTCGGTCGTTCGTGTATCGTCCCCCACTTACACAGCATCATCTGCTCTGGGCTCTCTCTTGCAGACACGATCAGCAAAGCAGACCCATGTCTCCGATGCAGCAGTTGGACGTCATGAGGTCAGCCGAGAAGAAAGAGGATGAGAAACATGGAGAGCCTTCCGACAGGGATCTTGAGGTGAGTCTGGTGAAGGTCAAGACTCATCATGAAGAATATTCCATGACAAAAATTGACAAGAAACTAAACGATATTTTAATCCTCTGAGAAAGAAAACCTCTTACACCAATTTCCTGCCTACCAGCATTATCATTCTAAACTGATTTTCATTCTTTGAGAGTCATTTAAATGTGCAAAACAGTGGCCAAAATCTCTGTGGTAGTGCAGCTGGTATGCTTGCGAATGTATTACAAGCACACCCGTTGCCGAATACCCAACCGGTGGCCAAAATACCAGAATGTCACAGGTTTTTCTGTCATGGGAAGGACCATTTTGTTGACATGTCCATTTACTAGAGCAGTAGAACAATAAACAAAACAGAACTTCAGTGAAATCAATTGCTCATTAGTGACCTCTAAAATGGTTAAGGTTAAAGTTACAGAAACAAAGAATATGGAGGAACAATATTTTTCTTTGGCCTTTTGAGCATACTGGATTGACACTTAGATCTTTCAACAGGAAGTTTTTGGGCAGAATAATTGCTAATTTTTCTTGTTAGTTTAGCAGGTTGACATATCCATAGTCAACATGTATCAACATCTTCACCAGAATCCAACACTATCCTACCAAAATCCCATCTCAAAATTGCCATTTGGACACTCACATGACATGTACATCTAGAATTATTTGCAAAACAAAATTGATCCAGGGTAGCCCCAGTCATCATTTGATGTCATTGTTGATATACTGTGAAAGTCAAATGCTGACCTACACATGTTTTTATGTACACAATTTCTGCGATTATATACATGCTTTTTGTTTTTACTGAACCAAAATTCAAAACTTGTATGTAAACATCATATCCTGACAAAACTGATCACGTGAAATATAAACATATTTGTAAATATCTCATACAACATAAAAAGAACAGAATAAGTCATTTTCTGTGAAAACTTTTCACCCAGTTGAAGTCATCATAGAGTGTTGTCTTAACAGTACTGTTACTGAAATGAAGACAACTGCTGACCATTATGCTTCATTTTGAGAGCCTTAATGAAATTGTAATGAAGCAGATTGAAGTACACTGCTTCTCAGTCAAGCAATATTGAATTGAAAAGCTTCTAAAGTATGTGTGACTCTTTTAATTCAAACAGAAAAAAAGTCTACATGGTCTCTAATGTGACTAGAACCAGATAGGTTAAATATTCCAGTACAACTGGAACAGAGTAGGCTAAAGAGTAGGCCTGCTGTTAACTTAATCATTCCTATGTAATCTATGTATCCTTGATGTGATTGTAGTGTAAAATATAGTGTTTGACACGTGAATTTACTCATAGCACCATAGCAACTACAGACAGAATCCCAATGCACATCATACTGTTGGTCAGTTGATTCAGTTAGTTACAGACCACTTTGAAGTGTAAACAAAATGGATCAGTAATAATCCCATCTTTCAGAAAGCTTTTCCGACTGAAATCAATCATTGCTCTATGAATATTCATGTGCTCATGAGCATACTGAATCGACCTCAGGTGATGTGAGCTATTTTTTCAAGGAGGTCTGGTTCATTTTTCTCTGTCTCTTGTTTTGTAGAGATACCATTTTTACATACTTCAAGGAGTAGAAAACTGCATGCTCGCCAGCCCTCCTTCGTCGATGATGGCCAATGTTCGCAGTCTCGTTCCCCTCACACTCAGAGATTCCTCAAAGCTGTTTCAACTGCGGGACACACTTGAGGGAGAAATCATGTCTGACTTCCACCTCAGCTCTAGAAAAGCCATCGGTGAGCATTGTGGTTGTAGCTAAGATGTGTGAAAAACATTCATTTTGCCCAGCATTTTATTGGCATTCTGGAGACACGTTTATGTATGAGGTTCCCTTCACTCTCTGTCACTTGAACATACCTTTTGCTTTTGGGATGTCATAAGGAATCTGCCTAGGACCACTGTCTATGTTGTAAGAAAATTGAAGTCAACTAAAGCAAGTTCATTACAGCATTCCATATTATTCAACTTTGTTTCTAGACTTTACACTATTAACTATATGTACATATTGATGAGTTATGAGGCTGTTTGGCTGATAGTAAAATCAGTAGTGCTGTTGTTGGCTGTATTAATTTTTTTTGCTCATAATTCCCTAACTGTCTGTACCATAATTTCTCCATAAACTCCCTTCTCAAATGTTGTAGTTTATTCTGTGCCGTGACTTTCCCAGTATATTACTTTCAAACATACCACCTGGTGAGATGGATGTGGTGATGTGTCCCACACAATGAATTATCCTAATGTGTTACTTGAGTTCCAACATACTGCTGCGTGAGATGTGGCTGGTATGTCCTGCATTATTCTAACACCCAGTTTCTCAGTGTACTGCCTCATGTGATGTGGTAGAATGTTCTGTTAATGAAATTCTCTCCATTTAAGTTCCTTTGTCAGGAATTCAATAATTGGAGGGCCTTGATCATCTTTGTTTGCTTTGCTGTCTTTTTAGTGGACTACATTCTCAAAGATGGAGAGGAGAAGAAGAGGTTGCACATTGGCTGGATTCCAAGGAAGTTTCCACGGCGAGTGATAAGAGCCCCGGTACCTTGGCACACTACGTACCAGCTCAGTAAGGACTTCAACCAACAACATTTGTTTGTCACCAACGAGATGATGCTACTCTTGCAAAATCTGTGGCATGACAGGTGAGCACAGACAACCAAGAGTTATGAACATGGCTGTCAGACCAGTCCTGTAGAGAAGCCAGACCTCTCGTGATCCAAGGGAGGATCAATAATTGCTACTTGGTAGCGTTAATTGCAATCATTGCTCCTAGGTCTCAACCCTGAACAGACCTAATTCATTTGACCAAGCACTGTACCTCTTTCTCGAGTTAGAGCAGACCTGTTTGACCCCTGGACTTGGAAGATATTTTTATCGAACTCCAGAACTTGGAACTTTAGAACAAATTGGTACACTGGACCTCGCAAGTGTGGATAGCATTAGAAAAACTTGTGTGAATAATCAGTCTCCCCAGTTTTCATCCAAGAATTGAGAACTTGGTTCAGTATTCTCCATTGGGAGAGAAGATCACAATGGAGTGACAGGATCGTGTTTACTTCTTCATGCTGTACTCTGTGTACATGTACCAACATCAGTTGGTAGCACGACAAGTCGGATCTTGCACGTGAAGGGGGGGTCATCACAAAACTTTGGTAAAATGTTGATGTTGCCATGTATTGTTTGCACTTGGAATAGAACCTTATGTGTTTCACCTTCTTGAAGTTCAAGCCAGTTACATTGCTTGTGTTGCTATCAATACAGTAACATCATTTTTTTTTCATGTTAGCCTTAGCTTGTGGGAAGTTTCTGATGGAGGATCTTGACAGAGTAAGGTCATTGAGCAGATCAAAGTGCATGTCTTCATGTGACTGAATGCCATGTTACAATACAAAAGATGGTTGATACATGATAATGATCCCACCTTCTACAGGTTCAGATTCTTCATGTTTTGTTTCCTATGATGTTGTTTCCTTGTTGGTTTTTCTCCTTACCTTTCTTTTTATTTCGTTTTCATGTTGTTTTTTTTTTCATGTTATCATAACCTTAATGTTGTTTTTTGTTTTCCTTTATGTTTTTCTCTTTTTTGTCCTGCATCAGCCTACATTCCCTTCATTTTACTTTTTTTTTTGTTTCCTTTGTGTCACTTTTGTTGGTATGTTTGGATGATTTCCTGTAGCAAAATGTTATTTCCTGTCACGTATCCCACAGCCTAACCTCAAAGAGAAATCCATAGGCATCCCGCCGTGATGTAGCATTCTGATATACATTATTCCAATGGAAATGGGCAAAAAGGCACAATTATCTTTTTCTTAAAGATATGGAGTATTATTTTCAGAAGAATTTATGCACATAATACTTTTTGTTTAACTTCCTGGTTTCCTTGTTTAGTTTTGCCCTGTTGATCTTAATTGCAATGAGCGAATGTTGCATGTTCATGATTTCATTTTTTTGAATGATACAAAATTGAATTGTAATGGTGACATAACTTTTAATGCTGAGGAGGTAGGTGCAGAAGAAAAGTGTCTGAAAGCATCTCACAATCACTAAGCTCATTCAACCTTCTCAGTGGTGAAGTCATTTCCCGATTCAAAATCTTTTCAGATTTTCATCTTGCCGATTTGTGAGGCTCACCGATTTGCTGAACACAGAGCTGCCTCTTCTCCCCGCAGAGTTTGAGGGTATGATCAAGACCCACTGCGAGGAGGCCAGAAAAGTGCTCCAGTCATCGTAAGGGGATCACTTTCAATAACTGTGCACAAGAAATTTGCTCATATTTGAACTCAGTGTAGATTCATTCATGTTGCTGTATGCCACACTCCGTGCTATGCACTTTGGGGAATGCCTTGTTTATCAATACTGTTGCTTCCATCATTCCTCGTGTACTTCCTCATAGGCTTCATTTTTGCACTGATATATGTTTTTTCTTTAAATCACAGTGAAACAATGTCATGGAGGTTTTGTTGCTGAATTCATTTTAAAAAAGTACCTGTTCATAAATACCTAATAAAATTTTTCCTCTTTATGCAGAATTTTTTTGCTTTCTAAGTCCCTAAGTTCCATTCTGTACCATCTATACTGAATCTGGTTTGTCTGGTCCATTTGGTACATCGAACCCATCAAACAGTTACCCTACGTTTGTGACAATTTATTCATTGTATCCAAGAGCTACTTTTCTCTTTCTTTGCATTAAGTATTGAAAAATTCTCCCAAATTTGTTTATTGTGTAGATGGATACCTACCTGTGCTGAAACATTCATGGCCTACAAGGACCTGTGGTCATTCTTGGTGCCGCAGAATGACTCTGACTCCGTTGCCAAGGCCCAGGAGTTTTTCGCCTGCGTCGCTTCGGTCATGTCCATCCAATTACGGAGCATGGTCATCAATTCCTTGGCAGACTTTCTGGAATTTTTCAAGATTCATAAGGTTATTTATTACTCGTTGTACATCCATTGCTGCTAAATATCTGTTGTAGTGACTGTTATTACATAGTTCAAAAAAAGGTATGAAAGTTTTTACAGTTATGTAACGTTCTTGCCATTGCTCTAACACGATCTTGGACTGTACCAAGTCGCCTGTGCTTCTTCCTTCTCCTTTGAGCACCATCAAAGACTATGAATCCTTAGTAACTTTTAGATGACTGTTGATCAAGCAGAAGTAAATGTCCATCACTGGTTCCTTTGCATCATTTGTGAGTGACACTTGGTTTTGTAGCGGGGCTAACTATCGGCCAGTCGGACAAAACTTTTTCATTTCATTTATTTGTTTCTTTGCAACACATGTATAAATCAAAACAGAAATACAAGTGTGGTAACATACAAAATAAAAAGTAGGACATTCGTTTATACACAGTTTAGATGAAGAAGTTGCAAAAGGAAGTGCTGTGAAAATCTTCAGCGAGGTGAGCAAGTACAGCACTCCCCACAAATGAGCGAAAGCAAAAGAAGAAAAAAATAATGAAGTCTAGTACTCCAAGCAAAACCTCTTACATCCCTCCCTTCCCACAATCCCTGCACATCCGCTACACTTCAATACAACAGTCAAGAAACAAAAACAAAAAAAGAAATGAAATGAAATAATCAATAAGCTGTGATAAAATATGTTGGGGGGTATTTTTAAAGGAGAACAAGGATTTACAGTTTTGAAATTCAGCCTGTAGAGAATTCCAAAGATGGATAGTCCGATCACAAGAACTGAATCTAGTACTATTTGAACGGCAAGGAAAACAATGGAAGTTATTTTAATGACGAGTGTTTCTACCATGAAAGTCTCTGTTGGTTTTAAAAATAGGATTGAATGGTTTTCAGGGATTTTTTATATGAGCTTGATAGGCAAGCGTTTCAAGGCTGGTGTTAAGTGAGTCATGCAGTTTAAGGAGGTAAAAGTTTGAGAAACAATTGTTGGTACTGTGATGGTAATGAGCACTACAGATGTACCAAATTGCCTTTTTTTGTAACAAGACTAGTTTCTTCAAAAGTGATTTAGTTTGCATTTGACCAAACACTGCAACAATAACTAAGATGGGGTAGAATGTGTGTTTGGCGTAAAGATCTTAGTATTTTACAAGGTAAAAAAAGTTTTAAGCATTGATAGAATTTCAACACCTTTAGAAATTTTATTTGCAAGAAAATGTATATGGTCCATACCAAGAGAGACTTAAGTTGATGTAGAAACTTTTTTGGCAGTAACCCTTTAAGGTTTAGTTTGTTAATAATTGGGATTACAATTCTTTGGGACCCACTTTGAAGGGGATAAGATTATCAAGTGAGGCCCCAGAGAGAAACTGGTGAACTGGAAAATTAAGCAATAAGCAAAATTAAATTAAATTGAAGGTGCTCAGAGACATGGTTTGGTAACCTTTTGGTGAGAAGGGTTGGGAGAGGGTGGGGGGAGGAGGAGAGGGAGGAGGAGAGGGAGGGAGGGTAAGACTGATAAGGGGGGGAAGTGATGTAGTTACATGAAACTTGACCATCATAGTCAACATTGCTCTAAAGGTGTATTTTTGTGTTTCTGTGGCAAGGGGAAAGAGAAGAAAACTTACGAACAATAGTCTAACAATAACAGAGCATGCTTAAAAAACTTGAAATTTTGTGTTTTCTTAACTAACATGAAAACCTCTTGCTGCAAATGAGTCCTTACAAGTAATAGGTAACAACTTACTTTGATGTAAGTCAATATGTGATATGTCAATATATATGATAGCTTATATGGATGTCTGTGGTGGGTGGACAGCCATGACCTGTTTTTGTGGACAACAGAAAAGTTGTTGGACATCCTGAGTTACATTCAACCTTTGCTGGTCTTTGATTACAGGAAGGGAACGATTTTGGTGAGGAGTACAACGAACTGCAGTACGTCATGCCCCAGGTGATGATAATCAAGCTGAAGGTAGACGAACCGAAGATCGTCTTCGACCCTCTCTTTAGAGAGTGCCGGGATATCATCCTTCGCTGCTTCTCTCAGATCGTGACATCGGCCGAGGGGCTGCAGCGGGTGAGCACCTTCGTCCGTCTTTGTCTGTGGCATTAGCTGCCCGGCAGCGTGGAGGTTGTTACATTTCGTGACGTGAAGAATATCCATGGTGGAGGAAACACAAGGCCTACTTTCAGATTTCTCTCTTTACGTTATTGAACATGATGTGGTTCCGTGCAGTGTTTGCTGTGTTCAGATCCATTGAAGCCGTTAATCCAATAAGTTGGGAACTTTTGTCAGTCAAAGCTTAAACTTGACTTGAGATAATTATTACCCAACCAGCGCTACTGTTTCTTTTGTATTAGTATTCAAATCATTCATGTTATATAACATTTGATCATAAGTGCCACACATCCCTTAGTTTTTTCCCTCTTGTTTTTTCTCTTGTGTTATTGTTCTTTGTCAGGTGGAATGTGCCATCTTTCCACAGATGGCTCATCAGAAGTTACTATTAAGATCGGTGAAGCTTGGAGAGCCATTAGTCACGGAATTTATCGACCAGGCGATGGAGATATTTAAATTCAACACTGTAGGACCCACAAAGTGAGCGTTAGGCCTCTGTCAATAATCAAAATGTATTAATGTATTCAAAATATTCAATATGTTAATTAGAAGACTATTATGAGATTTCAAAGGCATAAGATTGAATATCTCAGAATATGCTCTGTACAGTTCGAAATTTTTTTCGTCAAGTGTCATTTCCGGAGTATTTCATCGTGATGCATGAGTGTGCAAAATGTAAAAGTGTGTAGGATTGTTTGGCTGTTACTGGTCAGTGCAGAGTTAGTCATTTTCGTTTTCAGGTTATTACAGCTTTGTCTTGCTTGGTAATCAAAGGGTTGTAATTAGGAGGACTTATATCAATTCAGTAAGAGCTAGATATGATATTGTGAGACCCAATACTTGTGTTTTTTTTAGCAAGGAAATCATTTCATCACTGTCTTTGATTGTTGGTATGTGCAATTTACATAACAGTTCCTTTGTTTGCGAATCTTTGATTTGACAGTGTCATTAATTGGACTAATGGATGAAACAAAGAACCTTGCATTGTCTTGAGGTAATCTTCAGACAATGCAGTTCTTTAACTCATAATTTTAGTTGCAGGGATTATTAAAGCATGCCCTTTCTTTATAGTTGATGCTGATTGCAAGCCATCTTTTCCTCAAAGTGTCTGTATGTGAGGAAACTTCTCGCTAACCTTTGCTGTTGCCGTAATTGTCTTTATCGTCAACTGTGGTAATCATTAAAAGACAAGAAAGGCATTTGGAAAAATGTGTCTGTGAAGAGGAATAAGTGTATCTGTACAGCCTCTTGCTTCAGTTTAAACATACATGTTGGCACCTGCCACGTCATTGGTTGAACTATTGAAATATATTTTTCTCATTTGAAAGTAGGAGAGAGACCTCTAAGTATATTAACTCATGTCACAAACATCGACTTTCTTTTGGGGGAAGGAAGTGATATTTCTTATTGATATGAAGTTTTCTAGTCGCAATTTTTATTGAGCAAAAAAGAAAATACATAGAAAAGTGACACAAAAGGCTTGCCACAATTTCCATCTTCATTTAACATTATTCTCTACAACCTTCCTTGCTCTCTCTGCCATTTCCTTGTATTCATTCCTTGGCTATTTCTGTCATTGCCTCGTTTTCATTCTGCATGTAGGTACCTGAACACCTACAAGCAATACGGTGACCTCTTGAACAACAAGGCGGAGACAGATGTGGCTAGTTTCCTGAAGGAGCGGCACTCCCTCCAGGGATTCAGGACCAAGATAGGCAGTTACCAGTCTCTCAAGGATGAGATCTCCTCCCTGAGGATAACCGTACCCCTCGGGATGTTCTGTCTGGATTGCCGTCTCCTGAATGCAGATCTGTGTGCCAGGGCCCAGAGGCTCAAGGAGAAGCTGATCAACTTTGAAGTGGATGAAAATAGAACCTTAAATAAAGGGTGAGCTAAAAGCAGACCTGTCACATGACTATACCTGTCAAATTGGGACTGGAACAATGAAAAATGAGGTGGCATTCATGTTTTCATTGTTTTGGTGTCCTTTTGTTGTGAGTAAAGTTTCTTTCCAAGTTGAAATGAAACTGGGAAAATGAAGAACATTCACAAACTTTGATACCTATAGTATGATCAGTCAGTGAATAGGACAAATATTTCAAAACTAGTGAGAATCTTAAATTGAGCTGAGTGCCTCATGGTATAAAACAATACTGAACACAACAATGATTAAATTTAGTCTAAGGCAATTTAGTTAATGAGTATTTGTGTATACTGTACTCAAATATTTGAAGAATTTATGGTAACTTATTAGTTTTTGTTTTTAAAAAAAAAAAAAATTTAAAGTTGTTTTACCAGACACTGCTTCCATTGTTCCTGTTCAAAGTTTGTTGCCTTTCATTTGATGAATAGTCCTGTTTCCATAATGTTAAGTTACTCAGTCTTTACCAAGGAATACGTGTTCCATGGTTCAATAAAATGCTATGAGGTATATGATTTTACTGATTCTGCAGTAAAGTAGCTTAAAAATCATAGTTTCTTTGCTTTGATTTTGCATTTATGCTGGGATTCTCTTGATTCTAATTTGCAAGTTTCTCTCCCATTCGTTTGTAGAATATGCAGACGATACGATGAAATTGCGGACAGATTAGGGGAGACGCCGACCACGACGTCGGAAGTGGTCACGATGTCGGAGTTCCTCCGAGAATCCTCCGAGGTGACGGTCTACAAGTTGAAAGACGAAATCGAAGAAGCAGCCAGCCGATTGATGTTTTTGCTGGACTATGCTTTCTTGCTCAGTGAGTTTGCCTACATGGAGCATTGCTGGACAAAGAGAACGCAGCGTAGAGTCTCGATGAGAAAGAGGGGAGTGGGAGGGGGGAGGAGAGAGGTGCATGATAGGGGACAGGGAGGGGACTGTTTCATTTTAAGTGACACACAGCAAATGCCAGTCAAAAGAAGAAGGAGTGAAAGTTTACTTGGCAGATTTTATATGGAAGGGTGTAAATTCAGCAGTCATTAGAAGTTTCCTTTTTCCATATTGCTTTGTCAGATGAGGACATTAAGCTGAACAGCACAGTCTTCCACTGGCCCGACAGGATTCAGAGCGTCTTCGAGCTGAGCCGGAGCCGTCTGATGACCAAGCGGGAGCAGGCAGAGGACGAGGTGAGGAAGAAGGTGCAGCTCTTCGAAGAGAAGCTAACAGAATACAACAAAGAAGTGGATTCGTTTAGAAAGAAGGAGGTAAGAACGGTCTGGTATGAGGCTTGGGAATGCGGATGACCGAATAACCTTGATGATAGTTACATTTATTAAAGTCTGCAGTCACATGAGTATGAGAACCTCATCAGTACAATACAAAAACTGGAAAAACAAATCACTGGAATGAATAAAGCACTTTAAACTAGTGGGAGTAAGTAGCTTTTGTTTCTTATTTGTCATTGGATTGAACAGTTATACTTCTACAAATCAGTGTAATTGTTCTTCACACGTTATCATTGTGACTTTTACTTGATATCTAGTTTTGCTTAAACGATTCAAAGCTTCTTTGTTCACAATATTTCACTTATATTCATCATAATTGGGAATCCTTTGAATTGGTCAGCTGTTTGACAAGCAAAATAGGTTTTCTGTCAGGACAATGTATGCTATAGATAAACCTATCATCAGGTTGATGTTGCACCTTTTTAATGGCTGATAGGTAGCCAAAAGGCACAATTCAGTAATGATGTATTCCTCTCTACAGTTTTCGTTTTAGACAAAGCTCCAGCAAAGAGAGAAATTAAGAGCATTGTAGTCACTGCCATTTAAAAGCAGAATACACTGTTAGTCTTAAGTTAGATGTGTTTTGACTTGGCATTTCTACCACCAAACTGTGCCACTGCATCTTGGTTGAAAGCAAACAGCAAGCAACATGGCATTTCTCATTGTTGAAGTGTAAATACATAGTTCATGCAGTGAGGAATGCATTAAAGAAGATTTTACATGTTTTCTTTTAAAATAAAATGGCTTTAAGCTTTATCCAGGTGTTTTAATTTGTTTGAAGTCGTGAAACGATGACTGATGTACTTCGTGTGAAAACTTTTGAAGTACTGTATGTAGCGCATAAAAAAAAAAAAAAACTGCTGTCAAGACTCAGTCTTTGCATGATTTAGTAATGTCTTTTAACACTGAATAGTGATTGTTTCATCCCATTGTTTGGCTGTTGTCTTTATTCATTTACTTGTTACTCCCAATGTGAAAACATTAATTAGTGAGTAGTCACTTAGCAATAGGTAGTTGTATGTTGTTATTCATCCCATAAGAATTAACATTACTGCTAGGTTTGCAAACTGGAAAAGCTTCTGATGCCCACTCGCTGCTTGTATGCCGGCTTCGATGGAATTTATCAACTTTTTGTTTGCCAGGAAAAAATTTTTGTCATATTGGTATTTCATGCTTGCCTTGATTATAAAGTGACATCCAGCCCTCAGACAGACAGGCACCCAGGCAGGCAGGAACCATACAATTATATTTACCATGTGGAGTGGGATGTAGCAAAAATTGTAGAAGAAGATGGGTGTGTGTGGAAGGGGTTCAAATGGCACAGGGTTGCATTTTGTTGAGATGTTGTTGGGATGCGGGAAGAGAAGAGAGGATGGTAGCAGAAGTCAACTTCCTGTCCATCATTTATAATGATAAGGTTAACATAGAAATGCTGTGAATACCTCGGTTCCTGGTTTACATGTAAGATGATTAAGAAACTGAGCCCAACCTTACTTCCATGGTCATTCTAGCATATTCTGATGAAAAACTGGACTACAATTGTGTGTACCCTGTATTTGTGACATGGGATGGTAGAGTTTCCCTTTAAAAGAATTATCTTACATAATTTTCTTGATTTTTTTTTTTACAATTTTGCCTCCTTTATTTGTTTCTTCTTTTTTTTGCATGATTTGTTTTGTCACAGCCGAGGGGAAAGGTATGGCAGTGTTTGAAATTTATCCTCAGCTATCTTCATCACTAACTCCCTCCATCTTTACATTGGTCAGTCGGATCAGTGATCCTATAACACATGGTTTGCTTCCTCCTAAGAAAATGCACATCCCTCATCAGTATTACCTCATACATTGCACAAACTGTGATGGAGTGTATCCAAGTTCATACTTACAATCAAAGGTGATGATATTGAGCCGATGGATAAGCCTGACAGACTAAATAAATAACTTAAGAAAAGTCATTTCCATTCACAGACTACTAAGTGGATGACTCACTTCAAACAACAATTAACCTCAAACAGATTGTGTGTCATAAAAGTATTTTGGAAATGGTGTTTGTCTAAGTGCATTCACTAACCAGTCCAAAAATATTTTGAAGATACTGACATTTTATTAGAATTATCCAGACACCGTACTATCTTATCTAACGTCTCATGCCAAACTTAAGTGACACACGTCGATAGCTGACAGGATTACAAAGCAGAAATTGTTTTACCCATTGTCTCGTGACAGGCAAATGACAGTGTGCAAGAAAACTACAAATGCTATTTTGTTGTAGATGAGTTACCATGGGAAAGATATTCTACAAGGATTTGTTGTGTAATTATTTAAATTACACCAGAATTGATATGATGAGGTCTTTCCATTCTTTTCATACTTCCTTTACACATTTCCGTTCTTTACCACATTTCAGTACAGCACTGCACACGTGAAATCCCGTTCCCCACATTAATTGATGGACTAGTTAATTTCACTTTCAAGTGTGACCTTATCTAGGGTACCTTTCACACCACATGTGACATAGTATCAAGTCACATTCAGTCGGTCAATTCACAGGCGTGAAGGTGGTGATGAGTGTTCAAATGCTGGCAACTCAGTTGACAGCCATCAAATTCTTCAAAATCATTTTAAGGACATTTACCATAATCCTTGTCATTGAGCACACTAGGAGATACGACAGTCATCTGGCGCTCCACCCCATTTTTGTTAGCTGTCCTCTGTGTCCCCAAAACAGCAAGCAAACGAGGTAAACTGCTTTTGTGCTGCACTGGTGCTGCTGACCTTGTCTAATTTATGGTTGACATTTCTAAATACCAACCTTTTCTGGTACTGGTTAATATTTGATGTAAAAGATGCTGTCAGTGCCACTGTTCATCCTTGACCAAATAATTGCTGGACATGGCCCCCTGTTGACTACCCTTTAAATGCCACTCCACTAATCTTTCAAAACAAGATTGTCTTTTTCTGACAGTATTTCTAAACAATCATGTGTTCTCCTCAAACAAGAGTGTTGAGAAACTGGTACATACCAAATGACCTTTCCAGTGGTCTGCACTTTGTAATTTTCAAGTTGTTTGTATCTAAGGTGCCATTTCATCCCATGGTAAGAAGAAAGGCATTTTTCCTTTGTGTCTTCTTGAATGATGTATCATTGGTTGCTGTTTTGTCAGCTTTTTGTGTATTTCTTGTAACCTTCTGTTCCTTTATTGTAGAATTTTTTCTTTTCCTTTATTGTAGATTTGATTGCAAAAGTCTCTCTAAAGTAGAACATTAGAAGCATTTGAAGTGGCTCAAGTTTTTATTGTTGCATGGTCGTCAGAGTAAAACATATGTAGTGTATGCATGAGTTAAATTTGAGTCATTATGTGCTGTTTGCATGCTACTGATAGGAAACTTAGCAACTGGTTATGTCTGATTTATGATGGTGTGCAGCTGTTACTTGATACAAGTTGAAAACTTAAGTTTTCTCATAAAAACAAAAAATAGAGTTTGTGTAGTCAAGCAGAAGAGAGAGTGCAGAAAATTCGCAGAGTGGTTGCAGCAATACACACAGCAGACTGTAGTCATGCATTTTGTCTCCACTAGTTTCATTATGAATTTGTCAGAATCTGCGGCAATAGTGGTGGTTCAATTCTGTCATTGTATCATTTAAAGTGGTATGTAGATGGGAGAAGTTCTGTTATTTCACATATATTAAGCCACAAAGAGATAAAACTGAGATTTGTCGGCAACTTCTGTCAGTGTATCAATCTCGTCTCTTGCGTTGTCCGCCAAACGTGGACTTCCAGGGGAAAAAAACAAGTTTTAACCACCTTGTAAACATTTGATTCCCATCTCATTTCTCCTGTTATTTCTCGAAGATGCTGGGCCTGGAGGAGATGAAGACCAACGTCGACAAACTGAACGAGATTCAGACGCAGCTGGATGCTGCGAGAGACGAGCTGGACGGAATAAACAAGGAGGAGGAGCTGCTGGAGTGGGAGCCATCTCAGTTCCCAGTTCTCAGTGTCATGTACCAGCTGAAACAGCCCTACGACCAATTGTGGAATACAGCACTGGACTTTCACACACAGTCAGAGACTTGGATGAATGGTAACTTTGAAAGCAAAATCCTCCTCCCTTGAATGACGGTCATACGAAGACTTTGCATATTGATGAGTCGATATGTATCATGAAGTGTATCTCAACAAAATGTTTTTAGAGTTTAATGCTACCAATCTTTCAATATATCCTACCGAGGTTTGGCAACTGATAGCTGTTAGTTTTGAAGGCTTATGTTGCAATATGGATCCCTTTCACAGAGTGAAATCTCTTTGTGATCAAACCTTGCTAAGAACATTTTAAAGGTATTTTAAGAAAGACAGAAATGGAAACCGGTTTCATCTGACATGCCATCTGCATCTGGAACTAGAATGAAATGTCATGGATTTTATAAGTGAACAAATGCTTGTGTTTGCACCAGATGTAAACTTTGGACCCAAAAATGTCACTTGTCTTAGGCTGCAAGTTCATTGTGAAGTCGTCACAGTACATCATTTTTCTTTGCATGTTAATATGACACCAAGTACCTGACATATGGACATGACAATGAGATGTTCTTAGTTGGGTGCAGATGCTGAAGTATGTCACACGGACGTTGTATGTTGGTGAAGCCTTGGATCCAGGTAGCAGTTACAGAACCAGGTTCTGACATTGTTGGTCAGGTACCTCATTACCCACTGCAAGTACTTGCAAATACTCACAAATACCTGTATCAGCAGGGTACGAACAATACTGTGATACCTTCATGAAGCGAACATTGTCTGGTACCAGAACCAAGGGTTCAATCTTCGTATCCAACCAACGTCGTACTATAAAAGGTACTCCCATCTTGACTGTGATCTTTAATCATCTTCATTCCATCTGCAGGTCCGTTTCAGAACCTCAATGCAGAAGACATCCAGAATGAAGTGGACTCGATGTTCCGCACCGTCTACAAACTCGCAAAGTCTTTCTCGGATCAACCTGGCCCTCAGAGGATCGCCAACAACGTTAAGGGGAGGATCGAGAAGTTCAAGCTCCACATGCCCGTCCTGGGCACCATCTGTAATCCCGGTATACGGGAACGGCATTGGCAAAGGGTAACATCATTCATCACTTATTTGTCACAGGTCTTTCAACTTATACGGTGGATTCATTTGTGCCAGATAGCCAACTCACATGTTTTTTGCTTGCACTTCAATGAATAAGGATTTTAAAATGGTCGTGATGTGTCTAAATTGGACTGCCAAATAATGATGTAGGAAATGCTGTTTTGTGGCTAATTTGATTTGCTGAATAGCGACTTGAAAATGTCCTCTCCTGTGGCTATTGTGATGTACCAAATAATGAAATAGAACAGGTCATCGTGGAGTAACAGTTGTTATGTGGCCATATCAAAGTTACCACATACTGAGTTAAATTCTGTTTGTTGTGACGCAGCACGAACAAAGTTGTCAAATTATGACCCATGATTAACGTCTGAAATTGTGGTGGTCATTTGGCAACATTGTAATTGCATAACAAAATGTGATAGGTGTGTCCTTACGTGGCATTGACAATGTTGTCAGATAAGGACTTAATTGAATTGTGTCACTTATGTGGCAATCATTTATGTGGCAATCAATTATGTCAATTATATGGCAATCATTTTTGAGGCACATAATCGAGTTAGTGCCACATAAGTTTTAGTCAAATTAATGTCCATTTGGTCTGCCGTATGAAGTAACATTTCAGCATCATATCTGTGGGACAAAAGCTCATCCCAAAAAGGTGGTCGACAACGTAGACTCCCTTTTTTTCTTTGTCCTGAGTATCTCTCCTATAAAGGGATTGTCACAACAACAGTTTGCCCATGTATTCTTGTCACCAATTAAAGTGCATTTCTCCATTGCTCAAGATACATGTCCCTTCATTACAATATGTCGCCATTCTTTTCAGTTCCATTCTGAGAAATAATTTACCTTTCTGAGGAACCCGAAAGTAACCAAGGAGAGATTTTTTTCCAGTATTTACCTTTCAGCATATCTTGCTCTTTCTTCTTTTTGGTCATAGATGAGTGAAGTTGTGGGTTTTCAACTAAAGCCTGAACCAGAGACATCGTTATTTCAGATGCTGGAACTGGGACTCAATAAACATCTTGAAAAGTAAGGAAGAGCAAGTTGTTGATGCTATATTCTGTTTGAAGTGTTGAAGTGCTTGAATTTTTGTAATTCAAAATATTACTAGGCATTTTTATTTAATTATTATATGAAAGAAATGTCTGGAACAGCTTTTGTAGGGAAATTGGGTGGGAGTGAATGTTGGACATCCCTGAAAACAAAAGTCCAACCTAGAAAAGAGCTTGAAAGGTGCTTGATTTTTGTCCTCAGAAAATGTGCAACCCTGCTTGTAAGTGTGGGGGAAAAGTACCCTGTCAAGTCTGCAATATTGCTACTTCTGTACTTCTTTGGTTGTAACCAGTAGTATGTTGCTTGTCTTCATTTTTCACCACCTGGGTCCACTTAAAGATCCCCATGACAGAAGTTGGCTCACCTTTTGTTCCTCTCAGCAATAATAAATGAGATTGACTCGTATCACACATGTCAAGTCTTTCTGCCAATGCATTTTGTCATTACCCTTTTTAAAGGTGGTGGAATTAGCATCACAAATTTGCAGATTTTTGCTGAAATTTTGGATGGTGAATGTAGGCTTACAGCAACAGATGAATTAGGTGACGCTGTCTGATTGCCTACTTATATTTACATTACCTTCACTTACTTGTTTGTTGTGTTGAAACAGTTAAATGAGTACTGGAGTAAATGACCAAACCAGGTGAGTTTTGGGATATCAATTTTACTATTGTAGGATTCCAGTTTCGATTATCCATTCATATTAGCCAGCATATTGCTTATTGTAAAACAAATTATTATCTCTATTGGAAGCTGATTGATACAAAACACTGTCCTTTGCCAATTTTTCGTAACAAAAATTTCTGAATGAGTTTGTTCATTTTGCGAATGGATTACAAGTATGTGCCATATCTTGCGTTTGAAGTGTCCTGCTGTTTCCATTTTCTCAATTTTGATTTTACTTTTCAGGCTGGAAGAGATCGGTGGTGCTGCCTCTAAAGAGTATTCACTGGAGAAAGCTATGGAGAAGATGAAAGATGAATGGAGTGATGTGTATTTTGAATTCACTCCCTACAGAGATACGGTATGTAGCAACAGCCCAATCCATCAATCAATCAATCAATCAGTCAATCAATACACATCAAGATCAATATGTGCAAACCTTTCAGAGTAGACAAAACTAAGGTTATCATTGTCTGTAACTAAAGAAAGGAATTATTTGAGCACAACTTACATGTTTCTCGTAAGTTATGGCTGGGATGTGGCAGAGGAAAGATTGTAGCAAATCATTAATGAGAGGTAAATACATTGCACATGGATTAATATCTAGGACACATGACATATATTGAAGACTCAGAATAGATTAAAAGTATAAAAGAGTAACACTTGTAGGAAAGAAGAAGAGGCCAAGACTTACAGGCTGGCAGGAAACCACCTATTACCCTTTACTCTCTGCAATTTTGCTCTTAAATTAACTCTTCAGATGGATAATCTCCCAACAATGGTTGGAGCTTTGTTTATTCTTCTGTAAGCTTTCCCAGATCGAGCAAACAAAGAAGACACCCTCCATTATAAAACAATGATTTTAAGTATCATCGCAAATTTCTTATTCAGTGTGGAGTAAACAGTTCTTGGTTTCCTGTGTTTTTTTTTTATTTTACTTTTCTACTTGTCATGTCAGATAATTTTCTCTTTTCATTACCTGTGTTTTTTTTTTTTACTTCTCCACTTGCCATGTCAGATAATTTTCTCTTTTCATTACCCCCATCAGGGTGTCTCCATCCTCTCCAGCGTAGATGACATCCAGGTGGTCTTAGATGATCACATCGTCAAGGTGCAGACGATGAGAGGGTCTCCTTACGTCAAACCGTTCGAAGAAGAAGTCAAGGTACCTGCGTCATTTTTTTATCTTATGGTTCCAGCAAACATCAAACACGCAAAAATCTTCTGCCTAGTGAGGCTTGTAAAATTTCTTCCATTGTTGGGTAAAGAAACTGTTTTTAACATTTCAAAGGTCTCAGTGCCTTAGATCAATTTATTTAAAAGATGAAGTTTTCCTGTCAATATAATTGAATGATACTGTGAAAGGAATGAGTGGGGTAAACCTTCAAATTATTGTATATGATCACATTTTTCACAGTGCCCAAAACTTGCTTTGGTGGCATCTGTTACAATTTTTATCTTTCTTTCAAAGGAGAGTCATGGGAGGGGGCAATGCTTTGATGGAAATATACTCACAGATTTGTAAAATTCCTTGAATTTCAGTGTTTCCATTCATGAAAGACTGAAAAAATGTCTTTAGCGGAACTTTTGTTCCTCTGGTTAAACTTTCCCTCAGTTACGCTTTCTAGTCTCCATGATGAAATTGCATAAACACACACAAAAAAGAAGGAAATTTAAACTTCAGGCAAGAGTTTGAGTAAATACCATACTTGGTATGACTTGCTTGTCATCAAATGTATCCTCAGCTCACACTGCTTGTTCTTGTAGCACATTGGGTGTGTCTGTAGTAAAATGCAGTGTATCATTTTACCAACATCTTTTATTAGACGAGCACGATTGAAGTATTCTTTCCCGTTGATGACAAGTGAAAGAGAGCAGCTGCCTGTGTACATGCAATGTATATACTTATCTCTTGTCTGCTTTGTAATTTGTACATACTGTCAACAACAGTTTTTGGAATTAATGTGTTTTCATTTATTTGTTCATTTCTGTTTCTATTTTATGTGCAAGTTACCACATTTTCGAGACTCACATTTTGTATGATATTGTGATGAATTACAGTACAGTGGAACTACACACAGTGATCCATCTTTGTAGTAGCCATGTTAAGTTCAGTAATGCCTCGTTTGGCTACCAAAATGGCTGCCAAATACAAAGAAATAACACCTCATATTTTCCTGCTAACCTTCTATATTTAGCGTGACACCATTTTTGTTCTTGACGGTTGTGCTAAAAAGAGGTGAGGTATTGCTAAAATCATGGTAGAAGTAGCTTAAAAGTTATTCAGCAATCCAGAAAATTTCAACATTATTTTGCAGAACTGCCCAAAAAGACATCACATTGCCTTCAGTAGCTTACTTTCATTCCAGGGTTTTGATATATATTCATTCTCATGTTAGCTAGAACATTCATGGCACATGGAAGAATGTTATTCTAAATGGTAAGATGGTAATTCACATAACTAATGAGTCCATTGCAAGAGGTGGACACATGTGATACATGCTGCCCTTCAGTCGATGTCATCCAGCAAATGTATTAATAATGCTTGCATTTTAAACCTTTGACATTGGAAGTATCTATGATCTAACCTCATGTGTCGTTTTGTTACATTAATCCTACTTCATACTGCTTTTCAAACCATTCACAAATTGTAAATTCAGGGAATAATTTATCTGGTATCACATCTCGATTTACTACAGAAAATGAGCAAACTGCTACACAAATAGACTATCGTGTAGCAGTTTTATTACAGGCAACATAAGGGCTTTCACTGACTTTGCTGACTTGGCTGGTTTTATTCCTAACAGTGACTTGGCTGGTTTTATTCCTAACAGTGAAGTCTTACTTAATTGCAGTATTTTGAAGGGCATTTGCATTTTTTTTTTTTGCAGAGGAGGATTTTCTGTTATAAATTGTTACTTAATATTCCATCTGAGCAACCTTTTTCTCAACCACCATCACAGAGTAATCTCTAGAGTTAGCATATTCCTTCCATGATTCTGGATTTTCTTGATTTTCAGGTGTGGAGGAGCTAGGGAACACCTTGAGGGGTGTACCTCTTTACAAATTTGTTAATCCCTTATGTCCAGTTAAAGCAACATTTGGCAACTTTTCTAATATATGTCAAGCTTGCATTATTCTTCTGTTTCATGCATAATCTTGATTTTAATTCCCCTTGTAATGGCACATAGGATGTGTTCTATCATCTAGGCTTTCTGTCATGTTGTGAAAAATTTGGGATGTAGCCACTTATACTAAATCTGTGTAATCTGGTAGCAAAATGTTTGGTGTTGGTGAATGATGCTCTATTAATAGTTTACTGTACACCTATAACTTATATCCTGCAGGATGCAGCTTTAATAAAAAAGTCATCCGAACGAAGAAATTTCAAATGTTTCCATATAAGGTAGTAATTGTTTCTTAACAAGAAAACACACCAGTATCAATACTTAACTTTTATGGAGACAGACTATCATGGGCCATGGTGCTGTCCGTCTTAACTTTGGAAATTTTCAAATTATGATCAATCTGCAGCTTTGTTTCCTTAAAAAGTAGACACTGAAGTCTTTGAGGACATAGACTCCAAAATAACTTTGCTTTTTTGTTGTTTTGTCCATACATGCAGACAGGTGGTAATTTGCCTTGATAGTCTATATCTTTCATAAGTGCAGTGATTGTGATATTTTAATTCCATTTTTGAAGAGGAACCGCTGCATTGTTTACATTCTCAGAACTGGGAAGAAAAACTCGTGACAATGCAGGATATTCTGGACGAGTGGTTGAAATGCCAAGCCACCTGGTTGTACTTGGAACCTATCTTCAGCTCAGAGGATATCATGGCCCAGATGCCAGAAGAAGGCAGAAAGTTTGGCATCGTCGATAGCTACTGGAAGGACATCATGACGGAAGCGGTGGGTCGAATTTTGACGGACTGTTCAAATCTTCGTGAGCTGAAAGCCAACGTCTGATTAATTCTTTTGTGCTAACGAGAATATTTTGTTTCATATCATGGGATTATCTGTATCAGTCAGGACAAGTGATATCCTTAGGTGAACCTTTTGGGAAATAATGTGTGGTTGAAGTCTAGTTAACTGAGTATTGCTCTCGACATTATTTTGTTTAATCAAATGCACTCGCTTTTGGGGTTTTTATTTTGTGTAGTTTTTGTGCCATTTTGCAGGGGGGTCGGTTCTCCCTGAGAACACACTTGAAAGCTTTACGATGAGATGAGTTTGTATGCTTTGTTGAAAAGGAAACATAGCTTTGTCATTCAAGAGCAAACACTTTAGCCAAAGTGTAAGTGAAATTTAAATGAACTAACTTTGCAAAATATAACAATTACTTTCATGATAGAGAGAGTAATTCTGCAAGCATATCTGTTGTGACTGTTTTGTTTTCAAGTTATGTACTTATTTCTTCTTGACAATGGCCATTAGCAGATGAATCTTTTGAATTCTTCAAATACAGGAACCAAAGTTTCTCTCACTAAAGTATCAATTTTCTTCTTTTTTTGTGTGTCTGCAGGTTAAAGACACACAAGCCTTGAGGTGCACAGCTCAGCCCAACATGTTGAGTCGTTTGCAGGAATCTAACGTCCTCCTGGAAGAAATCCAGAAAGGACTCAACCACTATCTTGAGATGAAGAGACTTTACTTCCCAAGGTTAGACCTATTTTCATTTCTAACCTACCTGTTTAGTTTGTCTAAAGATGAGTTACCAACGTCAGCGTTATGTAGCTGGTCAGTGGTGATGGGAAAGCCGTTAATGACACATTCTCTGTTCCCCCACCCCCACCTTTAAATCCAGTTTTGAGAATAAATTTTCAAAGAAATTTACTCTCATGTCATAAATCAGTAGTGTTCAATCAGGTCAACGGTAATCTTAGGTGAAAGACTGTAATCCTCAAAGTCAAGCAAAGGATGAGAAGAAAATGTGTGAAACTCATTCATCTGTGAGGGTAAAATTTATGAAGAATTTTTCAATATTTATGTCCATTCATTACCTCACTTTGTCACTGACACTAATGTGTGCTTTGAATTAACTTCCTTCATTTTGATTTGAACACCTCAGGCGCTTATTTAGGTGGCTTTTCTTGATTCTTTAAGTTACTTTGTTACTGAATTTCTTCAGCTTTGTTTGAGGGGGGAGGACTTTGATGAATGTGCTTAAAAAAGCTTAACAGAAAAATCAGCAGTTTGGACATAGTTTGTAAAACAAAGAAAGGACTCAACAGTAATAGATTGGAACAATCAGTTGTATCCAGTTAATTACTCTCTTTACTTGGCAGCATTCTCTGCTACTTGTTTCAGATTTTTCTTCTTGTCAAATGACGAACTGCTCGAGATACTGTCGGAGACGAAGGACCCTCTCAGAGTTCAGCCGCACCTCAAGAAGTGCTTTGAGGGCATCGCTGAACTAGACTTCACCGACCAACAGGAAATCATCGGAATGGTCAGCGCAGAGAAAGAAGTGGTCCCCTTTGCAAGCAAGATCTTTCCAGCAAAGGCTAAGGTTTGTTAATTTGTTTGTTGTAAATTTGACACAAAGTGATTTTGAAAGAAAACAGCCATTTCCCTAGAGCAACATTTTTCGGTATAGTCTAAAGTAGCAGATGTCATCACAAAATTTTGAAGTAGGTAACTTTATCATAATAATTCTCTGGAAATAAAGCCAGGTATTCATTTCTCTTGCACACCATAAAATTGATGTGAGTACGGATAGTAAACTAAATGCATACTAAGGTGACTCTCAGAGAGGCTTTTAGTAGGGACAGGTTCTGAAATATAACTTAGAAGGGTCAGCAAGAAGCAAAAGACTCAGGATTCTTTCTATCTGTGATGCATTATTTTTGCCCTGATGCATGTCTGATGAGTTCTAGGATGTTATCTATGGAAGTGTTTTCAAAGGTGGTGCATATGTTATTTTCAAAGGCTCCTTTTGATGAAAAAATTCTATGTTTGCCCCCAAACTAATAGAACTTTGTGTTAACACAAACCTGTGTATGTTTCTCAGATGCAAAGCATCGTTTGTTCCTTGTATTGTGTTAAGTCATCGTTTAACAATTTGAGATGGTGTATCCCTGCCCCAACTGTGCGCTACAATTGCAGACCACCCTGGACCTTCCGCCATAAATTTTCAATGGGGGCTGCAGCTCCTAGCCTCTATGGGACTGTTGCCTTATAAAAAGCGTTGCATGTGACATCCAGTCATGTTACATTGCCTGAACTACAGTCTTGCAAACAGCTTTTCTTCCGTCTTGCCAAACAGACAGGAGAAGTCCATGTTCTTATCCCTGAGTCTATTTTAATCACTTTGTCCTACGTCTCTCACAGGGAATGGTAGAGAAATGGCTGCTGCAGGTAGAGGAAGTGATGATCGCCAGTGTCAGGAAGGTCTCCAAGGAAGGCGTGGCAGCGTATGCTGTCAATCCCAGGAACCGATGGGTCCTGGAATGGCCCGGTCAGGTGGTTCTCTGCGTTACTTCAATCTTTTGGACACAAGAGGTTGCCAAAGCCATAAAGGAACCTGATGGTTTGAAGGTAACAATGACAAATTTTGTGACTGTAGGTAAATCGTCTTCAATCCTTTGCCAACTGGTCTTATGTGCAATAGGAAACTTTTTAGATCATTGTGTTTCAAAGATGACCCCACCCATTGTTTTCTTCAATAACTGAGTGGATGATGGATGAGTTTTGACTATTTTGTTGCTACATAATTTTGACAATGATTGTGTAACTCTTTCACTCAAGGAAAATAATTTTCTCACAAAGTATGAAAATTTTAAAGCCCATTGTACAAAGTTTGGTGGCATTTGTATGTCACTATTTGCTGATATTTACTGGCATGTAGTTTGTTGTGTTCCTTTGTGCAACATTGCTGCCGTTAATTTCTTCTTTACCCAATACTGCTTTGTATCGCAACATTCAGTCCAACTTTTGGAGGAGGTATTTAACTCGCAGTTTAACAAAAGTTTCAAAAACTTTATTGGTGAATGTTCCTTCTCACAGAAATATCTGGAAGTAAGCAACAACAACCTGAAAGATATCGTAGACCTGGTCCGAGGCAAACTGGACAAAGGAGCCCGTGTGACCCTTGGTGCGCTTACGGTCATTGACGTGCATGGTGAGTGCTAAGGATGTAACCAGCCTGTAACAAAGTTTGCAGACTTCTGTTTTGATTCTCAAAGTAATATTCTTGAGAGACAAACAGCATTAACCTTTTGAGTAACTGACATTCAAGGGCCTTGGTAATAGTGTGTACGGTACACTTGCCATGATCAGCTCAGTCGCTATGTTGAAAAAACTAGGTGGTATCAGCTGTGAGTTTCCTCTTTAATTTTCCAATGAACGCATTGATCATGTGCTGTGCTTGGATAATTGCTGCTTAAGGGCATATTCATCATAGAGTTGGTCGATTGTTATTTCAGTCAAAGTGACCGTTTGGATACATTGATCAATGTACTTGGCTAATTGCTACTTATTGACCGATTGATCACAGACTCTGACAGATCAATACTCATGGACATATTGATGATAGACTTGACTGGTCACTAGTTAGGAAGGCATTGATCATATAGTTAGATGATTGTTCCTAATGGACACACTGATCGTAGATCTGACTGATCATCTCTTATGGATACATTCATTATATACTTGACTGATTGCCACTTATTGACC
This sequence comes from Stichopus chloronotus, assembly GCA_021234535.1. NCBI lineage: Eukaryota > Metazoa > Echinodermata > Holothuroidea > Aspidochirotida > Stichopodidae > Stichopus > Stichopus chloronotus. The sequence continues at coordinate 32,782,022 of CM037829.1, read as the reverse complement.
AATTGATCACAGATTTGACAGATCAATACTTATGAACACATTGTTCACAGAATTGTCTGGTCATTACATATTGACACGTTGATTGTTTATTTGCATGATCATGCCTAATGGACACATTGATCATACATCTGACCGGTCACTGCCTATGGATACATTGATCATATATTTATTTGATCACCACTTATGGACACATTGATCATAGACTTGGCTGATCACCTCTAATTATTGGCAAATGGATCAAAGACTTGGTTGATTTCTGGTTTGAGTTTTTATCACTGATGGTGTGAAATTGTAACTTGTGGACAAAATGACCATAGCTTGAGTATTCATTATCTTCAGATGCATGAATTACACACTTGACTAATGGTTATCACTGACAAGACTAATGGTTACTAGAAGACACAGCTAACCATCCTAGTGGATATATTTACTCACAGGCTTGCTCATCGTCACTTACTGACACAGTTGTGGCAGTGTTATGCAATCATGAGTAGAAACGCTGATAGGGTAGAGGATTTTTGTTTGTCAGTTTTGCTGCCAAAGTCCAGGAACCTGAAAGGAGGCAGGGATGGAGCACACTGGTTAAAAACGTTAGACATTCTATTTAGTCTCCAATCTGACGTGTAGTCTCGTGATAGCTGTGTTTCATTTTATTCTAACATTCACCTTTCAGCCCGTGATGTCGTGGCCAACCTGGGTGATCTCAAGGTATCAAGCACCAACGATTTTAACTGGATAAGTCAGCTGAGGTACTATTTTGACGGGGAGATCGTGAACGTCCACATGATCAACACAGAGATACCATACGGTTACGAGTACCTGGGTAACTCTGGACGGCTGGTAATTACCCCTCTGACCGACAGGTGCTACAGGTGAGAACAACACCAGGCATTAGATCATGTTTTGAGAAATTATCTTTCATGGCAAAAAGCTGTTGATGACAAATGTTAACTTTGACCGATTCATGAGCAAGGTAGGAGACAACTTAAACTGATCCGTGAAGGAACTGATCCATTGGATCTGATCCACAGACTTACCCTTCACTTGAGTCTTAGGTTTGTGTATTTAAAGATGTCTTAAACTGTTATCTTTAAGTTATTAAAAGTTATAGAAAGTTATAAAAGTTCAAACAATTTATCTTAGAGTATTGATTAAACTTAAAGTTATCTATTGATTAAACTTAGAATTTATCTCTGAAATGGTCTGATGAGGAAGTCTTGTAAGTTTCAAATCCCTTGAAGTTTTTCTCTAACATTTTGTGGTTCTCACTTCCATTTGTTACATTTTTCTTCCCTTTCATATTTAATTGTGGAAATAAAGTCATTTGAACATCAATATTTATGAAGGTTAGTTAAAAATAAAGAGTCGCAAGGTTTGTATTAGTGTTGACATGTTTCCCTTTAAACTGGCATAGTTCTTGGATCTTCTGCAAGGCTTCATGGTGTGAAAGTTGTTCTCAGTGCACTGAATTACAATGCTGCATTCTATGTTGGGCTTAATGTAGTTATAAGTTTAAGGTAAATTATGCATGATCTGGGATGTTTATCAATATTGATTGTTGGTTGGCCTTTGCAAGTAATTTTGAAACAAGTGCTCACATCTTTCTCCCACCTCTTGTGCACTTTGTCTTACTGTACTTCCTTCTGCAGCAGTTTTTCTGTGGTCATGAACTTTGTATGAAGCCTCTTTATCTTTGCTTATAGTGGTTTATGTTTCACTTTTTGTTGCCGTTTCAGTGCCCTGTTATGAACTAGCTATGTTATTTATCTAGACAATTTTTCTTAATGGTAATAATTTACTATTTTGTATCGATTTAGACTATTGTTTCTCTGATATAATCTTTTGAAGAGGAAGATGCATTGTCACAGACATGTGGAAGTGTTGCCTCTGCAATGAACTTTACATTTCAGACTAGCAACTCAAGGTTGCCATAACTTGAAAGTCAGGCTTTAGTATTTAACAAACAATAATTGGTAGCAGTATTTGGAAGTGCTATCTCCGGAGAGAGAAGAAATATTTATCGCCATTGAGTATTTTAAGTTTGATAAAAAGAACAAGACTAACATAGAAAATGATCCAAGTAATCAAGTCGCTATTAGTTTTAGAGTGTTTATATTAATTGCTATTAATATTCCTTCACAATTTTCTAGAACATTGATGGGGGCTTTGAAGTTGAACCTTGGTGGTGCCCCTGAAGGCCCTGCTGGTACAGGGAAGACCGAAACCAGTAAAGATCTGGCAAAAGCTGTAGCCAAACAGGTTAGACAATATGTGCCTCACATGAATAATACATGATAATAATAATAATAGCAATGATAATGATATTAGTAATAATTGTACATAATCTCACCTGTGTCTCAGTCAATTTTTTCTATGTCTGCAATATTTTAACAACATCTTTTTTGGGCATGTTGATGGTGGTGGTCCTGTTTTTTTTTCTTTTTTTTTTAATAGAGTTGCTATGTCCACTCAAAAGGTATTTCCTTGGTTCATGGTTTGGCAATTTTCTGGCTAAAACTCTCTTTTTTGCGTCAATCTCATTGTAATCGTAACCGTGGATATTATCACCTGGCAAACCTAAACAAAATGAGTTTGATTGTTTTGTGATTATTTTAGGATTGTAATGATTTTCCATCAGCCGCTTTGATTTTGAATCATTCGTAAGATCTGTTTTTCACGTTCATATCTGTTCTTACCTTCTCGCAGATGCTACAGTGATGGGCTAATGTCATTCAAGCAAACCTCACATTCAATCCTATGCTTTTCGTCATTCTTGTAGTGTGTGGTGTTCAACTGTTCGGATGGGTTGGACTTCAAGGCCATGGGTAAATTCTTCAAGGGCCTGGCACAGGCCGGCGCCTGGGCCTGTTTTGATGAGTTCAATCGTATAGAACTGGAGGTGTTGTCCGTGGTCGCCCAGCAGATCCACAGCATCCAGAGGGCCATCCAGACGCATGCCAAGACGTTCATGTTTGAAGGGACAGAACTGACCCTTAACCCGACCTGCACCATGTTCATCACCATGAACCCCGGCTATGCTGGTAGATCAGAGCTACCGGATAACCTCAAGGTGAGGAAATGGTTATTGAAAGACCAGGTGAAGCACAGTTGCAGTGTTCTCCCTTTTGGGGCCCGGGTGTAAGGGTGACATGCCCCGAGTTAAAATTCTGACACCGCTCTGAAACAGCAACTGACCCCTAAAAAATAGCGCCATCCATTACAAACGCTCCGCTCAGCAGAAAAAAAGTTGACTTTAAACTACCAGCATTTCAAACAGTGCAAGAAGTTTTCTAAGTAACATCATTTTGCATCAGTTAGCATCCTAATGATCAAAAATCTTTCAAGGTGATGTAATCTGAACCCACTCCCCTCAAACCCCTCCCTGATGATTGCCTCGTATGTGACTGCCCTCCCCCTCCCTTTAAAATCTGTGGAAAACACTGAAACTGGTTGTGATTATGATCTACCTCACAAGGAGATGGGGAATATGGGATCAAACCATGGAGAGGGAGAGGATGTGGTGATGCAGAGGGTGGAAGAAGTGCTTTCATTGGACTAATTCAGTCATTGATGCAGTGTTCCAAATGTCAACGAGCAGTCTGGGGTCATACCTTAATAGATCACTGTTTGGTATCACATTCTGTCATTGTCTGCATTCTTTCCATGTCTTTAGCAGCTAAATTTAATCACAGAGATGGGAGTGCAAAATGTACATAAACTTTATGACAAAGAGACTGCTGTCTTAATTTTGTTATCAAATTGAGGAAGGTAATGCATACATTAAGGCCAAATACTAGTAACATTTTTTTTTTTAAAATCTGTCTGAGGTGTCTTTCTGGTTTTTGTTTTCAGGTCTTGTTCCGTACCGTGGCTATGATGGTTCCAGACTACGCCCTCATTGCAGAGATCAGCTTGTACTCGATGGGATTCGTGGATGCTCGCAGCCTGGCGGGGAAGATCGTAGCTACGTACCGCCTCTGCTCGGAGCTGCTCTCCTCCCAGCACCATTATGACTATGGCATGAGGGCGGTCAAGTCGGTCCTCACTGCCGCGGGGAACCTGAAGCTGGCGTACCCCGAAGAGGACGAGAGCGTGCTGGTCCTGAGAGCAATCAAAGATGTCAACCTGCCGAAGTTTTTATCTCAGGTGAGGATGTGATGTGTCTCATCGGCAGAAAAAGCTAAAAAACATCTACTGATGCAGCTGCATTCGACAGAGAAAGTTGGTGGTTCACTTTAAAAAATAAATACCTCATTATCTAATTCTGCTTGTAGTTTCAAAAGTATCTCAAGCCTGGAATGTGAGAATATTGAACATGACGTCACAAACTTCATGATGTTTTTCTGTCCTTTTTGCTTATCTTTCTGAAATGTGTTTTGCATCTCGTTCATTTAGGATGTCCCCCTCTTTGAGGGTATCATCAGTGATCTGTTCCCCGGTACAGTCCTTCCTACTCCGGACTATGCCCTGCTGATGGAGGCCCTAATTGATAACATCAAGAAACACCTCCTTCAACCAGTGCCTTTCTTTATTGAGAAGATTATTCAGGTTTGTGTTTCTGTCCCTGATAACCTGGCAGCTTTTGGCATCACTTCACAATTCTAGTAATCTATTGATGATCATTTTGTAACATTTGAAAAGACAAGTTTGAGGAGAAAAGCTTTGAAATGAACGTAAATTATATCAGTGTATGGTTTAACAGAGTTACTTCTCTATGTCTTGAGATGGTTCCTAGAAAGCCTGTTTTTTCCTCAAGGAAGAGGCTTTGTGCACACCTTGTTTCTGAATTTCCAATAACCTTGAGATTAATACTTCTTTGAAGAGAATTCAAATGATGTATGGTTAATGTCACGAATGCTGAGGTCTTTTTGCATTGATCAGATTTAGAAGAATATGCCAACAAGAAAAGAAAATAAACTTGTCACATTTTACATTACCATGTGAAACAATATTGCACATCACTAAAAAGTTTTGAAGTAAAATGCCTTTTTCCTATAATTTTTCCTATTCCTCTCTTTCTGTCCCAGATTTATGAGATGATGTTGGTGAGGCATGGTTTCATGATAGTCGGAGATCCCCTGGGTGGCAAGACGCGTGCCTACCAGGTTCTGGCCGATGCCCTCGGCGACCTCCACGTCGCCGGACAGATGGAGGAATATAAAGTGATATACCAGATCATCAACCCCAAAGCTATCACCATGGGACAACTGTACGGCTGCTTTGATCCCGTATCTCACGAATGGACAGATGGTAGGGAAAAAGATCTTATGACTTTGCAGCATCATCTAAAGTCCCCCATTGCAATTTAATACCGTCTTACCTGTATTAACAGGTTCATTTAACAAAGTCCTCCCATTCATCTCCTTCTAGCTGTTTGGCAATGTCTGGCGAAGTATATGATTGGTTGAAGACAATTGTAAAGTAGAGCATATTTGACTGTGAACGCCGAGTCACTAATTGTGACAAAAACACCTGGAATATGTAACTCCTGTGACGATGAATGCCTTTACTAACGGTGGTTTATGAGACCAACCATTGCCTAGGAAAAGAAACCATCGATGACAGCATGTTGTCAAGCTGCTATTGACACATGGTCAAAGTGACCGTTTCATTTAAAGATTTCATCCTGTTTGTTAACAGAGATAAAGGTGATATATATTTGGGTGTTTTTGCTTAAAGGAAAATAGGGCATTTACAATGCACCAACATGGCATACAATGAAAATAGCTTCAAACATTATTTATCATCTACAAAAACTTTACAACTTCAAAAAAATTTAACATCTTCTCAAAACATTATGCATGAGATGAGTAACGCAAGATGCATCATTTGAATTTTTGAGTTTTGGATGAACAAATTGTTCCTTAGCAACGAATATCTGAATCTCTGTCTGTGAGAAACATATCTTTTACAAAAACACCACTGTCTTTCCTGATTTTGAATAATCTTTTATTCTATGTCCACAAATATTGGTTCTAAAACTTCTTCAAAGGTTTAGAGAAAAAAGGTACTGTACTTTTACAGTGTAAAAATCTGTGTAGACTCCCTGCCATTATCAGAAAAGGTGTTTTGTACATGAAGGATTCTTTGTAAGTTTTTGTCTATCAGACATATTTTTAGACTAGTACTATCTCTGGCCAGTTCCCAAGTAGTTAATACAAATCTTCACTTTTGGATTCATCGCCCATCTTGCAACTTATTTGTAAGAATATTCTCTTGATATAGAGGCTAGTGGAGCTCACTTTTTTCAAAGCTCGAGACTGATTTGTAGAGGGGTTAGTTCCTGTTGTCAAAAGGAATGACACCTTTGAAAAAAAAATTGAATGTCATCATCGTTTAAGAAATGTGCATGGTTTGTTTCATATTTTAGGCGTCCTTGCCAACACTTTCCGAGAGCAGGCATCCTCAACCACCATCGATCGGAAGTGGATCATATTTGATGGACCTGTGGATGCCGTTTGGATCGAAAACATGAACACTGTGCTTGATGATAACAAGAAGGTAAAGCGACAACTTCCTTCTTTGTCATTGAAAAGCGGGGGACATGAGTGAGCAAACAGGATAAGTTTGTAAAGTACTGGTGTTTGGTCACTGAGCACACTTGCTGTTTTCTTTGGCAGAAATGTAAATAGGAGATGCCACATTTTTTGCAATGATGGAACTACAATGACAGTGTTGATGTATAGTTTACAAATTCTGACCCAAACAAATATCCTGTTTGTGCTTTCATGTTTTGGTGCTAAATTTGTGCCTTTCAATTACCATATGAAATTATGGATTTGGAACTGATGATAGTTAACATTTGTAGAACTTAACCATGTTTTCCTGATCATTATTAGTAGGGGAGGGGTGGGTGGTAGGAGAGAATTCTTTAAACTCATGGTTTTGGAAAGAGTTTCCTTTTTAGTTCCACTTTTGAATTTGACAGCATTCTATCCTTACCTTCTAGAACATATTTTGGAGTTTCTGTTTTATTATTTTTTTTTTCAAGCTCTGTTTGATGAGCGGTGAGATCATTCAGATGAGTTCCAAGCAGAATCTGATCTTTGAGCCGGCAGACCTGGAGCAGGCCAGCCCTGCCACAGTGAGCCGTTGTGGTATGATCTACATGGAACCCTTCAACCTAGGCTGGAGGCCCTTCAAGGAATCATACATGGACACCCTCCCATCGACTCTCAACAAGGAACACAAAGAGTTGGTCAATGACCTCTTTGAATGGCTGATTGACCCATGCTTATGTAAGTACCCATAGCAAGAAGCCTACTTTAAAGAAAACATTTGTTTACTTTGCAAAACATCAGTAGACAAAAGTGTGAAAACTTGATTTCCTGATGTTTTGCAACTCTCTTGCAATTGATGTTTGGGAATGAAAGTGTCATTGCTCTAATGTACTGTCAGCATTTTGTCTCCTAGACTTGCTTCGTTGCTACATTAAGTTTTATGATCTCCTTCAGCAAAATATTGATGCATGGTTGCTCTTTAGGTGCTATAACTGTCTAAAAAATTTCTGAAAAATGGAAACAATTTCTGAAAAAAAGGGTAAATGTCATGTGTATTGTGCATGCCTTCACTGAGAATAACACTCCTTCAAGTATCTATTGTGCATATTGTCAAAACTCCTTCTTTTTCAGATTTTATTAATCATGAATGTAGGTTCTTTGTGGCTACATCTGACATTCATCTGACCAAGTCTTTGATGAACCTTTACTCTTGCCTATTGGACGAGATCAGCCAATCAGGACAAGAGGGTTATCCAGAACTGTCCAATCAGCAGGTATGTGGTCTTAGATGTTCCATATTTTCAGATTTAAAGGAAGTGTACAATGATATTACTAGTTTGGCAAACGGAAATATGAGGAAGTAACTAACTTCGTATTTACCTCTGAAAAAGAAAAGCTAAGTTGCGTAGAATGCCATGATAAAGCATTGGTAGCCACATATACTGTGAAGGGGATAAATACATTTGACAACTTGCTATTAACAATCTCATCATTAATGTTTTAGATACTGTTTGACATTGCCACTATCCCAGTGTCTTTTATATTGCTAAGGAAATATGACTGGGTCCAAGATAGGAATCAGTTTAGCTACCAATTACACCAAATGTTGCCCTCAGTCTCTTGATGGTGACATAGCTTAGCTGACATCTCTCACAAGTATTTGCAATCTTCTGCTATGAGACATCAATAAAATAATACCTGATTCCTATCTCACACATCACAATATCAATAAAACATCTTTAACATGCTTCACAAACTTAAAATATTGTAAATACAAGAAGACATTATCAAAACAGGTAAACATAAAAAAAAGACAAGCAAGCACAGGACCATAAAAGAGTAATAAATCTTAAAAGTTGAAACTAATACTCTTTACGTAAAAAGGACTTGAATACGTATTTGAAAAGGGGAAAAAGAAGTAAATACATAAAACAATATGTTTGTTTTTGTCGGTTTCAACAGATCACCCTCTGGCTTCAGGGACTGTTTCTGTTCTGTTTGGTCTGGTCTCTGGGAGGTACCATGAATGGTGACAGCAGGATCAAATTCAACCAGTATTTCAGGACCTTGATCTCTGGCACTGATCCTGACCATCCAAAGCCAAAGAGCATCAAAATATCAAAGGTCAGTCTGAAAGAAATGTCTCGTGAATTTACCCCGAAAAGTAGACTTCGGTGATTCGAATGTATTTCGAAGTTGAGTACTTGCGGCCTAAATAGTTGTGGCTAGGAGCTGGGTGCCTCATAGTGTAATAACATCATAACTGCCACTTACATATATGTAGCAGGAATATATACACAATGTAGGGCCTCAAGCATTGTTGGTGGGTAAGAATGGGAGTTGGGCTAACAATACTCCAAAATGTGTTTTTGATTTCACATGTCCTTCAGGGTTACTTGAATTTCTGATGTTTTACTCTCCAGAGTAATTCCTTCCCCGAGAGAGGCACAGTGTACGACTACTATTTTCAGAAGCAGTCGAGCGGCTCGTGGTCGGAGTGGATCAATTACATCGACAAATCCAAAACGGCCATCGCATCGGATGCAAAGGTGAGAAAATGTGACTGGCGTGAACAAACAGAAGGAAAGACTCAGGACATGCCAAATGCAAAAGCATAAACTTCAAGATCATGTCCGATCCCGTGGTCGGCAAGATGCCTTCGTTCCGTCGTTGCTTTTGTTTCCAAGTCTGAGATTGATGAGACCTTGCTCATCAAGCCTACTTGAAACATGTAAAATGATAATACTCCTCAATTTATGCCAAGTGGGTAATCCTGTCAGATAAAATTCTTACATTTAACGACGCTTGAAGATAGAAGACTGTGGTGCACCATGTGATCATTCGGTTTGGTTTCAGTCAACTCAAAACAAAGTGTGACTGACTTGTGACTGACTGACTTGTGACTGACTGACTTGTGACTGACTGACTTGTGACTGACTGACTTGTGACTGACTGACTTGTGACTGACTGACTGACTTGTGACTGACTGACTTGTGACTGACTGGAGCTACTGAGAAACAGAGATTCTATGAACATAATAAGGGCTTTTATTCATGATTGAATGGTTATAAGTGCCCCAGTGATCACACAGGTCAAGTTGATAAGATCAACACAGATGCCGTCTGAGCCTCTCCTGAAGATACCCCTGAAGGGTTGGTTTCTTCTAGTATTTATGATGATAGTGGCACGATGTAACAAACACATCAAAGTTGCCAGTACAACACTCATAGATGCTTTCTCAAGTTTAATACAATACTCACTTGAAGTTGAATTTTGCCCACGTGTTGCGAACATGCAATTTAAATTTGTCACATAGCTTGCAAAATTTTCTTTGCTTTGTATCAAAACCAACAGGTAAATGCTGAGCTTAGTTTTGAAAAGTGACTAGCGAGTGACCACACATTTTTGACCAACTCCATTGTTAATGTTAACATGGCATTGCTCTGTCAACAGATCAGTGATGTTATCATACAGACCAATGAGACAGCCCGACAAGTCTTCTTTCTGGACACGTTCCTCACCCACGAGAAGCCTCTGCTCTTTGTCGGGCCAACTGGAACCGGGAAATCAGCCATCACAAACAACTACTTGGTCGGCCTGCCCAAAGAGAGGTAAGAGATGTGCGGGACTTGAGTTTGCCTGAAGGGACATTCAATTAGGAAGGAACTGTTGTGAATAACCTGTACCAAAGTTTGTTCATGTAGCCCCTCTCTTTTTGTTGAATAATTAACAACAGGAAACTATTCTTTTGATAGTCCTTAAACCTGATGTGTTTGGTTTCATGTTTGTTTACTTGCTGTAAAGCCGGATATGTTTACCAACAGGTACAGATACTTGTTTCTAAATTGTAGTTATCTTTACACAATTGCAGATGGAGGTACAATGTATTACTTGCCCCTCTTGCTGTCTAGCTGAGGCTAGGAGAACTTGGGAGGGGGAGTGGAAGAGGAAGGAAGGGAGGGAGGACAATATGAGCTTGGTGAGATAGTATGGGGAAGTAGTGAGTCTAGTTATGTAGACATATAGTAGGTGGGAGTTAGAGGAGAATGCAAGGGGTGGGATGATTAGTTAAGACTCTAAAAAAGAAGCCATATAAGTATTGCAAATGACAATAGTGAGAAAGTAATACCTATCTATGCATTCAGTGAATACATTTTCCAGATCCTTTCTCCATTTCTTTGCTTTTATGTTGGATTTATTTTTTCTCTCCCTTTTTGTGATTGTCAGGTACATTCCAAACAACATAAACTTTTCAGCGAGGACATCAGCCAATCAGACACAAGACATCATTATGTCTAAACTGGACAGGTAATCCAATACATTTGTCTAATTGTTTTAAATAGCACCACTAGTAAGTACTCTCCCTGGCTTCAAAGGTACTTACCTTACCACTGGACACGAAGTGCAACTTGTCCCTTCATCTCTCTCCATTGAGGGCAACTGGAATTTATTGTATATATCAGAATATTCAATTGGAATTTCTGTCATATTACCCATTAAAACAAAGTGGTGTGTCAATAAAAGCCTTGACAACTATAGAAATGTGTAACTACAGGAATTAGCATGTGTGGCCTAAGAGAGCATAGTTCGTGTATTTAAAAAATTTTCCACACTTCGTCGTGTCGTTTTTTGCCACTGGACATTTTGTGCAAAGCCTTTCCCTTGACAGTTAGTCATTTCCAATTCTCATGACTTTTATCAATCTTTTTTTACTTCGTTCATCACCTCTTGACTTTGCAGGAGGAGGAAAGGCATCTATGGGCCTCCGATGAACAAGAAATGTGTCCTCTTCGTGGATGACTTGAACATGCCCGCCAAAGAGAAGTACGGAGCCCAGCCTCCGATAGAATTGCTCAGACAGTGGATCGACCATGCCCACTGGTACGACAAGAAGGATACTTCAAGGCTGGAACTAGTCGACACCGTAAGACCGTCTTCTCTTGGTTCATCTTCCTAAATTTAGTATTTCTGATTTACCGAAGTTAACCAAGTCCTGTCACCTGATTCAGTGAAAACTTTTAATGCTCCTCAGACAGGGACCATTAGTTGTCAGAATTTTTTGTCTAAGGTGGTGTGGAATTGGTGCACTTAAATATTTCATCACAATAACAATGTTTGTGAAGAATCCAAAGTGTGAATTAATTTGGTTTGGGTTTTGTGGGCTGGTGTCATACTGGTTCAAGTGTTTGCTTTCGTGTTCACCAGTTCAGAACAAAGCTCAGATTTTTTGAACAAGAGTCATTTGTTCCAAAAAGTATTCCAAAGAAGTTTTTTTTTGTATTTTTACCCTTAAAGGTCATCTTAAGGACTCTTAATTTTAAGGTAGAATAGCCAGTTAAAGGTTATTTACAATCTTGAATGTGGTATCTCATAATAACCTGCTGTTACAAACAAAAAAGATAATTGGATGCCTTCTCTGACCACTAATGATGTCTGAGGTGATTTTCATGGGTAAAATGCAGCAAGAAAATAAATCTCAAATTGAAGAAGTTGCAAGTATTGATTTGAATAATTTATAACAATGACAATGGACTGCAGAGCAAAGCTAGTAGAGTGAAGCATCATTTTGTATCATTTTGTAGTATTTGTATCTCTCAAAATGTAACCAAATATGACAAAATGACTGAAAAACAAAAGTGAGGTAACTAAAAAAAAAAAAAAAGTGGATGGTCGTGACTGAATGCGAGGACCATGCCACACAGTGCCTCCTCGCATAATACCCACTCATTTATTTCATTTTACTCAATGCAGTTGTTAGTATGTGCCATGGGTCCACCCGGTGGGGGACGGAACGACATCACAGGCAGGTTTACCAGACACTTCAACGTCATCGCTATCGATTCCTTCGACGACGACACCATGTCAAAAATATTCACCTCCATCTCCGACTGGCATTTCTCGCAGGGTTACGACGGTAGCTTTCTGCGTCTCGGAAAGGTCAGTGGTACAAATTTTGACAGCTTTGTTGATCAGTGGCATAATTCCATGGAGGGAGTTTTGTTAAAGTTAACTAAAGGTTGATGACCATTTTCAGGGGAGTCCCCTAAATACATATGACACTATTAATGTTTCTATCAGATGCCTGAGTACCCTATTAACTAGATATAGGAAATAGATCAGGATGAATATTTTGATTTAGAGTCCATTTTGGTTTGGTTTCCCATCTTATCCCATTGATTTCGATCACATTCAGATTTACCTGAAAGTTTTCTTGTCTTTTTCTTTTTCTCTTTTTTTTTTGCAAGGACAGTTGTAATTACCGCCATTTGTCAAATCTGATAATATTTTCATTCCCATTGGATAATTTGCAGAGGTTTGATATATGTGAAAGTATAGTCAATCATTTCAAAATGCACATTGAATTATTTTTATGCATCATCTTAACTTAGATAATGGTTCAGGCAACCCTGGGTGTCTACAAGTCCGCCGTCACCAACTTCCTGCCAACCCCTTCCAAGTCCCACTACGTATTCAACCTGAGGGACTTCGCGCGGGTCATCCGCGGGGTCCTCCTGGTGCCGAAGACGTCACTGGTAGAGGATGACAAGGACAAATTGATCAGGCTCTGGATTCACGAAGTCTACAGAGTATTCTATGACAGACTCATTGACAATCAGGACAGGTAAAATTATGAAAATTTCAAATTTTTGCAATAGATGCATGGATTGTCGCAAGAGGGTTGTAGCTGACAAGTTGAAAACACCGAGCTTAACAGATCTAGACTGATCAGTGAGGATTTTGATCATTCCTAGTTTGGTTTGTTCCATATCTCACTCTCTGTGGCACCCATCCTTACACTAAGTGTTTAAGTTGGTAGAGACATCTCCTTTAGGATAGCAGCTGCAGAGCCAGCTTTATCACCATTGCAGTGGACTGAATCGTGGAATGATTTCAGGCAGTTTGGCACCTCCTGCGAAGGTTACCAAATATGGATGTGGTTTTAATTCCTCTGTTATTCCCTTGTAGTTGTTACACAATTAAACTTTGAAATATGACCACTGGGACACATATCAAGGATAAAGATTGAACAAGCACAATGAGTTGAAAATGTCCAGTGTATCAGTCCACTACAGCAAACCATTGTATCAATCCATTGTACTCATCGAGTCTTCAGTTTAATCTATCAATCCAGTGTATCAAGCAGATGGCCAATGTATTAGTCCAATAAAGCAATCCAATGTATTCATCCATTGTATCCATCCAGTCTTCAGTCCATTGGATGGCCAATGTATCAATTGGATGGCCAATGTATCAGTTGGATGGCCAATGTATCAGTTGGATGGCCAATGTATCAGTTGGATGGCCAATGTATCAATTGGATGGCCGATGTATCAATCGAATGGTCAATGTATCAATCAGATGTCCTATGTATTAATTCATTGTATCCATCCAGTCTTCAGTCCATTCTATCAATTCAATGTATCAATCAGGTGGCCAATGTATCAATCAGATGGCCAGTGTATCGATCAGATGGCCAATGTATCAATCAGATAGCCAATGTATTAGTCCAATAAAGCAGTCCAATGTATTAATCTATCGTATCCATCTAGTCTTTGAATCCAATCTAACAATCCAATGTATCAATCCAACACATGAATTCAATGTACCAATCCCATATATCAATCCAATGTTTTCTCATTTCAACTTCTTTTTAAGGTTAACCTTCTTTGAAATTGTCAAGGAGATGACCCAGTCACACTTCAAGCAGAGTATGGACAAAGTACTCAGCCATCTCACGCCGAGCGGAAAACTCGTCGACGATAATATCAGGTAACCGACACCACACCGGCTGACTATATGAAAAAATACAAAGATTAAAATTTGTGATAAAGTTTATGCTCAGCAGGAAGTGTTGATTGCAACTCACTGCTCTCTAACTTGTTGAGAGAAAGAATGTGCTATTTTTTTTATTAATATGATGCCTAAATTGTTCAGTGTTGAGGGGAATGTATATCCATCAATGATCGTGGTTGTAAATTGTTGAAAAAAACCCTCTCTTGTCATTGTTCTCCTCTGCTACGTTTCTCCACAACAGGAGTCTGTTCTTTGGAGACTTCGGCGACCCCGATTCGGATTCGAAAAATTACGACGAGATCGTCAACTTCAAGGGCCTCACCACGTCCATGGAGGCTTACCTGTCGGAGTACAACGCTGTCAGCAAAGCTCCCATGTCTCTGGTCATGTTCAAATTTGCCATCGAACACATATCCAGAGTCAGCCGGGTACTGAAGCAGGACAACGGACATTTACTTCTGATCGGTGAGCATTCATCATCACCTTCGATGAAGCAGCCCGTAGAATGTGTTTAGCATGGCGGCTGTACTTATAACGCTCTCCTTGTCACTTTAGTGTTTGCTGAAGGATGTAAGTCAGGTCTTGCCACTTTGAAGTCAGTGAGGGATAAAATCACTTTCACCGAACCAGATATCTCTTTGAAAAAATATAAATGTTAGGACAACTAAACATACTTAACCTTAAAATTCTCCAGCTCATCGAAATATGTAAAAATCTGTGAATTGTTTGAAGTTCGAGCGATTTCACCAGTCTAGAATGAAGAGTAACACACAAAGAGAACAATTTGCAAGCAGAACGACCAAAAGGTGTACAGAACAAGGGTTGGTCGGGACAACTTTTAATCGGTCAGTCATAAGGGGAATTATTACACCTCACTCTTGGTCTTCCTAATTGAAACTGGGCCGTGGATGCCTTTTATAACCTCCCATTTTTCATCTGACCTGCCTCATACCAGCCAGTCCAACGATCTTATAATCTCTTTCTGTTTTACAGGTATTGGTGGCAGTGGGCGCCAGAGTGCCGCTAAGCTGGCTTCCTTTATGGCTGATTATGATCTCTTCCAGATTGAAATTACCAAAAATTACACCAACACTGAATGGAGAGATGATCTCAAAAAAGTAAGACTGTTTTCATGTCTTTAAATATGAAAGTTACATTCCAGTAATCGCCCTATTGTCCCACACCTAACATAGAACAAATGATTGTATGTAGTAGTCCGTATATGATGTCACTATGAAATTAGATTTATCATCGCACGAGTTCGAGAGGTTATTCTGTATATTTCTTCAAAATGAAGCCCCTGTAATCTCTCAGTTTCATGTTGCTTTAAACACAGTGTTTTGGTAAAATCCAGTTATTTTGATAGTTTGCAATATTTCAAAGGTTTATTGGAACATGCACTGGTTACCACCTTGTTTGAGCAATGATACTTGCATATTGATTTTACGTGGTGTTGCTATGTCTATAAAGAAGGATACTAATTCAGTATTCATACCATTTTTGAATTAGTGAAAAAAATGGACCACTGACCCAAACCTATTAATCCTAACCTTCCGTGGGAAATCACTCTAAATTGATGGAAAGCAAGTTTAAATTTGCTAGTTTTTTCAGCTGGTGTGGATTCTACACATAAGCCAATTAAGAAACTACATCTTTGCACCAGTTGAAGAAGAAGTATATCGAACCACAGATATTTATGTATTTAGTTTTATGTTCAGATGTGGCGTTATGTTGACATTTCTTCAATGTTTACAGCTTCTCCTCAAAGCTGGAGCCGAGGGTAAGCAGACGGTCTTCCTCTTCAGCGATAACCAAATAAAAGACGAGTCTTTCGTGGAAGACATCAACATGATACTTAATACAGCTGATGTCCCCAACCTCTACGCTGCCGACGAGAAGGCAGAGATCATTGAGAAGATGCAGCAAGTGGCAAGGGTGGAGGTGAGCACGATGACTGTGCGATAGTTGAAAGATGAATCGAAAACCTTGTCCAAATAACTTCTCATATCTGTCAACTTACAGTCTGCTTTATCAGTTGTTGCCTATTTTGTGCCTATTGAGTTGTATGCTGAGGTGAGAAGGGAGGCAGACTTTTGTGTAGAATAGCATGCTGACCAGGGACCTCCATGGAACATGCAGAATAGTGTACAGACAGACAGACAAACTTGGAGTCAGATTTTGTTGCTCTACCTGCTCTGGTATGGATGGAGTTGTTAGTGTTGCAACAATGCAACCAGTTATTGTCTTTTCAGTCACATCCAGCTCAGTGGTGTGTATAGGGAGGGAGGGAGGGAGGGGGACCTTTGGGGGGATCTTTGCTGTAGAGAGTGTAAAATGATGGAAATATTTTCACACATATTCTTGTTCACCAGGACAAGTTTGTGCAAACATGAATTGCAATTATGATATTGTTTAGCAGTGTACAGAATTGACATTTATTCCCTTTCCAGACCCTGTGTTCACTCTTATTACCCATTGTTCAGTCTAGTGGTATTTCTGTTCACTTTTCTGTCATAAAAAGATATATTAAAAGAACAAGACTCCTTGATGAGAGAAAGATGAACAACAGGCCAGTTTCAGGACCAGTTCTAAGTCTGTGTAAAAATGTTTTATCACCCTCATAAGGCATGAGAAATACTACCTCAATGAAGAGTTTCTTGTCATTTGTTGGGTCTTTTGACAGGGTAAGAAGATTGAGGCCACGCCGTTAGCCATGTACAACTACTTCACAGAGAAAGTTCGCAAGCACCTCCATGTGGTCTTGGCCATGAGCCCCATCGGCGATGCCTTCAGGAACAGACTCCGGATGTTCCCGTCTCTCATTAATTGCTGTACCATCGATTGGTTCCAAGTAAGGATTTGTAATACGAATTTTCACCATATGACATCTATCTCACAACTGGCTTTAGAAGACACAAAGTTCGACAAATAGTCAACATGCACAATCCTGAACCTTGGACATGTATCATGATTAATTGCTGTACCAAATTTGCTAATACTGATATCTACCTGTACTGTACGTACTTGTGTAGCTGTCCTTGACAGCTATATTAGTGCACAGAGCTAACTGCACATTCTGGCTTCTATCCATGTCTCCTTGTATAGCTATAACTAACAGCTCTATTAGTGTACGAAGCTGACTGCACATTCTGCCTTCTATCCATGCCTTCTTGTATAGCTATAACTGATAGAGTGTACAAAGCTGACTGCACATGCCAGCTTCCACCCATGTCTTCTTATATAGCTAGCTATACCTGATCAAGGCACAGAGACAATGGAGTTTCAATAGTTTTTAGACTTTGAGTTGCATATTCACTGTAATCAACGTGATGTATTAATTGCATAGTCACGTTTATTGATGGACAATATTTATCACCTGTTAATAATATTTGTGACACTAAGTTAAAACAATACCTTATAGCCTGTTGTTAAGTCCCACTTTCTAGCACCTGTATTGTTGGTCTGAGCAGTGTGAATAACATGTTTATTCATGTTTGTATTAAATATAGGTCAGCAACTGTTTGCATTGTTTGATGTCTTGACAGTAAAAGAGTTGTTTACGTCGTAGGAAATTGACCCAACTGACTGATTGTGAGGTCTTTTAATTTGCACATTCATATTAATTGAAGTGATGTATGTATTGCATATTCGTTTTAATTAGTGCTATGTCGTTAAGTTTGTTTGTGAAGGATTCTTTTTGAAGGAACTAACCACAAGGAAATGTGACATCATCAGACTAAGGGATAGGAAATGCCTCCATCAGCTTAGTAGCCTGAGATATGTATCACTTTTGCAGCTACTAAGCAGGAGAGGCATGTTTCGAACTGGCTGGCTGTGTATCTTTAATGTGAAATATATGTAATCCTCATTTTTGCAATGTATTGCATAGTCATGTCCATTGATGTGATGTTTTTTTTTTTGCATATTTGTGTTAATTATTGTGATTTGTATTTCTTTCTAGGCATGGCCAGAGGATGCTTTAGAGATGGTAGCTAACAAGTTTCTCGAAGATATGGAACTAGATGATGATGTCAGGAAGGAATGTGTCTTCATGTGTAAACACTTCCATGAGAGTGTCAGAAAGATGTCGGAAGAGTGAGTTCTTTGTTTTTACTTCTCTTTTTTTTTTTCTTTTAAAAAGTGTTTGTAATGAAGCACTCTTCTCAGCATTGTTGTTAGAAGTAGGCAAGTAATTGTAATAATTCCGCACCACTATTTTTAATGTATCTGAGAGCATTTTTGTTTGACTCCTTCCGTCGTTAGTAAAAAGTAACATGAAATAGTAACAAGTCTTTTGATATGCAAATGTCAACTTGATCAGTTGGTTATGTAATCTTTGTGAAAGCATGAAATCTAATTTAAACCAATCAAAACAAAGCAAATGGAAAGATTGTATTGTTTGAAGTATGGTCAATGTTTGATTATGGTTGCCTCCTCCATTCCCCAAAAGAAGTATTCTTTTTATTGTGCTTTGGCATTTGAACATTTTATTTACAAGTACTAAAATGATACTGAAGTCACTGGTCTTTTGTGTTTGTGCCACTGCAGATTTCTGGCAACTCTGCGTCGGCACAATTACGTGACTCCGACGTCGTACCTGGAACTGATACTGACCTTCAAGAAACTACTGACCCTCAAAAGGAAAGAAATACTGACCATGAAGAACAGATATGTGGTCGGTTTGGAGAAGCTAGAGTTCGCTGCATCGCAGGTGGCCGTCATGCAGAAGGAACTCACAGACCTCCAACCGGAGCTGATCAAGACGTCAGAGGAGACAGAAAAGCTGTTGACGAAGATCGAACAAGACACCGTAGAAGTGGAAGCAAAGAAAGAGGTAAGCATGTGATTTACATCATCATCATTACTATCATTGTCATCATCATAATAATCATCATCAATATTGCTATCATTATTATCATTCATTAAAGTCATCATCATTATTGTCTTCAATCTTGATAGTCATCATTGTCATCATCATAATCATATATCATCATCCTCACAAAAAATATAAAAAAATCAAAATATATATATTCATCATGATCTTTATTGTTCATAGAGTAAATCATCACCTGACACTTTGTACCAGTCTTGGAAATCAAAATGACTCATTTACAATGGCCCTGATGACCACATTTAAGAGAAGTCAAGAAACCCTGTGAAGATATGGCATCACAAATTATGTCCAAACTGATTTCACTTTCTGCTTTCCGTTTCAAGATCGTGGCCGCCGACGAAGCTGTCGCTAACAAGGCAGCAGAGGCAGCCCAGGCGATTAAAGACGAATGTGAAGGGGAACTGGCTGAGGCGATCCCTGCCCTGGAGTTAGCTCTGGCAGCCCTCAACACTCTCAAACCAAGTGACATATCCATGGTCAAGGCTATGAAGGTAACAAAACAAAAGAAACTCATCAAAACTATTCCTCTTGAACTGATAGTTTTTCAACATCATGATCACATTTCATTGTTCTAATCAAAAAGTTGTAAATCTGTATTTGTGACATGGTCAGAAGAAATATACCATAATGTAATTTCCTGGATTTCAGAATCCTCCTGGAGGCGTGAAGCTGGTGATGGAATCCATCTGCATCATGAGGGGTGTCAAACCAGAGCGAAAGCCGGACCCCTCCGGCAGCGGTAAAATGATAGAGGACTACTGGGGGTCCTCCCAGAAGCTCCTCGGTGATATGAAATTCCTGGAGGTGCTGAAGACTTACGACAAGGACAACATTCCCCCAGCCATTATGAAGAAAATCAGAGATAAGTAAGTGTGACATTACACAAACTTAAGTCAATTACGTTGTTACGAAGTTGAGATCATCGTCGGACATACATTCTACCATAAGAAGTTGAACATGTAGATAAAATGGGAGACAGACACTCATTGGTAGAAACTGGGCTAAATTTATATTTCGGTGTCTCGTCAGTGCAGTGCAGTGCGAAGAAAATGTGTTCATCCTTTGATATGTAAATGTCAGTAACTTTGTGAGTTGTATTTGCAAGCAGCCTCAGTCAGCTTCAACATCTGATAGCTACATTACAGGTATCATCAACAAAATATCATCATCAAGGTATCATCATAGTCATGATTATCATCAGTGAGAAACAAAAAAGACTGCTGTTCGTGCAAATTCAAACAACAGACAGTGGCATTTGAAAGGGACAAATAATAAAACGACAAAATGGTGATTGAGAACTGAATTTTTCCAGCATGTGAGGATCAAAATCTAAGTGACGCTTTAAAAAAAGTAATGTCAACATGTTTAGTACATACAAATGTAAGTGTATGTTAGCAAGTTAGATCTTGTTATGTTCTACCAAAGATTGTATTGACTTAAATTAGGTAGTCACTCAGTTTGTCATGGGCCACATAACCCTCAAGACAGGTAGGTAAGATTGTCATGTAAGGAGGAAAAATGGGCTAAGGTCATAGGTGTGTGGTGTGACATGGCTCACCCATGCACAATTAGAATGACTTGTAATATGTGGGCTTTTGTGGTCTGACTGACAAAAGGAAGCTGCGGCACATGAGGTTGTATTGTTTTTCTGTTCAACCAGAAGTGCGTATAAGGTACAAACAATTATTCATTTTTTCCACATTCGTTCAGGTATGTTCCAAATCCTGACTTCAAACCTGAGGTGATTCGCAGCATATCGACAGCTTGTGAAGGCCTCTGTAAGTGGGTTCTTGCCATGGACGTATATGACAGAGTGGCAAAGGTAAGCTTTGTTGTGATACCCCAATTAGGTTCATGTGAAACATTTTTCCTTACAATCCAATTAAAATAGAGATTGTAAAACTGTAGATTCTGTAAGATCTGTTTATCGCTTGTTTAGCATTTTCCTTTCTAATATAATTTCCTCTAAGGCCTACTTCACACTTTCTTTGTACTTTGCCATCACAGCATTGGAGCCTTCGTGGTTAAACCTTAGCAGTACTGTACATCAAAATTACTCCTCTCAATCATGAATTCGTTGTGATTTTTTTCACATTTTTCTACATTTTCGATCGACTTGACAAACTAGCAGCTGTTTCTCAGAGGGTTTTTGAATGCATTTCCATTTCAATCCAAGGTTGTCGCTCCCAAGAAAATAAAGCTCGCAGAGGCCGAAGAAGAACTGGGCATCCAGATGGATAAGCTGAACCAGAAACGGGCCCAGCTGAAAGAGGTCACCGATAAACTGCAGGCTCTGCAGGATGACCTCGATGCCATGGTGCAGAAGAAGAAAGACCTGGAGGAGAACATCGGTCTCTGCTCCAAGAAACTGGTCAGGGCGGAGAAACTCATCGGTGGCTTGGGAGGGGAGAAGGACCGATGGAACGAGGCCGCAGACAGCCTGGGAGAGAGGTACATCAAGATTACGGGGGACGTCTTGATATCCTCGGGAGTGCTGGCCTATCTCGGGGCGTTCACGGTCGACTTCAGACAGGTGAGGGATTTGTAGGAGCAGTTTGGCAATATATGGTGGGGGGGGGGGAATGGCCTCTTGGAGGTGGGTTATGATTATGACTTAAAAGTTCTTTCAGGGGGATGATACGTATGTGTGTTCGAACAAATTTTATGAAAGGAATGTTAAAGTAGTTACCATGGTAATAGATGTTAGTAAAGCTTCTGGATCAACATGAGCTGACTTTGTGCATAGTATAAGATATCATCAGTGTATGTCAATGATATCTCAGACTCTTAATCAGATGAAGGGTTTTATTATGGAATGTATGATTCAGTATGAATTGATGCAAATATTGACATCAAATTGTTCAAAAAAGGTCAAGAAAGTAGAAAACAGAAACATTATTTGCCTCAAATGCTATTTCATATCAAAAGTGGAGAAGTTAGGTAATAATGGAAGCAAATTGTCCTACTGTAAAATAGATTTTGTACAAAGGACGCTTTGACTGTCTCTAGTTGTGCCAACAACATTTTGGTTTTTATCGATTGCAGTCAGCCTCAGAGGAATGGCAGAAGCTTTGTCAAGAAAAAATGATCCCTTGCTCTGAAACATTCTCCCTGAGCACAACCCTCGGTGAGCCGGTCAAGATACGAGCCTGGAACATCGCTGGCCTTCCCGTTGACTCTTTCTCTGTAGACAACGGCATCATCGTCAGTAACTCGAGAAGATGGCCCTTACTGATAGATCCACAGGGTATAACTGAAAGTTTCATCTTTTTTAAAAACAGTTTTCTTCTTGTTTTTAAAAGTAATTTGTGCGGTAGGAAGTAAACCTGAAGAAATGGAAATAACACTTCTTGCATGAATGTTATTGAGAAATCAGTGTTCATGTCAACAAACTGTAGTTTATTGTATTATTTATTGCTTCCATAAATAAGTGTTCAGCCACTATCAGTAGGTGCTCAGTTGCCATAAGTAAGTGTTCAGCTAACAAGACTAGGTGTTGACCTGCCATAAATGAGTGCTCAGCTACTATTATTAAGTGTTCACTCACTGTAAATAAGTGTTCAGCTCCCATAAGTAAGTGTTCAGCTAATTTAGTGTTCAGCTAATTTAGTAGTCAATGCTCTTGACAGTGAGTGTTGATCAGATTGTTGGATAACACAGTCCTCACAGAGTGACAGGTTACATTGAAGGTCTGTGGAATGACATTGAAAAGTAATACACCATGTTCAAGATGAAAGTTTTAACGAATCACTTTTTGATAAAATTATTTTAACCTTGATTTGCATACAATTGTATATGTATTTGTATTCTCTAGGTCAAGCTAACAAATGGGTTAAAAACATGGAGAAAGCTAATCAATTGTCCATCATCAAGCTATCTGATGCCAATTACGTCAGGACCTTGGAAAACTGCATCCAGTTTGGCAAGCCTGTACTCCTGGAGAATGTTGGTGAAGAGCTGGACCCTGTACTGGAACCAATTCTTCTCAAACAGACCTTCAAACAGATGGGAGTTATAGTAAGCATTTTCCTGAAGTGAAACTCGGTTGAAGCAAAATTTTTGAGGATGAAATTTGTTTAACTGTCAATGTACGAATCCCTTCACATGACAACAGGCATGACATGTACTTTCCCTGTATTCAGGACTCAGGATTGTCCAGAAAGGCTGTAAAATAATTGAAATCATTTTCTTTCACCTATCTCTTGACAGTCTTAAAACTCATTTGTACATAATTGTTTGGTGATTCCTACAAGTGAATGAAGTTAAGTGTTCATCTATACCTAGAAACTGAGCCATGAGTTTTGCCCTAATGTCATTGTATCGTGAAGCACATAGTTGCAGTTGCTCGTGCAATACAATCTAAAATAGAGGTTTAGATATGTCACTTCAAAACTTCCTCGTTATCTCCGCCTCATGTCAGGTCACATAATTTGTGACTGCATGGCTGGATACCTTTTGTGCTTTCTTTCTTGATAGCATCTATTCACACGATGTCCTAATCAGATCCTTCTCCAATGACCAATGTATTTCCTTCTTTCATTTTTCAGTGTCTGAGGTTAGGAGAGCAGGTCATTGAATACTCAGAGGACTTTCGTTTCTACATCACCACCACTTTGCGTAACCCCCACTACCTTCCGGAGGTCTCGGTCAAGGTGAGAAGAAACTATTGTCAATTATTTACATAGGAGAAATTTTTAAGCGGAATTGGTATAGAGGCCTTTTCACCATGTCTTGTTCATAAATTTGCAATGCTTAAGACATAAATATGTATTTTGATGCAGTCTCATATAGCTTGAAACAGCATCACTTATTCTCACAATATTTTAAAGCTTGTCAATGAAGAAAAAAAACTAATAGAGATTTTATTTCTGAATGCCATATTCAGCTATTACTACCATTATTTGTTACAAAAGTTTTCTCCACACCAGATTCCAATTCCTTCTGTTTATGTCCTCCCGAGCCACACATAAACCAGTGTTTGCTTCATTTGATGACTTATCTCTCTCTTTCCGTAGGTGGTGCTGGTCAACTTCATGATCACGCCACTGGGTCTCCAGGACCAGCTGCTGGGTATCGTGGCCGCCAAGGAGAAGCCGGAACTGGAAGAGAAGAAGAACCAGCTGATCCTTGAGAGTGCAGAAAATAAGAAACAACTGAAGGAGATTGAGGACAAGATCCTCCAGGTGCTGTCTTCATCCGAAGGAAACATCCTGGAGGATGAAACGGCCATCAAAATCCTCTCCTCATCAAAGACTCTGTCGGAAGAGATCTCTGCCAAACAGGTAAGACACCATTGGATGAAGTAAACACATGCATACGTCCTATTCATGTTAAAGGTAGAGAGAAGGGGTGTTGTTTTCAAAGTAGAAAATAGGTCGTTTTCACGTGTAAGACGTTACTTGTTTTGCACTTGTCTAGTTTGGTGTGACAGTGTTATTCGAAAATGATTTGATGATAAAATGTTTACATGATGAAGATGGACTTTTCTGCCCACAGGAAATAGCAACTGCTACAGAGAAGGAGATTGACGAGACCAGGAATGGCTACCGTCCGGTCGCGACTCATTCCGCTACCCTGTTCTTTTGTATCTCTGACCTGGCTAACATTGAACCCATGTACCAGTATTCATTGGTTTGGTTCATCAACCTGTACTTACAGGTAATTAGCCTTCTATTAACTATGACAGTGGCTTCACTGAATTGCAGGAATTTTGTGATAAATGTTACAGTTTAGTACTGATAATGATGTAATATCAAGATTCCCAAAATTCAGAAATTGGTAATTCAAATTGGAGGTCATCGTAGAACCTTTTTGGTATGATTTACTCAGTATACTGTTTTATGCTTTTCTCTATGGTATATAACTCAATGCAGAAAATTTTTCAAGTGCTATTGTAAACACCTGTAGAAACTTCAGGGGTGCAGTCAAACTGCATTCTATTATTTATTCTTTCTTTTGTAGAGAGGAACATTTAAAGTGTACCTAAAGTAAAAATTTCAAAAGTATATGTCACAAAGCTTAAAAAATGAATTCAAATGGTTCACCTCCCATCTTCACTTGTTGCTGTGCTAAGATATAAAATATCAAAGCTTTTTCACTCTATTCAAATGGTAGATTGGCAATAATATGTGATTTCATTCTTGTATTACTTGTTAAATTATTATTGAATTTAATTTTTGTCATTATTATTTTTTTATTATTTATTATTGAATTATTATTGAAATTATTGATTTGTTATTGAATATTCCATGAAAGAAAGCAATTGACATTTTAAGGCTAAAAAGACATTTTAATTGCCAAAGGAAACCAAAGCAAATGATGCTTTCAGCACAGATACTACTTTTTTCACACCTCTGAGTTTGCCTTGCCTGTCAAGCTTAAGTAACCTCAATTTACACAGAGCAACCACTCTTTTACCTCTCTGAAATTCTATGTTCAACCAATGTTGATACAACAAACTTCAATGAATGACTGGAACTACACACATCCACCTTTTTATTCACAAATGAATGGGTCTTAGTTGAGAGGTGGGTAAAAGATTTAGTTGATATGATCAAAGCAGGTGACATCTGGGTGATCTCCTGACAATCCTCCGGTTGGCAGAAATTTCGATTGTTCTTAGTATCAGTGAAGTTCACAGCATGCCGGTAATCTGATTTGGAAACAAAGAACATGACAAATTATTTCAATGTTGACTGTTTGAAAATATAAGAATATATTTCATCATTTTGCTTCTCATGGAATAAGCTATGAAGATGATTGCTACATGAATAGGATTTATGTTCCAACCTCTAAAACATATTCTAGACTTTAAGGTACACTTTAAGCATGATTTGGTGCAGATTCTATGCAATACTGAAATCACTGAGATTTTATGCCAATATGAAACATTCATGCCGGTATAGTCTGCCTTCTGACATCCAGACCTGCATTCTCCGTGTTGATATGATGTATTTAGTTTGGTATAAAACTAACATGATGAACATGATATAGCACCAATAACTTTAGGACTTTGTTTATGGAATACACAAATATAGAAGAACATGCAGTTTAGGTTTGCATCCTGTAGTTGTTTCCCTCGGTCGTCATCAGGATATTTACAGTGTTATTAGCCCGCTTGGTCCTTTGCTATGTTTGTGCAATTTTCTTTCAAGTTTGCAACATCGACAAAATTTAACATTGCTTCCGTGAAAGTTTATTTCTTCAAGAAGTATCAACTCTACAGACGACTATTTCAGACGAATTAATATGTCAATGTGTCAATATCTTTTATCCATATATTCATGATATAAAGTTTCGATCAATGGTGCACACTGCTCATAGCTTTCTTAGTGATGCGGTGGCATTTGTATGTGTGGTGAAATTTCTTGACCCCCTTTCATTCTTTCCCTTTTTTATTTCCAGTCAATTCAAAACAGTCGTATGTCCACAGTCCTGGATGAACGCATAGATAACCTGAATGAACACTTCACGGACAGCATCTACAAAAATGTCTGCAGGTCTCTATTTGAGAAAGACAAGCTACTATTCTCGGTCATCCTGACCATTGGTATTCTGAAAAGCAGGTTAGTATTTTGCTCTTAATTTCTGGTCACAGCTTGTATGTTTTCATGTGATATCCCCTGGAACTATTTATTCTTCAGTCGAAATCTTATCGTCACAATTAAAGCTTCAATCTCTTGCGTCTTTCTTTTCTTTCTTTGGAGGTTTCTTTGTTTGGTTGGTCACTATTAAACATTAAAAAAAGGAACTTCTATATCTGCTGAAGTTGTTCAGCTTGTGTGCTAATTGCTCAACATCTTAAAAACTGCATTATGCATGTACAAAGCAAGGGCAAAAAATAAAGGATGAATGAATTTTTTTTTTTTATTAGAGGGCTTATTTCCATTTTTCTCATAGAATGCCACTTACACTTTGTTCGTCTCATATTTTGTGCAGGGGTCAAATCGATGACTCTGAATGGCGTTTCTTATTGACGGGCGGCGTCGCATTAGACAACCCCTTTCCGAATCCTTGCTCAGACTGGCTCAGTGACAAGGCTTGGTCAGAGATCGTCCGTGCCTCCAACCTTCCATCCCTGGAGGGATTTATGGACCGTAAGTCCCACTCTAAAATCAAAGTGTCTCTCTGTTTGTGTAGTAAGTCCTTGAATTTGATGTTTCGAGTTTTCATGTTGTAATTATGAAGAACTTCAAATTGTTCTAGGCGTCAGATCTACAGGTATGTGGTCAAATTCTGACGGCCCTCAGAGTTGTATCGAATGTCGCTTGGCAGATGTAAAATGAATCGTGCGTATCTTTTGTGTCCGTTTCACAGACTTCAAGTCAAACATTGATGACTGGAAGGCTGTCTACGACTCTGCCACGCCTAATGAGAGCCCTTACCCCGGCTCTTGGGATTCCCTCGACGGTCTGGCTAGGAGAATCATCCTCCGCTGTCTCAGGCCTGACAAGATGGTACCGTCCATCCAGGACTTCATCATACACAACATGGGACGGAATTACATAGAGCCTCCTACGTTCGACCTGGCGGGGAGCTTCGCCGACTCCCACTGCTGTGCCCCTCTGATCTTTGTCCTCTCCCCAGGAGCAGACCCCATGGCCGGCCTCTTGAAATTTGCCGATGACCGGGGAATGGGAGGGGATAAGATACAGACTATTTCCCTCGGCCAGGGGCAGGGACCCATCGCAGCCAAGATGATAGAGGATGCAACCAAAGCAGGCACCTGGGTGGTCCTCCAGAACTGCCATCTGGCGACCAGTTGGATGCCAAAGCTGGAGAAGATCTGTGAAGAAGACTTAATTCCCGAGAGCACCCATAAATCTTTCAGGTTGTGGTTGACCAGTTACCCATCAGAGGCATTCCCTGTGTCCATCTTGCAAAATGGTGAGATAATCGAAAGGAATTGCCTCTACTTTGTAACGAGGACATCTGAGCAGAAGTTTAATTCAGGGCTTGAGAAAAGTGCTTGAGAAACAAGTGTGTCATCATAGAAACAAATTTTAAAAATCTTTCTTTTATTTTATCTTTCTTTTACTCCAAATTGTAGCATGGTAAATTTGCTAAATGGTTTCAAAATCATGTCCTGAAGATATCTCATATCCAGATTTGTTTGTTAGCAAATCTGGAGAGGAGTCATTGACCTTGGCAATTTGAATCTGGTCAATTCCAGAGTTATTTTAGTTTTCACACTGATGGAATCTGTTGTGCAGATTTTTCTCTCTCAGTTCTTTATCACATTTTTGTGCTCAGACAAAGGCAGTTCCTCACAATGTACCATCATATGTAATTGTGGGTCCATTGAACACCAAAATGACGTTGTCTGCATTAGTAAAACAGACGTGCACTGCTGCTACAGTTGTTAAATTGAAGTTTTTCCGACATTTTTCCACAATTTGTGGAAGTGAAGACATCGTTAGTCAGACTAAATAAGTCGCAGCTTGGGAAAGTTTTGAACAGCTATGCAAGCAGAATCTTTGAGTCAATTGTTTTTATTTCCCTCCAATATTAAATTTGTTAATTCTTCCCACTCTCCTTCAGGTGTTAAAATGACCAACGAGCCACCCAAAGGATTGAGAGCTAATCTGCTGAGATCATACCTGAATGATCCAATCTCTGATCCGTCTTTCTTTGAAGGATGCTCAAAGGTAATTCTAAGAGATGATGAAGGAAAGATTCTCCTAAATGGAAGTAAAATTAAATGACAACTGCAGCCGGTGGGAGGTAACCCGTGGTGATCTTTGTGACTTTTATCATCATGTCATCTTTAGGTGGCTGTTTGTATCTTATGATTCACCACATCAGAAGCCGTTTTTCTCTCCTCCCAAATCTACCAAAAATATGCCAGAACTAGTCAGCTTAATTGATTTTATCCATGTGTGACAGACTTAACACCTATCCAAATATGGAATTAAGTGATCTGGGACAAGAAACTTCCTTTTGCAAAAGGACTGATGACCTGTAATGAGTCTGCTCTGAAGTATTGCCCATGCATGATGAAAATGTAAGACTGAAATGTTTCCATGAAAAACCAGTAAAAATGATCTTTGAATGGTCCCATCACTTCAGGTCTTGAAATTAAATTTCTCACTTCTTGCTGTTTCCAATTTTTAATTTAATTCTTATCAATCCATTGAAGAAGTACAAATGTGTATACAAGAAGAATGCAAAAATTTTGATTTTGTTGTTTACATGACCAAAAAAATTACTCATTCTCTGTACTTTTGAAATCATGCTGCTTTTTTGTGCTACTGTAGTAATGAAAATAGTAATATTATTACAACAAAAGTATTGTATTATATATAATATATATAAACAAGTTCCATACAGATGACTGAATCTGCCCATATTTTTCTTCCTCTCTAGCCTGAGTATTGGCAGAAACTTCTCTTTGGCCTCTGCTTCTTTCACGGATTGGTCCAAGAGAGGAGAAAGTTCGGCCCTCTTGGCTGGAACATCCCTTACGAATTCAACGAATCCGATCTCAGGATAAGCATGACGCAGTTGTTGGTAAGATGGCGAAAGAACAAAACCTGGAAATGTTGTCTACATCTAATGCTGCATTAGAGGGAATCCCCATTAGCTAGTCTGTCCCTGACCTGCTAGTAACCCATAGGGGAAGAAAGACTTTCTGCTCCATTGCACTTGATTCGTTTATTACCTCTATCTTTGCACGGTCTTTGCACAGTGATCAGATAAGAGGCACACATCTCAATAGCGCAGGACAGCATCGCCTGCTTGGGTGTGTTATTACAGCACAGCCTCTGAGTCCCCAAAACTTATGGTTGACCATTTGTTTACCCATGGATAACCTCTGCTGCACTTTTTTTAAAAAGTAGCCAATGGCAAATTCCTTTCATGTGTAATAGACAAAAATAATAAATAGCACAAGAATAGCATAAGAAATAGTAAATAGCATAAGAAAGTGGATGGCTAGTGTTTGGTGGATAAAAATTTATCTTAATTTGTTGCTGTATATTATTTATTTTGAAAAGACACGCATGTAATTTGAGAGTTTAGGGGAGGGGTCAATGGAGGAGCGTCGTAAGGAATTGTTTTTGAAAATGGATGTGTAAGGTGATATTAATAAAGAATTGTTTTTCATTGTGACCATCAAAGCTGTTCAATCAATTTGGCACACTCTAAAGTGAATGTTTAATTAATTAGGATTCATTTTCAAAACCTTTTAGTCAATGCTTCATTATGTCCTTGTGGGATTCTGGAATTGTCTGTAGAAACCTTGATGCATTTTAAAACTAATTCAACAGCATCTGTAACTCCTACCCTCTGGTATCATTCTATAGTTCCAATACCAACTTTGCCCTGTTTGTGATGAGAAATATTGATGTCATTGCTTGAAAAGAAAGCCCCTCATGTATGAAAGAAACATTCTCTTGTCATCGTCCAACCATTGTTTTTATCATTTTGAACGAAATGATTTGACGTCTCTCGTCTCCCAGATGTTGCTCAATGACTACGACGACGTGCCGTACGATGCCCTGACGTACCTAACGGGAGAGTGCAACTACGGAGGACGAGTCACGGACGATAAGGATCGAAGACTTCTCCTTTCCCTGCTCTTGAAATTTTACAATCCGGACATTCTCGACACACACCATTATTCGTACGTATTCCCCTTTGGATGTGTCCTTCGACATTTGAGGAGAATGTCGATGATGGCATGCCACTTTCAGAAGAGTCAGAAGTGTATGAAATGTTGCTACTGTGGTAATATCTTGACAATGTGAAAATTATTAAGGATAACAATCTTTGTATTGCATATGGGGATGTCATGCCCCAACACACATTCTCTTGACAGCCTTAACTATGACTTCAAGTTTTCAAAAAAATCTTGACTAGGAAATGGTACCATGCCCCTTGACTGTCCAGTGTGAAACAGTGGTCCCATGTAGTACAACATTGACCACATTTGGGACGCTAGCCTCCCGTGGAACGGAAGTCTCATGCGGGAAATGACCACATGTGGAACGTTGGTCGAATGTGAGACATTTTTTCCAAGCTGTTTTATTTTTATTTCGTGTGATCAAACTTTGAGGTGATTTAGAATTTAGTTAGGGGACCATTGTTAGCCAGATAAAGTTTAGGGCCACTGTGACAGTGTGTGAAACCACCACTGCAGTACATCTCCAGGCTCCATTCTTAAGTTGCTCATTTCTCAAATCTTTTTCAGGTTTTCTGATAGTGGCACATATTATTGTCCGGAGCATGGACCATACCAGAGTTACATTGAATATGTCAGAGGGCTTCCCATAATCCCAAACCCAGAGGTCTACGGTCTCCATGAGAATGCTGACATCACCAAAGACAACCAAGAGACATCACAGGTCTGGGTTCACAAAACACATCACCAGGAGTTACATGCTGCATGAGTTTCTTTACTTATTTTTGTAGAAACTCTTCAGTTTTCATGAAGGGCATTTCAAATTAGTTTATGAAACTGAATGCTGCTTGGATCCTAACTGGACCCCTTAAATCTGGTCTTTACTTACAAACTTTTTCGACTCCTTCATGCAATTTTGTTTCCTATTATGGAGTCAAGAATGTTGCTAAGATATTTGTTAGAAGCTTTACAAACTTGATTTTTTTTAGATGATATCTCTAACGATGCTGCCTCTCTTCATCTCCAGCTCTTCGATGGTATTTTGCTGACCCTTCCTCGGCAATCTGGTGGTGAAGGTAAATCTCCACAGGAAACAATTCAAGATCTGGCTGAAGATATACTTTCAAAATTACCTCAAGATTTTAACATGGAACATGTAAGTCACATTAAAATCATAGCAATGATACCTCAAGATTTTAACATGGAACATGTAAGTCACATTAAAATCATAGCAATGATACCTTACGATTTTAACATGGAACATGTAAGTCACAATAAAATCATAGCAATGATACCTTAAGATTTTAACATGGAACATGTAAGTCACATTAAAATCATAGCAATGATACCTTAAGATTTTAACATGGAACATGTAAGTCACATTAAAATCATAGCAATGATACCTTAAGATTTTAACATGGAACATGTAAGTCACATTAAAATCATAGCAATGATACCTTGAGATTTTAACATGGAACATGTAAGTCACATTAAAGTCATAGCAATGATACCTTAAGATTTTAGCATGGAACATGTAAGTCACATTAAAATCATAGCAATGATACCTTAAAATTTTAACATGGAACATGTAAGTCACATTAAAATCATAGCAATGATACCTTAAGATTTTAACATGGAACATGTAAGTCACATTAAAATCATAGCAATGATACCTTAAGATTTTAACATGGAACATGTAAGTCACATTAAAATCATAGCAATGATACCTTGAGATTTTAACATGGAACATGTAAGTCACATTAAAGTCATAGCAATGATACCTTAAGATTTTAGCATGGAACATGTAAGTCACATTAAAATCATAGCAATGATACCTTAAGATTTTAACATGGAACATGTAAGTCACAATAAAATCATAGCAATGATACCTTAAGATTTTAACATGGAACATGCAAGTCACATTAAAATCATAGCAATGATACCTTAAGATTTTAACATGGAACATGTAAGTCACATTAAAATCATAGCAATGATACCTTACGATTTTAACATGGAACATGTAAGTCACATTAAAATCATAGCAATGATACCTTAAGATTTTAACATGGAACATGTAAGTCACATTAAAATCATAGCAATGATACCTTAAGATTTTAACATGGAACATGTAAGTCACATTAAAATCATGGCAATGATACCTTAAGATTTTAACATGGAACATGTAAGTCACAATAAAATCATAGCAATGATACCTTAAGACTTTAACATGGAACATGTAAGTCACAATAAAATCATAGCAATGATACCTTAAGATTTTAACATGGAACATGTAAGTCACATTAAAATCATAGCAATGATACCTTAAGATTTTAACATGGAACATGTAAGTCACATTAAAATCATAGCAATGATACCTTAAGATTTTAACATGGAACATGTAAGTCACATTAAAATCATAGCAATGATACCTTAAGATTTTAACATGGAACATGTAAGTCACATTAAAATCATGGCAATGATTGCTTAAGATTTTAACATGGAACATGTAAGTCACAATAAAATCATAGCAATGATACCTTAAGATTTTAACATGGAACATGTAAGTCACATTAAAATCATAGCAATGATACCTTAAAATTTTAACATGGAACATGTAAGTCACATTAAAATCATAGCAATGATACCTTAAGATTTTAACATGGAACATGTAAGTCACAATAAAATCATAGCAATGATACCTTAAGATTTTAACATGGAACATGTAAGTCACATTAAAGTCATAGCAATGATACCTTAAGATTTTAACATGGAACATGTAAGTCACATTAAAGTCATAGCAATGACACCTCAAGATTTTAACATGGAACATGTAAGTCACATTAAAGTCATAGCAGTAATAACTCAAGACTTTAACATGGAACATGTCAGTCATGTTACACTCATGATAACAATAGCAGTACCTTAATAATTTAACATAGAAAGTTCCATGTACATCGCAGTCATAATTACTGTAATACCTCAAGACTTAAATGTCTGTTACATTAGAGTCAGGATAATAATACGTAAATACCTTAACATGTAACATGTCAGTCACTTTGTATTCATAATTGTGCCCAGTTCCTTGTTGAGCTTTTGTACCATAAGATACTTTTGAATTTACCTGTCCAGATCCTATGCAGCATGGGTATGTACCAGAGACTTAATATGAACTGGTGTAGTAGACACGAGGTCTTCGCCAAGGATTGAGACTCTTGTGTAATGATCCTTTTAGTATTCTCGGTCATTTGGGAAGTGGTGATAACATTGTGATGATGAAGTATTTCTTCTCACCTCATTCTCGCCCACCGGTCGCAATCCATCATTTATTTTGGACCAAGAGGTTGTAACAATGAAAGAGATTCCCTATGTACAATCTAACTTTTTATCGTGCTCTGTCGTGAGTTTCTGAAAAAATGGTCAATACTATGGTTGAAATCCTCAAGAGGGTTTCTGTGTGTTTTGATTTTAATGTCACTTCATTCTGTTCTCTTGGCAGGTGATGAATAAGTACCCTGTAACCTATGAAGAATCAATGAATACAGTACTGAGACAGGAACTCATCAGATTCAACAGGTTGACCTCGGTCATAAGAAGCAGTCTCGTGAATATTCAGAAGGCAATTAAAGGTAGGCAGTGTGTCACCCTTACAGATGGTGTGAAGTGTGAGAGCATTTTTGGACAAAGCAGGTCTGAATGCAAGGTTAAGTTTGAAAGAAGTCAAAGATTGCATCCCAGGTCAGAATGTAGACCGCGTGTGTGCGTTTTAGTTCCTTCCTATATCCGTGTTTCATCGTGGTGGTGTCCTCCCAGCCCAGGTGCGGTCAGTAGAATTTAGAGATATTCCTACCAGTGAATTACATTTCTTCTCAAAACTTAAACTGTTAAATTCTACTTTCATATTTACTACATTCAGGTAAGCGTTGGTGTGTTGTTTAAATTTCAAACTTTTGTGATTCCACACGATCATGGCACATTTGAAGCGAATCTCCCAAAACATGAGAGAATATACCAAAAAGAACCATCTCATTCATACATTTGAAAGATTGGATTCGAAGTCTATTTTCTGGCTTGTTTTGAATGATATTTTAACCAACAATTTTTCATCTGTCGATAGGTCTTGTGGTAATGTCCTCAGAGCTGGAGGACGTCTTCGACAGCATGCTGGTAGGTAAGGTACCAGCGATGTGGGCCGCTAAGTCATATCCGTCACTGAAACCACTGGGAAGCTATGTCTCTGATCTACTGGCCAGGTAAGTTTCTACAACCTATCATGTGTAATTTGAAACCAACGTAGTGTCGGCAAATCAGTCACTTTGACCGCACAAAGAACCATTTTTCCCTTTTTCAAAGGCAAATGGACAAGAAAACTATGAAACTTTAACTTGTTCCCATCAGATGTTTAGTTAAACTGAAGAAAGTGTTGCTAGACATTCACACATTGGATTGTAGTTTTCTTTGATACAAGATTTACTACTCTCTTTAATTTTTGTCGTCTACACTCTTTAATAAAAACTGGTTCTATCAGAGGAGAACTTATTTTTTTTCTTGTTGAGTTTGTTTACGTTTATCAAGGGATACAATGTATTTGGAAAAGCTGCTCTGAATTATTAGTGCACAATTTATTTGCAAGTGACAGTAAAGGAATGAAAATAGTCACCACTGGCAACAGGGCTGGAATGAGGGGAGGGGAAAATAAGACTGGATTTATTTTCACTTTCGTGATTAACTTTATGGGTACAAATATTTGTATTTCCACAACTTCTACCAGGTCACAAATCTCCCATTCTCATCCCTTGCAGGCTGAAGTTTTTCCAGGACTGGATTGAAAATGGTGCCCCATCTGTATTTTGGCTGTCTGGATTCTATTTTACCCATTCTTTCCTGACTGGTGAGTTTAATGGGGATGGGAGTGGGGCAAGGGTGGAGAGACAGATACACCAAGGTCATGTCCTACTGTAGACGCACATGTGTTGCGCTCCAAGATCTGTGTTAACAGTTCATGATTCTGTCGCAGGTTTTGTGCAACAGTTGTCACTGATGGTGACCTGATCACCATGACAACGAATGATACCGCATCAAAAATTATTTTGCTCTCAATTTTTTTGCTTTTGTTGAATAATACTGTGATGCAAAGCAAAGTTCATTACTAGTGTTTTCAGGGGTAACCCTGGTAACCTGTGTAACATCTACTGCCTGGTTTCAAAATTACTACCTGATTCCGTCATGATAATGTGAACAACATCACTTTTTAGGTCGTGTCGGAGGTCGTGAGGTCGCGTTTTGTCATCATGTCTGTTGTTATCTCTCATAGCTGATATATTATAAATGTTAATTTAAAGAAATTATGAAGTACTATGTATCAGGGTTGATTTGAAATGAAAACAAAATGATAATTTCATTTTAACAAATGTGACATCACAATAGCAAGATCTATGCCATATTGGTAGGGTACATATTTTAAATCTTACATAGAAGACAGCCATCGCTTCATGGAATCTGAATCACAATGAAAATTGTCGGTTCACATTGTGCTAACTTAGACATCTGTCACACATTACAGTGCCACAAACAAGGAACCTTTGGTAAAGTATAAACTTTGGAACTTGGTCAGTTTGAGCTTTTGAAATTTTACAATTATGTTAAGAAGAACTGAGGGAGATGGGTCTCTCTATCATTGTGTAGAAGGATGTAAGATTAAGTACACATCTTTTCATTTTGCTTTGCCAGGTGTGAGCCAGAACTATGCAAGGAAGTACACGATCCCCATCGACCGCCTCGGCTTTGAGTTTGATGTCACCGAGCACGAGAACAGCATCGGTCAGAGGCCGGAGGATGGAGCTTTTGTACTGGTAAGAAATCCTTATTGTAAGAGTATGATCATGTTGAATAGATAAGTAGACTTCAAACTGATGCTGGTGCTGTGGCCAAGTTGATGAAGATGGTGACTTTTCAATCAGTGAAGCTTAACTATTGTGGGATTCAGGGTTCGATCCCCGGTCGAGTCACAGTAAGATGGGTTTTTTTTATCCAAGTGCATCTAAGGTTTATCCATTTGAACTGACCTTGTTAAAAAAAAAAAGATGCCAAATTTGATGTAAAATTGTTGTAAAACAACTGCCCTTCAAGGCTTGAATCATAACTGTAATCTCCAGGCAGGTAAGCCATTCATAAGAAGCCATTGTTTAAAAGGATAGAAAAGTAATGTTTATGTACTTAAATGCTGTGTAGAAGCAGAATGATCAATATGTTGAAAATCACAGTAGGTTTTCTTTTCCATCCCTCTTACCCTCCCCCTCAACGTTGAGGTGGCCACAGTCCACATTCTGTGATAAAGTACTTAACTGCAGACAGACACTCACATTGATAATATCATATTTTGACAGGGTCTGTTTTTGGAGGGCGCCAGATGGGACCGCGAGAAGATGGTCATCAATGAATCCCAACCCAAGATTCTCTTTGACACTATTCCAATAATTTGGCTGAAACCAGGTCTCAAGGCCAACTTTAAGGAGAAAGCCAGCTACAACTGCCCAGTCTACAAGACCAGTGCCCGCCGTGGGACCCTGTCGACCACTGGACATTCCACAAACTTTGTCATGTTCATGCTATTACCGTCAGACAAAACAGAGAGCCATTGGATAAATCGGGGTGTTGCATCACTTTGTCAGCTTGATGATTAATTCACTATGCTTGAAGCTACTGTTAATTTGTCTTTTGTAATTTTGTAACATTAATTGAAACAATCCTTTAATAGTTATGGTGGAAGAGGTGGGATGTTTACCAAAATGATTGAGATATGATAGTCAACTTGTGTGTAAAATTTGAATCTTGACAAACAGAAAGGCATTAATTTTAAATGTAATAGTCGATGAAAAATATGAAATATTTTGTTTCTCTTTTTTTTTCATAGTTTTCATTCTTGTAAGCTCCAACATATTTTATTGATTCATCAAGGGTTTAAAGTGGTATTGGAGGTTAGAGGCTGTGGTGAAGAGGTTCAAGTAATGGACTTATTTTGGAAACAAAGTTTTGACCTCTGTTATTTTCCAAAAACAAATACTAAAACTAGAATATATAAAAAATATATATACCATAGATGGCAATGTTTGTTTAATTTGGAGTATTTTTTTTCCTTTCACGACTTTGCTTAACAGTATTCTTGATCTGCTAGACTTTACTTTACAGAACTCAGTCTTTTGGGTAAAAAAAAAAACAAAACATCAGGTTATGTTTCAAAGACATTTGACAGTGAGTCACCTATGTGACATTTCTGTGACAGTTATGTAAATGTCACAGTGTCAGCATCTGCGTGCACATGCTCATGTTTTCATTTATTTTTAACAGAATATGTATCACAGATTCATCTCATCAGGTTGCTACATCTGTAATGCACTATCTACCGATAGGGGCAGTTCATTCCTGTCACGGCTCCATCTGTTAATTCTGCAGCTTTGCAAACATAACCGTGAATGGTGGAAAATGAACATGTTCATTCTTCACATTCTTCTCAAGGGAAACAAATGGAATTGTGCACAAATAGAAGCGTACATATTAGCCGACATCACAATTTGGTGGGCCTCTTGACACCGTCGTTCATCCACACCAAATTGTTGTTTCCAAATTAAATGCTAAAATATTTTCCTCTCGCAACTAATTTTGTAATTTTCATTAAGTGCCGTTAAAACAGGGCGTTTCTCAGTAAATTTTCTCATTGGAATCTAGTGTCAGTAATGTAACTCAAGACGGTGAAATGCATAATTTTCTGTTTACAATATTTTTGCTCAACGAAGTCATTCCTTTGAGAAAGAGAACAAAAATTCAGCTGTTTGAGACATTCCACATCCCCAGCACAATTGATTAGATTCAGTTTTGCCGAGAGTAAAAACGTAAATAATCTTTGGTTTTCATGCTTAATCCTTCCACAAATATGTGCTTTCATAATTGGTATGCTGTGCTGCTTCTTTATATAAAATTTTGTAGGAATTGTATTTATATATGTATATATATATTGAATCTTATAAAGAATAAGATGAATTGTCATATAAACTTCAATATTTTAATATTCACTATTACAAATGACTTGGCTAAATTGTTTTGTTGTCAAGCAAGTATATTTTTCTTAAAGTAAAAAGAAAGAAAAAAACAAAAGATTATTTCTCACTGTTCGATAGTTTGTAAATATTCAAACGATATTGCGGTTGCTTACAGGAGCCTGGTGTTGACTGGCATTAATTGAATATTCATGAGGTTTACACTTCAGAACCGCATGGAGTGTTATGTTTGTTGTCATAGTGACAAATCCTAATGGAACATAATTTGAAAAAACAGTTTGATGGTTTGATATGAAATTTTCACTGCGTATTTGCTTTTGTGACAAAAGGTACTCTCTTTAATTATCTCGTTTATGATACAGATCTACACGTATTTGCTATGTGTTTTATGCAGCAATTCTCTCAAATGACATGAATATTCATTTGGTGTCTCATGGTTTGTCATTTATACCATCTTTGTACATGGTATATCTTCCCAAAGTGTCCAAAGACTCATATTGCCAGTATCCATAAGTTCTTCCTCAGGGAGTCAAATTTAAATCTCTTGAACGAATCAGATTGAAAACTTAAAAAGTCGTCTTTTTATGTTGATACTAAATATGCAAATATTCTGTCATCAATTAAAGATTCCATGCCCAGATATACATATATTTTTTTGGTTTTAAAACCTATTTATTACAACTTTAGTTTTGTTTTTTCAGGAGAGAAGTGTTTCTCCTTTTTTTGTGTGTAAATAATCGAACAGGTATCTTCGAAGGTATAGTCGTTTCCCGTCCAGTGGAATGACCGTCACCAAACTTTTTGCAACAAGACCGTAAGTTAATGTTTAACACCTTGATTAAGTATTCTTCCATTACCAGTTTATTTGTTTCTTAAGTTTAATTATTCATAATTTGTATCATCACCTCGCAAAAGTCAGGCTGACAGTATCGTCTGGTTGAATAGGGTCAAAGAGACGTTCTTTTAATGATTTGATTTTCAACACAGTTACCCTGCTGTACGTCTCATTTTCATGTCATAATCTCTCCCTTGTAGCTATTTTTCCTTCTTTCTTTTTTGTTTCGCCTTTATTTTTTTTTCTAAAAATATGTAAATTTTAAACAACCAAAGAGGCTTCAGTCTGATGACTATATTCTAGTTGCATTGTTATTTTATTTTGCAAATTGACAGATTAAGTTATTCGTTTTGAAACAAAGAGGAAACAATTTGCAGAGCTTACACCAGACATTTTTTTTCATCTAAGCTTGTTTTTGGCTAAAAAATGTGAATCCAACAGTGTGTGACAACTGTGTACACTCTATCTGTGCTGTAGCGTATGGTTTGAAATAAATTTATTGCATTGAGTTGTTGCACTTAAAAAAAAAGAAACTTGAATGGAGGTATTTCTGTTGTGTTTTGTCTTTCTGTTCGTGTATGAGACTTTCATTTACAATTTCTGTTAAAGCTACAGAGGAATACATTTTTGATCGATTTGCAGTTAAATTTCAGTTGCTATCACTAGCTTTTCCCTCAAATAGATAAAGAAACTCGTCAATTAGTAATTTTAGTGATTATTTGTTTTAATCCCAGTCTTTACACACACACGCACATACACACACACATCTTTCCTCGGTTCCCCTTTTGTTCCTAGTCATACTCTCGTCATGGTGGGTTCAAAGAGATAATCCTGCATTGCCCAGAGGGACTGAATCTAAATTTGGAGTGTTTGTGGATCAAACGGTTATAAGTTATAACTTTTTCAGCTATCCATTAATTTTTGTAGCTATTTATTTTTTTGCGTAGTGGATCATATGGAAGATAGGGAACAGGTGGTGGGTGGCATCAATTGGGTGGAGGTGAACCCTCAGGCTTCGAGAGAGGACGAACCCTATTCTTTTTTTGGAGGTCAAAGGTCAAAGAGGTCAAACACTGAAAATCTTGTTGACATGATATCTCAAGATAGGAATAAAGGGAACTTAATACTGTGAATGGAAATGTGTTACATGAAGTAGAAGAACCCGATTGTTTTTCGTGGAGGTCAAAGGTCATCTGAGGTCACCAGAAGCCAAACACTGAAAATTTAGTTAACTTGATATCTCAACTTACGAATCATGAAAACTTCTGATACTTACATCAAGTAGAAAAACCCTATTGTTATTGGCGAAGGTCAAAGTCATCTGAGGTTTTGAAAACAGTGTTAACACAAAATCTCAAGGTAGGGTTCATGGAAACTTTTGATCCTTAGCATGATAATGTATTACATCAAGTAGAAATCGCTATTGTTTTTAGTGGAGTTCAAAGGTTATTTGAGGTCACCAGAGGTCAAACAGAAAAATCTGAACACCATACCCCAAGAAATGAATCATGGGAACTTTTGTTCCAATGACTCCCGTGGACAGAGGGGAGGAAGGAAACGGGCGTAACATATTTATTGAGGGTGAGGGTATTTTTATCCCGCGAAATCAGTCAGTCCCCTGTGACTCCATATTATATGAAAAAAAAAACATAAATAGTAAACGCTGATTTTGTCACAGGCTACTGTTGATTACAGGGTGTATTCAGTCCCTTTTTAAAGGGGTGGGAAGATCTAACATAAGAAGTGCACATTTAAGTAGTGCACATTTAAGTACAGCACTATCTAAGTGGAGCGCCACCATGTTGGCGCGGCGCGTACAAGAAAAAGTTGACTTTACAATCCCCCCCCCCCCCCAATCGCCGGAAAAGGCACTTTCCGAGTGTTTTTAGCTGCATGTAATCAACCTTGTCTGCAATTTCTCAATAAATGAAAAAAAAATCAATCTATGAAAAATTGTAATACATATTAGATTGTTTGAGATGATGGACGAATCCTAACTTATTATGCACCCTCTTTGATCTGATCTTTAGCTCCTAGTTTTTATTGGGCCTTACCATGCATTTTTTCCTCCTCAACTGTTTCTTGGAATAGGGGATTCTTCTTTTTTTTTTTTGGGGGGGGGGTGAGAATCATGACGTGCCGTCATCACTTACATACTAGCTATAATTGTGTGAAGACTGTCTAAGCGGCCCACCACCATCGGTTTTAAGGTGGAATGTAACCAGCCTTGAAAAAGAGATATCATGTCTGCAAATTTTCTCAATGAATAAAAAAAATTAATCTGTGAAAAGTGGTATCGTAATACATATTAGATTGGTCGGAATGATACAAGAATCCTAAAGAATCATGCATCCCCTTGGAATTGTTTTTTAGCCTCCACTTTCCTATTTGAACTTATCACCAAGGTCCAGCCCCCATTTTCCTCCACAACTGGTTTTAGGATGGGGGGCGAGGCTCAAGTGGCCTACGTCATCACTAGCATACCTGAATTGTGTGAAGACTAAGCGGAGCGCCACATCAGTTGGCTGGGATCGTACCAGAAGATTTTTTAATATAAATGCCCCCTAGATCGCTGGAGATCGTCTTTCCGGGCTCCACAATGTTTCTATTTGTTTAACAATCCGATATGATGTGCTTCGTAAGCGACCAAATATGAGATTCCGAACATGATTGTAAGGGATTGGGGGAAAACTACAAGGCAAATGTAGCGGAGCGTGTGTGTGTATGGGGGAGGGGGGGACCAGCAATGTATGAGAACATAAATAATAATGGGTTTACTTCTTACCACCTTCAATACAATGTGCAAGACAGCTATTTTCTTTCGTCACAATTGCATATTTTCCTACTAGTCCGAGAGACTATACAGTTCTTTGTATTTCATTTTTGGCGTTCAATAATGTAGTAATGATATGGTGGTCTTGATACACGGATGTACTTAATACATGCAGGCCTATGGGACAGGAATGTGACTAATACCCTAGGGGGAAAAACTAAAAACAATTAAAAGGCTGGGTGAGATTTAAACGAGCTAATACGCCACATCAGTGAGTGCTAACTGCTCACCAGTCAGACAAATCTTTGCAAAGTTACCATTGCTTAAACTAGTAGGTCAATCATTTATTCCGTTTATTATTTCAATAAGTATAAGTGACATGTGCATCATTTGGGAAAGTCATGGGGAACATGTTCTTCTCCCACTCTTTTTTTTTCGGCTGAGGGGACACTAACACACATTTGTCCCTCTCAAAAACTTTGAAAAGGACTAAAAAAACTACACTATTCTTGGTGAAAGAAAAAATTCAGGCCAGTTCATTCTGTAAGAAATAAAGAAAACTTAGATCAATTTACAAGGCCAGAGAAACTGGGAAGTGTCATTTTCTGCAATCTAAGTGATATTTTTAATAAAGAAATCCCTTCACGCCACGCGCCAACTGTTGGTGGGGCTCCGCTTACATGGAGACTAAACTGCCCCCCCCCACTTCAGTTCTTGTCCCACCCTCACCTCCTCAAAAAAAAAAAAAAGACTGGTTACAGTACGGATATGAAAGATTTTTTAGGGGAGATCCCCCTCCTTCGTCCATTCTCAATATAAAATCTATGGATATGTTTAGTTTGCTGGAAAAATTGCATTTTACGTCCTTTTCTCTTTAGGGGAGGTGAGAGCCAGGGGATCTTTTCAAGCTGAAATTATCACCATTCCCCTGGTCTAGTAGAGCCACATTGCTACATTCATGAAATAGTGCATACCTATTACTAAAATATAGAATAGGCCTATTTATAATCCTCTAATTAAATATTGAATCGTATTTTTTTAATTGAGGCTGTGACGCACACTGAATCATGCATACCTACTAGGGGTACACTGAGGGAATCATAGGCCTATATGTAAAAAAAAAAAATTCTGGGTAGAAGACTTTTTTCTATAACCTTAAAAACCGTACAGCACTGATCTAAGAAGAAGGTCTTTTAAAACTGAAAATATTAAAACCTACCGGAATGAATACGAATACGAAACTATACTGAATACCTTTAGGCACAAACAAAGGCACATATCACGGATCGACGGTAATTATTACATAAAACTACAAATTCACCGCTAATTTTCACTGTGTGGTATCGTAAAATTACGTGACTGATTAAGCACAAAGGGAAGGTGAACCATTCAGTCCCCCCCCCCCCTCCACTTTTCAGACGGTTATATTTTGTGCGTTTACAGATTTGTGTAAAGGTTAATTGAGGTGCACATTTTCTAAAGTGTTCTTGCACAATAGGGACCCGCAATTTTAGAGTTGGTCCATTGTAGTACACTGTGCTACTGTCATCTAATTTTTGAAATAGTAGCTATGATAACTATGATGACTTGTTCATAAATCCGAGAAAATTTAGGGTCGTGTTTCTCTACGCAGTTACCGTCTTGTAGCCTAGGTCCAATTGGATGGGTACTGATAAGGTTCTCTTCCAACAAATAATCACATTGTTGATGTTTTATTTTTATCAGTGGTATAATCTACTCGACAAAAAAATATTACTTTCATAGGTGCTGAGTATTGTTTGCTTGTACTGCATCACCGACTCTGTTTGTAGCAAGTCGAATACAAATTTTAATGACGACAGCTGATTGGTTGATTAATTTAAAATTATCTAGTGTTGTTTTCAATTGACGAGTAACAAACTACTGGCTGTCATCACAGGTTTCTTTTTCTTGTAATATCAACAGCATTCCGAAGCCTGTGATTCACTTTATTTCATGTCAGTAGTTATTTCCTGCAAGTAGTTCACATGAACTCATCGCCTATTATTGTCCGTAGATTCGCAAGCAAACGTGGAAAATGTCAAGTCTTACCGGGGTATGTAACTCAACTGTACCATTATTTATGACATCGCCCGGTATCGTTAACATTAGGCCAAATGTAAACTTTGTATGTCGATATAGCCTAACAACAGCTAGGCGACTAACACAGTGTACATTAGTCCCATAGGCGTACGTTATGTGATACAAGTTACTGGGCATGAAAGTATAGTAATTACGAAAGACTAGATAGCTTTCCAAAAGTGATTGTGAAAAGTTTGTTATTATGGGTAATGTAATTTTTATCGGGAGTGAAAATGAAAATTTTCCAATTAGCCTAACACTAGTACTAGTAACAATATCTTGTATGTACTAATACTATACTAGTACTAATACTATAATAATAGCGGTACTACAGTAATACTAC
Source organism: Stichopus chloronotus (assembly GCA_021234535.1). Taxonomy (NCBI): domain Eukaryota; kingdom Metazoa; phylum Echinodermata; class Holothuroidea; order Aspidochirotida; family Stichopodidae; genus Stichopus; species Stichopus chloronotus. The sequence goes on along the minus strand of CM037829.1, from coordinate 32,737,112 downwards.
CTAGACTAGGCCAAGGCCCTGTCATGTACTGTAAACAGTGTAAGGTAATGTAGGCAAGCCTACTTTCAACAAGTTTGATTGACTTCTGGTAGGCTTGTCTGAGTTATGAATAAGAGTAAAACTAAAAGCATTGGCCCATGCCATGGTCACTAGTACCACATACTGACATAGTACTAGTAGCAGTGCACTCCATAGACCATTGCAATTTGCATGCTGCATCTACAGTCAAGGCCAATTCAGAATTCCAGATTTCCTGTTTATTAATATTATGGCATAGTGCCGGGGTGATCGTCAAATGTACACTTAGCTGTGTTGAAGTTTCAGCATTTTCATCTGGTAGTCCAAAGGACAACTAGCTTGTGAAATAAGGTTGCCCTTTACAAAAGTTACAGTAGTTGTACTGCCAAGACTGGTGTCATGAGTTACAGTATATTTCCAGGTTACAGTACCAGTAACACATTTGTATTGTTCTGTTAGCAATTCATCACCACATTACACCTCATGATGTTTCAGATATTGCAAAATACAGGCAAGACACTGACTCGACAGGGCCTGCGCGGTCAGCGCTGAGCAAGCACATCATGGTATGCCTATAGTGTAAACTGGGTATTGTTAAACTATTAAATCATGATGATGCCCCATCCAACATGATGTAGGCTTATGGTGCTATTTGTATTGCAGGGACGTTGTTTAATTATTCATTGCAGGCTGTTCGCATGACTATGGCAGTCCTGTTCTTCCATCACCTATTTACACTGAGTTACATTACTATAGTCCTAAATACTGCATCTACCGTATAGTGGCATTTGACCAGTGGCAGTTGTTTCTTTTATCTTTGCAGAGTTCTAATGTAGAGAACCTCTCACCTCAAGTTCTACGTCAAGTGGCAAAAGAAGTCGCTCAATTAGCAAAGACTCCCTTAGAAGGAATCAAAGTATATCCAAATGAGGAAGATATAACGGACATTCAGGCAACTGTTGAGGGTCCAGGTTGGTAGCCTTAAGTTAACTTCATCATTTGGTTATTCATTGAAACTAACTTTGCAATGGTGTGCCTATTAATTTGATTCCGAGTGCCATGTAATTTTGATACATCTTCTTTGTGAACTCCAGCCACAAATTAGCTTGTCATGAAAAAGTATGCTTCTGAGCTGAAGAAGCTGAAAACATGGGTATTTTTGGTCATTTTGTGGACTAGTTCCAGGTGGGACATGAAAGTGGAACATTGGGGTATACAGTAAAGCAAACCCATGAATGTGATTCTTTATTCAATGAGCACTATAATATGTTGCTAAATTAGCTTGAACATGATATTAAGTGTAAAGCAACATGTTTGTGAGGTGACTTAATGAAGTTTGCTACAGTAGTTGATATATGTTTTGTCAGTTGCCCATTACTGTAGAACATTCAAGCCAACAAAACTACCAATTGTGAGTATTGTAGGAAGTAATTAGCAGTAATTAACTCAGACTTTTGTTTATAAACCACAAGTTGCAGTGATACATTAATATGTGCCTATTATAAACCTTCATATCATGTGTTACTTGACCATGTGAGCCCCAATCTTTAACATTAATTACAAAGACACCATTTTGCCCTACATTTGCTGTCTTTTAAACTAACATAACATTTACTATATGCACTACCTCGTCAGCCACTCACCCTACAGGAGATGAACGAAGACAAGAAATTTATGTCAATTTTTCATTTTCACATAAAAACAAATCCATATCAAATTACAGTACAATTACAATTTGTTTCATAACTTTGTTTATATGTATTATTTGGTATCCACAATCCTGTAATGTCAGTGTGACTAATGCATCATTATTCTTTAATAAAGACTATATAAGTATACAGTGCTTTAGACAAAGATAGTTATTGTGTTGTAGATATACTGCACACACTTATCCTTAGAATTTCAGAACTTGAGGGGAATATATTTATTCATCCCAACCAAAATAGTAAAACCTAGTCCTATTCTTACCGTCATATGTCTGTGGCCCGGTATTGTATCCTTACACTTAAATGTCCTTCCTTTGAATCATCAAACTGTGTAACCGTGTATTGGTCTGGACAGTGGGCACTGTCCATTTTAAGAGAAGCAGCAGAGTGTTTGTGACAGTCACAACTCACGAGGTTGATGTGAATATAAAATATGCAAAATATGTCATATATAATGTACATTATAATTCTCTGTTTCTTGCTATGTAGTTATGTGTGTCAGATTAATTTGTTTGTTAGTGAGTTCAAGTTAAATCAAACTGTAAGTCCATCAAAATATGCTGGCTGCAAACTGGTTAGAATTTTAAGCCAGAGTTACCAACGATATGCCTTTACAGTATGTGTCATTGGCATCACTCCTGCTTGGAAACAGCTCTCTTCATCACCAGCTGTCTACAGCTAGTGATGTAGGCTTGTCGTACTTTGAGCCTGAAAGGCTGAAAGCATTGTAAGTCCTAAATGTTTGAGTTTGAAAATTTGAGTACTGTAACATACAGTATTGAAATAGAACATCTACACAATACATCCCTGACACTACATAATGAATGGGATATATGATATGGTAACAGTTGGTTGATTGTTACAGTACAACATAACGAAATCAAACTGATTATTTACATGACCTAGTTTAGAGCCACGAGGTGGTTTCATATATATATATAATTATCCCTCCTTGTTTGTATCCTTCTAGCTGGGACACCCTATGCGGGTGGGTACTTCAAAGTCAGGTTGGTCCTAGGAAAAGATTTCCCTCGGGCACCACCTAAAGGATACTTTCTCACGAAGGTTTTCCATCCGAATGTAGCATCGAATGGCGAGATATGTGTAAACACATTGAAGAGAGATTGGAAGTCTGACATGGGCCTTAAGCAACTCCTTCTTGTAAGTATACACGCATCCAGTCTTACATGACTATTGAAACTTACCCGTGGGCCAGTGAATAATACCAAATTGAAATTGCGTTTTTGACAAAGTGCTTTACCCTACTCAGCAGTCAGCACTCGCCCGAGTCACCCCCTCTCAAAGCCAAGACATTTTCATGATGTTGCTGAACATCAGTACTTGATGTTCAAGCTGTTATACTGCAAAAATGTCACAAGAAAAATGATATCACATAATTAAAAAGAGCCATTCATAAATTATCTTCTAAGGGGTTCTACAAATTCAGTTTGGGGTGACTGCATTTTCCCAAAAATGAAAGTGGTATAGTATCAACAAAAAGAAAGGCTGTCACAATTGAGAAGTTTTAAGTATTTTTTGTCTTGGTTTCCCGTGTAGCAAGAACAGTTAACTGTTAACTATAGAGTCACTATCATAGGGTTCCCACGGTCATGGAAACCTGGAAAAGTCATGACAATTTGGAACCTTGTTTCATGGCCTGGGAAAATTTTGGAATTCAGGGAAATTGTGTAAAGTCCTGGAAAAGTCCAGCAACCTTTTTTCAAGGGGTATTCAAGTATTGTTCCTTTCTCAGTTGTAATATCAAAAAGGAATTCCTGCTTGTAATATCAAAATTCAGTATTATCTTCAGTCTCACATCACGTTGCCTTGGATTTTGATAACATCAGGTAAAATGTCAGGAGAAGGGTCTATAAACTTCTTGTTCATCATGGGAAAGTCGTGAAAATTTAAGTACAAGAACCGTTACTCTGCCATGAGCACCAATTTGAACATGTTACACAGCATGTTCTTCGGCCACCATGTGAATGTGGTATTTACCACTCTTTGCTGTTCTCAAGACCAACATATTTATATGGTATACTGGAAGGACCAGTGGAAGGACTAGTGGGTTTTCAATGTTGTCTGCAGAATTTATGTACAAAGTTTTTGTACAATTTTGTCAAATTTAAAGGGGTATAGGTAGTTGTGACATCCTGTACATGTTACATAATTTTTTGTATGTTCTCCCTCCCAATCAGGTAAAGTAATATCTCCTAAAGAGAATTGTGGTAAAAAAAAGGTCTGCCAATGGTACATTCAGTCATGAAGTGCCTGAGAATAGAAAACGACAGTAAACTTTTGAATTTTTTGTATCTTGACATCCCCTAGATAAAATTCAGGATTGTTTTTTTATGATTATTAATACCAAGGAATGTTGTTTAGTCAAAGGTCACGACGGTTTACCTTAACTCTGCAGATAAACACTGATGAAGTGGTGTATGCTAGACTTTGCTGTCCAGCCAAATTGATCATTGATCCCTTCAACAAGCCAGAAAATAACAAAAATATGTTTGAATTTGATATTGCACTCAGTTGAGTTGCTCTTGATATATTGTTCTAGAAGTAGTGTTCCGCAAGGTCTCATGTGGTGGCAACAGCAAGTATCACACTTGCAGATGCCCCGGTGCACCCTTAATTTTCAGCTTCTATTTTCTGTTGTTCCATGTGTTTGGATGTGTTTCATATTCCCCACCGTGCATTGTTTAACACTTTTGAAAGCTTTTGCAGCAACTACCTTTCTGATCAGTACTAGTTATTGTGTGAATCATGACGTAATTGACGTTCATCGGTTTTGTAGGATCATCCACTAGGGTCTACTTAAGTTACGATCAACGTCCTCTAAAATTCTTTCTGTCTTTCATTTTTTCAGACCATAAAATGTTTACTGATTTATCCTAACCCGGAGTCAGCATTAAATGAAGAGGCCGGCAAATTATTATTAGAACAGTATGAGGACTATTTCTCTAGAGCAAAAATGATGACAAAGATACACGCAATGTCAGGAAAACCGAGCAAGGAGTCGCGTTGCACGGATCCCTGCAGCTCCATGACAGGATCGAACAACCAAGGCACGGGATCAAAGAAGCACGCCGGGGAAAAGAAACTTTCGGCTGTCGACAAAAGGAAAAAGGACAAGAAGAAAAACCTGAAAAGATTATGACACTTTTTAATTTATTTAAATGAATTATGAATCTCAAATCTTCTTTTTTAAACGATACACCAAATTGGCAAGTGATTTGTGTCGTTATTGTAAATTTGTGGGGATGTCTTCTACCTCACATGTAAACATTTATGAAACTAGTGGTCCCAAATGCTGTTTATTATAAAGCCTCGGGGAATGTGACCATACAGTGACCGTATTCAAGGCCAGAGTTTATGTGGTGTCCAGTAGCTTTTGGGCTGGGCAGTACATGTCAGACCCAGTATAAGGGAAACATTTCCCCAGGTTCAAAATGGATCTTCTCAAAGAACGGTGGTTAGTGAACATCCTGAAGATACTTTGGCATACCATTAGTGTCATTTTTTTCCAATAAGTAGGATGATTCATAGTTAAATCTTGTAATTTATGCCTCTGCTACTTTTAACTAGGCAATATACCACAAAGTAGGCCAATAGCCAGCTCTTCTGCAATGCCAGTGTCCAGACAATTGTCCAACAGTCTTGGCAAATGTCAAGCTAACCTGCAGTTCCAACATTAAGACAATGAATCACAGAGAAGACAAGTGGCCCACCATGCTGCAGTGCTAATGTGTCAATTCAGGCCTTCTAATATATAGTAAAATGACCAGCTCTTCTACAATACCAATGCTCTGGCGATAAACAACAGAGTAGGTGAGTGGCCAACTGTTGTGTAATACACTGTAGTGAGCCACATTATAGCCAAAGAAGCTTATAGGGGGACAGCACACAAGCGTCTGTAACAGGTATTCAAAAATTCCTGTTTCATTTATTTCAATTGCGACACATTAACTCACCTTGGCACGTTTGGAGAATTTTCATAATATCGACATAGGATGATTTTATGCCCCTGGTTTGGTTGTAATAGTTTCCTGTTTGAATCGGCAAACTGGCCGTTAAAGTAATTTTTCATTGAAGGTGATGCTTGGATTCATCCTACGGCCTAATTTTGTAAAAACTGTATTTGACGTTTCAGATTCGCGACTCAGGACCACCAGCGGATCCGTATCCTTTGTTTGGGAGGGGACCAAAGTGGTGGTGCAGTAAGTTGGAGGAGGTCGAGGGGGATGATTCTTCTCCCATGCGGAAAATTCTCCTTTAACGGGATGCCCTCAAATACCAATAGTGGCAACAAAAGTGTGCAGATGAGAAGTAAACTTTTTTTCTAAAAAAAAATCTTTCGTAGGTATGGTTCTATTTATTCAGAAATTGTTAGGGAAAAATTTCTCTTACCCTCCTTTTGGTTGGCCATCAGTGGATCCCTTGGTTTTGCTGGTGAGCAGGATTTGAAGTTAATTGTGAACAAAGTCCATCCTCCTAAATTATTATGTCGCTTGGAATATGGGGTAAAAAAAAAGAAGTTTTCTCTTACCCTTCTGTCTTTTTAAGGTTTAGTTTTTCAGAACTGTAAGTGATGACAATGTTGTAGACAGCCAAGTGTATTCTTCTAACCCATCTTGTGGAGCTCCTTAGCTGCCATTATCAGACTTTGCATCGTTAATATCTTTTGAGCTCTCAGAACTCTGGAATGTGATTGTAATTTGATATGAAAACAAAAATCGTATGGAAATTCATTTCATGTAAATGTCCTGGATAGTGCTGCAGCAAGATCAATTAAAATATCAAAAACCTGTCAAATCTTACACCGTGTGCATAACTCTCTGTTTATAGGGAGCATGTTAAATGTAAACATGTTCCCGATTAAAAGAGGTTTTTATGCAATGTAGCATATGTTGCACTCTCTACATCTTCGTCCAGTTTTCCAGAAAAATTCACCATCCAGGTATGTGCAGTAGCTCAAAAGCTTCGTGATGCCGCCATCACTTCCTTGTTGTAGTAACAGGCAGTGCCCATGAAATCTGTGTTAGAGAATATGGCGTTTACATCAAGTTATCAACAAGTCCCATCATGACAAATTTAACAAAGCCTGTAAAATTATGATTTCAAGTCGTAATAAGGTTACGTTTTCGGTTTTACCGATATATCACTTGCTACACGTAGAGCTGTCTTTTTTTTTTTGCGAGGAATGTGCTTCCTTGTCAACGATGGTTTGGTCAAAATATAAGTAAAGCTGACTCTTTTACCGTGTCCCCTACAAACCACTTTCTCTGGGAAGTATTTTGTAACCACACTTGACTACCTTTGTAGTTTTAAAGGTCCACTGGAATGGTTTGGTAAGACAAGGCTGTGTTTTTAGTTATTGAACACAGTATGCCATTAATGTACCGAGCTCAAGGTTGTAAGTTTATGTCATCCATTTTATTTTCCAGGCAGTGAATGTACACTTTTTCTGTGTGTTTAGTGTTGTATTTTTTTTTTTTTGGGGGGGGGGGGGGAATCTGCTATGTGTTATGTGACTTTGTGATGGAGATAAAATATTTCACTGAAAAAGAAGTCAAATTTGTCATTTGTGTGGCCTCTTTCTATTAACTGGAAGGATAAAGGTCTTTTTGTTGGATATGTGACGTCACTCTTTTGATCAACGTGAGGAGGACGAAGTGTTGCTATTAAAGGTTTATCGATAAGTCAGTACACAAGGTTGAATAATTTTAATTATGAAATTGTTGAATTATGTAACACTGTTGTTGGTCTACTTTAGGTGGTTTTGCTCGCCTGTTCGTATTGTTTGGATGTAATACCCATTTAAGATGTGTTTGAGTCTGACAAGCCAGTATGGTTCTTTATTTTCCAGCCACTACATTATGTTTACATTCACAGTATATTGAATAAAATTTTAAAGAAAAAAAAAAGATGGTTGTCGTGCTGCACACAATGCCTTCGCAGACATGTGTCTGATAGATGCATGGGAATTTCATACCATGTGGGTCAGAAAGAAAAGGGATAGGGAACAGGGACCAGGGTCTACTGGGGGATTTATCTACCCCCAATTTTCCTTTCACCCAACAAAAGAGCGGGCAAATGATTTACATAAACTATCATTCGCCATTTGTTTTTGTAAGAGGCCCGAGAAGCAGTGACTGATTTAGGAAAAAGGGCCCAGTCAGCAGCTGAAGACTAGGCTCCTCCACTCCTTCCCCAGGTGTGATGGAATGGGGAATTCGATAGCAAGTGACCCGTCGGAACAAGCAAATGAAGCGACTGAGAAGTGGTTTTCGATGTCCGAATATTAAGTTTTTGAAGTATTTTTATGCACTGGCTGATCCTGGTCTTTTGGATGGGGGGGGGGGGGGGGAGTGGTACAGCAGATATGGGAGAGCAGTTTAAGCGAAGGGGTATTTCCCTACTGTGTAGAAAGTCAATTACCAAAAACAAAATGAGACGCAAGCCCTCTTAGTGATATGGGTGCATCTCTACTGGTGGGGGGGGGGGGGGGCGGGAGTGACTCAGCAGGGCCCATCATCACATTATAGCTGAAATTGTGGAAATACTATCTAGGCGGAACTCCACTGTGAGTTGGCGCGGAGTGAACCAGAATATGTATGGATAAAAAACGCAGGAAATTGCCTGTCCAAGCTTCACGGTTGACGTCCCTCAAAAGCGTTGTTGGCGAACGTGCCCACAACCACGCATCTCTCAAATGCTATTTGGTTCAATAGATGCCATGGGCGTCACCAGGAAGAAGTCAACAGGTGCAGACGAACCATATTTTCAGAGATTTTTGAGGGATGTATCAAAATTAGAAATCCGCCTTCTATGTTGCAAAGTATTCACATCTCGAATCCCCCAAATCATTGTTTTCACCCTTACCGTGCCCCCGGTTAGCAAGTCCTATTGACGCCACTGCTGCATGCTGTTGGTGTGTGAAGCAATAGATGGCCTTAATTCTTGAGGACGGGGGTAAACTACGTGTGCAAGACATAATTTTAGTTTTTTTTTAAATAACGGACACTAAATTGTTACCCCCTCCCCTTGGCTGAATCGGCTGTGTGACACACACTGAATGGCATGCACAGAAACTTTCTACAGATATCACCCAACTTGAACATGACGATGTATAGCACATATATACTATGATGCGAACGCATTACAAGCACATAAAGTGATTCAACTTTTCAAGGAAACTTTTCGAAAAGGGAAAATTAAATTTGACGACTTTGGAAAATATTTTGGAAAATTTGTTGATTCTGGAAATTTCAAAGTCAGTATCAGACATAGGTTATCTCATAATAATGTACGAATGTGGGGACAATTAAAATTAATTTTATAGATCAAAGGGTTGTTTAGTAGTCGACTGCCATTATATCAAAAGTCACTTTAATCGTATATCATAACACAATTGAGCGTAATGTCATATTTAAATTTTCAACATCGGTACCTCCTTTTCTGTAGAAATAGTGGCACCGATATTTAGAAAAAAAATAGTTCCTTATAGATAGCCTAGACTGCGTCTCAGCAAACGTATTGAACTAATGATTGGTCAATCATTATTCTAAATCTCAATCAATATCTTATGATCTTTCTCTAATTTTTGCTTGCGTCGTTTTCAGCATATACCTTCCGCTTTGCTTATTTTTAATGAAATATTAAATTATATAAATATTTACAGTATTTCTAGGTCTTGGAGGAGGAAGGTGGAGTGTAAAAAACAAAGTTGGTAAACCCACGTTGTGCTGTTTGTGCATCTGGTGGCGCCCCTGGTAATTATCAATATTTCGTTAAAAATGACATTCTGTTTTGCACAAAGCTGACACTAAGGGACATAATTCAAATGTTATCTTTTTTCCACACGAGTCTGAACACATTCACTTGTCATGAATTGAACACGCGATGGATAGGGAAACCCGAGAATCTGCTTAGTTTTATTCATTTCCTTGCTGAGATGTTCGAAACCATCCTTCAAGTTGGTAAATGCCGTTGATAAACAAGTTCAGCTTATATTTCGTATATACATGTCAAACTTTCTGTCGGATAGCTGCAGACTTTTATAGTGCAAGAACTATGTGATCTCATGTTAAGAAGGCAATTGGTTTGGGACTCACACAGACTTCGAGACTAAATCACGAAATGAGCCAGTTTTGAGTACAGCCGTTCAAGCAGCCATGTACCTTTATTCAGAAAACCACACATCAAAACTGGTCAACACTTGCCTTAAATCAAACAACTGAAAATGTTAAGAAAGCCGTATTAAGAGAAAGATCTAAACATATCGTGCTTGTCAAGCAAGTTGATCTTGAAAATATTTCTGCCACATAGTTTATGGGATCGATGCGCAAACGCATCTGCTGTACTGTAGCAAATACAATAGGAAAGTCACTAGATACTATGACAAGTGCAACTTTCTTTGTATTTCCATATTATGATTAATTTCACCTAAAGCAAATCGGAGATGGTATTTAACAGTCAGCCAATCCTCACATGATATCATACATGATACGTTTTCATCGAAGGAACAAACCCTAACCGTGATGGCGTGACTCGATATCACCTCATGTTCTATCATGCAACAAAGAGTTATCTCGAGACATGACTTTAACACATTATGGAAATTCTGCGAGGACTAGGTGGGAATAGTCAATAGACTTCTACGAGATCAATGGTATAAGCATGGTGGGGGAGGGGGCTCCCCTTCCACATACTAGGGGTGGACTGCAGCAAATCTTACTACAGACCAATTATCTGTATACATTCATGGGGGGGGGGGGTAGTGTCATCCGTTTTGCAGTAACATTCACATATTTCTGCGGGGTGAAGACGAGAGGAGATTTTTCCACGTGGAGAGGAAAGAATTTTATACGAGGTAACGCGTATCTCACGATTAGGGGAAATTGTTAAACATATCCTCTGCACAAGTTAACCTTATCTGGGCAATTTCTTTGAATGAATGACGAAAGGAAGAATGAAAGAGGAAACATGTCTAAGAAAATTTTGAGCCAAGAAACTAAACCGAAATGACTGGTTTCAACACATGACTGCGCTATCATTAATAACGAAATTAGATTTACGTTAATTCGCATAACAAGAAAATAATGTGAACATGACCTATAATTTTTGACTGGTGTCTGTCCACGTTTACGTAAGTTTTATCGATTTGAAATAGTTATAGTTTCATAGCACTTGCTACTAGACATCACCATAAACAACAGCGACAACAAAAACAAAAAAACACAGTAATCATTGCAATCAAAATAAAAAAAAAGGAATCAGCTTTGGTAAAACTCCTTCAAAATAAAGCTATCGAGATTTCACCGTCTTTTATCCCTGTGATATGTCCTATACAAAACCTAAATGATTTATCGAAACAAGTTCTTCGTTACGTATATACTGTGACTGTCCCCCTAACAGTCTGGAATTCGAAGTTTACCGCTGATGGGTTTGGATTTTGATGAGATGCTGTTGTCCCCAGATACGGTGAAGTACTTCTTACTGAACACCACGTGGAGAGTACCTTTAAATAAAAATAAAAAAATGACGTCATGTACTACTTATATGTGCAAAATGCAGGCCTCCTGCAGGGTACCTCTGCTGTTCACCATGGATACACCGTGTTGAGTGAACTAGTACCCACCCTCTGAATATAAGGCTGTATGAGGGTGTCAGTGCATGTAATTCTTTCTCATCTGAAAGTACGGTACATGTATTTTACGTACGGACTTTCACGTAAAATCCAAAATAAACTCTTAAAGATGGAGAGTTTTAAGAAATTCAGTTAACTTAATTTATGAGGCTATATAAGCATGGATATTATTACTTCACTCGTCATAAGTTTGATAGTATAGGTGTGGCATGCGCTGAGCATACTCCCTACACCCAAAGCAACATTTCCATCTACTCCAGATAGACTATAATATCAACGTAACAAACAGCAAATAATAGTTAACATCACTTACAAGGCCTGTCATCAGTTTTTTTAGGTGGCGGGGGGGGGGGGGGGGTCCGTGAATTACGATTATCAATCTTCAGTGGTATTTCTCACCAAATGTAAAACGAAATAATACTAAGGAAGTTGGAAAAGAAATCAAATTCATAAATAAGATAAAACAAGTTGATCATACCTTCACTGTCATGAAAGGCTCCGGAAGGATCACTTCTCAGTCCTGGGAAGACAGCATTGATCAACTTCGGATAAGCGCTGTCTAGTCTCTCTTTGGCTTCGTCATAGCGCCACACCTTGTCTCCTTTCATGAAATAGGTTTTCCCTCCCTTACCTTCGTCGGGACGATGAAAAGCCGCCTTGAAATTTTTCGGCAAGCCAAGTGATTGTAACGATTTTGGATAGCCAGACACCAGAGTTTTACCGGAGTAGACGTAAATATTGCTTCCTACGTGGTTATCAAATAGGAAAAAAAATCTCAAAATTGATTTACAAACATTAACAAACAATTACAAAAAGATTGTAATGATAACAATGATTCATGAAATTACTGTCTTGCTAAGTGTTTATCACTTACCGGGATTGCTCCGAAAATATTAGAAATTTTCCACATTGGGAAAGTATGGTTTTGATTGGAGTATAGCATTGATAAATGCCGTTGTCACATTTAAAGGGAAATAGGGCGTTTGTTTGAGAGAAAACATCCATATTTTTAAAACCTATGTTTATGGACAAAGAGTGATAGAATATTCAAAATGAGGAAGGACACTAGCCTTCTTTTCAAGAAATAAGCTTCTCACAGATAGAAATGCAGTTATCTGTTGCTCAACAATAATTTGTTCATCCAAACTTTTCAAAATTCAAATGATGCATCTTCCATTAGTCATTACATGCATAACTTTTTGAGGAGATGAAGTTTTGGTATATGTTTATTGATGAGACTGCGTGGTTTAACGATGATTGAACGTATTTTCTTTTGTATGCCATGTTGGTGTCTTTTAAAATGCAAAATTCATTCGTAATCCCCTTTTATGGTTCATATTTATAGTTACCCTCTCAGCATAGCAACCATCACTTTATATCCAAGCGGGTCTATATACTCGTTTTGGTGTAGGGGTTGGATTGGTGAGGGATCTAAGAGTATGGCGCCATCTCATGGAAAGAGCCCCTCCCCTTTGAGAAATTTTGTTTTGTAAGGTGTGTTAGATGCAAAATGGTGAAAGTTACGTTCAGAGAAACTTCTGACTGAATATATGTGTAGGAATTCAGTTTGGAAAAATATTCACTACATTAATTATCAAATCATTCAATGTTAATATCAGGGAGAATTTTTTGTTTAGAATAGCACAGTGAAAAGTATATCCAAATAGCTGTAACTATACAGGGATGGAGATGTTCTGGACGGAGAGATTTATTGAAGAGCGAATTGTTTTATACCCTCCGCTCATTTTTATGAAAATCTACCTCCCCCGTCTCCCCACCCCCACCCCCATTAGTCCCATCCTCGATTATATCGTTTATTCATTTTATAGGCCTTTATGTCGGTCTGAAACATAAATTCACCCTTAAGTTTTGATTTCCTTATCTTAAGTTAAACTTTGTTGTTTCAATATCAGTTGGAGCTGTATATTTACCTTTTACAAACCCAACGTTTCCGTTACCGTAAACAAACGCTCCCGCCGGCGACTTTGGTAGTTTCTTGAAGAACTTTTTGGCTTTGTCGCCCTTTCTGTTGGAGATCAATCTTCCATTTCCCCTAAATCTCCAAAGTTTGGATCCCTAGAAAGTTTGTTGACATAGAGAGAGAAGATGAACCAATTATTTTCTTTCTTTCTTTGTATTCTTGCCAGATGGATATACCCACCTTTTAGAACTGACAAATTCAAACTCCAGTTTTATGCCGACAACTATAAGTTGTTGGACATGCTCGGGTGCGGGGAGGTGGGGGGGGGGCTGGAAAATGGTGGCCATAGGATGCAACTACCCCAGCCAATACCAAGAAATTCGTCGACTTGCATGCAGGAATACCTTTGATATCGACAAGTATGAAGAATTTATACGTCGCTTGTTGAAACATAAAAGTGATGAAAATGACCAAATAAACAAGTAATTTAAATTTTATTGTCCGAATGCTTCCACAGCACAGCCAATGTGGGTTTACCCATGGCATTATATAAGCACGCCTGGATCTTTCTGAAGCCCTGCATGCGGCAACGTTCACCTGCTTTTCTGTGTAGGTGATGCTATGCCTCATATTTTTCAGTGAATTTCGACACTCATCATGTTATGAATTTTCGCGCAAAAAACTTTCACGTGGGACCAAATGTGTAAAAATGTATTAAGTCAATGGCAAACTTTCAAACTCTCTAGGGGAGAAATGTTTCAGGGAGCTTTAACCTTTCAACTCCGCCCCCCCTCCCCCCTCGACTGCGGGCATAAACGTCTCGCCATATATGCTATAGCCTTATCGCTGACTCTCTCAATTTAAAGTAATTTACCTGAAAAGCATAGAACTTGCCGTCGATGAAAGCAAATGCAGTGTACTTCAAGTTACATAAGGGATCTTCGTTGTTACCATCACCAGAAGGCTCTGCATGAGAAATTACGTTGTCGATGTTATTTAACACGTGTTGAAAGATTAATGTTCCATACAGCCTGTATCCTTTTGCTTGGCCTGTCTTAAATTGTATTACCATTTACGGATATATCACGTTTATTTCACACAAGTAGAAACAGGATATATATGTTATGACAAATGCAATAAAATCGTAACATACCTGTAGGCCCTATGTACAGATACATATAGGCTCACTGCAGCAAGTACCCTTTTCCTTCAACCAATACATTTTTAAAGTTGACACTCGTATATATAGGTAAACACTTAAGTAAAAAAATATATATGTTGATGTAAGCAAACGTCGACAGCCACAGATGTGTAACTATATTGGCGGCATATCATGAGTACCATTTTGATTTTCAGCTGAACAATATTTTTCCTTTTACTTTTCCTCTTAAAGTTAGATCTGATAAAAAATAATTAACTAATTTTTCACATCGTTATGATCCTTCATGCGTTTGGCTTTTCATTCATGCATTTAAACCTTCTGTCTGAGAAACATTTCTCATCTTTTAGAAAAAAAAGAATAGTTCCAACCAAGTTAAGATTAATGTACGGTTTGGGGTTACTGTTTCAACTGTAACGAATTATTAATTATTTGCAATTACTTATTTGTTAGATATTATTCATTAAATTCAATGCCTAACTATTCCAACTCTTCGGTTAGTTACATTGAAAGTTCAACAGGACTAAAATAGTCACTAAAGTGTAATAGGTAACATCACTGCTTCAAATGCTATCATGTCTTCATCATGCCAGGTAATCATACATCACAACTAAAGAAGAATTGTCCCAACACTTTATACCCTGCAGCGACAACCATGGGAACTACAACATTAGGCTTATACTAGAAATGGAAGCTCAGAAGAATGCTGACTGGATGTAGTGCCAATCTGCCATCATGAAAAGCGGCAAAAAGGACAACGTGAGGGCGCTTGCATTGTACAGAAAAAGAAAGAAAAAGAAGAAAATATAGGTGTGTATTTCTCGGGACAACGTATACAGTCACGGTACACCCGACCTTAAAATAAGAGTTTACATTCCAAGGTGTTTTGTTTCTAGTAGGCGCTTACTCTTAAACACCGAAACTGTGCGTTGTTTGCTATAACATCTTCAGGAAAACGCAAGTTTGACACATAATATTCATAATCATTTCGAACGAATTAAGTTGACATTAGAGAATGTATAACGCCCTCAGACTGTTACGTTCTTGTGTACTTGGTATACAAATTTGTGGCTTGAAGGCCTCACAGGTGGTATGAAATCATTGTTCTTCCTGTTTCAACTTCTATGACCAACACAATACTTACCACAAGTCGCACTTCGATCACCACCCTCTGGCAAAGAAAAAAAAAGAATAAAAAGAAAAAAGGTGACATTAAGTATGTCTCTGTCCTCGTACTCTTCTACATTTTTTCCATTTACCACTAAACAGGTAGCTAGCTCGTAAAACAATTATATCTCCTCTAATGTCCTTTGTATGTATTACATTCTTTAACGTACTCTACTGTTTTTCAATATCGCAAGTGTATGTGAAATATAATTTGAATTTGAATCTCCGGTTCGTTGAGTCAATCAAAATAGCACAACTGTAATGCAATGCATGACTGTACTTATTAATAGTCTATAAAAGATGCATGGGCAAGAGGACAATATACCGAGCTGTGCTTATTTTTATTTATTTTTTCTGAACTGAATTTATTTCGGTCTCTTTCGAGAATTCAACTGAATACTTGATATTACATTGTTGTAATACATCGGGAGTGGCAGCAAGAATCTTCCGAATGCTTGTTTACGTTGTTGCATGCCTCTAAAAATAACAATTAATTCGTATTAACAAAATCAGACACAAAATGGGCAACGTGAGCACACACAAAAAAAGAAACTTACCAGTGAATATTCATAATGAAATTTTTAAGTATTTCTTGAAAGTATGTAATGTTTTCAATCTTTTCTCTCTAAATTCCAAAAAGTGAATTTGGCAATGATCCCAAAATTGATATTGAATATTCACTCTAAAACAGTCAGAATGAAGCTTTCGATTAAAATCTTTCACTCCAAATTGAGATTGGTTCTTAATTTCACTCTAAAAGAGTAGTGATTTTTCACCATAACGTTTAACAGAGTAACATAAGTGGACAAGGTCCCATTGAAACGAACGGTAAGCTATAAAGAGTTAAGTCGGAAGTAGGGTGAATGGAAATTTTTCGAAGAACGGCTAGATGGTGCGAGTTAACGTTGCTATGAAACTGAAAGCAATTGATTCTTCTTTTTTTTCTAGTAAGAAACAATCGGTTAATGAAGTATACTGCACGTGATTATTAGTAACCTTTGACCTCAGTAAATGTAGTAGGCCCTAATTATCATGACTATTGAACAATGAGTACTCAGTTTATCTGTGATAGTGTCACGTTATATGTGATAAACGCTAAGTCATTAACAAAAGCATATGTATGTTTATTTTTCTTGGACTGCTGGATTTTGCTTCCGGAAGACTATACTAGCTGCAATATACCTGGCTCACCTAATGGCACCTTCCCACCAAATTTGAAGTTTATCAACCATGAAAAAAGGGTGATCATACATCCAATCCAGCTTATGTAACCACTCCTGAGTTAGTTGTTCGTGATGTTTCGTTACATTAGGCCCAATACTTTTTAAAAAACGTGGACTGGTAGGCTTCCGGTCCTTTTAACTGACACGACAGTATCATGGACAGAACGTTGACTACAATATACTGAAAAACAACAATTATGTACAGACGAAAATCCCCAGGCACCATGTTGACCGTGCCCCCTCCCTTAAGCTGAGGCGTTTTGCCTTTGTTTTATGTTTCCTGTTTACATAATTAGATAGTAGTACCGGATACGGGCAGGGCATTCAAAGGGAATTCATTGCTTCGAGTTAAGAATCCTGTTTGTATGGTCCCCCCCTCTTTCTTGTGTCTTTTCGTACTTAATTTAGTTATTCTTTACTGAAAGGTCAGTGCAACTGTTTTACTAACGATTTTGTAAACTTGGAATTCAAAATGTGAAAGACTACACTACAATCATGCATTTTTCGACGAAATACATGTATTTTGGTATCATGGTTAGAACCTGTTTAATAAGATAGTAAACGCCAATAGTATGAAGATGAATAAACTTTACGATAACTTACTGCACAACCCACACATAAGTGGACACTCCAGTGGGATATATGGAGCCCACACACAAGAGCTTGGGCCCGGCCATCCCGGATTAGCGTTGCAGTAACGGTGGGTATCGACACATTCCCCTGTAAGAGATTGAAGAAGCAGTAAAAAAAAAAAAACACCAAAAAAAAAAACAAAAAACAAAAATAAAACAACAACAACAGTTACGAATATTTAGGTTGAAGAACACCGTGTTTTATCGACTTATTTCACAGCAGACAAGCATACTATGGAAGAGCAAAGTAAATTGGGTTGATTTTTTTTTTTTAAAGGGGGAGGGGGGGGGTATAAAGATCCTCTTGACTCTAAACAGCAGAAGGCTAGAGATGAAAGTGATGCTCTTATTTTTGAGTGGTTAAGATCATACAAAATGTCGCATATCTGTAACCAGGCTATTTACTGTGACGAAAACGGAGGCCCATCCAGGTTGATGGGCGTATTGGCCTGTCGACCGTGCGTTCATTATCTGATGACTCTCAGACAAACGGAGGGAAAAGATTTCTTTTTCTGCTGCAAATCCTATAGACATGTTACTCACTTGAGCAATCAGCGCCCCACCATCCATCTGCGCATGTGCAGCTGCATTGCTGCGTGTCCAACTGTCCACAGTTCTGACACTTCTGTTCACATACTGAAGAGAAATAAAGTAAACAGGATAGGAATAAACACTTACATAATCGAGGCGAAATACACGGTAGAATTTTCCTTCAACTACCAGACGAGTAAAACTAACTTCGTCGGCATAGCTAGAGGATACAACCCAACTGGTTAGTTTTAAATCATAGAAACTGCCATTATGATAATGAGTATATAAGACAAGAGAAGAGTTGACCTTTGACACCAGGTAGTAGTTCTACCAATAGCAGGCCCGTAGCCAGCCCATGTGGAGGGGTGGGTCTTTTTTCCAAGATGTGGACCTTTTTCCAAGTACGGAAGCGGCTGGCGCGTGCTGTAAGCATGAAGTTGCTAGGGGTCTGGGGGCATTTCCCCTGGACAATTTTGAAATCTGCAGATTTACCGCAATCTGGAGCATTTTTAGAGAACTGCAAAAGACCTTCTGTCGTTTACAATCTACATAAATAGTAGACACAGGGGCATAGCCAGGAATATGTCAAGGGGGTGGGTGCGAACTCGTGAAGACTATCTAAGCGGAGCGCCACCACTGGTTGGCGCCGAGGGTCCAAGAAAATTTTGAGTTTTGCAAACCTCCAGATGGCCGGAAATAGCCCTTCCCAAGTGTTTTCATTTTGCATAAACCTAGCCTTGAAATATAGGTCTCATGTCTACAATTTCTCAATCACTGAGAAAACAATTAGAGATGAGCATTCAAAGAAACGTTTGGCTTTACAAACCACTCAGACAGTAGAGAACGGCCCTTCCTGGGTGTTTTACATGCATACATATATGCTCCCAACCCTGCATTCCACGCCTACCTTGTTAGGTCTGCCGCATAAATTGAGGGAATTACTATTTAACGATATCGCGGGAAAAAGCGAAAATGAGATCAAGCAGGGTCGCCCTATTCGCCCTCCTTTCCCTGACTATGCCTATGCTCCTGGGTATTTCTGGCGTAAGTTCTTATTTAAAAAAAATACCACAATATGGCCAGGGGGGCGGTCTTCTTTTTCGCCCCCGTCTTGGCTACGCGAATGAGTAGGCACTCTTTGGTAGTCGTGGCGATTTGAACAGGGCTTAAAATGCACCCACTGCACCCGACTACAATTGAACATATTTAATCGGGCCCGGCGACGGCTTACGACACAACTGAACTCTAGTCGTGGAATCGGTCACACCGCCACGACCACAGCAGACGCGGTGGGTGGTCGCCGTCGTGTCACAGGTTGACGTGGCAGTGTGTCCCGAGCTTTGTATGATAGCCACGGCCGCAATGACATAATCATGCATGTGCGTTTTTCATTATCTCATCACCCCACATAATGTATGTATGTGGTAATGAGATATTGTGGTCAGTTTGGGCCTGTATACATTTTATGACATAAGTGGAAAAGTTTTATCTTCCTGCTAAAAGTGAACGGGAATTCGGCCTCAATATGTCAAGATAAAAAAAAATATTTCATAGCTGACAATTCAAACACAGGGCTGGAAAATGGACCTCCCTCAAGTTGGGGTGGGTCGTTCGAACGATCCGAGCCCCTAGCTACGGGCATGAATAGGGCCTACGTATTTGCCTGTATATAGGCCAATATAGAAATTAAGAACCTATGTCCCAATCCTTGCTTCGCGCTGCTGTGTTTCTAATAAATTTACAATGTGCTAGAAAATAAGATCCCTTGCAAAATCCATGTGCCCAGTGGCACTTCCATTTTCGTCTCAAGTATATCCGTGACTGTTTTCACATTGGATGGTTTCATCTTCTTTAACTTTCAGTAACATGCTACTGTTGTCGATACGGTCTTAGTGACCCTGTGACCTCCTGATATGATTATGACCTTACCAAATTCTACGTTAGATATGTGTTGATACTTGTCGCAAATAAAGTTGCAAACTTTACGCAACTGTCAAGCCGATTTTGCATTAAGAAATATATCTTCTACAGAAAGGATATCTTAAAATTGTGACGCCTGCACAGAAAGAAGCAAATCAGCGAAGTGAAGGTGTGTCAAATCGCAATGTGTATCATGTATTTAGGCTAGTTGTAATACGTACCACATCGTTCGTTGTGGTCCGAACACAGACCTGTTAGTGAAACAAAAACAAAATATATATATATATCGTTGTAATGGTCGGGATCAGTATTGGTCAAGTGCGTCAAGTCTGACTCTTCAATAGGCAATCCAAAAAGACATATATAATATCAGAAATGTTCGAAGGACCACGAAACAGCTCAGGGTTGCTAGAAAAATGATTGTTACTGTAGCGTGGCGTTCGATACAAAGATGAGGTTGCAACAGGGTTTGCCCCAGGGAAAAGCAGATTTGCTTTATTCACTGTATAATCTGAACGAATCATGCAATCATGTAGGAAATTCATAGTAAGAGACTCCAGAAAAAACAACAACACTAGAAGAAGTACTTTAAATATTCGTAACAGTTGAAAATTTGTGGCTATACTTCGTAAGCCAGCATTCAGTCTGTTTCCATAGAGTTTCAGTGAGGTGTTGTCAGAACTTAATTTACTGATCAAATATAGTAACTGCTGGCGCTATATAATAACAACATACCGGTTTGACTTAAAATATGTTTCACTTAAAAGCTTATCCTGGGAATGCCTTCATGTCTGATCGGTAACTCGCTGTGTTTATTTCATTGGGGCCGACTATGCGAAACTTAGAACAGCTTCGATCCAATCTGTACGTAGAAAAAATGCACTAGCTTTCCCGTTATGATGTTCACTTTTCCAGATACGAATATTACTCTGCAATTTCAGAATTATCTCAAAATGGGTATGGCTCCATGGACCGTAATAACAATGTGACAAATGTGCTAATGTTTTGTCTTCAAAGCTTTGTTTTATTTTGTTATCACTTTGTATGATTCAAATTTTCTGACAAAGGACCCACAGGCAGAGCTCTCCTTACATGGTCCAGGATATTGCCAGAGTCTGTAGGCTACATGAGACTGTGTAAGTAGCTAGACTTCCTGTCTCTTCTTTAAACAGAATCCTAAGCGCAACCAATACCTTCCTTACGTATCATCTGTAATGTTAGCCGTTACACATTTCACGTACAATCTACTTACGGCAAAGACCATTGTAGCATTCTCCAATACCAGAATCACACTGTGTGCAGGGAGAACCCAAACTGTATGGTTTCTGGCCCTGATAGTTACCTCTGGAAATAAAAAGGGCGAATAGTCATGCTTAAAGGTGGTGTTACACGCCTCTACAGAAAAGAGAAGACTTCATTCAAAAGTTGCAAAACGAAACCCTAAATGAAAATCCGTTGGAATTGCGTTTATATCCATTATACAACTTTTGAAATATGGCTTTTCAAAGTTTGGTGGAATCTCAATTATAAATATGTCAACATTTCTTTTGTTAGGCCTATATGTATATATATATATATGTGTGTGTGTGTGTGTGTATGTGAGTGTGTGTATATATATATATATATATATATATAGGCCTAACAAAAGAAATACAAATCATCTCTCAATTACTTACAATTTCGCTTAAATTTTGGTAAGTCATACCAATATTTATAAAGAAGAAATTACATGCTTCCCAAAATTCTTCGAGGTTAAGTAAACAAAGAAAAACATGAGACATATGTCATCCCTCTCATGACGTCACAAATTTGCATACTTAGCCAATGTATATCCATGAGGCAGGTGAAAAACAGGATTAACGTAATTTTCATGTCACACCACTTTTAACTCCATGGTAATTACATGCAATTGAACTCATACTTGTGTCATATACCGGTATTTCGTGGTTGGGTTACAAACAGTATAAGAATTAAGACTATGCACCGCTAAGAAATAATGTCGCACATGTGGCGTACTTTGTTATGACTTGTTTCTGATAAGGTAGGATTGCGGAAGAAAGATGTGAGTGAGGGGCATTTCTTACTAGTACCACGATTAGCGAACTCGTTTCAGAACTTACGTTTCATGCCATTTTAGAGTAAAATCTTACGGGACACTCCAAGTGACAAAGTAACTTGAGACTTGAGACGAAATTTACACGTGCAGGAGATAGAGTCTCCATTTGATCTTTAAGTTCATTCATGTTATCAGTAGATATTTGGTTACTGCATCTAAATATTCCAGTTAAACTCAGAAGTTTACGTGTGAAGTCATCTTAATAAAACTGTTCACGTCGAGTACACCATGGCGAAACTTAAAAAAAGGCAACTATAGGCCAACCAGCAACATTGACAAATATGAAATTCAATATATGAAACACGATCATACATAATCGTGTAGAGGATATTCTGATGTAATACACTATGGAATTAATTAAGTACAAAATATGACGGCTATAGATCGCGACGCGGGTATAATTGTCAATTCCAATTTTACAAACCATCTAATCTTTCGGTGATAGTGTACTTTACATTGTTGCTGTTAAACTTTTACACCTGATACGACCTCTATTCGTTATTGATACTTACGCTGGTGCATAGTTGCAGACCACGTACCAGGCATTTCTGAGATAAGTGATAGAAGGGCAGAACACTCTTCCACATCCTACTTTATTGGTTTTGGCCCATACCACCTGAAAAACAAAATCGAAAGATGGACGTGCATGCAAACTGGAGAAGCATATATGAGAAAGTCAACGTCCAATGGGAGAACCGTTAGGAACACGAAATGTGTAGGGAGGGTTCAACGACAGCTGGGAACATAGGTGTCGAATAGCAACTCCATGCTGGGACCATAGACAATGGTCTTTACGCGTGTTATTTATATTGGTAGTACAACAGAGTTTTTTGCTTCAACAGAAAAAAAAACTCCTTTCAAGTTACAGATTTCCCAGATTCACGCTCAAGCACTTCAACTCTAACACATAATCAAACATATTTAAATCTCCTATACCCAGTCCCCTGCATCACGTAGTCTCCAATAACTCACCTGTGTGTAGTGGCCACAGACTTTGCCAGGTTGGCACTCGTTGCTGTGGTAATCGTAGTCGTAAACTTCATCATACCAATCCTGCGTGGCCCCCACTGGTGACAGTGGGTTATCTCGGTCGCCGGTGTGCGCCCATATATTTTGGCCTATCTGGGTGTACGGGGATACGTTAGGTGGGTTGCCGTGTTGAAATCGACAACCCTGTGCCCAGACTTGCGCCATGTAAGCCAGTTCGTTGTCCCACGACTACAAGATACGTAAAAAAAAAAAACATATAGTGAAAACTGCATGCGAGTAACTTGGGACGAAACACATCGCAGTGAATCCAACGACTGGTTGACCGCATAAGTGGACCCTCGAAAAAATCAAATTAAACATGTGAATGGAGATAAGGAAACCTGCCTGTGAACTTCAGTCGAAAAACAAAATACATTTCAAAAGGAAATATTGTGTTTGCTTTACAGAAAATTTTGGTATTTCTAAAACCAACATTTTTGGACGAGACATTTTTAAGGAAAGTTTCTCGATATAGAAATTCGGTTGTTTGTTGCTATAAAACAATTTGTTCACCCAAAAACTTTCCAAAACTCAAATGATGTCTCTTTTGCACTAAGCTTCTTATGTATTTTTTTTCTTTTTTTCTTTTTTTGAGGAAAGAATTGCTTGGGGTTTATCGCTGAGACTGCATGGTTTGATGATTAGGGCTATTTCCCAGTGCATTTCATGTTAACGTTGATGCACCTAAACGCAATATTTTCATTTAAAAATGATTGCTTTTATATATACCTAGGCCTACAGCCTTTGGTCAACTTCGAAATTCAGTTGAAATTGTGAAGTAATTGTTACTGTCCGAATTATTCAAATAACGAGCTAGTGAAACAACCTACCTTGCTACATATGTACCACACCGTGGTTCCGTGACCAACGTTACATTTCGACTTACGTTGATTTAATATTTTCATAGGCCTATACATGACGCGCCATGCATGCCCGCTATTTTTCGAGGCACATCAACAGCTGAATGTGTGACGTCATGTCACATGACCAGCGTATAAGACATCAACTTTTGCTGGAGGCGGGCAAAAGAACCGTTGCCAGAAACAAAGAAATGTCTAAATTCCAAGTCTGTTTTGACGAAGGATGCCACAATGGATAGTTAATCGTCACAGTGGTGGATCTAAAACGCTTTACTTTCACGTTTCAGAAAGTTTGAAGCTATTCTTGTCTTCCTAAACTATAACCAGAAATGTAGTTGGCATTTGTTGTTCTTTTTAGTTAGATTATCTACAATTCACCCATTCTCCATATTCTTTCTCTATTTCTGTGATATAGTTACCCACCATGTATTCCATATCTGAGCTCTGAGGGTTCGCATTCTCTCTGAGGTTGTTATGTCTGTTCAACGTGTCATCTATATCGGACGGGAGCAACGATTCTCCGACGCGAATACCGAGAGGTTGCATGTCGCCCTCGTAAGGCGTGATATTAAACATCGAAGCGTGGGACACCAGCGGTTGGCCATCGGTATCCTGGCTGCTTGCCGATAGGATGGCACCAAACAGGGTAACCAGTAGCATTCTCGTTGTGCGATAGCCCATTCTAGAAATGATAAGGAAACAGATAGTAAAACAGTTAGGTATAGGACGCATTCTTTATAATCAGAAGTAGAAATTTTAGTAACCTTGTTTTCTCTTTAGTAATCTTCATCTCACTCTACATCTGGAAAGCCTTGAAGAAAGCATGCATGGGATCTTTAAGGGAAACTAGATTTGTTCCTAATCTAACTGGCATGGAACTGTTGATTATTTTCACAAATTCTTCCCAAATTTTGAATGCCCCAAACTGAATTTCAGTCACACTATAATATGCGTTATTTTAATAGATATTATTATAATATAAATTTTACGAATGTAATTTTACCGGACACAAAATAAATTAACTTGAACCGTCCTTAACAACTGCACAGTGTGGAATACTGATTTTACAAAAAAACGTTAAATCACCTATTCGGTGTCAAGCACCGGACCATATATATTTGCACTTTTTACTTCAGCTGTTAAACCTTTTAAAGGTGACCACAGCCCAGTTTAGAGACCCTCAGTGCCTTAATTGAAGGATGTCATTGCTCTCGTACTCATACTTGACAATGGTAATTGTCAAATTACTTGCTAATACCTCGACCTATACACACTTGCGTTTCTTTAAAACATACAGAATGAATGAACTTATTAGTCATCGAATGAATGCTGAATGAAGAAACAAAGTGCAAAATGAACGAAGAAGTAAATAAGCTATAGATGAAAGGATGAAATTGAAAAATGTTCATTCAGAGTGTTCACTGCGTCACAGCATGAACTAGTGGCTGTAATGTCTTTCCTTGAAGTTACAGTCTTTTCTACCCGATCGAAAAGGTCACCGTTCCCATATTTATTAGAAACGGAAGGAACATGCTAGTTTTTAATAGGGCAGATATTACTTCTTCTTTTTTTCATTCCACCTCTACTTGACGTCAATATCCAATTTTTTAAATATCAATTGGTCAATTCAAAAGCCTTTTAATTGTCTGTTTGACCCCGTCGACTTATTATCCAGAAATCTTTCCTCTTTGAAATGCCTTACGCTTCCAAACAGCATAGCAACCGTATTGGCTTGTATAGCTGGGTCTCAATTCCTATTTATAGGAAGTATTGTATCTTGTTGAGATGTTGAACAGTGGTTATCCGAATGAACCAAAAGACAAAGTTTCCTGTCTTGGATAAAATGCAAACTTTTTAGTACACTATAATATATATATATATATGTATATATATATATATGTATGTATATATATATATGTATATATATGTATATATATGTACATATACGTACATATATATATATATATATATATATATATATATATATATATATATATATATATATATATATATATATATATATACAAGTATCAATTTGATTAATTGATTAGTTGACAAGTTGATTCTTACGAGTATCAATACGAGTTATTGCTGGCGATTTACAATTCACGCCGCAGACAACACAGCAAACGTCATGGCCATGCAGGTGCAATATTTATGCTGATGTGAAGTTGTAAATGGCAAACATTAAATATACGCAACACACATTCCTAAACTGTCTAGTCTTAAACTGCCTATAATTATTACACATGATCATTTGCTGAAGTAAAAATACTGCACATGTATGGTTTCAATGCCAAACATAGAGCACCGTTCGCCTTTACTTCTCAAACAATTTCACAGGCAGTTAAAGCTGAAATATGAGTTGAAAATTTATCA
This sequence comes from Stichopus chloronotus, assembly GCA_021234535.1. Taxonomy (NCBI): domain Eukaryota; kingdom Metazoa; phylum Echinodermata; class Holothuroidea; order Aspidochirotida; family Stichopodidae; genus Stichopus; species Stichopus chloronotus. The sequence continues at coordinate 32,710,799 of CM037829.1, read as the reverse complement.
GTGAATGCTAAATATGCCATAGCCACTACAAAAAAGAAACATTATTGTAGCCCCATTTTTGCTTTCATGAATATTCACATCCATATACTCATTGGTCTATTTGATTCAAGTCACAGGGATTGACTACTACGCTTTTTTGGTTGGTCTGACTTTTGTAAGGCCACAAAAAGTGTCGCAACAATTTTCATATTCAAATGTCAGGAAGAAGAGTGCATCGTACTCTTTCAGGTTTTATGGCAGGTGATTTTTTCCTCTTTTTCTTCTTCTCTGAAACACCGACGAAGACTAAAGGTAGATGACCAGGCGATTGTAAGTACACCTAGAATCCCAGCTTTACGTATTAACTTTCTTCCTCGCTCTTATATGCTGGCATTGGTGGTGTGTACCCGTAAATCGTTTGAACAACGTCGTAGTTTTCTAAACTTGACACTGGGAGTGAAAAAATGACATTTTTTTGTAAATCTAAAACGTCACTCAAAAAAAAAAAAAAAAACTGAAATACGAGTTCAAAAAAACTGAACGGGATCGCTCATTTGCCTAACTTATGCAAAGTCGTCGTTTCTGGACTGCCATATATATGCAGTACGATGGAAATTTTACTGTACGATGAATTTATAGTCTCCCTAAATGGGTACATAGCAATGCATTCTTAAGAGTGAGCCACACTCATCATGGTAAACCTATAACTGAACCATACTGCCCATCATTCCTGTAACTGCAGAGTCATAACCATATAGCATTCTGAGAAATAGGACATAATCATACACACCTTTCCTATAATTGAGTCATAATTGTGCCATTCCTAGTAGTGAGCCGTGACCATCATGGCCGGGCGATTTTTACATAATTGAGTCATAACCATGGAATTCCTGTATATACTTGACTCATAACCATGACATTGCGAAAGAAGTGAGCTGTGACATTTCTAGATTTGAGCCACAAGCCTAATCATTGAATTCATATATATATACAACTGAGACATGACCACATACCATTCATGAAATGAAATCAATAACCACGAATTTCATGGAATAAAAGCTATAACCTGCATGGTACGGTATTCATAGAAACCTTTGTAACAAGTAACAACTGACTCAATCCCAAAATTTAGCAAACAGTTCTCTCATTTGACAGAAATATTTTGTGTGTGTCCTGATTTCAGCCTTATTTCAGTTTCAACTGAGATCTCCTTCTTATATCCTTTTTCTGTTGTCAAACCAGGTTTTACAAACAAAACTGAATGAGTTTCTATGTTTGACAAGTAGGAAAGTGTATTAAAGCGATCGGATTACTAAAACAGACTGACATTTAATAAAAAGGAGGTAATTCGTTTGCTCTTCATTGATGAGAAAAATATCTCAATGTAGCATGTTTCGTTTGGAACTTATGGATTTTAAAGAAACAATTATTTCGAAATAACACATTGCATTATGGGACTTCTGTGATGCCACACAGATACCGCTACTTGAATACCTGTTGTACTTTTTTTTATAACCTTGAATGTCTTTAAAGATAATCAAGGATAAAACTTTTTAGAGATGTGACCTTAATCTTTACAATTTTAAAAGGTAAATCTGCAACAAACAGAAGCTTAAGTTTCCACTGGTATCAAATTTCACGGTTACTTGAAACCTTCAATTTCATCGAAAAAAATGTAAGAATTCTTGAAGTAATGTGAAGGTGTTACATGCCATTTTTGGAAGGTGTTACATGTAATTTTTTGAAGGTGTTACATGTAATTTTAAGACAACTGGTAACCTTTCTTGACCAGAGAAGTCTTTTATTCAAACATGTCTTGGACTATGAACAAGCCTGGTTGGGGGTTTGAAGTGCCTATACAGTGAAAAATCACTCTCCTTCATTTAAATGCCCGGTCCTTAACTTGTCAGTATGGGGTATTCCTTTTAAATATGATTCTTTAAAAACTGGTTCTTTTTTTCATTTTGTCCTTGGGAATATAATTAGCGTCTTCATTGCCTGTAGTAAGATCAATTATTATAACGAAACCATTTCATGAAAAATAGTTCAGTCCAACTATTATGATTTCCAGGTCATGGGTCTATCTTTTTTTTTCTTCACCTTATGTGCTTTGTTTGTCCTGTCAAGTATTGCCTGCATCACAAGTAGTTATCCATTCTCCTTGAATAGGTCCATACTATAAGCCCGTTGTCCCGTACGAAATTTGTTTCAAGGTCGCATTGTTGTGTCCCAACCTATCTTTAGGATACATAAACATGCCCAATGTACGTAGTAGCCTTATCCAGAACCGCTTATTATCAAAAGCAATCCCAGTTTAGCAAGGAAAATAAATGATGAAAAAAAAATTACTTTCGTAGTCTTATATTTTACTTTGTAGATTTAGCTTTATGCAGCTCTTGTCCTGTAAAATGGCTCCAACGTTAAGGGCTCTGTGAAATTGTTTTTTCAATTTATTTATTTTTTTTTGTTTTTGTTTTCTCATCCAATAGGTCGGCGGTACTGATTTGACCATGGAGACGTTTTTTAGTCAGCGGACTCTTCAACTCATTTGAATGCGATCCCTTGTCAAGGAGGGGGGGGGGGGGGGCGGAGGGCGGATTACATGCTTTCCTTTATTCCAATCAAACAGTTTTTTCAATGTTTGCGCAACCTGCAGGAAATGCGGCGGTGGTGCAAACCTACGTAAGTTTGTTATGGGCCAGTTACTTGTTTAAGGATGAGTTGACTTAAATCATGTTTGCTTGGTGAATGACATGAACCCGAGGAACCCTGAATAAAGGAAGGACATACTTTTGAGCCAACTGAACAGCCTATCGTCCCTGATTTGGTGGATCTTAAAGTAGGCCTATAAGCATTACTTATACTTTCCGTTCTACTTCTATCGAATGAATAAGAGCTCCCTCAATAAATTGCACACACCTGACTCGTCGACGCAATACTTTAGTAGTTTAGCTGTATATGCAACACAAGCTCGAGCATGAGCCGGTTGGGATAATTACCACTGACTTATTTCGTGAAATTGCAATCCCGAGTACATAACATTCGTTTCTTTACAGTTTTTTTTTTTTTTTTTTTCAAATCGACGTCACGTTCATGAGATTCTGGTGTTGGTTGTTAGCCGCAACCGAATGCAGAATGCTCTCACGTTATGTTATCTTCAACTTTCAGAAGGTTAAAGTTCTTGAAATGCTTTTATTACTGGTTTCGTCGGGTGAAATTGTGAACGAAAAAAAAACAAACAAAAACAAACAAACAAAGACTAACACAGAAAAAGTGACCAATGTAATAAGGAATACAAAAATGTCACAGAATTGGCCCCTGTTTAGCTTTAGTCAAATATTCACCCATATATTCTCCAAAATCGCTTATCTTTTACGGTTACTGTATCATCATCACAATTGCCTAGCGACCATTTGACATTTCGAGGTGTGCTACTTGACGTGAAACTATCAATGTACTCTACATGGGACATGAAACGAAGGCATGTACTTTCATAAGGTGAAGGAAGACTTACCCCCGTCCGTTCAAGTTCCTATGATCGTGAATGCTATCAGATCAAATATATCACCTCTTTAACACGATTGGGATAATGAAACTCTAACAGTTTCTAAAAATTTCAAGATGACATCGTAAAATGTACATGCTGGCATAGAGGGTCCTTACAAAGTACGTACTCTTGTCAATCGTGTAGTGGGCGTAAGAGAAATTTGTGCCCCAAGTTATTAGAGGGCATAAGAGGAAAGAGGAATTTTACAGCAATATGCTAAAGGGAAACATTGGTGAAGAAAAACTGACCGACGATAGATATAAATAGAAGCATGAATATACTTACCTATATGATACGAGAATTTGCATAGATCACACCTTTGTACACTTTCTGTCCAACGCAAACTTTGTGTGACGCTCTGCAGTCGTTGTTCTTCAGGTGAGTAAAAACTTGATCAAATATTACAGGTTGCTGGTAGGAAGTTAATCACTTCATACGGAAAAGTGAAACTGTCCCAATGGACAACGAAAAACAAAACTCACCGAGTACGTCAGGGTCAACCTATACGCACGCACGCGATGGTAGAAAGGAAGGAAGCCGGTAAAAGACATCATTGAAAAATAAACAAAGGAATTTGTCAATCGTATAGGCGGCTGCAAGGGAGTGAAAGGCAGCTACATTTAAGGAGTAATATTTAGTATATATACCGCATATGGGCAGAATTCTATGGCGTTGGACGATCAACCTAGAGAGATTGAAATACCTCTGGCAGCGATCGTGGAAGCAAATTTAGTGATTAATAACTTACCTGTGAGGTCTTAGTCATGTATTTTACGAAGATTTACAGGTACGGAAGTAGCAAAATGAGAGAGGCCACAAGTTTTAATTTCAAGAAAAATCTTGAAATATAAATCGTGCTCGTTTTTATTGGTTCTTTTCTATGGTGGGTGTAGGAACGCTTTTAAGTTTCTTGTTGCTATACCACCAGTCTCTTTCTGTTGTCAATTTAATCATGTTTTAAGTATTGTGGTACCATATCACACAGACTGAAATCACGTTGAAGGAAATCAACTAAATTTAGAACTATATTTCAACTGTCCAGCCAGTTTCAAATCTTAATTTTTGCAGCCTAGTATTGGTAACGTATACCTTGGAATCAGGTCGAGAGGTGGTTCCACTGAGCTCCTTGCTGTGGCTTTTAAATCTATTATATAAATCTATTTCTGCCTAGATCACATTTTACCCGGCGCCCGACCCCTTTGTCCGATTTGTAGGCGACGGCCCGCGTTTAAAGATTGGAGAAATGGCGACCGATAATGCTTACACTGTCACATTAAAAAGTAGCCCACAGGGGGTCCGCACGTAACCCGGGGAGTGACCGGTCGGTGACCCGTCGGTTTTTTGGATATATGGCCAATCTGATGAACGATCTCTGGCCGATATTTGTCTGACACTCGACCGATTCTCTTTCGATGCAAGTATACGGTATTCGTCAGGGCGCCGACCGATTTTTGAAGACCAGACGGTGTCCGGACGGCCATCGGTAGCACACCCGACGATTACCGGGCGAACGACGACCGGAATCCGGTGGCAAGGGTCAGTTTGTGCATGTGAAGAATCACTACACGTACGAACTCTGCGCAACTACATTCAATTTCCGAAGAACTCCATGAGAAGGAAGCGAGATGAAAATGGCGCCCGTTCCTCTAAAAGCCCTGAAAATTGCCCTGGAAGCTATTGACTCTTGCTTACATCAAGTACTTCGTTATAGGTACTGCTTTGGTGATAGCAGAAAAGAGGTAGACGCAAAAAAAAATAAAAGAAAAAAAAAGAAAGACCCAAGCCCGTCGGGTGGCGTTGTAGCAGGTGCGTATACCTGGCAGATGATGCGGTCCTTGAGAAGGGCTGGGGACCATGCACAACCCTAAAGGGTAGAGACTGCATACTTCAGACAAGTCCATCACTGTTGATGACGGTGTTCAACCATGGCAACAGCGAGCTATTCCGTAAAAGACTGTCATTGCATTGTACATGTTGTAAACATCAAATGTAAAATTTAGGATGAGAGGACAGTTGTTGGCAATGTAGATGCTCTTGTTTGATTTATTTGAAGCTGCAAATACATTACACCAACCTATTTCATAAAATAACAATCAGAAGCAAAAAGAGAGGAATAAAATAAAGCCTTCCCGTGCAAAACAAAGATCTGAATATTAATGTAAAAAATGAAGTTATACATGACTAGTGGAGGTTATGAATGGTGTTATCGACAACTTTGACTTTAATTTTGTGAAGTACTGGAGACTTGCATGCAGAAAAGAAACGTGTACAACTGAGATAATGCAAAAAGAGAGCAAATGAAACATGTAACCTAAGCAGAAAGGAAACTGAACATTCAAGTTGGCAGAACTTGTGTTTCTGTTTTCCTTATTCAATTTGGAGTTGATTTTCTCTCTTCTTGTCACTACGTACACTTCTCTTTTCTATTGCATCCTACTACTTAGTGTTCAGAATCACAAAGACAAGAGTGGCTTGCAATTATTTGAGAAGGTCGCCTTTCTCCACAATCGACCAATCATGGCAACAGAAAATTGTTGACTAACCATCTCCTCAAATCATGAGAATCATATGATACTGCCATAATAATACCAAACTTGAAGGACCTCAGAAAAAAAATATGGAAATTATGCCAGATACATCTTTTACTGGGTTGTTGTGTAGGGTCATATTCAAGTAGTCATATATGTCACCATCCATAGACTAAACACTTACAAACTGTTTAAAAGATATTCTGAACAAATTGGTAGGGCAAATTCAGATAATCAGATTTTCTGATTCAATTCTGTTTCAAAGTAGAATCAATATTCGTCGTTACTTCTTTTCTCAGAGGGTAGTGAATGAGTGGAATGGGTTACCTGAGGATGTAGTGATGGCAAGAAGTAAGTTATTGCGTTTAAGAATGCACTGGACAAACTGTAAAAAATGTCTATAAATTTACAGAAAATAAAACAAAGAAAAAAATAAGAATTACAGAAATTGTCTGAAAACTAATTACCAGAACATTTCTGTATTTCTTTTGTATTTCTTTATTTTATTTTCTGTAAATTCACATTTTACAATTTACATTTTTAACAGCGCAAGTACTTAAGCTTTGTGTGGGTTTGACTTGTGTGCCTTTTTTCTGTTTGGGTTTTTTCAGGGTCCTTGATGGGGACTTAATTGTCCCTCCTGATCCTTTTTCCACTAAAGTAAATTAAACTAAACTAAAGTAAACTTAACTAAACTAAACTAAATTGAACTAAACTAAACTAAAATAAACTAAACTAAATCGGAAAGAGTCGGAAAATCTGAAAAGCCAATTGGAATTTTTCAGATCTCAATCATATCACGTTTTATGACATAAAAAGATACCAAACATTGCATCAGATTGTATGTAAGGTTGCCAGAGTAGTTGAAAATGTCTCAACTTGAAAAAAAAAACAGAAACTGTTATCGCTTGAGGGTAAAAATTGCAACTTTTGTGGAAATTCCGATAGTAGGCCTATAACCTAAATATTCTAGATAAGAGCAATCCAAACCATCTTCTAAAGAATGGTGTTTTTTATCCATTGCAAATTTAACATGCGATCCTACATGCAGCCCATGACACCAGGGAAGTGCCGTTTGTTGCCATGTGGGGTCTTAGCTGACCCAGATTTTCTTGTAGGCCTACGCTCCGTGCCACCCAATTATGGGGCTCCGCTTAGAAAGTCCTGCCATATTACTCTTCGCCCCCATGGCCCTATTTTTTTTTTTTGTTCCACCTAGCCTAAAACACCTTTTCATCCAGACTGCACCCGGTCCTTCATAAAATTTTGGATCCCCTCATGATAAGATCTTGGTATCAGAAACTGTCGCGGTGGATGGCGTCGCCTCTCAGTTGAAAAAAACTTCCAGCTAGCCGAAATTGGGACTTTCACACTGCCCGAGCCCATATATAGCTATGTACGGCCCTGCTCATGGCCACCTCTTTTCAGAAGCTTTGAGAGGTTCGAAACGATTTAGTTGTATGCAAGACAAACAAACAAAATATTAAAAATTACTTGGACTGCATTTGAAGATGATGGAAGAATTAAGATGCCCTCCCTGCGATTTTCTCTGTCACATGTTGGATTAGACACTGCAATTAGGCCTGATCCACCACGGTCTAATTGTTGTGCACACGTGTGTTTCCCTACCGTGGGATTGACCTTGAGCAATGGAAAACCGAGTACTGAGTACGAGGCGACTCGGCATCATGCATTGAGGACCTCAACATACGGTCTAGTGTCAGCATACTCCAACGAAAAAAACTGCGTGTACAACTAAACTAAATTAAGAAGCACACCTTTGCTAGCACGTTGGTTGTGCACCTAATCGGTGGAGAGTTGCCTAACTGCTTAGCCTGCTTCAGAAGTTTTGGTGTTCTGTTCCAACTGGAAGGGCTTTTACAAACCCCAGATTGCTCGTGTAGTGAAGACGGCGCTTCGTATATCCCACGTTTCGTGGAACTAGACCTAATGGTAGGCTAATACTATCGGTTCCTTTGTAGTTGTACCAGCACAGTTTTAGGTTCAGGCTACCTCGTCTCACAATTTTAAGCTAATAAACTGTAGGCTAGACGTGGTACTCCGAGTCTCCGAAACCTACAATACATGATGCAAAGCCTAATAATGTTAATTAGCCTCTGTATATGTGAGCACTGAGTATAATACTGAGTGGTGTATGTCAACAAGAAATAGGCCAAAGTATGCCAAGGTTCTTAAACTACCAGACTGAGCCTAAGAATAGTAAGAACTGCAGATTGCCAATACTGCGACATGATTTGAGGCAGAATTGAGAGAAGCTATACGTCTAAGGTCATAACCAGACTTTCATCTGGCAAGACTGAGGAGTCAGGGGTTAAAATGGGGGTAGGCCTAGGTACTGTAGTCACTAGCGCCGGGGCACAGAATGTTACTGATAGGACTGATCAGTTCATTGTTTATAAAATTAAAAAGAAAGGGGTTGGCCAATCAAAGGGAAGTTGCAATAAAGGAACATCGTTGTGTCAATCTGACAGTATAAGTTTCCCATCGAAAATAATGCCATAACAACAGCCTAGATTGTTACATGCTAACGCTCTGTGCCATAGTTACACTCTAGTAGTAGTAGTAGTGCCACTAAGCAGAGTGCCACTATTGGTTGGTGCATAGCCTCTCAGATTGCAGAAAGTGGCAAGCGTTCCAGTCTGACCTTGTTGAGTTTCAATGATTGAATCTTTATTTTTTAGACCACAGACCTGTTTGGAAATTGACTCTCTCTTATCTCCAGAGTTCAGAGCTGCACAGGTCACGTATCAAACCAACAAAGTACGGGTCACTTGGGAGGTCTGCACTTCCACAATGAATGTTGTAGACACAGAGATAAGAGAATGTCATAAGTATATTTGTAAGTCATCGATGAATGTGATTGAGAAGTACTCATTTTGTGATGCAGATGTTAAAGCAAAAGAATTAAAGCAAAAAAGTGGGACAATTAAGATTAATTGGAACAGATGGTATCCCTAGATTGATGTCAGGATGTGGTATTATGGTGGCTCCTATTTTTTTGCAGCTAAGGAATGAAGTTGATCATAAATAGATTTATGTCGCCATTGCAGTAGTATATTGTCATCTCACCTGTGGGATGTGTCCAGTTTGGGATGACACCCTACGAAAGGATTTTACCTTCTTAAGTTAGATGCAGTTCTTTAAAGAAAGAGTAAGTATCAAGCAAGACTACTTACTACATTATACTCTCCGGAAAATATTTTTAGTTAAATTTGATACTTATTGATGACATCTATAAATTTTATTCTTACAGGAGATGCAGTGAAGCTGTTATTATCAATCATCTGGAGATGTATGACTGACATCACAGAGGAAGAGATTAACAATGGCCACAAGGTAACCTGAACCAGACGATGAAAATGACACGGGGAACATCCCTCTTTATAATGTAACTTGTGGCAAATAAGTGTTATTGAAATTTCCCCTTCATATTTAGAATTTTTGAAAATTGTGTTGTGACAAGCACAGACTTGTGCATTTACATGCATAGCTTCGGGCCATCACACAGCATGCCTTTAAGTAGTCCTTATTTACTGTATGTTGATGTCAGAAATAATGGATCAGCATCTTATTTTCCCTCATATATATTTAAGTCATTTTAAGTCACCTTCCAATGTTATCGAGGGGCACACTCAAGTAGCTGAAGAAATTTCTCTCAATGTTCTCTTTGAAACTGTAAGGCTTGGGCTTAATTCATCTGAGTAACATAGAAATGAACAGAAAACAGTGCAGCTACTCTTCTCTACCACTAAGACAGCCAAATATGTTAATATGAAACAAAGAGAAGTAAAGTCATCGCTCGAATTCCTATGTTTTACAGCGTGATATGTCACAATCTAGTCTCCATGTAAACCTGAAATTGCAAAAGCTCATCATACATTATTTAGTCTGCCCATCTTTCCTTATACCTTACTGCACTGGACGAACGATTCAATTGACTATGGAAATTGTTCTTCTTCGCCAGGTTGGATCGGTTGTTTGTGCTTCTTGACAGTGGTTCATCTGCTGTGACAAGAAAGGCAGCAGCTAGCCAGCTTGGTGAGGTTCAGAAGCTACACCCGCACGAATTGCACAATCTTTTGGCGAAGGTAACGGTGTTCCTTTCTCATATAGTTTGTAAGAAAGTGTTCAGTCGGTGCAGCAGCAGTGAATTGCTGCCTGTGTATAGAACTTTCAAAAACTGCACAAAATTTAATTCAAGTACAAAAAATATGTGAAAATGCTTGTATTGGATGCACAGTGGGTTGTCTAGAACGATAGATCAAAAAATTCAATAATGTATTGGAAGGCCTAATAAATTGCCTTCCATCACATGCCTTCGTTGATGTAGTGCTCTCCAGATTAGTTTGGAGAGCAATAAAAATTGTTTTTTTTTTTTTTTTTTGCAACATATGAAGTAATAATGCGTACAAACAAAGCATTGCAGCTCTGCCATTTCTATGAACAAAGTTTTGGGAAAAAAAGGTAAATAATGTTTTGAGAAAAATATTGCGTACTGAGAAAAAATATGCGATATTATGTATCACGAGATTTACCTTTCTGTAATTCTACAGTATTGTGTTGAACTGTGATTAGTATGAAAAGAAGTTAGTACTGTATGTGCTTTTGTTTTCAATGCATCACATGGACCAAAGGTTTGTGAGTGGTTGGTGGATGGCTCATCGTTATGCACATATCAATAATAAGTTTGGGAGGATAACTCCAATAAGTGTGCAATGTTAATGTCCTTATCACAGTATTCATCAGGTTAGTTTTGTTGTAGAATTAATCCCTAAGGTATGATGATGTTTTTACTTTCTTTCATTCATGTGAAAATTTAGATACTTTGTTTATTTTAGGTTCATGTGTACCTGAGAAGTGAGTCATGGGACACCCGGATTGCAGCTGGCTGTGCCATTGAAGCCATAGCAAAGAACGTCCCAAAATGGCGGCCCGTCAAGCAGATCAAGAAAGGTATTAACTAAATCCATCTCTTAGTGTTGATCATTTTGGAATTCTTTTTTTGAGTGGCTGATGAAGTGGGAAGCTGCTGGACTGTTTAATGTAAAATAAACTTTGACAAGATGTTGCTTTTTCTTTTGATTTCATTTAAAAGCAGTGGTTAGAGCAAACCTTGACATTGTGAAATTATCAGGAAGGTGCTAAACTGGCGAACGCATTATGTTTGAATGTCCTGCAATTTGCCTGACCAATTGTTAAGTGGCTCATTTAATATTTGTCATCAGTTATCTGGTATGATTCTGTGATATTTCTAGTTCTTAGTCATAAATTTGTTATATTTTTTGTTGTTATTCTGGTTTTGTTTATATCCAGGGCAAATGTGACAAACTCTTTGAACAATGTAAAGTTTGCATTTAGAGGATTGGGAATCCTTTATAATTTTTCCAATTGGTTTGTGAGTAACCGGGGACATGAAAATGTCACTGAAATAGATCCTAATAAGACACTCACATTGAGACATCCAAAAAAATACAGGCTCAGTCAAAGTGTCTTAAAGTGCATATAGAAGACGTTAACAAAATACTGGCAAAATATGCATTGACGGATAGGAAAGAAATATCGACAGATAAGAAAGAAGAGATGGATAGAGGGTAGTGACCAGAAAGATATGCTCCTTAGTGATTGATACCAACTGCTATAAATTAGAAATGTTCAAACTACAAATGTGCATCCTGAACTCCTTATCTTCTTAGTCTGGTGATCTCAATTTGAAACAATTTTATCATCAGGAAAATGCTCTTTAACATTTTCAGTGACAGTTCTCATCTGTGTGAGATTCTTTTCACATTGTCATCTGGATTGCTGTGTATCATACTCATTGTACATTGCACGTTGAATATTCAGCATTAACTTGCATCCTGATGTCATTACAAAAAAAAAATTATGTTGTAGTCTGCCTGGTATGTATGTTGTTGAAACAGTCAGTCAGTCAGCCAGTCAGTCAGTCTGTCAGTCAGTCAGTCAGTCAGTCAGTCAGTCAGTCAGTCAGTCAGTCAGTCAGTCAGTCAGTCAGTCAGTCAGTCAGTCAGTCAGTCAGTCAGTCAGTCAGTCAGTCAGTCAGTCAGTCAGTCAGTCAGTCAGTCAGTCAGTCAGTCAGTCAGTCAGTCAGTCAGTCAGTCTGTCAGTCAGTCAGTCAGTCAGTCAGTCAGTCAGTCAGGGGATTGTTTAGGGTCCCTAATTGATCTTCATGTAACTTTCATGTGACTATTATTGAATCTCTTTTTCGATTCAACTTTCGCAGAATCTGCCGAGAGCAGTCCAGTTTCGATGGAGCGAAATCCTGCTGATCGCCTGGAATTCTCGAAGTTCAATGTCGGCAAAGTCTTAGAGAATGGCGCCTCGTTGCTTGGTTCCTCTGGAACAGAATATGAGCAAGAGTCAGATGCTGGTAAGAAACAAACGGCTCATGGTCTGCAAAAACTGTACAGTTTATGAACAGCATGAGACAGTTTTATAAAAAAATGACACCCCAAGGTCGTCAGTGAATTTGAAGTAATATTGCACGTTCCCTTCACTACTGCATTTATAGGATTTTTAAATCCAATCTAGGGGAAGTCACGTAGATTTTGGGAACCCACGGCTTAAACATATTTGATTGTGACCGCTAAAGGCATGTTCTGGATTTGAATTTTGCGTTTCGAGTTTCATCTTTGCTAAGGAAGAACTTCTAATTCTTAGATTGCTTGTAAGTATTCAAGTATACTCCCCTGTTTAGTTTATTCAATACCAAAGAGTCAACTTTCATTGACAGCTATGGACCCTAAGGAACGTCTTCAGTTGCAAAAGAAAATGTTGCAGAAGAGACTTGGCTTAGGGATGGCTGGGGCTCTGGGAATGGAGACCAGTGACTTATTCAGCGATGAAGACTTGATGGTCCGGAAGAATAGCACGGAGCAGAAGCTGGCGACCAGACCAACTGTAAGCATCATACCTGGAGTATATTTGTTGATAAACAGATAATGGATTTATTTCCATCTGTTTAAATGCTGAAAATGTTCCAATTTTTGTTTCATTTCATTTTGTTTCATTTAATTGTGTTTGCACAACTTGTAACTACGATATTGTACAGAATAATTCCAATACAAAACCCGTAAACATGATGTGAAGGAAGTAAGCTAATAAACTCTGAGGGGCTTGTCAGGAGTTTACTTTCTTAAAAAAAGAAGACAAACAGAGAAGACAAAGGCACAAAAACTACATAAAAGACGAAGGAAATCAAAGCCATCCTTAAACCAGCAAGAATACCTGTGCCCACAATATGCCCCTTTGTCAGTTTTAAATTGATAGACTTTAAAAAATACTGCAACATTCTGCATCATGTTCAGTGCTAGTGAACCTTGTCTTGACATTTCAATGGTCTCGTTTATTTTCCAACTTTTGTGCATTTTTAAGAAGGAATTTCTTCGACTTGCAGTATTTGAAAGTCACAAGTATTTGTTCATGGGGCATCAGTCTTGATGTCATTGATGCAGAGTTCAGAAATTTAGTGGCTAAATACTGTCGTTACTCTTCACAACGTAGCTTACTTTGAAGACTTGACCTCCTACTTTGGCATTCAGGAGAAAGACAGTGGTATGTTCATGCACCTGGTAGCACATGTTGCATTATAGTTAGGGCTTCATCAAAGGTAGTTACCTTGAAAGAGAAAAGAGCCACTGTAAGGGTTACTGATATTATATACTAATATTACGTCTCTAGCATGGAAGATGTCAAGAGACTCGACTGAAACATTGATGTGAGAGAAGTAGAAACAAAGAAACATTTTTTTCTTTTGCTTCATCCTTTCTGAGCTTTACCAGGTGATATTGCGTTTGTGTCAGTGAATCTGAAGCTGAATTCACTTCTGCTCCTTCCTTCACTGAACAGGAAAATGCAGCAGATTTGATTGCAAAGGAAATGGCCAGCATCAACCCCGGAATGAGCTCCAGAGAGAAAAACAGGGCGAAGAGGAGAGCCAAAGTCCTTGCCAAGCAGCGGTCAAGGGAGGGAGAGATTCAGAGCAGTAGGTGAGAACATGTCAAGCTACCGTCAGCTTGCACCATTCTGACAAGGTTAACGTACACATTTGGCATGCAATATTACCATTTCAAGCAAGTCAGGGGTGATGTAGCATTGTTATTGCATGCTGTCCTGCGGTACCAACAGCTTAATGAGTGGCTCCAGTATTGGTCGCATAATGATGTTTTGCTAGTTTCATCTAAATGTCTGCAGGCTTCTTTCAAATGACTCACAATGACAAAATATTGTGCAGTTACAGTATCAGCTCAGGATTACATAAAACCAGATAACATCCATCTCAAATTCTCAAAATTGTCACTGAAGTGAAATGCATCCTTATTTTAGTGGTGGGTTTGCATCCACTTGAGCGGTTTTACTGGGTTTTAGTCATTTTAGAAAGGAACTGGAAGATAAAGCATCCAAGAATGGGAGAGGACAGTCCTTTTTCTCATGTTAAATGTGGTGTGAACTGCTCAAAATGACTTCAGTAGATACAGTAAAGAGCATTTTATCTAGTTCATTGCCACAAAGGGTTTGCTTCTCCTTGACTCAGTTTACAGTCCCCTTGGAAACAAAAGGTGTCGCAAGAGTGATTGAAAGCAGTTGAAAAGGGGAATGTAGTTGCATCCGTGATGTGAAAGTTGAGTTGTTTTGGTAAATGCAACCTGTTGATTGCAGTATCATGAGCCCAGTGGCATGGTGCTTAAAATGTGCCATTTCAAAAAATTGCAATTAAAGTCACATTTGTAATTTCTCCCAAATGAACGTTTTAGAAATTTTTGTTTTCTTGACAAACAGTTCAGGAGATAAGTCCTCTTCAGCACCTCCCAATAAGAAAGTCAAATTAAGCGTGGAACAAGTAGATGGGACAGCTTTCCAGGAAGAGGTAAGTCTCTGTTTCTTTCAAACATTGGTATCATTCTAACGTGTTGAAACTGAGAGGCAAGCAAAATTGGATGGTAGGGTGAGTGAAAAGTCAGGTACCTTCTTTCTCTCAAAATCGTATGTGCACTTTCTTTGTACTTTCTTTGAAAGCGAAGTGGAGTTATTCTAAATACATTTTTATCTCGTTGATTGTCACTTATACAAGACAGGATGGATCCTTATGTGGTCTGACAATATTGAAGAGGTTCAGTATCAAAGTGTCTCTTACTTTAGTCCACTGATTTCTTTCTGTACTGCATAAATTGAAAACTGTTTCAGTTTCATCATTTGCTTGAATCTGTTTGTTACATCGTCTCTCAGCCCGGTGAATGGTGCTTCACGTCCTTTTGCGAGCAGCTCAGCTGTGATCTCTTCCACTCGTCCTGGGAGATAAGACACGGTGCGGCGACCGGAATCCGAGAGGTGGTGAAGGCCCACGGGCAGAGCGCCGGTAGATCCGTGCAGTATCCTCTGGATCAGGTGATGCTTTTTTCTTCAACAATCCTTTTGTTTAGGATTTTACCTGGTGCTATTGGTCAGCTCTGTTATTTATTGTACATTTTTCATTTTAGTGCCTTGGTATTTGTTGATTTTCATTTTTTTCCCTGATGTAAGATCTTTTTCATCTGTTGTCTCTTTTATCAGCCACTTCTCACCAATGCATGGTTATGTCTTCTCAAGTGTACACTTTTTAACCCCTGACAGTGTGTTTGGTTATCTCGCCATGTCGAATCATGCAGGGAAACTTTTTTGAAGACATGAATTTAAGGGAGGACAAGGTGTCTTAACTTATGTCTTATTGTTTTTAAATTTTGATTATTGTGAGGTGTATACTTCATACAGAATCAGCATTGGTATCAGTTGTTTCTTTCAGTTAAAAGTGTGATATCTCATTGTTTTAGTGGTATTCACTTTTTTGCCATTTCCATGAGAGTAACAGTCATGCCTGAAAACTGCTGTCAGAACACAAGCAAGATGATAAAATTCTTGGAGCAACTTTCCCACTTTCTGTGAAGATCCGAGATGTGTTTTACAGAGATTTTCATTTTAAATGATGTTCACAATTGTGCGTCCTTGTTTTTTTTTTCTACTTTTTTGACATTTTTTCTATATTTCAGCAAGATGCTCTGAATAACTCATGGCTTGAAGATATGGCACTGAGGCTGATGTGTGTGCTAGCTCTGGATAGGTTTGGTGATTTTGTGTCTGATGAGGTAAGTTCATTTCATCTCTTTTTTTTTTTTCTATTGGATGTTCCTTCGGTATTCAATGACAGTTAAATTGTTTTAAATGTTAATGTGGTTGTTTTCTTTTGTTTTGTCTTCATTTTATCAAACTCTCATTTTGTATGTATGGACAAGGTTAGTCAACTTTGAACCCGTGCATGAAACGTAGGATGATATACTCTTGGGGGTTAACGCCGTTGCTGCGTGCACTCGGACTACGCCCTCTCGAATCGCTTGCATTAATTCCTGATTGTTCATTATCCTGCTATTAATGCATGGCCCAGCGTTGATTATTCTTTCATTCAAAAATGCATCATGCGTACTGTTTGTGCTTTAATTGATGTAATTTTTACATGATGTATTCAAACATGATGCCAATGCACTTAAAATGGGGGAATTATTGCTCATTTGTAAAGTTTTTGTTTGCAGTATACCTCACCACTAAGCAATATGTAACCTGACAAATGTATGACAAATTCATGATTTGCAACAAAAATTTCCGACGATTGTCTTCATAAGATGAAAATGACAAAATGAATTGTTCTACTGGATTGCATCAGATTGCTTGTACATACCAGTTCTGTGAGTTTGGTTACCATATTCAATAAGAAAGATAGACATGTCTGAACACTGTGAGAGACCCACAGTGATTGTCAGTGATCAGATTTTATGAAATCTGTTTAATCACATTTATCAAGACAAGTGAATCACAAGACATAAAGTTTGTTGAAGAAAAGTTGTTTAGGGACTTTAAAACCGGTTTACTGCTTTTGAAAGTTTAATTGCAAGGGGGGAATAACAGATTTTGCATCACAATTTGTGACCCGTGGCAGCCCAGTTTGTGGTTCAATCTCACATGAGCTTTGCAACAGTCGCGAATCAATGGATTTTTTTTTATCCTTAAAAAGTCGAATTCTCTCCCAAATTATTTGAAACTGAAACCCCAATTTTGCTTGTGGCTCATATTTAAGTGATTTAAGTTTTCAACTTATTCGCACTGCAGTGTCTGTTCAACATCTGCCACTCAAAAATGATTAACTGCTATCCAGTTCAGACATTGGTCAGTGAAAACCCACTATTTCAGTTTGTTCACACCATTTCGTCCCTTGAATTTTGAAGTAAGCGCTAAAGTCCAAATATCCTGCAGATGTTACTTTGTTCACTTTCTTTTCAGGTCGTAGCGCCAGTCAGGGAAACCTGCGCACAGAGTCTGGGCGTAGTGCTGCATCACATGACACCAGAGGGTGTACATGGTGTCATGTCTATACTGTTAAAGTTACTAGAACAACCTCGGTGGGAGACCAGACATGGTGGACTGCTGGGCTTGAAGTATCTGCTGGCTGTAAGAAAGGTTTGTATCAAATGGCTGTTACCATGGAGACACCAATTACATCACTTGTACAGTAATGTCTGTTCTGCATCATACTATCAAAAAAAGAATATGTTAGAAAGGAGGTTGACAATTGAGAAACAGCAAACGTGTGGACACATATCATTGATGTAAACTGGGTCCACACTACTGTGCAAAAGCAATGGAGGTTGGTTGGGGGGGGGGGGGCATGGATGTAGAATGTCAGATTAGTCAATAATTTCTTCACTAGTGGTATCCATCAGAAGAACCTGACTCAAAAGATTCATTTTGCTATATCTCTTCTAGTATGCCAATTTTGTGCTGATTACTAAACATTAAAAGAAATGTAAGCAATTACGAGTTAGTTTGTGAATCAGTCACGCAGTTTGGTCTATCTGCTGCTAGGTTGCAGCTTGTCGCATAGAGGTCGCAACAGCTGCCTGACAAATGCCCTTGTAGGAGCCAGTAACTTGCTGCTGCACATTTCTACGAGCGTCCAATCGATGGAACAAGTATTTGTACATGAGCTGTTGAGATACAGCCTGAGAATGTATTTCCTGTAAACCATTTTCAAGAAGTGATCTTGTATTTGTTCAATTTTACAACAGGAGATGACAGAAGAGCTGCTGCGAGTCTGTTTGCCCTTCATCGTCAGTGGCTTAGAAGATGTGGATGATGATGTACGGGCTGTGGCGGCTGCTGCTCTCATCCCTGTAACCGGTATCCTCACTGAGTCGTATCCTGAACGGGTGAGTCATGGATGCTACCTCTCCGCCTTCCAAGTGAATTATGAGTATATTACTGCAGTTGATTAAATTTATTTCCTTTATTCCTTCATGTTTCCCATAAAAAAGGCTCATGTCTATATTTAAGAGATGTGAATTTTTTTAAGGCATAAATGCTGACTCTGTGCCATCAGGAATCCTAATTGCATTTGTCTTTATCTGCAGTTCATTTTTATTATTAAATCATTTCACTTTTTCCGCTGTGCAAAATCAACTTGATGCAATTTATGTCTGATGTTACAACATACTCCTCAACATACTTCATTAAATGTCTTGATACAGTTGTCTCCTATCTTCACCATCTTGTGGGACACGCTGTTGGACCTCGATGACCTCACTGCATCCACCAGCAGTGTAATGATGCTGCTGGCTGCATTACTCTCACATCCAAGCAGTCACCTTGGAAGCAGCGGTTGCCATGGCAATGACGATTCAAGTACCCAGAGGTTGACCGAGTTGGTCCCGAGGCTGTGGCCGTTCCTCTCTCACAATAGCACCTCAGTCAGAGTGGCTGCTCTGAACACACTTCTTGCTTTAGTAGGGTCAGACAAAAAGGTGAGGTTTCAACAAATGGAAAAGTAACATTTTTTTAACACTGGCAGTTCTTGATTTGATTCCATCTGCAAAAATGTTAGTTATTCAGCTTCAAAGTGAAGACAACACATTGTAAACTTTTTACCTCATTGAGTCATTAGTCACTAATTTAAGTGCCCCATTGAACAACATTCACGATTTATCAAGTTGTTCACCAGTCTCATCTCCCTAAAAAAAGAATGCTTTGCTCCCAAATAGAATTAACACAAAAAATTAAAAGGTTTTGTTATTATGTCTTGAGGGAGCAATTTATGCAGATACACAGAACATGAGGGTAGGTAGTTGATTACTCACTCAGTAATGTTTCCTAGCCTGTTACCATAATGGGAACCAGTTCAGCAGAGTTTGTGATTTCTAGCACTTTGCTGTGTATTTCAGTATTTTTCCTGCATTTCGGTTTGTTTTTAGCAGTGCTGAAATTACAGAATGACTCTTGTTTGCCACTACATGCCTTGGTTATGTGATGGGACTCATGTAATTTTAGTTGTTGCTACCTTGATCAAGAATATGATGGGAAACTCCTGAAGATTACTATCTCGGGAGATTCTTTCCTGATGCCTGACAGTGTAAACTATTTTGTACCAATAACCTTTCAAAAATCACCGACCTTGATTGTTACTCAAACTTTCATGCTGTGTGGAAAATTTTCACTTTTGTCGAACAATACTTCGGTTTTGTTTGGGGTTTTCCTCGATTTTATTTAGGAGACGTCGAAGCTGTGGCTGAAACCAATTTTGACTGACGCTCTGAGACATATTTACCAGAGGTGCATCCTGGAAACATCGACGGACATTGTGCAAACGATCGAAAAGGTGAGGAGAGAAACTTTGAAGATGTCTGAAAGATGTGGTTGAAAATGGTAGAGTTTGGGGTTTAGAATCTTTTTTTTTTCAGTCATGATCAGGGTGTATTATATATTTCAAAATATCATGTTGATTAAAGTTTGCAAACTTGTGTAAACAAAATTGATTAGTGTTTGGAGAAATCATCACATGTATTTTATCAATGTTAGGCTGAATAAATAAGAAAACACAAAATCAAAGTAGGTAACAGTCAGATGTATCCACTCTAAATGTGGTCAAGTTTGATCCAGAATTGTTGATTTGGTGGTCACCTGGTGTGAAGTTGTAGTATGAAAGCCACAGGTCCCCTCCTCACTCGTGTGGCCACTGAGCGTCGTAAAGTAACTGCCCTTCAAGGCCTAATTATTATTATCGTATGTTTGGGTCAGTGTATCTATACTTAAATTTTATCTTTTACTATGTGTGTTCTCTTTTTCAGGTGTGGGATGCTATCCTTGACAGTGCGTCGGTCGCTGACCTCTCTGCTGGGGCTCTGCCTCTCTACAACATGTGGCTCTGTCTGGCCATGCAGCAACCTGGCATTCCCATTGATCCACAGATGCTGATGTTTGCCAAGCACAAAGCTAGGGTAGCCCTCATTCATTTATTTTGACACATTTTCATTATTTAAAAAGGAAAATGAAAAAAAAAAAGAAAATCAAATTATCAAGGAAACACTTTGGTTGGTTGACTGAATGTATCTCATCTTTATAAGACTCTAAAAAATGAAAGGTTTATGTTTGGTTTCAATGAAAATTGTAACCGTTTAATCATGCATACATGTGTGTGTGTGTGTATGTATGCATGTCCATAATGCACTCACTACCTTGTAAACACATCATCTCAAGAAGGGGAGGCTTGGACAGATCTCATATTTGGTATGTAGATGTACAAGATTGAGTACAAGAACCCTTTTTGGGGGGTCAAAAGTCATTTGGGGTCAATAGGAATTAAATTGTGAAAGCTTGTAAGCATGATATCTCAAGAAGAGAAGCTTGAACAGATCTCATATTTGCTATGTGGGTGTACAACATTGAATAGAAGAACCCTATTGTTTTTTGTGGAGGTCAACAAAGGTCAAATTTTGAAAATCTTGCAGACATGATAGCTCAAGAAGGGACAGATCTCATATGTAGGTGTACCACATTGAGTACAAGAACCTTATCAATTTCTTTTGTTGGAGGGGCTTCCTCTTTTAGGGAGAGATATGTCCACCGTGGGAATTTGTCTGGTCATGGAGTCATCACTTATCAAAAATTAATGCTGGAATATGAGCTGAAAATTTGTCAGTGAAAGTCAAATTCTGAGGAATATGTCAAAGTCATTGTTTAAACCCCATTTTTGATTCCTTGCCGAAGGCCGAAGGAATCTATGCGATGGTGATGTCGTGTGTGTGTGTGTATGTGCGGGTGTATGTGTGTGACGCTGCTTGTAAACACGATATCTAAAGAAGGGTTACCATGAATGATTTCATACTTGGTGTGTGGGTTGGTCATAGTGAGTAGATGATCCCTATTGTTTTTGGTGGAGGTCAAAGGTCATTTGAGGTCACCAGAGGTCAAAATGTGAAAACCTTGTAAACACAATATCTCAAGAATGGTAACTGTGACTGATGTCATGCAAAGTGTGTTGGTTGGTCATATTGAGTAGATGATCCCTATTGTTTGTGGTGGAGGTCAAAGGTCATTTGAGGTCACCAGAGGTCAAATGGTAAAAACCTTGTAAACACAATATCTCCAGAAGGGTAACTGTGACTGATGTCATACTTGATGTGTGGGTTGGTCATATTGAGTGGATGATCCCTGTTGTTTGTGGTGGAGGTCAAAGGTCATTTGAGGTCACCAAATCTAACTGTGAAAACCTTGTAAACACAATATCTCCAGAAGCATAACTGTGACTGATGTCATACTTAATGTGTGGGTTGGTCATATTGTGTAGATGATCCCTATTGTTTTTGGTGGAGGTCAAAGGTTATTTGAGGTCGCCAAAGGTCAAACTGTAAAAACCTTGTAAACACATCATCTCTAGAAGGGTAACTGTGACTGATGTCATATGTGGTGTGTTGGTTGGTCATATATAGATGATTCTTATTGTTTTTGGGTGGAGGTCAAAGGTCATTTGAGGTCATGAGAGGTCAGACTGCTCTCAAACTTGTCATGTGGATAATTCATGTTTGTTATAATATAACCATGTTGCCAGGATTCACAAAGCCTTTTGGCTTTCTGGTGTTTTTCATTTTGACATGGTCCCTTCCCTTCTCCACTGAGTTGCTTTTGTTGGTAAGTGATTGTGTGTGTATGAAAAAAGCAGATATCGGCAAGGAATCACTAAGTCATTTGACTTTCTGGTTGCATAAATTAATATTCATGTACATTCCCATTGGTCTGTTTGATTTCAAATAATGGTGATTGACTGCTGTGCTTTCTAGGACAGTCTTAGTTTTGTAGGGCCAACAAAAATGTCGAGACAATTGTCATATTAAAATATCTGGAAGGTGGGTGCATAGTTCCCTTTCAGGTTTTGTCACAGGTGATCTTTTCCCCTACTTCCTCTTAACGAAGGAAGATAGAAGAGCCAGGTGGTTGCCAGTACAACTCATATTTCAGCTTTAAGTCACCGTCCATTGACCGTACGTCGATCTCGCAAGACTTCGCGATTTGAAATTTTTAACGGCTTTTCTTGTATTTCTGTCGATGAAGTCAAAGGATTCTTCCAAGAGTAACCAGAGACTCAGTAAACAACAGCAGCATCAGATGTCATCGGAGAACGATGCTTACTACATCGCCGGAGATCTGGGACTCTCGAACTCAGCCGACGACAGAAATGCGAGGGTGCTTCAAACTAGGTTAAATGCAAGCAGGTTGGTAGGAACTAGGGTGTCACACAAATACTTGAAAAGGAAAAAAAAAAAAGAAGGAAAAAACAATGGAAGTGACAAGTGTGGATAGATGGTGTTTTGATCCTATTATGGGAAATAATTTCACTGGTTGGGTCATTCAGCTTTCCGGTTTTGTTCCAAACTCAGTCCTGTCTCTGTAGGTGAATGCCAGAACTCTTTCATTTAAATTAACTGTGACCAAAATGCGCTATTTGCTTCCTTTCATTTTAATATTGTCATTGAAATAAAATTTTTGGATTATTTGTAAAGATTTCTTCTTGGAAGGGTGATAATATCATGATCAGATGTTTCTTTCTCGCATCCTCCCAACAGACTGCTAGGACATCTCTCTGCCTCTCTGAGCAGACGGGAGGAAGGCCTCGACAATGCAGACATCTTGAAGACCCTGGGAGAAGTCCTGTCGATCCATCTCCAGTGTAAATATTCCGTACAGATTATGGTCATCGCCCTCGTCATCGATGCCTGGGCCAAGAGACAGAAGGTAGGTTTGGTCTCTTCTTAAAACTCGATCGTCAACTTGTTCCAACAGGAGGTCGATAATGAAGTGGAGGTTTGTGGGAAACGGGCAACTCCATGGTGTCCTGTTCAAAGATTTAGGTTTTTGGAAATGAAACTTCTCTGCCGACTGAGACAAAGTTTCAGATTTGAAGGACTGACTTTTGAGACTGCTCTGCAGTTTTAGTGGTTCATCATGAAGGTTGACATATTTTGAAATTGATTCTCTTGTCATAATAAAGATAGAATTCCTAGTATGTTGCAATAGTAGTAGGTTTGTTTTGCCTTTTGCAATATAATACTAAATTATTATTTGAAGGCCTCAGTATGGACTATTGCAGGACCAACTTAGCAGGTTTTGTACCTTGAAAGTTTACATTTGAGCTCTGTTTACACAGGGTGGAACTCATCGTTTTGTAAAATGTTATGTCACAAGAATGATTGATTAGCAGTTATCTATGGAGAACTACTTATGGATAATTTACTCTGACATGACGATTATTTTTCATGCCTCTGTACCACAGAATTGTCAGTGTTCTGCAGAGGCCATCAATCTTCTCCTCAGTGGGGTTTCCAATGGCATATATTACGACGAGGTGGCCCCATTATTTATGAGACTTCAGTCAGAGTGCAAGGTGAGTGCATATATGTATTGACTATCCATTAATTTTCACTCAATTTCACCCACCACCCCATCATGAGAGAAGGCTGGTAACCCTGGTTAAGATGTTCCAAAGAAACAGTGACCAGAATGCAGATGGGTTCTTTTTGAGTCGTTGCGTAGATGCTAGAGTGAAAAGTGTATTTCCTCAGAAAACACCCTCTCTTCCCCATGAAATCTGTTGTAAACTTAGGCTGACATACTATCACAAGAGATATATGAGTGCTGTGGCTGGTCTGCATATGATATATATTCATTACTTATCTTAACGTGTTTAATATCATAGTCAACATTTTATTTGTTGTTTGATGCATATTTTAGTTTGATATGTATCCGTTTACCACAAATTTGTGTGTAAATACCAAGTGGAACCTGATAAAACTCAACTGCAATTGTTGGAGCAAAATACAAAAACAGTTTTGGTCAGACTGGTGGCATGTTGCATACAAATTGTTAATCAGAGATCACCAGTGACTGACTCTGTATTAGTTGATTGGTAATACAAAGGTAATTATTTTTGTTTGTGGCACGATCATTGGGTATATTTATGGCAAGTTCACTGGGTCGCTTATAGCAAGGTCATAGTATGGAAAACTGCCATAGGTTAGCTTTAAGGAGACAAGGTCATTTTGGAATCAAAAACAAGGAAATACTTTTACATGATATCTATGAATTCTTCAAACATAAAATGCCCCATGCTTTGGCCTAACTTTGGTATTTGATTTGATTTTAAATTGAATTTCACAGGCTGTGATCAAATCACATTGTCTTATTTACTGAGGGTACAAGTATAGTGCATTGGCATTGAAATTAATGGCTAATGTTATGAATGGCTTACTTTTTTTTATGATGTACTTTCTTTCTCCAGGGGGTCATTACCACCTTTTTACAAATATTCCCAGATGTTCCACCGAACAGCTTTCCAAGGTAAGCTTAGACATAGTTTTGTTTAATTGGGAGTCATCAATGTTTGCAGCTACATTTGAAGAGTTAGGGAGGAGAAAGGATAGAGTGGGTGAGGTTATCTTCAGGTGAGGGTGAAAAGCAATTGTATGTTATGCTGCAGAAATGTTTGTTTGGTCACTATTCATCCGCTAGAACACCATCAGGAACTTTTTTTGGCAGTCATGAATCTGTCTTACATTGGCTCATTATATAATGGAATGTTACAAGGTGTTCTTTCCTGAGAGTATAAACACTTCTCACTTTAATTAAACTTTAATGTATAAACGGAACAGGACAGAAGACATTTTAACTATACGTAACGTCAGTGTACTGTCTATCATCGTCTGATTACTTTTTCTTACGTATTAAATATTGCGAGCAGCTAGGCTTAGCTATATCAACACAGTCAAAATACAGTCAGCATTACGGTTTCACATCCCTATGTTTATCAGCGGTTTTGGCGTAGACGAGGCTGACGCGTTGATCAAGTCGGTGACGGAGAAGATCAGGGGATCGTCTCAGGTGCCCACCAAGACCAGAGGAGACGTAGAGAACAAATGCAAACAGATACAGGCTACCCTGGAGGAGATAGATCGAGATCAGCTAATGCTGAAGACAAGGTACGGTATGCTACCGAAAAAGATTTGTAAAGTCGTGACTAGGGATTTGAATTCAAATAATTAAGTGAAGAAGAAAAAAAATACCTCTCAGGACTGATAAACAGTTCATAGCATCATGTTCTCTCTCAGGTCTGGTAGGGATAGTCCATAGCATCAAAATCTTCCTCAGAACTGATTGGTAGAAGAGAGCATCGTGATCTCTGTCTGGACTGATAGACAGACTGCAATCGCTTTTTCAAGATGATGCATTTCATGTTCAGAATTCTTGCATATTCACAAAATATAAACCTTATTTGATAGTGATGTCCAGGCAAAGAAAAACCAGTAATGTTCTTAAAACAGAAAGCATTGAAGTATGTGGCCCTTAGTGTATTTTCCCAGAATTCTGCCACTCAGGCAATAGAAAAAAAAAAAGTCTTGTACATAAACAGAGATTCAGTCAGCTTTAAGCTTGTCCAGTCTGTGACATCAATATGAAGATTTCTTTATGGCATACTTATCAACGATGAAAAGGGATGCTGTGTGTTGTTTCAAATCATTTACATTGAGTGGGTAATGAGAAGTAAAACAGTTGTTTATAGTCATGGCACCATAAAGAAATATGTCCAAAAAATTATAATGATGCCTCACTTGGTGCTGCCAAACTGGGAGAATCCTCACCAGATGCGTGTAGCCTAAAAGTTTGTGAACCAAAGCTCTCTGAAAGTTTCCGTGTGATGTACTAACATATCATCCAATCTGTTACACCAGTTTCTGGGATGAGGCTTTTTTTTTTTTTGTGGAATTTTTCTCACTGACTGGTCCTGTCAGCTTATCTCTCATTTTGAGGTTGTGTAAACTTCTTTTAGTCCGTGCTAGAGACCAATGCTTGAAAATTTTGTGACATCGTCTGTAGTCTCTGTGGCAGGAGGCGGCAGGAGTAGCAGTATCATATTCATTCTCCTTCATTGTCTGGACAGGACCATGGCATGTATGGCATCTGCCATCGTCCACGTCGGGGCACTACCACAGAAAATCACCCCTGTCATCAGACCACTGATGGATGCCATCAAGACAGAGAACAATGTAGGAATACAGGTGAGCCAGATGAATCTGCTTTTTTTTATTTAAAATTAAAATGTTTCTTTGCCTCTGAAAACTGTTTATGCTGTGACCCATGTCTGACTCATTCAACCTTTATTATGTAATAAACATTAATGTTTCTTCATTAGTGCCATCAAATCAAAGGTTTTGTCTCCAGACATCGTGCAGACTATTAAGTGATAAATTCAACTCCCATTGTTTTGGTAAATGATGGCCATTTTTGGCTAAAAGTGAAATATTTCTTTTCGTGATTATAATTCCCATTTGAAGTAGACAATGCATTCATTTTCATGGCTAATATTTCAGGTAGAGACAACGCTCTGCAAAGCTACCACTGTGAACAAATGCTTACTTTTCTAAACAAAATTGAAGTAGTAGTAAACATTAATTCATCAGAGTATGTTACTCACGGGGATGGTGGGGTGTTCATTGTGAAAAGAATCAGTTAAAATATTGATTGCCTCAAATACCAGCAATATCTGCATTTATCAAACTTGCATTCACTTTGGTTTGTTAAGGAAAAAGCAGCCAGTGGATTGGCCCGTTTAGTCAATGCGTGCCTAGACAGGAATCCTTGTCCGAACGCGAAAATTGTCCGTAACCTGGTGACGTGTCTTTGCTGTGATGCACGTTACACTCCTTCAGCCTCTGAGCCCTTGAGTTTCTCCCAGGAATCCAGTGGAGCTGGAAATTTGTCAGATTCCGAGGGCACCCAGCCACGGTCGTCTTCTCCGTCAGCCCTGGAGATCAAAAACTTATGTACCAAACATTCTGGAATACTGACTTTTGCAAAACAACAGCAGGTAATTTGGTGACATAAGATAAAACCATGTGGTATATGTGTGTGTGTGTGTAGTTCATACAGGTGTATATGACATATGTATGTTTGTGTTACGATACATGTATTAAATATAAGAGAAGTACTTACAGTTAAACACTGAGGTGTGTTACAACTCAGATATGTTGTTTTTTAATTTGTAGTCTGTCTTGGAAAGCAAATCCTTCTTGAATTGATAAGTAAAAAAGATATGAATGCACTTATTTGAATATTCATATATTCATGCATTGCTGTTTCCAAGAACATGGTGAGTATTTCTTTATTGTAATGTCATTATTACAGCATTATTCCATAACATAACTTGACACAGGCAGTGTAACTGACCTTTATATGTTTATTCTCTCTCTGCATTTTGGACCACACTGGGTAAAAGAAAAGGTCCATAGGTTTGTTTTGCGTATTTACAGTGAAAAAAAAAATGAGTGTTACATTAAAGTAAGGCTTAAAGTGAACTGAAGATTCTGTGCAGATGTATTTCTTTCAACCCCTGTAAGGCATGTCAGTTGCATTTGTGTATGTAATCTCATATAAGTAATGTTTCAAGAAGGCTCTCATTTTGTCTCTGAGACATTTGACAAATGTATTTTTGCCCTCATTTCATCCATTTTGCAGCAAGCAGCTCTAGCTGCTGCCATCAGACGAAACGTCTTCACTCGTCATCGACAGAGAGGGACTGACTACTCCGACTTCTCGAATGCAAACTTGGATCCGACGGACGACTGTGTGTACGACCAGAAGGTCCAGCGCAGGGGATCCCAGATAGCCCTCATGGAAATTTCCCATCTCTTTGGATCTGAAATCTTCACTCGTGTCGAAACAATCTGGCTCTCCATGACAAAGGCTCTGGCTGAACAGATGGACCGAAGCAAAGAAGGTAAGCATTGCTCACACAAAAGACACTCAGAAAAGTAGAATGTTGAAAATATTTCTGCAGTGTATATCACATATGTCGTCATGTGTTTGTAATATCTTTATCCATGACTTTTGTTAGGATCGTATTACTTTCAAATAATGTATGTTGACATTGTATTTTATCTAAATGGTAGGCTGTAGTTAGCATTGCCTTGGTTGACTCTGGTAGGTAAGTGGCTAAGTCTTGCTCCAATCCTACATAATATATTGTTGGTTTGTAGAGAGATTTCAATGTCACTAAGTTTGGTACACTTGCAACTGCTACTTGCACCCAAGAAAATTGATAAAAATATTTCAAAGGTGTCATGAGAAGAGTGGACATTAAAATTTGTTAGTAAGAAGAATATGCTTGTTTATCCAAGTGTAGAAAGTTGTTTATGGATATCTTTTAAGGCTGTATTCCTCTAAAATGTCGCTCTCTGTTTACTGTCCTGATGACGTAGAGATGAAGATGCACAATTTTTACAAATGTCAGTCATTTTGCTTTGTGTTTGAAATAGTCCGATACTCCAATTTAAGTAAGTGGAAAGTTGTTACAAGCAGTATCCGTCCTCTATTCTTGTTAGCTCGTCAGATCTGTCTGAACACTTTCTTATAATTTAGCTGTAAAGTTTGTCTCAAAGTCAGGAAAGTATCATATATATATTTCCTTGTCTCTGATTTTTTTATTCTCAGGTAAAGTCTTTCAGGAACAAGATAACCATGCATCAGAACTGATCACAGGTCTTCAGTTATTTGAAACAATGTCGTCGGTGGTTCACAGATCTTTACACGAAAAGGTAAAAATAAATTTCTGTCTGCAGTGATTTCAGTAGCCCATCTTTGGGGCTCAATATAATGCAAAACAAAAAGATGAGAAAGGATAATCACAGGTACCAAAGAGGTCATTAGTAGCTGACGTTTTAGTAAATCATAGAAGACGGAAAATTTAAGAACCAAGCACATAATATTAATGGATCATTTTGGATCCATTGGCTGTCTGGTGTGTGGGCATTGGTGACTATGAAAATGTGTCTCAAGAACAAGCAGATAATGACAGCTTATTTGGGATATGATTGCCTCTGATGCAGGCATTGGTATTACGGAATTGTAGAGCGCCTCAAGAATCAAAGAGATGATAGTAATGGATTTATTTAAGATATGATTGCACTATGGTGTGGGCATTCTTAAAATTATTAAAAATATAAATGACATTTAAGTGTACATACCTAAGGCATCTGCACTTTTTTGGTTACATTAATATTTCATCTGTCTTGTTATGAAGTCCTTTTTCCTGTCACTTTTCTTCAGCTGCTGTCATACCTTCCACATTTGATAACCTGTTTGGGTCATCCCTACACGTCTGTCCGTCACATGTCTGCAAGATGTGTTGGGGCACTCGCCGCTGTCTGTCAGGCACAGGTCATGCAGGAGGTCATCATCAAGGTGATGCCCAAGTTGTCAGATGTCGATGACGAAGCTAGTCGCCAGGGTGCCATGGAGTGCATGTCATGTATGCAAACTTTCAGTTAAATATGGTTTTGACAGTTTAATCACCAAGTAAATGATATATGTGAAATTTTATGATGTAGTGATATCATAAAATGTTGGTGCTCAAATGAATGGTTGGAGTTTGATTTGCTTGGTTTTGATAGCAATACTGCAGTAATAAAATACTGTCTTTGTGTGTAGATTTACATTTACCTAGAAGGCTTTGTGTGTGTGTTTGTATGTATATGTTTGCATGTTTATCAAAATTGTGTCGAAAATGGTGTCAGCGTGTGGATTCTCAGGCCTCGAGGGGCCTCCAAGCACCAAGGCATCCATACATATAGTATTACAAAGCTCTGTTCAAGGCTGGGCTTGGTCCTCCCTCTGGCAGTACTCGATTAAAACACTGATGTTTACCGCTTCTTTCTGACAGTCAAGCTTGAGACTTTTGGTTCCATTGCTGAGGAAATTTAGACAATCAGACTAATCCTATCTGCACTTTAACCTGCAATAGTGGAGTGTTTCAGGAAACATGTTTTCATCTTAGTTAGAGTGTATCCCATTTTGGACCTATTTTGTTCAAATTCTGTTGAATTTTTAAATTATTGGAGGTCAAATAAATTGGTATCTTAATAAGTTAAAAAGTATGTATATCTCAGTAAACTCACACTGTTTTCAAAAAAGTAACAAAGCAAAATATTCCCAGCAATATTAAGCATGTCGTTGAAAGAAATTTATATGGAAAGGAAATTATCCATAGTTGGCAAGGTTGCTCTTGATCCGGTCTGTCTGTGTCCTGAACAGGTAATTAATTGGTTTTTGTCATCCTCATGAGGCAACTCAGGTTCCTACGGTCAGTTGACATCAGTATGACTGTTCACATTTCATTAACTGTTGTGAAGTATAACTTAGTATTTATTTATTGAAGCATGTTTCTTTCTCTGTTCATCAGGTGTTGTTGATGCTCAAGGGATGGATATAGTGCCTTATATAGTACTCTTGGTGGTCCCCCTCATGGGAGCCATGAGTGACCAGAACCAGTCAGTTAGGCATCTGGCAACACATTGTTTTGCTACACTGATCCGCCTCATGCCTCTCGAGGTAACTATCTATTCAGTGTTTGAATTTTGTTACCCTGAAAATTTCTGTTTTTAAATCCATTTTTTGAGAAGACTGAAAAGTTTGAAAATGTGCATATCTTTCTTTTTCTAAGTGCCAAAAATGAAAGAATAATATCCTTTCATAAATCCTTCGGAAATTAATCCAAGTGAAGGTGGTGGCAGATGGTTACAATATGAGGTTTGTCGCCTTTTCATTTTCAGAGTGGCATTCCAGATCCTCAGATGATGTCAAAGGCTCTGGTAATGAAGAGAGCCAAAGAGAGGGTATTTTTGGAGCAATTATTCAACCCAAGCAAACTTGAAAGCTACAAGATTCCAGATTCAGTGAAAGCTGAGCTCAGAAAGTATCAACAGGTCAGTATCATGGAGATAAGACCTCATATGTGAATCGGTGGAGGTTAAATCAATCATTTCAGATTTTGAAGAGCCATGACACAAATCCTTGTCTGTGCTCTAAAAGTCACCCCTTGAAGGGTGATTATTTTATGTTGCTTAGAGAAAACATACATGAAAGCCTCTGATTCATATATTACATTTTCTTGTCAGGTGACTCCCAACTCAATAATTTTTCATGAAATTTTGTCTTTTTGTTCTTCTTTTTTTTATGAGGTTATTTGAAATGGAAAATCTTATATCACCCTCAGAATGACAAACCCATCTTACTGTGACCTGACCGAGGAGCTGACCCTTAACCCCTTTTGTGTAGTGTCAAATGCCTCCACTTTTATGCACTCGGTCAAAGCACCAGTTTTCTTTTGCCTTTCTCTCAGGGAATGCTGACCAGTGCTTGCCAAGTTAAAAATAAATCTGTATGACCTATTGAAAGTCATACAGTGTGTGTGTGTACCCATACTTTGTAAACACAGTGTCTCAATCAGGGACAATGCGACAGATCTCATAGTGAGCTATGTTGGTATAACACATAGGGCTTAAGAATCTTATAAGCTGTTCATGGTCACAGGCTATTTTTAGTCAAATGGTTCAACTTGTGAATACCTTGTCAGACGTGATATCTCAAGAAGTGAAGCTTCAGCATATGTCATGGTTGTAATGAAGGTAGGAATGTTACTAAAATAGCTTCCTTTTGGTGGAGGTTAACGTCATTTGCGGTCAACAGGGTGTGCCAACATGCTACCTTAACTTCAGAAAATTTAGACAGAACATTGCTTTAGTGAGTAGATGAAGCCCATTGGTTGCAAGAAAACTTATTCCTTTTGGTGGAGGTGTAAGGTCATTTATGGTCTCAGGGGGTCCAATATGTTCTGATGTAGGACATAAAAAAGTTCTACCATTTGCCATACCTTTGTCAGCAGCTATCATTGAAAATGTACTGGTTACTACATCAATGCTTTGGTGTGGAAAATACATTGTGTAGACCCTCACCATATACAGTGTGTCAGGTTCAATATTGAGATAA
The DNA here is from genome assembly GCA_021234535.1 of Stichopus chloronotus. Taxonomy (NCBI): domain Eukaryota; kingdom Metazoa; phylum Echinodermata; class Holothuroidea; order Aspidochirotida; family Stichopodidae; genus Stichopus; species Stichopus chloronotus. The sequence goes on along the minus strand of CM037829.1, from coordinate 32,678,543 downwards.
CTGGTGTCTCTGTATACCAAGGAAACAATCAAATATTTCAGATTTTTTTGTGAAAAAAAACCCCTATCAAGCAGGTTATTATTACATTGCGTAACATAGTTAAAGGGAAATAGGGCATTTAGAATACACTAACATGGAATACAAAAGAAAATAGCTTAAATCATTGTTAAACCATTCCGTCTAATCAATAAACATCTACCAAAGCTTCATCTTCTCAAAACATTTTGAATGTGATGAGTAATGGAAGATGCATCATTTGAATTTTGAAAATTTTGGGTGAACAAATTAGTTTTGAGCAACAAATGACTCAATTTTTATCTGTGAGAAGCTTATTTCTTGAAAAGAAGGCTACTGTCATTTCTTATTTTGAATAATCTATCGTTCTGCGTCCTCAAACATTGCTTTTAAAAATATGGATGTTTTCTCTAAAACAAACGCCCTATTCCCCTTTAAGTGATGAGTAGGAAATATTTGCAAAGTGTGTGCTATACGAAGGACAGGTGGATTGCCCCACGTCAGTTACTTTCTTCGGCACATGGCTGCTTCCACTTTACATACAGTCTGTTAATTGGTGTCTGTTTCATTATAGTTATGTACACCCACGCCAACTTAAATGGAAAGAGGGCCTTAGAATACACACCATGACGTACAAAAGAAAATAGCTTTAATCATTGTTAAACAATTCAGTCTCATCAATAAACATCTGCCAAAGCTTCATCTCCTCAAAACATTATGCATATCATGAGTAATGGAAGATGCATCATTTGAATTTAGAAAAGTTTGTGCGAACAAATCAGTGTTGAGTAACAAATAACTGAATTTCTATCTGCGAGAAGCTTATTTCTTGAAAAGAAGGCTACTGTCCTTCCTTATTTTGCATAATCTATCATTCTATGTCCTTAAACGTTGGTTGTAAAATTATGGATGTTTTCTCTTAAACAAACGCCCTTTTTCCCTCTTACCCGGTCAGTTATTTGCTCTACTTTCCACAGGATGGTGTCAACTGGTTGGCCTTCCTGAATAGGTACAAGTTACACGGCATCCTCTGTGACGACATGGGACTAGGCAAGACTTTGATGTCTCTTTGCATACTGGCTGGAGAGTACAATAAAGTTGAGAAAGAAGCTCACAAGGTAATCAAGAGGTAGAAATAAAAAAGGCACTATAATTTGAAAAATATTTTCTCACTTGATACATGGAAATGTGATTCTAGAAAATAAGCTTCAAGCTGGTAGTTTAATGTTCAAGAATTTCTTGTACATTTGTGCACAGATGGAATCATGGAGGATAAGTCATTGCAATTTGTAAAAATAGGTACACTTAATTTCATTAAAGAGGACATGACATGTAGACAAAAACTCGATGGAAACTGGTTTTTCTAAATATTTGGAAAAATTGATATCTAAAACTGCCATTTGTGTCCTTGGGACGTCTTTCATCGTTATGCAATCGAAGTTTTTAGTTTGACAGTTTTCACAGTTGGCTGCTCCTTCTTGAAAACTCTTTTGTTCTACAAGGCAGCTTATGACGTCATATTAGAAACCCATTCATGCACGCCCTGTCGATCCCCAATAAGTCAAAATGCTTCTACCTGCACATGCCGTGATGGATTTGCTTCAAACTTACACATAATCTTACACATAATCATTCTTGGGGCCTGGCAAAAAGTTCTGGCACCAAAAAGTCCTGAATACCTCAAATGGCCCACTACCTAAGAAACGCTGTGTGCAAGTTTCAAACAAATTCATGAAAGTATGTGCAAGTAAAACCATTTTCAATTATTGTGGAGAGATGTCTCATGGATGAATCTGCTTCTAGTATGACATTATATTATGTCATACAGACACAAAGATTTTTCAAAGAAGACCTTCCAACTGTGAAACTTTGATTGCATAACACTGGTTGATATCACAAGGACACCAAAGGCAGTTTTGGATATCAATTTGTCTAAATAGTTAGAAAAAACAGTTTTTACAGCATTTTTGGCTACATGTCATGACCTCGTTAAGCAAACCTAAGAATCATCAAATTGTAATTATTGAAGAGAGGGAAGGAAGGTGACTTATTCCTTATCGTTTAATATCTGCGAATGATGTGAGATATCCACCAAGCCCAGATTCTTAATTTTATGTTTCATTGATGTAGAAACACCACATTGTAACTTTGAGAAGCTGTAATGTCCATTCAGACTTGCACATAGTATCTTTTTTTGGCCATAAGTATCTTTCAAGGTGAGAGCCAGTCTTGGGTTGTCTTACTTAAAATAAGATGGAAACGTGAACATATTGCTTCTTTTTTGTGAGTGGAAAAGGCATTTCTAATAAAACATGGAGTTGAATTGTATTTTGGAGTACTGTATCGTGATGTAAATAGTACTTGCGTGACATCTATCTAAAAGTAACAAAGACAATTTGTGCAAAAGTGATGGATATCACAAACGGTCACAGTAAATCCAAAGAAATACGAAAAGGACTCTAATCTTTTCAATCTATGCGTGATTTATATTCACAGAGTTCAACTCCTCTGCTACCCTCCATTGTGGTCTGTCCTCCAACTCTTACCGGGCATTGGGTGTATGAAGTCAAGCAGTTTTGTCCGTCCTCACATCTGAAACCCCTCCAGTATACAGGGTCTCCCATGGAAAGAGCACGGTAAAGTGGTTACTTTTGTGTATCTTTGGTTGTGATGGTAAGATCGTGATGATGAAAAAAAAAATAAAAGAAGGGACATTAAGCTGGTAGGCAAAGAAGGGACATTCAGCTGGTTGGCATGTTGAGTTGGCGTGGGGTTGAGCAGGGAATTGTGGGTATGAAAAATGGTTCTGTCTGTGATGGTGATTAGGTTAAAATGTACCAACACAGTTGTACCACATAACATTGACATTTTGCACACTGATGTATGCTACTGTTGATTTCATACCTCAATATTTTGTTGTTTACATTTTTTTCATTTGTCTTCCAGTTTGCAGAAATTGATCAAGAAGCACAATTTGGTAGTTGCCTCCTATGATATTGTAAGAAATGATATTGAATTTTTCAGGTGAGTTTTGCAGTATTGCCTTAGTGATATGGCATTTTAAAAGAAGTGGCTAAAAAACTATTCAGGCTCAATTCCAGCCACATTTCTATAAAAATCTCATAATTGAACCATTTATCATCCAGAGAAATATATTACCAAGATCTTGTTTGGTTGTAACTCTGGAATCCTTGGCTCTGATTTTGTTTGGCCTTGAAAAGGTCAAACTCTATCTTTTTTCATGCTGTCTCTTGCAACAATATCATTACTTCAAGCAGCCTTCAAAACAAGAAGAATTATTTTTGTAGCATTCCTGTCTTTACGTGTCAAGTCACTTGTCAAGCCACTTGGTTCTTTATTTCACATGTTTTAGGTCGATCAAGTGGAACTATTGCATCTTGGACGAAGGCCACATCATAAAAAACGGCAAAACGAAAATGTCGAAAGCGATCAAACAGCTCCAGGCCGCACATCGTCTGATTTTGTCCGGGACCCCGATACAGGTAAAGATTTCGATTATATCTTTCGGTAAGATGTCGCTATTAATATGCGGTGAAACATGATAGTTAAGAGAAATATCTCAGTGACATGTCAAGAGATTATAAAATGAACGAGCATATTTTTTTTTGCACTGTTTGAATTTCAAATTCCATAACAATATCTTGTTCATAATCCAAGATAATCGATGTTTGAAGAAAGATTTCCTGTAGCCTCGAGGTTGCAAAATGTCGGTGGCAATGACAATGGAAAAGTACTGCAAAGAGTCTTTGTTTTTCTTTGAAAATTTTAAAGCTTATCGAACCTTGCAATAAATATCAATGAAACAATTTGTGATTATTATAGAATGACCTTAAAAAATGTATAAATTAAGGTCATATTTCTGGTCACAACTGTCACAATATTTTCTTTTGAGACGGTCAACATAATACGGAAATGCAAAGGATATCTAAGTAGTGTCTGGTTGACAATACTGTGATTTCCCACCATGGTAAAATAGATATTTCTGTAGAAGTCTGTCACTTTCAAACAGAACGTGTGGTTGAGATGTGGTTTTACACTAGTAACGAGAAAAAAAGTGAACCTATCTTTTTAAAATTTCACCCTTCTTTAGTGGTTTTTAAATCACTTTAAGAGGTGAACAGCCAGCGATTTAATTGCACAGAGTGTAGCAACACATCGTTGTTGGTGCAAATGTGGGAATGGAGAACTTGAACAGTTTTGCATGCAGAAAATTAGCTTTGGTGTCCACCCAAAGTCATATTTACGATGCTTTTTTTTGTTGTTGTTGTAGAATAATGTTCTGGAGCTGTGGTCTCTCTTTGATTTCCTGATGCCGGGATTCCTGGGAACAGAGAAACAGTTTCAAGCCAGATATGCAAAGCCTATCTTACAAAGCAGAGACGCTAAAAGTTCATCGAGGGAACAGGAAGCAGGTGAGATGCTGTTGACTCAGCGTCAGCATCTCGATTCCTCCTTTTGTCAAAAAACAAAACAACACTATAACAATCACCACACCCATCTTTTAACTGTAGTCCTTCCCAGTAAGAATTTAGCTTGGATAGTTCGCAGAAACAGTGTAGGATTTTAGCTGCTCTTGTAAACGTAATATTGATGCTCAGCAATTCTGTTTGCTATAACTTTTGAGAACATATTTCAACAGTAGTTCTTCCAGTCCTTGCATATCTACACTGGAATATTATTTTTTGAGATGTATTATCTCACTTACCCTCACACCAGTGTTCTTTTGTATTAGACAGTGATGCTCTGGCTCTTCAAGTTTGTTTGGTGGTCCTGTTATATCCCTCTTTCCCTTCTTTTTTGTTTTTCTTTGCCCACTCAGATAATTCCAGTGTTTTGCAGCCATTTATCTTTCATCATATGGTATGCATCACTACCTCCCATTCCAAGGCACTCTGTACTACTATGTTTAACCTATCATTAGTGGGTCAGAATCGTCAACTCTGCGTTTGAAATTCCTCTTATATGCCCTCATCGGTTGTATATTTTTGTCTCTCTTCTAATTCAGCACAGTTATTTGCAGATGACATACTTCAGATCAATAATGGTTTGCCCTATCTCCAGCACCACCCTCCATTTTTAAGTACGCATTTTTTATGTCGTTCAGTTGCTTCGTTTCTCCAGGTGCATTGGCCATGGAAGCTCTTCATCGTCAGGTTTTACCGTTTCTGCTGAGGAGACTTAAGGAGGACGTGTTGGATGACCTTCCACCTAAAATCATCCAAGACTATTACTGTGACCTCAGTCCATTACAGGTGAACAATTAAACATTGGTATTACAAGTTTTTTCTTTTTAATTTTTTGTTTTATTTCAAATTTATTTCTGATATGTTTTACAAATGTAATTACACAAATTTAGCTGTGAAGTTAGAGGGTACGAAAAACCATGAAGGTCTCCAGCTAAATAGAGGAACTAGTTTATATCCATGCTAGAGACCATGTGAAATTAAACCAAAAAGTAGCCATAAAAAAGAAAAAAAAAAAACGGAAAGGGACACAAAAAGAGAGAAAAGAGAAGACAGTAGGAGACAAGATAAGGAAAAATAGAAGGTAGAAAGAGGGAGTCTTAGGACATAGTGTAAAGTCAATTAATGGTAATTCTTGAGAAATTCACCCTTAGCTTTTCTTTGAAAAGACTTCAGAGAGACTTTTAGCAAATTGAACAGATTGAGAGAGAACCAATTCATGTATTGAGTACATTCCACTGAATTTCGTGTCCTGTAACATTCAACGATAATGACATCTTAAAACAACCATGTCAACTTTTTGTGTTAATTTTGAATTGGTCTCATCCCAAGCCATGGATTCTATGTATTTTGTACCGTAGATTGAGCTTTATGAAGATTTTGCCAAGACCAGAGCGAAGCAAAACATCAGTGACAAATTGGCAACGGGGGCAGAAGAGCGAAGCGTTCCAACCTCTGCGAAGGGACATATATTCCAGGTGAGATGAGAATTAAACTATGGTGAGGTCGTGTTTCAGATTATTTGAAAGTTTGTGTGTAAGCTTCATCACATAGTCAAGAGTGCTAACTTGACTGTGACAACGGCAATAAGGTACTTGTCATGTGACCAGAAATTGGGTTGAAATAACTGGCTTCCAGATGTTTGTGAATGTGTAATATATTCATGTATTTGTTCTCAGTTATTATCTAAACATCAGGAAGTGAATTCAACCAAGTCTTATTCACTGCAGAGTGAGTGTATTTGGGATGAATTTGTGGAAAAATTATATAACTTTGAAAGGTCTCATTGGGTTGATATCATTTATCCCCTGACATGTTTAAAGGAAACCGTTTGTGTGCATCAATTGTTCCAGTTAACCTGTCCAGTCATGGTCCCAGAACCAGTGCTGTGATCGAGTGAGTAAAGGTGGTGGCATTTGAAGCCATGAAGCCTAGCAACCAGGAGGTCTTGCGTTTGATCTGCAGCTGGGTCACAATAGCATAGGTTTTTCGTCCAAGAGTAATCTAAGGTTTTCCCATCTGAACTGACTGTGTGAAAAAAAAAACATACCAAATTTGATCCATATTTTTTAAGTTTGTAACCACCTGACATGAAATTGTAATATATATAAGACACAGGCTTCCTCCACAATTGTGTTGTTGCTTGGCATTTGCAAAATAACTGCATTTCAAGGGCTGAATGTTTTCCCAAAGTTACTGAAATTGTGAGAAATGGTAGATCCATTCAAAGTGTCTGTTCACATATTTTCAATAAGTGATTTGGATTGTTACTTACCCTATCATTGTTGCTTCAGTTGTCTGTCAGATGTTCAAAATCTCTTAGTTAGTTTGACCATCTACCATCAAGATAGGAGTGATACTCAACAGTTGTGACAAAATATCATGACTTATGAGACTTAACTCAATAAGCAACTGAACTCAACAAGCCCTTTAAAATTCGGAATCATTGGTTTTCTTTGTGTGTTTTTATCGTAACGTCTTGTTAAGATGTAATACGTGTGCCCTAATGTAATAGTGTATGACAGATCAATAATTTGTAACTTAAAGTATTGGTAGTCTTCTAAAAAGGTGAAGTGTGACAAATGAAAGTCTCTGCTACATAATATATGATTTCTAATGCGTACCAGTTGTGCGAAAAGTTTTGACGCGCACTTTCACTATCAGCACAGTTGATGTTCTTGTTAAATAGGACTAACCGTGGTGTGAAAGAAATGTAGAGACATTTAACCTCATTCAACTAGAAAAAAAAAATGGCAAGATATATTTTTTGTGAAAGAAATTTTTTTCAGTGACCATGTAATGTGATTACCTTTGTAACTCCCTCTCTCTTCTTTACCACTTTCCTTCCTAAGGCCATACAATACTTACGTAAAGTCTGCAATCACCCACTCCTGGTCTTGACTCCTAGCCATCCAAAATTTGTAGAAATTTCAGCCAAATTAGGCCAACAGAAGTCTTCCTTACATGACATCCAGCATGCACCAAAGTTAGCTGCTCTGAGGTAAGGTGTCGTCACTTACTATATCACAGAGATTTGATTTTAGGGTACATTAACGTTTCGGATTTAGTTTCATACGTAATACCTCAAATGTTTATTGATTTATGAGGGTGCTCAAAGTTTAGCATTACTTAGCACTTGAGGCTGAGTGTGTAGAAAGAAAAAAGTCATCTGCAAAAAATAAAGAACGAACAAATGCTAGGTATGTGAACTTGAGGACAGTTTGGAAGCTGCTAATCACTCAGATGTGCCTCCTTAGCTTCTTATTAGAGCAACTTCTCTCTGGAATGCAAATATCATATTTCATCTGGGGATTGAAATTGCGAATGTTATACTTGTAATGATTACGGCCATTACGTCTACCATCATGACATTTTTTTCACTTATTTTCTTTTGTCCCAAAATTCAATTCAGCGGTTACGTTGTTGTTTGAGGAACATGGGGCAATACCTCTTGTTTGCATTCACATTTGCCGACAAACTCAGATTGGGGCTTTATTAAAGCACAATTATCAGTCAGCTTGCTATGCCTTTTTGTGACATTTGCTATGTTGATTTATCCTTAACATGATGCAACGCAACAAGATAATTATTAAGTGTTCCAACAGGTCTTTCACTTCACACCTCCTCATTCCCCTACAATCCCCTTATCCAGCTTCATTCCCTCACCCCTTCCCCTCCTGTCTTTCCCACCCCCTACAGTATCCCTTGTTATCACACACAATTTGTTCACTTTGGTCAGATGTGACTTTTTGTGTCTAGGAATCGTCAGGGCAGACAATCTCTTGCGTCTAGGTCAATCTTAAATTTCCACACACAGTACAGGACAACATGTTTCATTACTTTTATGTGTTCTTTATATGAAATGTTGAGTAAGTGATTGCTGGTAAATTTAAGTTTCTCTTGGATTAATGTCTATTTTTGTCTAACACCAGGCAACTTCTTCAAGATTGTGGTGTTGGATTCGAGAGCCAGGAGTCAGTGGTTGGCCAACATAGAGTGCTTCTCTTCTGTCAACTTAAGGGAATGTTGGACATCGTCGAAAACGACCTACTAAAGTGAGCAAATTCCCGAATCCATTGTGGAATGTACACTTTGTAAATGTTTGGACTGATTTCTCTCAAAACCAATTTGAGAAGATGTTCATTGAACCAAATACAATCAAAGATGAAGAGCACTGTCACATGACACAAGAAATGGGTTGGTTATAATCAGCTCTAGGCAAATTGCTAATTCAACTCATTTTGCCATCTCAAAGGTTAGCTTTGCATCATATGTTTGCTGGTCATTGCTCTGTGAAGCTCTCATATATTTTTTGCTGTTGTTGTTGTTTTCTTCAGGGCCCACATGCCATCTGTGACCTACCTCAGATTAGATGGTAGCATACCCGCCAAGCAGAGACATGGAGTAGTGCAGCGGTGAGATATGCGAAATGTCCATTCATTACAGGAGAATGATGTTAATTTGTTTAAGAATGATGGTGACTGACTTGTTTCCTAAAGGAAGCTGGAGGGTGGTGAGGAGACCGGTCATTAGGGATGGAGAGGAGGAAGTGAAGTTATGAGTGAAGGGGAGGGGGATGAAAAACAGGGAGGGTTGCAGGGAAGATAGAGATATATAGAAAGGAAGGGTGGAGGGGAAGGGTGGGGGAAGGGAGGGTACAGGGAAAGGGTAGTGGAGGATAGTTCAAGGTAGATATAACAGAGAGTGGACACAAGGGAGGTCGGCCTTAGGGGAAGATTGGAATGATGTTCTGCCATATTTAAAATTTCACATGAAGAAATAACTTCATAAAGATATGCAATTGTGACCATCCTTAAAGGCTGTATTGCATCACCCTAAGCTATATTTTTACCTCCCGGAAAGAAAAATTCTCAAGTGGTTCTAAGTTACAAAACTCTTAGCTTGACAGCAAATTCGAAAGATGCAGTGCAGCTCGTATTACACAGGGTACACAGGGATCCATTGTTTTGATTACACATGTGGAGAATTTAAGACAGGCTGAGGGAAGGACTAGAGATAGGTGGTTGGGAGAATTGAACTGTCTGGGGTGATGCGTTACAGCCTTTGATGCTAATTAGGTTTTTTATGGCAACCTTGTTATGATACACTATGTCTATGTCATTTTGATATGTCAGCAACTGTTCTCGTGTGAAACAGAAATTACTCATGTTGCCATGTATATAGCATCTATGAAACCACAATGCACTTATGCATTCTGGTCAACATTCTAGGTTCAACAATGATCCGAGCATTGATATTTTGCTCCTGACGACACATGTCGGAGGACTCGGTCTCAACCTCACCGGAGCAGACACTGTCATATTTGTGGAACACGACTGGAATCCAACGAAAGATCTACAGGTAAAAACAGAAGCCACGTTAAAGAAGATGGGACCTGAGAATGGACCCAGTTGATGGGCCTTTAGGATGGACCAGTGAAAAAAAAAATTCCACAGAATTGTTTTGAAGTTTGCACTTTATTCACAAAATTGATGAAAACTCCTTTTGATCACCACCTTCATAAGATGTGTGTGTATGTATTCATGTAATGAAATAATAGTATGAAATGGAGACACTAGAGGCATTTTAAACTAGTGACATGGAGTATTTGAGAGTGGTATCCATAATAGTGATTTCTTGTAATTCATGTGTACTTGTCATACATCAACAGTTCTCAAAGTCTCCTGGTATAAAGTATGGTTTGTGGGAACTGCAGACTGTCATACGAAGGAATTTAATTGGCTAAGGAGTTTGTGTACCCAATGCCCAAACAGAGAACAGTTTGTACTTCTATTCATCCTTCTTAAGTATACAGTAATTTATGACAGAATGTACCCTATAGTATATTACTTCCATGATTGCCAATTTTGACATGTTGCATATTGGAGAAAGATAGTGGATGTGGGGGAGGGGGCAGGTGGAAGATGAATGGAACGGCTATTTGTATTTGTTGCATTGAAAGATGTAACAACAGTGCCCCTAGTCTTCCATTTTAGAAAGTCTTGGTACCTGTGAAACAAGATGAGTGTTTGATGATTCATTTTGTGGCATGTCTATTGCAAATATGCAAGATAGCTGAACTTTTGCCGAAATTGTAAATGAAATGAATCTCCTACCGGATAATGAAAATAATACATCTTTCTTCAGGCGATGGACCGAGCTCATCGCATCGGACAGAAGAAAGTGGTTAATGTATACAGACTGATCACAAAGGGCACATTGGAGGAGAAGATCATGGGGTGAGTAATCTTTCTGTTAATGAAGGCTAGATTAAAGATCAAAACTGTCGGTAGTTTAGGAAATCACAGTGCACCTCTTATGGTTTTACTGTGTGGTATGTCGTTCCAGCTTTTTAATTAGTGAGCTCTGATGACTGATCATGAAAGTTATGATATACAAAGGTCATGCAAAGTTACAGCACTTATCTATCTTCATTGTAAACTTCAAACTTAAAAAAACCATTGAAGAGGGAAGACTATTTAGGTGTGTATTTGCAGGTGCTGTATCCTGTAATCAATACTAACAATTTTGTCATCATAATGATGTCGGTAATTGTATTAACGTTGTGAACATGCCCACTTTAAATCATGAATTGGCTGAAATTTCTTTCTTCCCTTTACCAATGTACAGATTACAGAAATTTAAGTTAAACATCGCCAACACTGTTATCAGTCAGGAGAATTCCAGTCTTCAGTCTATGGGTACAGCTCAGCTTATGGACCTGTTCAGCCTCAACAAGGTAACTGTTACTGTTATCTTTGTAATGTGGAATTTGCAAAGTTTGGCGGCATAGAACAGTTTATCCTCACCCAGAGAGAGTCTGAAAATTTCCAATCCTTTTGGGTGATGACTTTTTTTGCTGTAAATATTCAGCCATTCTGTTGTACTCTTAGAGAGGACACTTTTGTAGAAATGAGGGACTGTCAAAAGAGAACAGCCAGCTGAAAGTGAAGCTTTGTGTAGGTGAATTAATCAGTCCTTTGCTACTGTATTTGAGTTTGTCTTCTAGAAACAACTAAGCATCACTAATATGAAGGTACACAGACCTATCATAATTTTTCTGCAGAGTTGGTTTTGTTACATGTTGAATTTGAAAGTTGAGGATCAGGTAGTCCCATATGGGCTCATCAAGGGCCCTATACCAAGTTGATCATGGATGAACACCGGCATGATTCACTTACTCTTTTTGATAAGTGTCGAAAGGATACCAGACAATCACCAATGCAAGTCTTTGATTAATTTTGGAGCCCATAACTTTATTATTTTTTATGATATTCATGTTTACTTCCCAAGGAACTCAAGTTGCCATTCACCACTACCAACAAACTGTTTAAAAAGTAGTAAACTTGATCTAGATTAGAGACCTGTCAAGCAAATGGCTCTAGAGATATGCATTTGTCTCAGTGTTTCAGACAAATGTAATACCTTCAACTCAGGATACTCTCTGTCTCATTTAATCGGGATTGTCCTGTATTTTTAAAGGAAAAGTTAGCATCCTGGCTGATAAAACAAATCATCCCGATTTTCTCAAAAATGAATGTAGGCCTATCGCTGTTATACATTGCAGGTATATGCACATTGTTTTAAGTACACGTACAGTAAAATTTCATTTGTTTTAATACAATTGACTTATCTGCACATTATACATTTACGCACTTCCCTTCAGCATCATGGCCTATCAGACCCCTGGAAGATTTTTTAGGGATTCAGCACAACCAACCTCCAAAGATAAGTGTTGGAAAGTTATGTCCCACTTTTAGCTTAGAGAAATATGGTAACCCTACCGATACAACTACTTGATCATCTGATAATAGGTCATCTACTGTAAGAGGTGTGGCAGTTAAATTAAAACATAACAGTTTAACCTCCCAACTGGCATTTAGAAGGTGTATAAGTCTGGTCAGCATGTGCATTGGGTGAACATGAGAGTAGACACTATGCTAAAATTACAGTCTTGCAGTTGGTGAGTTTGCATGTGTTTTGTAGAATGCACACATACTTCAGCATTTAACTCAGCATTGATAATTCAGGACCGATTGGGTTGACCAAATATGATCACCAAGGAAATTTTTGTGATGACTTTGGATTCATATTGTTATAATTGTTAATGGCCACACTCCAAACTTGCTGTTTTATTTATTGTTGCGATGTTTGATATCATCCTTGTAGGAAACTGATGGCGGAGCTCCCAATAAGATGGAGGAATCTGACAAACCCTCATCTGTTCAGTCAGTCTTGAGTGGGCTGGATGAACTGTGGGACAGTAGCCAATACACGGACGAATACAACTTGGATGACTTCATCGTTTCTTTGAAGTAGGGATGAATTATTACTGACTCAGTTGATGACTTAGAGAAGTACAAATCCACTGGATGTTGTACGATGTGATCGTGGTGAAGATGTGATGAACAAGGTGTTCATCCACAGTTGGTTAACTTCAACTGTGTGAGGATTGCAATAGAGATGTTGAGAAGTTCATCCACCACATGGTTTAACAGTATCAGTCGGCTGGATGATTTTATGAGCCGGAGTGGCTGCACAAATGAACATAACCACCACCCATAGCTGCTCGGCTATAGGAAGAGGAGAAGTGGATGAACAAAACCTTGAAGGTGTGGTCATCATCTGTCTGGTTAATACTAATTGATTGGAGGAACTATGACATGGTGGTGAAGAAAGGGATGAATGTGAAGGAACTCATTCATGGCTTTTCAGTACCTAGTATGTTAGGATAGGAGTGTAGGCCTGGTAGACGAGGTCATCCAGTCTGGTTGATACCAGTCGGATGGATGAACCGTGGTTGGCCATGTATTTATAGATGAATGGGACGGTGTGCTACAGTCAAATGGCACCGAGTAAAGTTTTATAATTGAAGAAGAAAAAGGAAGCGAATTAACCTTGAATTAGGTCATCCACAATTTGTTAACATCCTGTTGATTGGATGTGAATGAAAGAAAAGTTTTTACAAAATCAGCTGGTTTCTCAGCATCTAATACCTAAACTCCAGTTAAATTGACTTAACTCAGTTGGAATTTGAAAGGTTATGAAATGACTGGAGTGATATCATGATATGGAACTCAGAATACTGTAATATGGACAATGACATTCCTGTTTCTAAAATGCAGTCTCTTCCGTTGGAGATGACTTTGTATGGAAGACACTACATGAAAGTAGGCATGAATGCTCTTGCACTACAACTAAATTATGTCGCATTGCGCAAGACGGATGCTAGGCTTATCTTCCACTTTTGCATGAAATTGTATATCAACACGAGACAGAAAGAAAAGGGACATAACTCTGGAGATTTGTTTTCAAGATTTTAGTTCTCTGAAGCACATGAGAATGAGCTGGAAGTACAGACTATAGAGTGGAGCAAAACAACATTCAACTGTCAATTTTAGCATGGTCTTCCACATTTCTAAGTATGACCACAGCTGCTGTGTTGCAGAGTTAAAAAAGCAGCAATAAAAACTGACTTGTGGTCTAGTCCCAGAGAAAAGTGACCATACAATGACCCCTGCAAGATGCTAGGTGCTCAAGTGTTTTCCATCAGATGTGAAGACATTAATCCTCAGTCAGTACTGTTGTTATGGTCCATTTGTATTACATTTTAGCGATATCTGTAGATCTGTTCACCTGTTTGGTGTTGTGGCAATAAGTGAACTGATAATCCTTTCATCCAACTTTTCACTGAAACAAATTCCCTTTTGTGGCTACTAAGCAAAATAAAAGAAAGCAGAAAATAGATTGGTTAACATGGAACTGGTGTTTGTTTTTCTAGTATTCAGTTTCAGATTAGAATAATCAGTATCGAGGAGTGAGAATGAGACGTTGGCACACCTAAATGTTTACTACTGGAAAAAAAATTAACATGAATCATGTTGGAATCTAGGCAATGCTACATACTAGAAGATGCTTGACTTCTTCAGTAGAGGGTCTAAAATATGGAGGTATGGTTAGCACAGTACAGATAATGGATTAATGAAGATTGGTCAGTATTGTAAAGCCTGTATCTGGGGGGGGGGGGGTTCCCCCACAAGATCTGGAGTTCTGCTAAGCCTATGATAGTAGGCCTATGTTAGCTAGGCATGTAATGAGTTTTAATTTGTCATAATTTTTGGGTAAGATGGTCCACTTGTGGTAAAATCGATCCCCACACTGAAAAAGCTGCATACGGGCCTGATTGTCAAATGGAAGCAACTATGGAAAACACCTTGTATCATAACTAATTATCCTCATGGTCAGTCTTGTTGCTTGGTGTTTGAATCTGCAATAACATGTCATACCATGGTTCAATCATGTTGAACTACAACATTGTTCGTGTTCTGTTTACTTCCACCTTTTACTCAAAAGGTGTTTCATGTCATAAGTTGACACCGTGAAAATCTTGCTATCAATGAATCTTGAGAAATAAAATTAAATTGGCAATCAACTTTAAACTCAGAGTAGAGGTACTTTTACTTGAACCTATATTGTTCATCTACAGTATCATCAACATTTTTTACTTCAAACTGAAGTCCAATTCATGTTCAATTTCTCCATCAGAGGAAAGACCATCACCATTTTTCTTCTGGCGTTACACAGACGTTGCTCCTTCCGTCATTTTTGTTATGCAAAGATGTTGCAACCTGTACAGGTTTAATGCCAGCGTCCCCTCTCTAGCACTATGTACAGATCATCGCAGCAATTGATTGTACGGATGAGGATGGCTCATATTCTTTCGTTGCATGACATCACATGACTGCGAACATTTTTTGAGGGCGAATTTTTTTTGGCTCAGAAGAGAGAGGTTTCAGTCTAAGACTGTAAGTAAATGCTATTGACGAAATGTTGTAAATACCTGACATTCATTTGGGTGAAGGGGAGGGGGTATGTTCCACTGATTCTCATCAGTTTTACATCACTTGGCCTTCTTAAGCAATATATGGACCACATGAAACCAATGAGAAAAATTGCAGTCAATTTGAAAACATTTGTACCACATGTGCCACATGTGATGATGGCTTTTAAGTTAATTACAGCATGTGCTGTAAGAGTCATTTGAAAAATTTAAGTCTTGCAGTGGCTCAACTTCAATGATTGAGTCCAGTGAAACACATTCTATTTATTTTTTGAATTTGCAGATATGTTGATGCAAAGTCCTAACTCTTAGACTAAACAATTTTATCTATTCAGGGTATTATTATATCAGACAAACTTAATTGGATATCCTGTTGACGAGCAATGTTGCGTGCAGACATGTTCCAAGTTGGCAAAAACTGTATAATCGTCTTGTTAACTCTAGAGAAAGTTATGTGAATGTGGATAACTTCTGCATGGAAAGCCAAAATGAACATTACTCACCAATGTTTGTTTGATTTGACTTAGTTTTCTCAGAATGTCCTCACTGCACAATACTCTGAACAAGTGTTCACACTGTCCTATTGTGGCAAATGTCCTCCAAAAGATTTAGTTTTGATGGAAATCTAGTCATGCTCGTGAAAACGTGTTTTGTCTATAACCATCACAAGGAAATCTACAAGAAACAGGGTTCCTGCCCTTTTTAGTGAATCAATTTTCATGATTTTTCAATGACTTTCCTGAATGAAAGATTTTCCATGACCTTCCTCTTTATGTTTTATGTAAGTTTCAGCTATGACAGGAAAAGTCGAAATGGTGTGAGGTGAGACATTTTGACATCACGATATTATGAATGAGAAAGATACCACACTTGCCGAAAATTTTTTAGGATATTTCCAAGACTTCACACAATTTCTCTTAGATTTCAAAACTTGGTTAAGCCTTACAATAATTTTCCAAATTTTCCCATACAGCAGGAACCCTGACAAAAACATGATTCATTATTAGAACAGTGTTTATCCTCTGCATTCAAAGTGCATGAAGACAAAGAGGTCTAAAGATAATTAGTCCAGGTGACAGCTGTATTAATTATATTTTAGTAGTACATTTGGATATATAACATCACAAAGAAGTATCTATTCCAGGACATGGTTGTCACATACAAGAAGTAAGAGGCTGATGCATTTACATCGAGGGTTTTCACCCTTTTTCTGTTGTCGTCTCAAACTGGCATTTTATGAAGGTATTACATCTCACCATTATTAACTTAAGCATTATTAACTTAAGCATAGGGTTCAGGAGTGGGGTTCTCCCTGCTTTTACGTCAACATTCTTTGAAAATAAAATAAAACTTGAAATAGTGCAGTTATGTCCCACCAAAAACTGCTATATGTCCCACCTGTGGGACATGTCCCCCAGGTTGAAAACCCAGGATTCATATCAACAGGCAAACTCTGAGAAAAACTGGAACTATATCCCAAAGTTTGCCAGTCTCTGTTCGAAAAGGTCGCCATTTTGCAGTAAAATGAGAAGTTTACTACAACATGGTGGTCATCTAATGACATCCACATGATTCACACACATACTTCGATAAGAGACAAACATCTGTTCCTAAACAACTAAAAAGTCATGAATTGCAGGCAAAAAGCATTTCAAAGACATTTAACTCAAAGATGAGCAACTCAATGAATATTCCACACGAAGGGTAAGTTCCCCTCCATTATCAAAATACTAGCAATATTAATGCAACATTCAACACTTGGTGCCAACCTCGAGTGCAAACAGAATGGTCCTCTGATATTTTTTCCGTTTTGTTCACTGAGTGTGCTCTTCCTACGAAGTTCCCATGACGTTATGAGAATCGTCCATGATGTCTTCCATGGCAGGACCTAACTTGAACTAAAACACTGAAAATGTCTGAATTTGTCCACGGGTACCGAGCCATGAAAGTGTCAAACTAGCTTGTTCCCACAAGATTCATGTTGCTAGCTACGGTCACCTTTTCTTGTGATAATTTATGTGCTTCCTGCTAGTGGCCACTTTTTTTCCCTTTTTGCCCCGAACTGTCGCAGGTTTTCGTCTCTTTTTCTGTTGCATCTTCTGTTTGATTTTACGATGTCTGTCTAATATCTTCTGCCTCTTAATTCGAGCTTCCACTCTGTGGGGGAACGAAGAATACAGACTAACATCACTTTTCTGAAGAAAAGTTAGTCATAATGGAGTGTGGTTTGACAGTGAAATTCTTTCAAGATATGGATAAGCCTATGATTCTGGGAAGATTGATACAAAGAAATGAGGGAATCCAGAAAATGCTTTCATTCTTACATTCTGTAACATTATACTGAATTGTAAACTTAATTGAATATGTGCCACAAGAACTGCCACAGACAAAATCTCTTCAAAGTACATGTGACATGAAAAAGACATTTTGGAGTATTAACCAAATCAATCAATAAACACTGTAATCCACAGTTTTAATAAAAATTGATTAAACATTGACCACTTTACACAAAATACCTGCTTTACTATTGCATCATGGATAAACATGAGCCAAGTAGGCAAATTTGCAAGTCAAAGGAGGGACTCATATGATATGCCTTATATTACCTAATAGCCTTTTTTTAAGTATAAGTAAGAAGTCTATATGAACTATGGGTTTTCTATTGGAAGCATGTGCTGTGTTGTTTAGAAGTATTGATATCACTTACCAATGTGCAGCCCAGCACTTAAATTATTAAGAGACAATAAATATATGTATAGCCCAAACAAAAGAAATACTGACACTGTGCAACACTCCACATCCTTGCTTTTGCATTTTCATCAAACTTTGACAAGCCACACAGTATCTCAACTAGAGTACCATTGGTGCAGAGGCTCATACCTCAACATCCTGAAGGTACCATTTATGTATCATTATGTCAAACCATAGGTACCACTGAGTATCAGTATACCAAATCATCAACATTGTACAAGAGAATCTGTAGGACGGCACAATTTTCAGAATTTCATAAACTGGTGCTCCAACAGTGCAGAAGTTTGATCTTTGTCAATAAATTAAAGTTGTAAAAATTTTAATGGGTACTACCGAATAACAATGCTTATAATCAGCATCACTATTCACATCCAATAACTATGACAACTGTCAATTTTTACTAATTTTTCTTATTGGTTTGTACTGGCTGTGGTTATATGAATTGGGACTAATGTGGAAAAGTGAATGGTCACGAGTTTTCCAAAACCAATTTAAATCATTAGCTACTGACTCATTAGTGATCATTTACATGTGACTCATAATAGGACCCTCTTAGTTGAACATTTATCAGTCACTAGAAACTTGACACAAAAGTGATATGATTGTGAAGACTAACTGAAGTTCATGCAACAACTCAAAGTGCCCCTTTAAGTCTATATACTGGTCAACATACCCAAGGGCAATACAGAGTTTCAGTTAGCAGACCAACTAACAATGTCCAATTACTCAATTATCATTCATGCACGATAGGGATATTTGAGATGTACAGGACAGTTTAAAGGGGCACTTAACCTTTAAAGGGAGAAGGAGAAGCAATTTGCAGAATTCCATAAAATGGGCCATATGGTCCTCAAGGAACCATAGACTACAAATTCATGAACACCCTAAGATAACCACTAGCAGAGTATCATTATGACAAACCATCAACATTGCACAAGAGAATATATCGGAGAGGAACAACTTTGTGGAATTTCCTAAAATGGACCATAGGGTCCACATGGGACCTTAGAGTGAAACTTTTTTGTACACCACACATGAACCACCACCCAAGGATTATTGTGTCCAAGTTAAATGTGAATCCATGGATGCATGTGTGAGAAGCAACATTTCAAACAGAATTTCACATAATGGGCCACTGGGCCCAGATGGGGTCTTGGACTACCAATTCCTGTACACCCTGAAGGGACCAATAACTGAACATCATTGTGACAAACCATCAGCATTGTACAATATAATCTGTAGGAGGAGAAGCATTTTGTAGAATTTCATAAAATGGGCCAAAGGGCCCACATGGGACTGCTGGTATGCTAAAAAGCTGGTATGAGCTAAAAATGGTAGGAGATAAACACAATTCCAATGGATTGTCATTCGGGGTTTCACACAATCTGCACCTTCAGAATGAAGCCAGCTCTTTGCTACATACATGTCACTTGGTCTTACACAAACAGACATTTCAACAAACAGACATTTCACATACCTGTCTGAGTCCTCTTTGGTCGCTCTTGTTACTATCAGTTTCCTTTTCTCTGTCTGCTTGTTTGCCTCCTCAAAAATCTTTGGGAAACCAAAGTCATCTTCCTCCTCTTCTTGTACTGTCTCTTCTTCACTCTCACTTTCATACTCCACCTGATTGGATAATATTGATAACAGTTGATAATAGCATAACATGTTTGGCAATTCATCATAATTTGCAAAACTGGATTTGTATAGGCCATGCCAGGTATGAAAATGATGTGGCCAAGGAGAAAATTCCACTTTCTCATGAAAAGTAATGAAGATTTTAACATGCGATAAGTATCAACAGTGTTCAGTGAAAGTGGTCACAGTATGTGTTATCACTTGTAACATCTACAGAAGTGTATTTGCAATAGATTTACATCATCACCCGTTCACAACGAGACAAAAAAGTGCATTGGGTAAACTAAGTGTCCCATTTGTCTCTGTTTATGAATCCTTTGTCTCAATGCATAATGGAAAGTTCCAATAACTACAGCAATACAATAAATTAAAAACAAGCTATCACTCAATGTTAGAGATACAAAGATAATCCACAGATGGGTGGAGACCGATGTGATTAGTGGTTACCTCATTTAAACCAAGATGTTCTCCATCTGGGTTCAGATCAATATCTGTGACAGATGTGACTGTGACAGTATGATCTGGTAAGTCATGTACCGCTGCTTTCTTTGACAAATCTTTCTTCATCAATTCATCTGAAAGATAAATTAGATTTGAAAGAAAGGGAGACTCAAATCAAAAGTGAAGCAAGTAATATACAAATGAATGATTTTACACAAAAAAAAATTTACACTTTTTTTTTCTAATTATTCCATGTACGTATATTTACCATCTTGTGTTGGGCAATTGTAGCTCTCCCACCTCTTTTATTTTATGAAAAGAAATTGTACATTTACACTGTCTTTTAAAGTGAACCATTATGTACGATGATTCACAAGCAAAATGCATCACATAGTCACAAGGTGCGTCTTCAAAAGACATTCAGTTTAAGACATACCCCTAAAAGTGAGATCCAAGGGAAAACTTTCCTCTAAAGCCTTTTTCTTCTCTCTTCTCATTTGCTTTACTTGTTCCTTCTGCTGGGCTATCAATTTCTGCTGATGATATTTCTTCCTCTCCAGCTTTCTTGAATGAAACCCAGTGAGGAATTGTCTGTACATGAATCAAATTGGGTAAAAAGAAGTATGGAACTATGTGTTATGTCTAACAATGTACACATGATACGTATATGTTGTCTGTACATGTATTCTGATTTAGTGCTTGATAAATACTTATCAACATTACAAAATGATCACCTCATGTAGTATGCTTTTATACTTCACTGATATCCAAATTACACCATTCATAACCAAACAATTTAAGGTCACATGGGTTATTACTTTAATATGGGAGTCAATGAAATGATACTCTACAGTAAACAAGAGGTTTTGTGTCCATTCTCTAAGGACCAATATGAGTGACCTCATTTTTGCTCTTGCTTATTTTATTAAAAATTTTTAACTTTATGAGGGTTACAACTCTTGGAATTTTTTTCATGATTTCATGCACATTTTGGAAATTCTGTGTGGACTAGGTGCCTGTGAATAGGCCCCACCTTCTATATTCTGAATGCAGCTGTATGCACTAGTTATTACTGTACTATTTGTATATACAATAACTTGAATCCAACAATACTATTACTAGCAAATTAGCAGCAGGATGTATGAGATCTCCATTTCAAACTGACAATTTAGGACACAAAATAGTATACTGGAGAGTTCCATGATGGGGGTAAATTGTTTTAAACTATGAACTTACTGTACAGTGAGCCAAAATCTGTTTATGCAAAATGCAGCGATGACCATGTTTTTCGCAGAACCACTGCAGATGCAAACACCTGACATAAGAAAAACACATGAGTATGAAAGTTGAAACACAAATACCTTCTACTCTCTTCGTCGAATACAAGCTGTATTTTCGTTTTTCTATTCTTTGGGTTTTTCTGTCTGTAGCTGTCAGCCATGCTGAAAATTTCGAGGGTCGATTATACACGAAAGAAAAGTAAACAAGGATTTCGTTTAATTATTGTAGTGGTACAAAATTCCCCCAGCGATTAATCCTGTGAGCTTCTACCACTGATGTTTAAGTATAGACAGCCGAATGACTTGAAAAATATGGCGCAAGTCAAATCTACGAAGGCGCAATAATGCCATATAAGTAAACTTTCAACTTTTCGAGGACACATTAGTCATCGTATTATTATTGTATAATGGCACGGAGGCACCTCAACTAACCAAACGTTTTATATTAATATTTCTCGTAGAACGTTATCTATTTCTGTTTGGTGTCAACCGTGATTAAGGGGTTCCTTGCGGTGACAAAAAACAATCCAAAGATTAAATTTCCATCGAAATGCGGGATCAATATCCCTTAGTTGTCGCTGGCTAACTAATATTTTGTTGCAAAATCTTACACTTTACTTTCACTACAAAATACAGTTTTTATCTCCTAGAAAGTTGACTCTTTTGTTTTACTAGTCTTGCTACGACCCTATAGAAATGCTTCTCAGTTTTGCACAGAGCCGACAGCGCCCTTCCCCCCATGTTCCTTCGCCGATTTCTACTTGACATGTATCAAATGGATCACATGACAGGCGTAAATCTGTTCAGTATACTACAGAGGTCCCGTCTACAGAGCTTATGACTAGGGTGGAGAGTAGTAGTGCAGTGTGGTGGGTATGTTATAAGCATTGGAGTGGAAATATGAATGAACGAAAATTACAAACGTCTTGACCATGACTATTGTTACTTGCCCATTATCAAGTTAATACAATGCCTTTGACTCATCCATGATCAAAAGTCCTAAATGATGCTTAAAAATAAAAAAAAATAAAAAAATAAAGCGACAGAACCCATTCGATTGCTTGAATCTCCACTAGAGTATGACGTAATTTGCTAATGCCCCAACCACTCTCCTTCCCGCCTCCATACGAACTTGAATTTATTTAGTCCGTGTTGGGACTTTTGTCTCTATCCACACCACTAGAGAGCTGGTATAATGACGTAGGATGAAATGACAGTAGTACAATTTGTGTGGTTTGTCAATCACGACGTTGAATGCCGCAATTAAGGTCTCAGTGTGGCAACATGATTCAAAAAGTCAGTGGGAACCACTGCTGATCAAAGTACCACCACTGATCGGTGTAATAAGTAGTTGGATCGAAATAATAAGTCGCTGGAACGACATGATAACTCGTAGTAAAGGGCATAAAAAAGTGAGTAGCAACGACATGACAATATTATCTACATGGTATCAATGTGCCATCGTAGAAATCCTCTCTGTAGGTCACCAAATGTTAGGAGCTATGGCACGTATCGTAGATCCTCTATGTAATTATAGAGATCAGTGGTCAGTATTGGAAGGTGTCACATGCCTAAAAGTGCAGTCGATGTTGGAAGTGTACTGTTACAAAGTACGATACCTCGCCCGTACCTGTGTGTTGCAAGTTGGCGCGGGATATTTGTCTGCACTTCATTCCAGATCGTGTTGTAGGTACCTTACAATACAGATGGCATTTCGCAGTCACAATGGACTCAAACGTACAGATGGTTCTCTCCATTTGTCCGCACGCCTCGGTCCGTGCAATTGAAAGGGATTTGTCGATTACAAACAGTGTTCCTGACACAATAAACAGAATACTTGATGGAGTTGTTGAGGTTAGTTTCACTGCCGATTGACTTCACCAGTTCACTACACAGTACACTGTAGCCCAACACTAACGTTAGTAACAGTAACACTGCAAACAGTTTGTGGACAGTACCAGCTACTATATTGTTTACCACGAAAGCCAGTTGAGTTAGTCTAGGTTTGTAAATGGTACCTGGCTAAGTTTATAGTGAATCCGGTATGTTACATAGTCTAGACTCTGGAGTTATCATAGGCTAGTAGTGTACAGCTTGTGTTTCAACATGGCACCAGGTCAATGCATGACTAAGCCAAGAACTAACTTAGGGGCCTACTAGTCGTGGTTCAAGCTACCAATACTTCATCTGCAGGAGTCATATAGGCCAATGCTAGGCCTAACTGTAGTGCTAGTAAGTGAGTAGTAGTAGTACAGGTCATGGGTAACTTACATGCACAATACAACGGTTACATACTGTGAGTACGAAGTCCCGTGAGATCGACCCAAGGCCAGAGAGACTGATGGCTTGAGAGTTCAATGGCCACTTTTGTCACAGAATATCAACCAATCAGTGACAGGAAGTGATTTCAGGTTCTCTATCCTACAAGCAAAAAGAGGGTGCTCTTTTTGATTGGGTTAGTGAAGTAAAGTGGAGCCTGGTTTTTTAAAGTTGTGGCTATTTACCCGATCGTCAGGTAAGTAAGAATGGCGTTCTTGCTTATTTACCCGATCAAGGTTAGTCAGTACGTGCATGAGATAGAGCACTAACCCTCCGATCCTCGGCGCGATGCGCTGATTGCCCGCGACTGACCTACATTGCACCAGCGCGGGTAATATAAAGGATGGAGTTTGGTGACTTTGAAGAACTCTCTTTCTACGTTCAGGCTCTATCTAAGCGATCGTTCTGCATTTAAACAATCAATGACCGTAGAACCATAGAAAATGCAAACAAGAGAGTGACTTGTGGGAATCGTTCATCATTGTTGAACCTGAACAGCATTGTAACAAACGCTTGTTCTATCAGTATCAGAACGCAGGTATAACCATGGAGCTATTGCGAGATGGGCCATTAGGGCCATAGATTATTGCACTGTGCAAAGTGATAGTTTTTCCTACAGGTTACATGTTACAATGTTGAGTGTTTTTCAGATTAGTACTAATGGGACATCTCACTGTTATTTAGTGCTTCAAAAAAGTGTGGTGTTAAAGAAATAGACATCTTTTGTATTTGCAAATTCTGACCTTAATTTCACATTTAGGCACATTCCTCTGATACGAATGAATGAATTATGAGGGAGCATAATCAAGAATATTGCACAGTTCTTGCTGTAAAACTCTGGAATGCTACAGTATCACAAGTCCTGAACTGTAGGGAAGTAAAAAAAGATTTTACACATGGGAACTGGCACTAATGCTACCACATTTCTAAATGACCTCTCATGACTGACAAGCCTAGTCTGCTTGAGTAAAACCAGGGTATATTATCCGGGTCAGTTGATAGAGACTGTGCAGAAGTTGCTGTAAATCAAAGTGAAGTTTTTAAACCTGTGTCAGTGCCAACTACAATTTGACTTCCAAGTCATCATGGACTGGTCATTATTCAGTGGAAGTGGAGTGAATGCATGCCAAAATTGTTTTGAAGGAGGATAGTTTGTTTCTTATGAAGCTGCAAATTTATCTTTGGTTTGTAGTACACAACGATAGAGTAGTTGCACTGCAAACACCCTCAGTGTAAAGAGTACCAGAATTATTTGGTGATAATGTTTGGATGTTCAAAACCTTTTATTGATTCCTTGCTGAAGGCGGGCAAGGAATCTTTGCGATGGTGATTCGGTGTATGTGCGTTCGTATGTGTGTGTGTGTGTGTGTATGTATGTGTGTGAGCAAAATCTTGTGAACACTCTAGCTTTTGAAGGGAAAGTGCAAGGTGGGTCAAAGTTGGTGTGTTGATAGAATATATGAAGATCTCGGCTGGGATTGTGTTTGGTGAAGGTCAAAGGTCATCTGAGGTCACCATCAGGCAGAATGTGTACAAACTATGTTTGCAGTATCTCAGTAACGACAAGTTGCATCATTTTCAAACTTGGGTGGTATGTACTGCCCTGTAAGTAAGTGAGATTGTGAGGGTATTCTTGTAGGTCAAAGGTCATCTGGGATCATCAGAGGTCATAATGTGAAAAGCTTGTGAACACTCTATCTTTTGAAGGGAATGTGCAAGAGAGTCCAAAGTCAGTGTGTGGGGAGGTCATTTAAAGATCTTGACTGGGATTGATTTTGGTGGATGCCAAAGGTCACCATAGGTCATCTGCAGACAGACTATAGACAAAACATGTTTGCAGTACCTCATGAACTGCACATTGCACAAACTTTGACCTTCAAGGGTATGTAGGACTTTCTAAGTAAATAAGGTGAGGGTGTGTCTTGTGATCAGAGGTCATGTGGGGTCATCAGAAGTCGTAATATGAAAAAAACTTGTAAACACACTATTTACAAAGGAGGAGATAATTTCAATATTTACAAAGGGGAGACAATTTCACACTTTAAAGTTGTTCTTTTTAGATGGAGTATGTAAATATAATTACTGGTTTAAGTTTTGATGTGGGTCAAAGGTCACCTGAGGTCCTTGAGTACAAAGTGTTAAGACCTTTGCTGATGTTTCTCTCCTTCTGTCTTTTCCTATGGGTGGAAGGTATTTGAGCTCCCTTCCAAGCAAAGACTAGCAATGCTTGCACATTTAGGAAGTTCCAATTTGAAAACTTTTACCTGTCAGTTAGGTAATAAAGTGTAGTTGCTGTACTAATTTCAAAAGTCTTTGACATATAATGATGAAACTACATCTATGGATCTTCAGTTGGCATTATGCTGGTTTCTGATAAAATACTGTATGTCTGAAAGCATCTGTAAAGTATCTAAAAGCCCAATTTGGTTAATTAAGTTCAGCAGGTACAATACACCTTTGAGTTTCTATTAAGTCCCCAATTCAGCTGTATAGTATTTGGTATCATACTTCTTTTATTTATTACTCTTGTTTTGACAGTTAAAAGTGCTCACTTAGTTTTCAAAGCCATAATTGGCTTTTAATTCCATCTGACACATTTGTTTGGTCTGAAAATGGTGATTGACCAATGACCTCTGTGGAAAATTGGTGAAAGGTTGACCCTTATCTTTCCCAGAGGAATCATTATCTGAGATACAGCGCTCCAAGCTTCATCAAACAATGTAGAATAGATTTGTTTTCTGAAGTGGAGACAGTTGCACGTGGAAGATTTCTGTTAGGGAAAACTCATATTGTGCAATAGAGATAAATAAGTTATTACTTGGTCATATGATGGGATAGATGGAGGAATTTATGTAGTTTGTATAATTGGCAGTCATTTCAACTGTCATATGAGTATATCTCTTGTTCCTTGGAAATATGTACTGTACTTAGGCTACCACTGTGCAGGCTGCATGGAGAATTCTTGGCCACCAGTGTTATCTTACATTACATGCATACAGCAGGTATTGGAAAATGGTGTGCAGTATTAATGTCGTCATTTGGTATATCCTGTGGTTACTACAGTAAACTGCAACTTGAAAAAAAATTAATGGAAGTGCATGTATTAGTGGCAAGGAATCACTAAGCCTCTTGGCTTTCTTGTTGAGGCTCCGAATAGAAAGGTAATCTTCACATAAGGAACCACAGAGCCCTTCGAGGTCTTGTTCCACATGAATTTTACTGCAAAATTCAAACAAACAGTTTGTCTATGCAACGGGTTTCAGTATTCCAAATTTCCAACAAAGACCACAATTTTTTCTTTCAGGGTCATTGTGATGTAACCGTTCCATCTTCGCCATGTGTGAACGATGAAAATCATGATCTACTGAACTCAACAGTCGTATGTAATGTTGGTAGCGATTCCAGCGATGACGAATCATTACCCAGTGTATCATTAAATACCAAAGGGAAGAAAAAAACATCCTCAGACCAGGCAGAAGCAAGAGGGTACAAAGATATCAAAGATTTAGTCTCCTGTGATGACAATCATGATATTCTAGAAGATTCTTACCTATCAAAACCAGAGAGATCACAGAATCACCCAGACAGAGTAGGTGGTCGTTGTGAGGTCACAAAATTAAAGACAGATGTGGGAGAGGAGCTTGAAGGTAGCAGCGATCCCCATGAATTAGAAACAAAATTAACTTCTAAAAGTGATGGTTCGGTAAATGACTGTTCGATAAATGACGGTTTGGTGAATGATGTTGGGATGCGCTTGTCGGCGTCAGATCACACGGAAACGTTGGACCTTACGGGGAGCGATTCCTCCGACGAGGAGAGAGAGGTCGATCCACCAGGGATTGAAATCTCAAGTAGTGATGAACGTGATTCAGTCGAAGAAGGTAGCGTCAACAGAGATGTCGGTAACCATGGTAATTCTTATTCTGACAGATTGATAGCGAGTCGGAAAAGTCAGGTAAACAAACTTTCAGAAAAAGACCAAAGGTCACAGAAATCGACTGATCAGGACGACAGTAGACAGTCGATCATGGCCGGACAACATTCCAAGACAAACATGTTTGAAATTTCTAGCAGCGATGATTCTGAGGATGAACTGCCCCTCTGGAAGAGAGTTCAGAAAAAGCAATGTTCAACGTCAAATGTTGATGATTTTGTAAACAACACTTTGTTGAGAAAAGGAAAGACCAAGAGTATTAAATCAACAGATCGTCTGTCAAACACGACGAGAGATGCCTCGAAGAGCTCGTCAAATGATACTTTATCTGCAGCGTCTCTGCCTCTGGCTACAAGTGAGTCAAATCATCTTCAGGTTCCTGTTGTGTCCAAGGGTCAGAAGAGAAAGATTCGATCACCAGAGGAGATTCAATTGGCAAAGCAGCAGGCCTTGGTAAGGGACATCCCATACTACTTTAGTTAAAATGTCTCGTGACATGTAATTGACTGCTCTGTTAATGGAAATGTACACCATTTTCGCTACTAGTATAGTCAAGTCGTGTCTCATGTAATACAGGTAATAGTTGGTTGGAACAACATACCTTTTGTACTTTTTGAAGGTAATGTGTAATGATTACAAAATGCAAGATCAGCTTTGTATATGGTTAAAATATGTAAAAAACCTGAGCTGGGACAATATTCTGGGGAAATCCGTTTTGCAGGGATTCTGCTAGAAACACAAAAAAAGGAGGGGATTTATTACCCTTAATTCCCAAGTCCAAAGTGATGCTGTTCTCGGCCAAAGTAACAAGTGGGTTCAGGAGGACAAAAGCTTGCATCAAGGGCTGTATAATGTGCAACTTGAAGCGTCTTAAAGGCCATTTGTTTATGTAAGATCAAAAATACTGCAAAATTGTCCTCATCTTAAGTAAAAACCAAGATATTGACAGTTTTTTATTTTTGTTGAGTATGATGAGGGGGAGGAGGGATTTTACCCACCTTCTTTTGGGAAGGGGGACAAAGCCCCCCTTTCCCCCCTTTGCAGAAACCCTGGCTTTGGTCTTAATGATATGTGTTTGGTATGTCTTATCATGTGAAAATTATTTCCAATTTACATTGTATCAGTAATTAAATGTTGTGACTGAATGAGAAAAGCTTGGTACCATCAGATATTTTTTTTTTCTCGTGCTTCACATGTAGTCCAAATGTAAAAAAAAATGATAATGTTGAATGAAAGTGAAGCCATTCTCGTTCAATAGTGTCTCCTGGTTCTCCAGAGTTTCAGTGGCACCAGGAGCTACTTAAGGTTTAACTGGGAGGCAGTGGCCAAAACAAAATGTGTTGTTTACATGTCATGGTTTTGGGTGAGACTGATTGCTTTGAGGTAATTTATGCATAGATCTGTGATAATTTCAAATATCATAGAAGAGCAGGACTGAAGACAGTCAGTGGCCTCTGATCTGAAAAAAAAAGTATTAAATCAACCCCATCAATGCAATCAAAAACTGTCAGTGACCATGTTGTACTGTACTTCATGTAAAACTAGAGATCACCGACATTTTGCGAAATTATTTCTAGTGTTGTCAACTGAGGTTTATGATATAGCTTGCCATGGAGGTGAAATGAACATTGTTGTTTATTTTCATGATTTAGGAATAGTGCTGTAGATTAAAAAACAAACAAACTTTAATGACGACCATCACAAAGAATGTGTATTACATTAAAATGTATGGAATATGAATCCAGTTTTGAAATCGATTGTAGATTGAACTATATGTCACTTGCAGCTAATCCTGTTTGCATACAGAAAAATATCCGTTACAGCTTTTTTTTAGAATTTTCCATTATTGCAAATGATTGAATGATCATATTGATAGTGAGTGATTGATTGAATGAATCATATTCCAAATGATCGTATGATCATGTGATCATACATCCATCTGTTGATAATTTCCAGGAGAGGAAAGCAGATCGAGAAAAGCTGAAGGAAGAACAAAACAGAAAAAGAGAAGAAAAAAAGAGAGAGAAGCAAAGAGAAATGGATCACAGGAAGGTTGGTCTCACCAATGTACTTACTGTTTTTTTTTTTTAAGCCTGTGTCAAAACCAAATAATGTGTGTGGTAGCAAATCTTGCCTCGTGACTGTCATGACTGATCTTGTGGATTGTGAAGTTTTCTTTGTTTCTATGAGTCGCTTTATTCCACACACAGTGGTTGAAGCTAGCAGACAATCTGTCCACTAACATGCATAGTACGTCAACTTCACCTGAAAATCATTCATATGAAGTCTCATTGCCTGTTTGCACATCGGAAATTGAAACCACTTTAGACTGCTCTCCCCCAGCTGCAATTTTTTTTTACCAAAGACACCTTTATATGTAAATTTAACCTCAGTATTCCCTTTTTTTTTCAATTCTCTTTGTTTTAAAAGTGCAGTTGAACATGTTTAAATTTGCCGCATTTTAGAATCTCTAAGCTCCATCTAGAACCTGCAGGCCTTGTACAATGTATTTGCCAGTCAAAATGGTTTTGTTTACAAAAACAGTGCAAACTGCTTGACAATGCATTCACATGGAGAGCAGCTGGTCATTGAACATGCAACATGCAATGAATGTGCAACATGACTTCCATGGCAGTGTTAACCTTCCATCACTTTACATTTTTGCAAAAGGTTCTGTCATGGCTGAATTGTACTGATTTCTGAGCTGTAAATCCCATGAAATGCAGAATGGTCCAATTTTCCGACCGTTAGCCGTAAAATATTCTAATAATCAAAATGACGAGAAAAGTTGCAAAGTCAACAGCTTGGAGAAAAGGTTGTCAATCTTTGCATACATTTAAATGGTCTGTGTGATCAGTCTCGTCACTCTTCCTCCCTTGAAATGAACTTAGTGTGAAAAGGTAGGAAATAGCAAATCACACCGTTATGTATTTTGAGCCACATAGCAGTCCTTCACATGCATGTACACAAACACAATCATCGTTGATGTGGTACATGTATGCACTCAGTAGTATTAGGCCCCCCTTCCCCCTGGGTGCATGGTGGATGTCCTGTTTTCTGAGATGTCCTTGTTGGCAAGTCTGCATTTATACCATGATCTCACTCTCTCTAAAGTACTCCTGTAGTGTCATGAAGGTAACGTTTATTTGTGTTGAAATCTGTTTTACCTTTCATAGTCTCAATAGTCCCTATTGTTGCCTTCTGCATTTGTTGCAAAATGTTAATTTCACATGGATCACATGGTTGTATCAAAGAAAGCATTTTTTTTTCTGAATATTTCATTGCCCTCTTGTCCTGTGTCAAGGTAACGGTGCTCATCTACAGCAGTGTGTAGTGTCTATATCTTATTTACCTTCTTATAATGTAGTGTTTTATTCATCACCTTCAGTTACATTGAACTATGGAATGGGATGTGATTATATCTTTTATTCATTCAGAGTCTTTAATTAGAAACGTAAAACATTTTGCCAGATGGTTTCTTGTTTTGTTTTCAGGCACTGAGAGAGGCTCAGAGAGCCCTGAGGCCAGAGGAATGTATGAAGGTTAGTCGGTTTCCATAGCAACACTGTAGTTGACAGGTCGTCCGTGCTGCCTGCAGATGTGTTCAATTCTCAAGAGTGCCAGTGTTTGTCAACATGTGTTTTAAATTTCTTACCACCTTACTATGACTTCCTTCTTCACAGATATTTAGTTCACTTGTGTGTTCCTTTACAAAGTATAGTGGCACAATGGCAGGCTTTCAAGGGACTCTTACTTATCCTACTTGGTCCTGCTTACTAATGTTTTCTCAAAATCCTACATTATCCTACTTTTTGGCTTGCCGTAACTTATGGGAAAAAAAGAGAACAAGAACAATTGTTCTTCAAATAGTACATTACTGTCAATTATAACAGGGGAACTTGGAATGGGGGGTCAAGTTTGTATGAAGGACTGGAAAAGTGTCACCATTCATTGTCAGTTCTTGTGGTAGGTATTGATGTAAACTACTCCTGTAAGTCTGAAAAAGACTTTTGTCCCACTTTTGATCTACATCATCTTAATTTTTACCTTTTTTTTGAGAGGGTTATTTTATTTTTATCCTTCTTTTTTGCCTGATCCACTAGAAAACCTGCAATATTATTTATACTCATAGTTGTTGGTGTTATGTCTTCCTTCTGGAGTGTCTATATGTCTACAAGCGTCCTCATACTTTTTATAGACACTCCTCAGTCTCTTTTCTTTTTCATACATTATACATTTTCCATTTCAATTATCATTTTGTAAATGTTTTCAAAGAGACTGAAATAAATTTCATACAAACGAACGAATGAATGAAGGTCTAACAGTTGTGACATGTTATCGTTCTACCTGAAGAACTTCATTCATTCATTCGTTCATTCATTCATTCATTCATTCATTCATTCATCTTTCCCTGTCTCAATTAGAACCTCACCGTTTTTGTGGACCAATCTCTTCTGGGGAGCTGTTCTGGTCCATCCATTCTTCAAAAGCTCCAAGATCTGGACTGCAAAGTCTCTATCATCGCACAACCGATAGAGGGAGCTATAACATGGTCTAGAAACCAGATGGAATTGAACTTAGGACAGGATATCCAGGTGAGTTTCTCCCAGACGTTGTTCACTTGGTAAGCCGGTGGAACTTTACTTGTAACATCTATATCTGTGACACCCATAATGCAATGACGCATAGTTCATGTGATAGTGTTTTCGTTTGATCTTCTTAAGTGAACTTCATTGATGTCGATCCTTACTCACGCTTTGCCAAAGATAAACAGTTTTGTGCCCTCACTCTGAGCAACTGATCGCAACTGAGACAGGTTGCGTTGACTGTCTCCAGGTGAAGACATTGAAGAATGCCCCCTGTTTGTGTCCAAGTGTTATGTGGATGCAAAAAGAGAGTTCCAATCCATTTACTGTAATGGATGTTCCAATACGTTATTTTACACCAGGTGTATGCAACTTTTTTGAACACTGGGCCAAATAAAAATGAGTGTATGAGGTACCCTCACCCTTCCCCCTTTAACCACCCCCATCCCATGTTTACAGCATAGCAAGTTAACAGTGACATATAATTCATGATACTTTATTGAAATTACCCTTGTTTCATGCAGTGGGGAAGATCATTTCTTTTTGATATTTTGAACAAGACGTCAAGTTCAAGTTACGTTGGAATGACGAGACGAGGACCGAAAATTAGGCAAAGTGAAATCGTTGCACAAACCATACAGAAGGAGGTAGTGGCCTGCAGGTGGCACACCAGTTCTACACATTAATGCATGCTTATAGTAAACGTCCTATTTGCATCACAGCAAAACTGTACCTTATAGTATTGCAGCTTATTCATCAAGTGAAAACTAAACTTTATCATCTAATGCGTATGTTCGTTCAGCTCTTTCTGTATTCAGTGGTACCATTCCTACTTTATCCTGTAGCTCGATGGTCTCCGCAAGATGACTGATGAAACGGAGGCATTAATTGTGACCAGAATGGACCAGTTTGTTCATTTTTTGGCTGCTACAACACAGGTAACCATATTTTCAGTCAAAAGGTATGTGTAGTGTCCTGCATCACCTAAATTTAATTGGGTAAATCGTTTGTAGGCTTTTGTTACTCATGGAAATGACCTATTTTACGTATTTTTGTGTTTATGTGTGTATGTGGCACTTTGCTTGTAAACACGCTATCACAAGGAGGGTAACCATGACTGACCTCATACTCAGTATGTGGGTTGGTCACATTGAGTAGATGATCCCTATTGTTTTTGTTGAAGGTCAAAGGTCATTTGACATCACCAGAGGTCCAACTGTGTTAAAACCTTGTAAACCTGATATCTCAAGAAGGGTTAAGTTGACTGACCTCATACTTACTGTAGTGTGTAGGTTGGTCATACTGAGTACATGATCCCGATCATTTTTGAGGAGGCCAGATGTCATTTGAGGTCATCAGAGGTCTAGCTGTGAAAACCATTAAAAAACACAATATCTCAAGAAGGGTAACCATCACTGACATAACACTTGGTGTGTGGATTGGCCATGTGAAGTAGATGATCCCTATTGTTTAGGTGGAGGTCAAAGATCATTTGAGGTCAACTGATGTCAAACTGAAAACTTTGTATAAACAATATTTCCAGAAAGGTAACCTTGACTGATATCATACTTTGAGTGTTGGTTGGCCATACTCTGCTCTGTGCTCGGGGCTTCTAATTCCGGTGTTTGGCACCAAATTGTCTTTGAAAATCCTGTCGGGCTCCCAACCATAACGGCTGTAATGTAGTGCATTGCGTCTCTGTGACTTTGTGTGGTAAACTTGTCCATCAATGTTAATCACAAATGGTGCCTGCCTCCTGAAAACTTTTGCAAGTTGAGATAATGCTAAAACCCTTTTTCATACGTGGCATGTTGTGCAAGGCCCTTACCAGCTTGTTTCTGTTTGTCCACATTTGGAGAGTACTACGTTTACAATGGGGATTTACGAATTAATATTCCCCTTCTGTCACAGAATTTAAGAAAGTTTAGAAGCAAGTCTGATTTGATGTTCCTCTGAGAACAATGTCAAAGTAGTGCCATTGACTTACTGTGTAGAAGAATTGAAGAAGCAACGTTGCTTCGATAAGTGTGTCACGTTAGCTTGAATGCTTGAAAATATCTTTAGAAACAGGCCTACAAATAGTGCCGTAATTTTACCAAATTTCTTCTAATACAAAAATAGGATGAAGTGTCATGTAAAGAAAGTATTTTTAGGAAATTTTTTATTCCTTGCATTCTGGATTTGTTAGGGCACTATTTCTAAACTAAATTAATCTAATCTATTATATAGATCTCAAGTTCCAACAAACCCTCTTCTTGACCATTATCAGTACCGCATAAAAGCTGTACCTTCTTTGCAATCAAAGAATATATGAGTTACCACAATTACCACAGTTCTCACGAAACCTTTGCACAATCCAGCTGGATAGTTATGTCAAGATTTCAAATCAATATTTGGTCAGCAAGGGTCTTTTGGCTTTCTGGTTTTAGATAAAAATTGGAGAACCAAGTGCTAGCTTTTATCTTAGATTTTTACAAAGTCAGTATTTTGGAGTTTTGTTTTATTTGAAAATGCATCATAAAATTGATTAGTTTTAAGAAAACAACTTCATATTTGCTGAAACTGCGTGATAAACACTGCTAGCCAGCATTTATCGGTTTGAAATTTCTCCCAGATGAGGTTTGGTGGATGTGTTGATGGAGTGACTCTTGAGGAACATACAAGGAGCTGCATCCAAGCCCTAGGAGGAAAGTCACTGACATACATAGTCTCTGGTGTGCAAGAATACTTCAGGTAAATTTACCACTTGGAAAGTTCAGTTCCTTTCAAACCAATTTAACCCCAATAGACAAGTATTTACTGCTGGAATGAATATCTAACTTAACCCTGTGGTGGGATTACAATGGCAGTATTCTGTGAATTAGTTTAATCTTCATTTCTGTGTTGGCTGCAGCATTGTTGATTGAAAGGAAAATTTGTAAAATTTTGGTAAAATGGTGAACAAGTTTCATCAACAATAGTGGATGGTTTACATTGTCCAGTGCATTAGAATACTCTTGAAACTTTGTAAGTTTATCGTGTTGTTTGACTTGACTTGAAATACAATGTAACCTATGACGATAGATCAAACTCTGTTGCCTACTTGAGTGGATGAAACAAACTATTATCATTTATGGTAGATCAAATACTCTGTTACCTGCCAGAATTGATCAAATATACTTTTACCTTCATGGATAGATCAAACACATTGTTACCTTCTTTTAAAAGTAGATAACACATGCTATAGCCACTTGATCAGATGAGTATAATATCTACCTGAATGGATCAAAGGCACCGTTACCTACTCTAGTGTATCATTCATATTATCGTACATCAAACACACTTTTTACCTCCTGGATAAGATCAAACAAAGTAATCTAATAAAATACATCAATTAGAAGTACCAAGACCTAAAGTTTTGTGCCCTTACAATAAAATACAACAAAATCTTACCAGGTATGTTCTAGACCTGTAGTAAACAGGATATGTAAATGTAATGCTGTATAGACAATGTATGTTGATCAGTGTTTTTCGTTTACTATACTGCATGGTTAAAAGAACAAGAGTTTCATGTTTAATAAAGCTTTGCTATAGGCTCACAGAACTATGTCCATGGCATATACAGAGCTCTGTGCATGTACGCACAACTGTGTCCATACAAAGAGCTTTGTGCATGTACATAGAACTGTGTCCATACACAGAGCTGTGTCCATACACCAAACTATGTCCATGTAGAGAACTATGTCCATGTACAGAACTATGTCCATATAGAGAACTATGTCCATGCAGGGAACTATGTCCATGTCATTTGTGTACACTCCCAGGCATTACAGTGATGAATAAGACATTATCTTGTGCAACCAAGATAAATCCAATCAATATACTGTGCCAAGTATGAAATTGAGGTTTCTACATACGTTAAAGAAGGGTAAGTGGAGGATATCCTGTGAATATAACATGCAAGGTTCTTCATATGCTACAACACGTAGGTCCATTACCATCTTGGATTTATGACACAAAATTAAAATGGAGATGTTTGGAATTGTCAGAATGTGTTATCCACTTTTTGATTATTGCTACTCTGTAAATACAGTCTTCATAGAATGTGATTTAGTCAAATTTTAGTTTGTTGAAAGCTAATGTGTGCTTTGACTATAGAGAGGCACACCTCAAGCCAGTCCATTCTCAAATACCAACTCATAAATGTTTTGCTTCACCGGACTATTTTGGCAGGAACAGCAAAACTCGTCATCAGAGGAATTTTAGATCTGCCGTCCTTGGCGAGGAAGCTGATGATGGCAAGACGAAGAGGAGGAAGAAGAAAGCTGGTCCAGATGTGAATCTGCCAGATGTGTCTAGGGTTCAGATGGAGGAAGTAAGTTTACAGGGAACAGACCTTTGTCTTCTCCTTTAGGTCTGTGGTTCTATTAAATGTTCAATCTTAACATAATGAATGCCTAATCATTAATGAAATGATGCAGTGAAGTGCACATGGTAGGTTAGAGTGACAGGAGATTCAAAAGTGAAATCCTTGTGGGGGAAACCTCAAAAAGGATGGATTTGCATGCTAAATTTCTACAGATCTGAAAGTAAGTTCAATGGTTAAAGTTGAAAGCCTTGTACCTTAAAAAAGTGATGCAATTTCAAAAATATTATGAGGCCTGAGTGTAGGATTTCAAAGTTGCC
Source organism: Stichopus chloronotus (assembly GCA_021234535.1). Lineage (NCBI taxonomy): Eukaryota > Metazoa > Echinodermata > Holothuroidea > Aspidochirotida > Stichopodidae > Stichopus > Stichopus chloronotus. The sequence continues at coordinate 32,641,590 of CM037829.1, read as the reverse complement.
TCTCCCAGTAGCTATGCACACACTAGACCAGTGTGTGCTAGACTGGTTTCATCTTAGTCAAAACTTATCAGCGGTAACTACCCCAAAAAAAATGTTCCCTTAAAATTCATTCATCACATTCATTTACGATATTCCCAGATCACATAACTTTCATAATTTATGTTTGATAGAGTAGTAGTAGTAATTATGTCTTAGAACCACTGCAGGCAAGTATATATCTTAAAATGTATGTGAGTGATTTATTTCAAGTCTAGGATGGGACAGAAGCATGTCTGTCTGAGTTTTTGTTTTTCCCCTTTCTACAGGCTCTTGTGGACCTTCAGCTGCAAGTAGGTTGTAATGTCCGCAACTGCGAGAATCCAGACACTGTCTCAGATTTCATTGCTATGTTCACCAAAGCCATTGCAGAGAAACCTTTCAAGTGAGTCTTGTCTGCCAGCGTTGTTTGTGTGCCTTATGAGTCCAGAAGTGATGTTGACATGTGCAAAATTGTCTTTAATTGTTGACAGGATTGTCGTCTGCTACTCGTGTCTCTCTCATGTGTGTTTGGTTTCCATACACTGCAGGAAGCAGAGAGACAAAGCTACCTTCTCCTTCCACGTCAATAGCGAATGGGCAGGAGGAGTAAAAGTCGCAAAGAATGGCGCCGGCTTGATCAAAGTATGGAAGCAACAACTGCAGCAGTTCAGAAACGTCAGCCCAGAAATGGCCACGGCCGTTGTAGCCCAGTATCCATCTCCGCAGTTACTGCTACAGGTAAGCTCAGCACTGGCTACAGCTATTTTAGTTTAACATCCATCTCCATGTTAGCTGCTACAGAACTTGAATCACTGGCTACAGCTGTTGTAGCCCAGTATCCATCTCCACAGTCACTTCTACAGATGAGCCTAGTACGCTATGAAAGTCTGTATCGTTGCTAATTGTTACGTAGATGAACAAATGTCTGACGACATACAACATTACATCTCATATGGACCAGCATTCATACACACAGCTATTGCGCATTTAAACATACTGTCACGCACATTGCTGTGCATGCTAAAGCTAATATGTTCCGCTGTGAAATGACTCCAAATAGGTTGTTGCTCCCAATAGACAAGTTGGCAGCTGATGAAGGGGATCATAGCAGAAATACCAAGAGGTAGCAATAATGCAGCTGAATTCATTGACAGACTGAAATTAAGCCAGGACTGAACTGATTGCTTAGTGGCAGCCACCTCTCTCGTATATTCATTTACACAAAGAAAAGGTGAAATGAAACAATGAGTGGTGAAACTAGGTAAAGAAGCGCATTCACAGGGTGAAATCTCACGAAAGCTTCACTTACGTAAAAGAATATTGGTAACCATTGGTCTAGTGTAGCTGACCCTGCATTAAACTACCTCAAAATTGACAGTTGTACGAATAGAACCAGCTTAGAATGTTATATCTGGTACAGTTCAAATGTCAGGAGAGATACCTTCATCTGCATACACAGTATCTCTCGATGTCCCTCTTGCACATACATGATGTCATGTAGCAATTTCTGTTATTGCGTATGTGTGTCATTAATGTCACAACAAGTAACTTTGTATTATTTTTTATTCAGGGCTACAAGAGATGTTCATCAACCAAGGAGGCTGAGCTGCTACTGCAAGACATACTGGTCAGTTCCAGTTTATCTAATTTTGAAGTATTGTCTGTATTTTACTGACAAATATTGAGAAAATTAAAGTACTAATCAAAATTGGTTCCATTTCTTCATAAATGACTTAATTAGCATCACTCAATTGTTAGTCTGACACATTGGTATGAAACAACTAGATCATTTACAACAAAATATGAGCATTAGTAAAAATATACAAGCAATTAGGTCACCCTGGTCTGATATTTGGTCCCATAATCTTTCCATTAGGTATGCAGGAAAACAGGTGTTTAGCTTCTCTTGGTTTGCAAGTCATCAGTCTAATCATTGTTGCTACTTTGGGAAACAATTGTGAACAGAGTGTCATTTTGTGTCATCAGTGTAGCAACTGAAGGTGAATGCAAACTAAATCTTTAGGAAGAAGGATCGGAGTGGAGAAAAATCAACAACAAATGCAGAAGTAAAAGACAGCATCCCAGTGTTACGGTGGTTAACTAAGGCATTAGTTCTGCAGAGACAATCACTCTCTGACTACTGTTTCTTTTCTCCAGATACGTCGAGGTGAAGGAGTTTTGGCGACGTCTCGGAGGATAGGACCTGAACTGTCAAAAAGAATCTACAAGCAAATGACGACCAAAGATGGGAATCTCCTTTTATGAGAAGTTGTGACACACCAGGAATAAAATTCTGGCTGGAAAGGTTATCTTGCCAAATCCGGAGGTGTGTAGCCCCACTGAAGGGTACCTCATCAGAAAGAAACTACCTCAGTAAATGGTAATTTTAACAGTGATTAATAGATTATCATGTGCTATGATCAAAAGATGACATATATACTGCCAGGTCCATTTTGAATATGCTGGCTTTAATGTAATGTGTGCATATATGAACTAGTAGACCACTGGATGACTAAACCATGCCTATGGACTACAACATGATGCCCATGTTGAGTTTTAGGATGGACTGTAGACAAGTCTTGAATACATCAATGAGGAACACGTGAAGTGGATGCAGAATAGAAAAGAAGCAAGAAAAACACAGAAGAGAAAGAGAAACCTGATTTAAATTCTAACTCTTGTCAATACTTGGTCGTTGTAGTCTGACTTTTGTAACTTGCAAAGTGAATGGAAATGCCCCCCCCATCCCTTCTTGTGGCCGGTTGTGCGGACTAATGAATATGGTTTAAAATCAATATGAAAGGCAACCTTACCACTTTCTTCAATGTCAGGAGTGCTTTGATCATGCTATTTACTATTCTGTCATGCACTCTAACTTTTTTTTTATTGTCCATGGATAGCAGCATAGATTTCCCCCCACATTTAGCACAGTTTCCTTCGTGAACCATTCTGGCATTGTAATACCGGCTGTCTTCATTCTCTTTTTGTTGGTTATTCCTCTTTACTTTGTGCTTTGGTGTGACTTACCAAATTTGCGATGTCTGGGTTAATGTATGAAACACAGAGCCTTAGGTCTCCCCTCCAACTGATTTGTAGTCTGTTATGTTGTTTGGTGTGTACCTGTGCAACAGTGCTGAAGCCTCTTTGACCAAATGTGAAGTAGGGAAGGCTAATAATAGCAGCTTCACCTCCTGCCACATATTTGGGTTGGATTCTTTCATCATTCTGCCTTTCAGATGTGTGATGAAACCTTGGTAATGAACCAATCATGGACCCTCCACCATCTGTTTCATAGGCAATGATGTTTGTGTTATGTCTTTTTTATTAGAGGAACCTTCAACCTCTTAAAAGATTGAGGGGCCTTTGGTGTCAGTTTTCAAAGTCATGGTGAATAGGAATTCCTCTGTAGCTGTGCCCTCTTTTAATGGAATGAACAAAGCCTAGTAACAAAGCCTTGTTGTCAACAAGCCTATTTGTTCATCCAGCTGTAATGCAAACTCAGTATTTTCCAGCTGTGTACACAGCTCCTTTTCAATACCATGAGCCATTTCAATGATTTTGCAGGATGCTGAATTTTTGCTCGATGGGATGCATTTTGCTCCTGTCTCTACGATTCGACAACATGAGTTTGACTTCTTTTACAGGTAGGAAGAATGAGGATCTCACCAGTTGTATGGAGTTTTCCACATTTTAATGATGTAATTTCCTTTATATGAGGCTGTCAGTCCCTTCTCCATCTGGCTGGTATTGTACCTGAATAGATCACCAACAGTCACTTCATGTTGTTTTCCCCCAAAGTTTGTACTAGTTTTGTTCTTGCTGTCAAGCGATCTTAATCACTTGTCGCGCCGAGCGTATCAAGCGCCGTTGGTTTCAGCACCGACAGTGTAGGGCCTTTACAGTATGTGCGTACTGTCTATATATACCTGTACACAGTATGTGACGTTCATCACAAACCCTGCAAGCAACTTGATACCAGAACACACAGGGCATGTTGTGAATTCACCACTTGCGATTGTGCACCCAAGGAAGCAATTAGCCTCAATATGAAACTCTCTAATCAGTCTACATAGTTTGGACTTTGTCCAATAAGCTGACAGAATGGTAAAGCTGTACATGCACTGCAGCAATGCAATGAGTGCTGGAGCTAAATGGTCAGTTGGAAGCAGCCTTTCCTGAAAAAGTGAAAGTCTGTCAATGTTCCAAGCCTTTCCATCAGAGGTTATATAAGTATTGGGGTTAATAACCTTCGTAATCCGTAGTGGGGCTGTGAACTTACTATGACCCTTTAAAACATGACCTGGCTTCTTCTCACGAACAAAGTCACCGACTCTGAATTTGCGGGTTGAAGCGTGTCGATGATAGTATGACCGACGCTTACCGTGCCTCTGTTTGTTTTCAACTTTTGCTGTAACATGACTAGGATGAACAGGTGCGGGAGACCTAGTGATTCCTGGAATGTCAAGTTTAGTATTGAGGTGTCGGTTATGTAGAAGGTTGATGGTTCTGTGCCAGTAGTGGCATGTGGGGTGGATCCATATACTCCCAGGAATTCTCCTTATTGCCTTTAAAAGAGGAGTTGACCGAAGGAATGCAGTCATCACAAAATCATTTAGGACTGTATTAAATCGCTCAATTTCCCCGTTTCCTTGAGGGTGGTTAAGGACAGACTTAAGATGTCTAATATTTCTTTCCCTCAAAAATTGCCCAAAATTATGTGAGGAAAACTGAGGTCAATTGTCTGTCACAATTTCATCGGGGAATCCCTCTCTACTAAAAACAGTTTTTAGAAAGTCAATAACACTTTCAGTAGTTACTGTAGTGGTGAAACCAACCTCTGGCCACATGCTGTGATAATCAGTGAGTGCAATTGCAAATCTAGCACTTTTGTGGCATAGAGTAATTAGTACCCACGATATCCATACCTAATTTTGACCAGGGTTTTGATGGAAATTTAACCGGCTGCAAAGGATTAGATGAAGCCCTTGCAGTTTTATTGTAGTATAGCGGCCTATTGAGAAGGGGCGACCTTCCTGGGACTCATCACAAAAGAGATGACAGAACCAAGTTTATCCTACACTGATGTCTCCCTGCATTCCTTGCAGTTTCTGAGATTGTGACAGTCATCTTTCCTCAAAATGTCTCAAAATGTCCCTGGACTGGAAGGTGATGACGTACCTTGCGTGGAGTGATGAACTATGGCATTAAGTGGAACATCATCTTGGTCGTCCCAGTGGTTGCCTACAGAAGGCAACAAAAAGGGGGGGGGGGGTAATGTTATTGACACGACAATTTGTGGCAAAACACATGTATAGGAAATGCAATGATGACCATGCACCAAAGACTTGGAGCAAATTAATATTGAACAATTCAATGACCAAAACAGACAGACTATGAACAATGTAGAATATGTTTCTCGCTACAGTTGCTATGAACCTACAGCACTGTAAGATGCATATGTGATCAATCGGCCCAGCATGAAAGAAAGGAAAAAGCAAATATTTTTTATTTACGTACCATACACCACACATACATTTACATGTTTCACATCATTTATCAACAATGAGGGAAAAGATGCTAGGAGTAAAAAAAGAAAAAAGAAGAGCTCTGGGCAAAGTCTGCTTGACACCCTTGCCGTTTCTTACTGTCATTGAAACCAGAAAAATATCAGTCTTGAAATTAAGAAAAAAACAGTGTACCTCTTATGTCTGTCGAACCACTGGCTGGTTGTGTGGTTTGGTTTGCAGTGGCTGTCGTCAAAGAGCCACAGTTAGGAATTACGTTAGTCAACGGAATTTCGTCCTGCTTGTCTCGCATGTCATTTACATAGAAAGAAGAAAAAATGAATGAATTAAAATGGCTCTGGAATGGCAATCTCCGGCATGAGTAGGAAGAATTATACAACAGCACAAAAATTCTGTCGTTGTGCATCACAAACTCCAAAACAGTGAAACTGGGGATGAACCGAAATATTCAATCTAACAGAGTGAGAATAAAAAAAAAATCCTATTCGATTTTTTAATCTAATTTTTTAATCTAAATCCAGAGTGGTCCCAAATTTCACTCGGTTAGGATAATTTTTACTCTACCCGATTTACAGAGAAAACTGCAGATGTACATGTCAGTTTACTCACTTGTCAGCTTGCCGGGATGGGGCCCAAAAGCTTTACAATTGTACATTGGAAAGTCAGTATTAGTGAAAACAGCAACACATGCTATGAACAACTGACCGTAAAAGAGGTCAGTTGTAACAGGAACTTTACATGACATTTTTGGCTTAAAAATATATCGGCCACGACTATACCCCAACATCCCACCCTTGAAACTACTTTACAAGCTCTACCTCTCTAACTATTCATCATGCTTACAATTCAGAGAACTTGGATCAAAATTCAATTTCTGAGTAAAAACCGATCTTTGCCCCTAGAAATACTACCCCCATACGCCGGAGCGTTCCGTGAAGGTTTACTAAACATGCGTAATAGTGTTATGGTACGCTTTGCACGGTAGGCTTTGACTCACTCCTTTAACCTTAGGCTATTGTAGACCAGTCGGTAGTAGCCTATTGGTGCACAATTTCCAATTCACAGCGGGTATTATTGAGGTTGGCATTTGTTATTGATGGTAGCCTGAACTGTCAGGATTATATACAAAATTCAACATAAAAAATATGAACGATTGTAGAAGTAAAAGTGTAGGGGAACATGGGGTATAACGGAACCCCTAACTTCGACACTGCCTACTTGTCACTGGGAACAAAATTAAGTTCTTTTTTGGAATCGGAACAGATCCTCTAATGGTAAAGAACATATTCAGACGATTTGGAGCAGTTTAGAAATTGTTAAGAATGTTACAAAACATCAAATGTGGTGTGGGTTCCGTCTTACCCCGTGACTCGTACAAAATGGACCCCGTGGTCTGTCTTACCCCGTACTAAAATAACTACAACTACAGTTCATCATACTATACTTTTAACCTTCTCACTACAACTGTTATAATACACGAAAGGTTATACATGAAAGTTTTTTTTTCCAGGTGTTTTTTTTTTCCAGGTGTTTTACTTGAGAAAACAGGATATGAAACCTAATAACTGTCAACATTTCTGACATACATATCTGACCTACATATTCATTTACAAATATCACAAATAAACTCATTGTCATCAGTATCAACACCCCCCCAGTCATCATGCGCCCACTTTTTGCACACTGTACTCTCTATCCATCCATCAAGTTGCGTTTGGCTGTAGAGTTCACCACAAAACAAACACTCTGTGTCATCCTGATTATTGGCTACAACAGCATCACTGAATTTGACTGAAAGTTGTTTAGCTACTGTGGATGTCTTCCCAGTACCCTTTCTGGTACTCTTCAGCTTCATTACGGGAATAGAACCTTTTTTCCTTTTGGCTTCTTCCTTCTCTACTTTGCTCTGCTCTCGTTTCTTTTTTCTTGCTTCCTTCTCATCCAGCACGAGTGTTTTCTCTTGTTCAGTCTCGGTCAGGTGGGTTTTATATGGACTGCTCTTCAAAATTTGCGCACCAGTCAATTTGTTCTTCCTCTTCGCGGATGAAATATTTGCTGCAGGTGCACAAATAAATTCATTATCTCTTCTTCACCTTCTCTGCTCGTCTCACTGTTGGCTATACAAATGTCTGCAACTCCTTCAGGCTTGCTAGTGCACTCCACTCCTGGGCCTCCTACAGCGGAGTGCTCTAGTTTCTCTACTGCTGTCTAGTATTAGGGAATGAAGCCCTACACTCAGCTTGATAATATCCGCTCCCTCTGCAGTGGTATCAGGTTACATTTTCCCTAGATGGCCATGCTCCTCGCATCTGGCTTGTACACCTGTCTACAGCTGAACGCAAGGCAGATAACTCTCCAGCCATTGACCCTATTCCATAAACTGCCTCTTTCAGTTGGTTGACCTGCTTGAACAGCTGTCTTTGTCCCTCTTCTAGCTAATGTAGGCGGGTTGATGACGTAGCAACAGGGCTCGCAATGACTTCTCGTACATGGGCCTCACAGACTCTGGCCCTTGGTGATGGCCCTTATACTGGCCCATATATTCTTTTCAAATCTTGAAGTCTGACAGCTGCTTCCCTTCTCTTTGAATCCTGTTGCAAAACAGCTGGCTAAGGGTCTGTACATATTCAGTCATGCTAAAACAAAGGTGCAGTGCCTCCAGCAGTTTGTTGTAGTCTTTGCCATGTTTAGTTGACATACACCTAACTTCTTCATTTTCTGGGCCAGCCAGCTGTACCACCAAGCTCTGTGCCATTTCCTTCTGATTAAGGTTGTATGGCTCAATAGCCTCCTTGATATCTTCAACCCATTGGGAAAGGGTTCTGTCCTCATTCCGGTGGGAGGTTCCCCTAAAACTTGTGAAACTTTCCTTGCGATATACCATGCAAGTCTAGGGCCCGCTTTAAAAAATTTGCTATGGACCCCATCTCTGTCCCATCACCACGGTGGTCCACTTCGTCTACTGGCATTATACAAAAAGTGAAGAAAAATACTATTACAATTAATTATAGCTGTTACTGACTCTTACTATTATACTTTGTGGTCCAAGGCTGGTTCTCTGGATGAAACATTGGTGATGATGTTGTCACTGGTGTAGACAGCAGACCGGTTGATGCTGGAATCCCACCTCTGACACCAAATTGTAGTAGAGCGGCCTATCGAGGAGGGGCGACCTTCTTGGGACTCATCACAAAAGAGATGACAGAACCAAATGTTTTGTTATTTGTATGAGCCCTGTATTTAGCTACTCCATCTTCCCATATAATCTCATAAGAGCTCTGCTAAAATCAGCGAGTGTCTCCTGTTCTTCTTGTTTTCTATTGTGAAAAGCAGTTGTTAAACTCTGTAAATTTTCCGTTACAGTAAAACATAATTCCAGGATCTTCTTTATTTCTGTTACACTGTCCCTTTTTCCGATGGGGAGGCAAATAATTTCTTCTTTTGCTGATCCAGCAAGGTGCTTGACCATCACTTTGGCTTTCTCTTCGTCAGTCCTGTCCAGTGGGGCAACTTTATGCTCAAAGTCTTCCAGCCACTCCCTGAGATTCCTCTCCCCTGGCCGTTCTGCAGTTCCATGGAATTTTGGTAGCCATCCTGGGGGTATTCCTTGAAACCCCATTGCCCTCTTAAAGAACTGAGTCATTGCTTTGAAATCTCCTTGGTGACCCCACACCACTACCTGGCTCTTTCGTGGCTACGAGAACGGCTTACAACAAAATTAATTTACAAAATGTAATAGGTTAAGTTACACTAGCCTACTCCTGTTAGGCCTAGATACACATGAAGAACAGGCGTTTAAGAAAAAAGATATCTATATATACCAGTTAGCAATACTAAGGCTAGATTACACAGTACAATCATCCTGAAAGTGGTCGTTGATCGGTTTGGAGCTGTTTGATGACTTTCACTCTTGAACCTGTCAGTTGCTGAAACACCTGGTCTATCCCTCTTCTGACACCAAACTGCAGTATAGCCGCCTATTGAGAAGGGGCAACCTTACCATGACTCATCACAAAAGAGATGACAGAACCAAGTGTCTTGTTATTTGTATGCTTCCTGTATTTAGCTACTCCAGAGAATCAGCCCCTGAATGGAAAAGAATGAAAACATGAACATGATCACAGACCAATAAATAACAGGTATGCCATAACAAAGTAGCAAAACAAAGCAAACAAAATTCCAAAAGAACAATAAAGCAACACTGTCATTATGACTCTTACAATAGGGTACATGCAGTGGTATGACTTAAGTAAGACTGAAGGTCAACAACCTCATTATACATTGCTGCAGCCCTTTTAAGATACTTTCCCTTTAAACCTCAACACCATTTTCTCAGGGTCAGTTGAACCAGCAAGCGTACAATACATGTGCCCTCTGAACTGGCGCCCCCACTTTTTAAAGATGCTGTCTCGTAGGCCTGTTTACAGTTCATCCACTAGGACTGGGTGTGGTACGGTAGCCACTGAATAGGCCTAAATTATGTATGATACGTTAAAATACAATAGAAATGTAAAAGTCTGACTACAGACCAGCAAGTAATTGAGCCAACTCTGGTACAGCAAGGCTTCCAAAACATGTATCATCCACCATCCATGTATCTTCCAACATCCCCCAATATATTACATTCTCATCAAACATGTCAAACAGATCAACACTACATTTCAATAACAGTCTGTTACAATGATAAAAAAAACTTAGATTTCTTCTACACTCAAGTACCAATCTGAAGACACAAAGTGAACCAATTTAAGTAAACTCAAATTTCACGTATAGAGCATTTATAGCAGATACCATGAATATTATTGGTAAATGAATTACTTTGGGTCCTCAAAACTATTAATCTAAAGTGCATATCATGAAATATAGGACACTTTCTTCGCTATATGCAGTTGCTCTATACAAGTGTTCAGTATATCCTACACTGATGTCACCCTGCACTCCTTGCAGTTCCTGAGCTTGTGACAGTCACTACCATCTTTCCTCATGAGCTTGTGACAGTCACCACCTTCTTTCCTCATGAGCTTGAGACTGTCACCACCATCTTTCCTGTCATGAAAATTTAATCAAATCTATGGTAGTGTAGGGAATCCGGGATGCGCGCGATACGGCTCACATGGAGACCACTACTGGTGGAGGCGGTGACAAGAACATAAAGCACTGGACATAGGTTTGGCCAGTTCTCTCTTTTATTGATGCACCAGTATGTCACAGCATATGGGTTACCCAAATCTAGTAAACAGAGTAAAACAGCCCCAAAAGAACGGCTAGAAAAACCTCCTCAACCCATCTGTCAGGCCATGACCAAGGCAGAAATATTCAGTCAGGTTACCAGCCTCTTTAGCACCAGCACTTCAGTACTTCAGCCCAGTAGTACTTCTCTTACTCAGCCTGCACGCCAAATACTTCTGAAAACGGTGCTAAATCTCGGCCACCACTCCACCGGACTCCTCTCTCACCAACGTTTAGACAGGGAGTGCTGAAACATGAGGTTCGACTTGACGTGCAGGGTCCGCTCACCAGCGGAAGTATATTGATTTAAAATAACACCCTCTCCTTACAACACAATAGGCAAACAGGTCATAGGGTCGGAACCTAGCCGATCTACTTGCCGCAGAACGATACCAGAAGGGAGTAAAGAGAGTCTAGGGCAATTGCTCAATTCTACTACCCCAACATGCCCTGGCATGTCTACAAAGACCAATGGTGAGAATGGTATCACTTTTGAATATGCATAGATTGTCAATACACCACAGTAGCACTGCCCAGTAGTGCAAAAAAATGATAGAAGCAAGTTTGCCAATGACTCTAAAATAAGGGGGGATTTGTAATTCACTTTTGCCCAGCCCCTGCCAGCATGACTTCCTCTTAGCAGGTGTTACTGAGGAGTGAGAACAAAGGAACTGGACCATGCGCTTCACATGTGGTGTGATCACTCTCCCCTAGAATGAGGAGAACTTACATGGAAGGCCATAAAGGCCAATTTACTAAAACAATAACACATCTATGTGGTAGTGGATTTTCCACATTACCACATTATCATGCATTTGATGTAGAGTTCATTGTTTAATCATAGTATCAATTTGTTGATCCATGAGTGGCCACCTATAGAGTTGTCTAGTTCTTTGTTTAGTGCGCACAATGCCCCGATCGTGCATATGACTAAACGTTCTTTGCCATTGTGAATTTGAGTCATGGTTGCAGCCATAGCTACAACCACTTCTTTGGAGGGTCGAATAATACAAGTGCATCCCCTTCCATCGTAATGGATAATTTAATATTCTGAAATGCAGATTCAGCTTCAATTGTCCACCGGAAGGGTCCCGTTGCATTTTGTACATTTTGTATTGGTTGGACTTTCATTGCAAAGTCGGGCACAAATTTCGCATAATAGCCCTCTTAGTCCAAGAAAGATTTAATTTTCTTTGCAGACTGCGGGGCTGGCGCATTTGGGATTGCATGACCAAGGTCTGGGGCTGGTCTAATGCCTTCTTCAGAGACGACATGTCCAAGTAAATTGAGGTTTTGAATATTAAACTCGTATTTCGTATTGAGTTTCATGCCTGACTTTTCTATGCGCTGTAGCACATGTAACAGGTTTTGGTCATGCTCTTCTTGTGTTTTGCCATACACAACAATATCATCAAGATAGGATTGCACTCCTTGTAGTCCTGATAATATAGAGCACATGACCTTCTGAAAGCATGACGGTGCCAAAAGCAAACGGACCAAAGCAAACACGCCTATACCTGTAAATGCCTGCATGTGTCATAAAAGCAGTTAAATCACGACTATCTTTGTGTAACATTAGCTGATGGTGAGCAGCCTTAAGGTCTAATTTTGAGAAGAAGCATGCACCTCTCAAAACGTCAGCCTACCATGACCATATTATGATAGCCATGTTTATAAATTTACCGGTATAATAGTAATCTGTAAAAAATAAAAGCTTACTTACCGAATGAATAAAATCAATTGCTCCACTACTGCTGCATCAGTGGCTTCATCACACATGGTTGACAGAAACTTGGAATCCTTACCTTCTTTTTCGAGGTTCTGCCTTTCTATTTCTGCAATAGCATCTGTGAATTCCCGACATTGAATTTCGTTTCAGTATGTTTTACCTACATCTAAACCTTTGGCTTCGTCAAGGTCGGTTTGCCAAACAAAATCCAAAAACGGGCGCCCGTGCTTGGCAAGAGAATGGCAGGTGCGAAACAATATTTGAAGTCGATCAGAAGCAACTTTGTTTAGTTGTTTCAGGCACCTGTCAGCCTCCGATGTTCCAGGAGGCGCTTCGGACGCCTTCTTTGCGGCTGCAGCTTTGCTGTGTACCTCGCTCTTGAAGTGTTTGTGAAGGCTTTCAATTCTTAGGGAAGCACAACCCTTAACAAACTTGGTCTTCCCTCTACCCTTGCCCGTAACACCGGCCCAGTTTTCACATGTAGAGCAAAACAATAACTTGGATTCTTTGTCATACCATCGTAAAACGCACACAAACTCAGTGAGGGAATCTCATTAACGAAACTGCATGTGAGAAATTAACACACAAAATGTCCATTAACGATGTCCTGAATTTTGATTGGCTGGTTAACATGGAACCACTCACAATGGTTTTTAAATAGATTCTACTTGCAGCACGACAGGAAACCTGCATAGCTGGTCTCTTTGGAAGTTTCTTTGTTGTTTTTCACAGTGAATTTGTGGTATGAACGTAAATATTACGTTCGCTACCCGGGGGGGGGCTGAAAAAAGTGGGAATTAGATATGAGGCTAAGCATACATTGACTTCGTACACAGTTTAACAATTATCAAAACTTGCTCAGATTCATCGGGCTTGCGTGTTAAACTTTTTAATTACGCTGTATGGAATTTACACTGACGGGATTTCTTCAGTCGTCCGAAGGACAACCTCAAACAACAGTTTTGGGATTTGCTAATCGTCCGACGGAAATTTGCAGGTGGTTGCCTCCACTGTACTGAAACTATTTGTCTCCATGTTTATCATTGCTAATGGCATATCATTTCACAGTACAGTATGTTGATGACTAGAGATTTTGTATTGAACATCTTGTTTAAGGACTCTAGGCAGCAGCAGTTGTTTAACAGTGCCATCATCAATGATTCGGTAGAGTAGGCCATCTTTTTTGGAAATGCGATTTACTCTGCCTCAGTAACGACAAAGTTTCTTTTGTCTCGTGCTGGCGTTCGTCTACAGTTGGTGGTCTTCCCAGTGACGTGTAGGAGATCAGCCTGGATATTGTTGGATCTTTCACCTGCGACTCTCGTAATTGCCTCTTGGTGTATGATGTTAAGAACTGCATAGTAGGGACCTGAATGTTATCAGCTGTCTCTTCCTCTACCTGCAGGTCATGTGGTAGCTCTATCATACCCCCATACTGGACTCATTTGGCTGAACCAGCATTGGTTTCAATTTCTGTGCAGGGTGTGTATGGCCGCCTGGAAAGGGCATCAGCAGCCATCTTCTCTTTGCCTGGCTTAAACTGGACCTTGAAATGAAAGCCAGAGCAGCAACCCAGCATTGGCTCACTGCATCCAACTTTATGGAATTAAGATGGGCTACACGAAACATTGAGACGGTTGTGGTAGGGCTCTTTCTGATGAGTACTGCCTCCACCCCTGAGCCGTTGTTACTCACTGCCTCACTCAGCACCTGTCTCTCGGCCCTGAGTGTCACTAGTTTGACTCTTGTGTGCCACGTGGGACGTCAACAGGACTGGGACACTCACTGGCATAGTGTCCTTTCTCCTGACACCTATAGCATCTGACATAGTGCCCTTTCTCCTGACACCTATAGCATCTGACATAGTGTCCTTTCTCCTGACACCTATAGCATCTGACATAGTGTCCTTTCTCCTGACACCTATAGCATCTGCCATAGTGTCCTTTCTCCTGACACCTATAGCATCTGACATAGTGTCCTTTCTCCTGACACCTATAGCATCTGACATAGTGTCCTTTCTCCTGACACCTGAAGCATTTGAGGTTGGTCTTGTCTGACTTTTTCCTGGTTCGTCCTCTTCGGGCCTCCTGGACAGCTTCTAACTTTGTGACTCGATCAGCAAGGTGAACCTGGTCTTTCTTCATTTCCTGCAACATTGTTGTCTGAACCCGAATAGCAGACGACAACCCCTCCAGTACCTTCACTATCTCTGGTGATTCTGCCACTGCACCAAAAGCACCTCCAGATTTAATTTTCCTTTTCCTGTGCAATGTTGTGGACTCCTCAGCCATGTCAAGAGCCCGCAACTCGATGAAGGTGATATCTATCTCTTCCTTCATTAACCTCTTGACCTCTCGTCTCAGAACAGCATCTGACAAACTGTCTAGGAACTGATCCTTGAGGACTGACTCCAGATTTGTTGCACCTTTTTGCTTTTTAAGCTTATCTGCAATCTCCATTAGAGCAAAAGCAAATTCAGATATGCCCTCTCCCTCCTTCTGAGTGAGGTTGCATAGGTCCCGCATAAGGCCACCCAGGGTTCTCCTCTCCCTGAATGTGTCCTGCAGTACCTCCACAATCTTCTCTGGGTCAGTTGTTACTTCCGATGGACGGTGACGTATCTCCTGTCTTGCAGCTCCCTCCAGATGGGCCATAATGAAATCTGCTGCATCTGCTGCCTCCAGCTTCCTCACCTTGAGGGCTGCACGTACATCTTCAATGAAAGCCCTCACTGATCGGCCATCGGTACCTGAGAATGCCTTTAACTTCTTTTCTTTCGGCAGAACACAGACCGTTCCAGACTGCTCTCTTGACTCGGCCAGCTGCCTCGCCAGATCGTCCAGCTTCGCCCTCATCTGGTCCATCTCAGTCGTCATGATTGTCCTCTCACGCATTCGACGTTGTCATATCATTTACAACCCCACTCGTACTACCAAATGTAATACTGTGGATAAGGGGAGCGTGGTGGTGACTTAGGGTTGAGGTGGTGGTACAAATGTATGACAAATGATCTCACATGTAGACGACTGTTTAGTTTTCAGCTCTCTAATTCCCAATCAAAAATCTCCCATTGAGCTTTTTAGTACGTAGACGGATTTGATGTAAAACAGAATGCCCTTACATCACTTTTAATTGAAGCAACACGACAAAGTTTGAAAGTTAGAAAGTGATGCCTCTGTTGGTCGCAAATGAAAATAGCGTTATGAGTCAAGACAAAGGACCCCAGAGTACCAGACACTGTGACGGATTTCTGAGTCTCGTCGCAGGGGGAATCTGGAGTCTCTTGCAAATTAATTGGAATATTATTAACATATAATGAACAAGTAATATTGGGTTTCTTCATACTAGCACTGGTGACGTCTGCGGATAGGACCGTGACAGAGGCACTTGGGCCCATGGTACTGTCTGTTACTGGACTGCTCGGCAAACTGGTGTCGGCATCAGATGTGTCAACATTTTCCAGTTTGATGTAGTGTACTTCCTTCGCGTGCTACAAATTTGCGCGAAATGTCCAGTTTTCCTGCAGTTCTTGAACAATTTCCCAACTGCTGGGCATGAGTTGTCATTTGCCAAGTGCTTGATGGATCCGCAACGATAACACTGTCTTGTCGTAGCACCCGAATTTCTTGAATGGTGGGACCGCTTTTTTCCGCTTGTAGAGTTGGGTCTGTACTGCAGATGTTGTCCTTGAAGTTGAACTGGAACTATTCAATTCCCTGGCCTCTCTCGTGGCCCGCTCGACGTGACGTGCAATTTGTATAGCCCTAGCCAAAGGAAGTTCCTGCCCCAATAGGAGGCGCTCATGGATACGATGATAGTTTTTTCCACTAGCTGGTCCCGTATCATCTCATCATGGAAGGCAGCAAAATTACAGGAAGTCGCTAAATGTCTTGAGTGAAGCAATATAGGTTTCAACAGACTCATCCGTCACCTGGGCCCTTTGTCTGGAACGAAAATGTTCCGCAACAGCATTGACTATGGGACTAAAATGACCGTCTAGAATTGTAAGAGTCTGGTCATAGAAATCCGGACTGGTTACAGTGGAACTGCTGGCCATTGTTGCAGTAGGAGAAGTGCACCAAGAGAATGTAAAAGCAGTGCTTGTTTCCGTACTCGAGAAGCTTTAGTAAGTTCTGAAGCAATCGAATAATTAGTAAACAGTTGCTTCTATTGCGCCCATGGAATGGAAGGAGTTCCAGGCGGCGTAGGCAAAAAGTGAACAGGAGGATGTACTGACGACATGTCGAGTTCGGTACAAAGAAATGAAAGCAAGTTTCAGTAAGCAAAAGAGACAGAACATAAATCAGAAGGCAGGTTTAATAAGCAGAAGTGCAAACGAAAGTATCCAAATTATCCACGTCGCCAATTGTTATGTTTGGTACTACATGCACACAGTAATGAATACAAAGACAATGGTATATGGTCTACTCTTTGAGTTGATTTCTTGCAAATCACTACTCCTCAGCTCAATGCCCAAGATGGAACTGACTCAAATATCTATGCTCATATTATATCAGTGAACTGATGTCCCTGAACTTTCAATAACCTTTACAATATCAAAGAAGTAGGACAAAGAAAGGTGAAATGGTGAAAGTCATTTCATGGTAATTGGCAATGTTATATACCATACAACTGCTCGGCTAGTTCATCAACACCCGGCAACCAGACTTTCTTGCAGAACAAGTTTCACAAGTCCCTAGATGTCCCTCGTCCATTAGTTTGAGGACGGTATTTCGCAGGGACTTGGGGATGACAATTCACGAATCACACAACTCTATACTTTTGTTTATAGTTCATTTGTTGCAAATAATGAAGAATGTGTGAATTGTTAAATCTTCTGCTCTTGAATAAGATAACAGTTGCTGCAACATGTCTCTGTTGAGAGCATGCATCTAGTTGTACCTGCCCTTCTAATTTGTCCTAAGGAACTGAATGTTCCATTATGAAGTATAAACTCTTCAAGATGGACAATGTGGACATACTTTTTGTTGTTGTCCAAAGTTGGATGTCATGAGATTCAATCGGCAGGATTATGTTTGCCGGGTTTATACATGATCTCGAAGCATATACTCCTGTAGGCATAAATATTAGCGTTTAAGCTCTTGTGCTAGTCGCGACTTTGGCCCATTAACGATTGTTTCAAATGGCTTGTGATCAGAGATCATGGTGAAATTTTTACTTTGTAGCTACAGCAGAAAATGATAACAAGCCCAAAGAACCATTCATAACAAAATCCTACCCTTAAATTTGCCTCGAAGAGGATCTTTTAGGGTAGCTTTTGCTGATCTCAACATCTGTAAGAGGAAATTGGCCAATAAATGAAAAACAGAACACTTCCTGGTCTAAAATTCCAGACATGACTCCTTACATGGTAATGATATAGAAGCTGCATTTCAGGGCTATAAAGACTTTTGATATTCTATATCATACAGTATATGTAAGTGGATAGAATGATTGCCCATCTCTGAATTCTGGCATTAGCTAAGGTTGGTACCGACCGATGATGTCGTACCAAGTGGGTGTGTCAGTGGTTTGTAATATATGTTATCAGTGTGAATGTTAGCTCATACGAATAATTTATACGGAGCTTAGGCACGCCATTTGAAGATAGTACTCGGCAGATCCTCTAGAGCCTCTAGTGTTTCCTCTATTCTAGGAAGGGGGAATAAATCTTTCACTGTCAGTTCATTCAGTCTTCGATAGTCGATACATAATCGAATTGCTCCTGTCTTCTTTCGTACCAGCGCCACTGGACTTGCATACGGACTGCATGATTTCTCGATAATTTCCTGGTCCAGCATATCTTGAAGTAGATCTTTTACTTCTGCCATCTGGGAAGGAGGGATTCTTCTGTACGGCAAACGAATAGGAGGACTGCCATCCTTAGTCCGGATCTAGTGTGGGATCAGGTCGCAGTAACCCAGGTCTAAGTCATTTTTTGAAAACACTGGCTCATTTGCTTTCAAAACAGCACCTACCTTGGCAGCCTGTTCATGTGGTAGCACATTCAAGGTGATTCCTGTTGGTAGCTGGTATAGAGTGCCATCTTCAAGGGTAACTTTCTCTGGTTTCATGCTCCTCGTCACCAGCAGGAAAAGTTGTGTCCTCTTCTGGTAGATCAGTAATGACCTTTTCCACCATCACCTTGAGAATCCCATCTTCATACTCTGAAGTGAAAATTTCATCCTTAGACTTCACCAGTGTAGCCTCTGCTATCTGACTACTTGGAAGAGTGCAAACATCATGGTCACACAAGTTACAAATCACTGCCATTGATTTAGTAATGTCAATGCACCCTTCACGTACATGCCAATCAACATTGGAATTGTCGCATATGTACCATACCTTCCCTCGTTGTGACGGTACATGATCAGGAACAATGGCTTCGATGAGGCTAAGAGAATGTGGTGGGATAACCTCAGTCTTCCATTCAGTGACCAGGTCCACTCTCGGCAAAGGATTCCTTGCTTCATCCAACTTCACTGGCAATGAAACATCACCCAACCATATTCTAAAATCATCATTATCACCTTTTTTTTTCAGAGGCGGTCAGTTTGCGAAGTGCATCACACCCTTGCAGTACAGGATTCTTCTTTCGTCGCTCAGACAAAGAAACATCGGGTGACATCACTAGGGACCCAACCATTGCCGACCTACCTTGGATCGTTACATGTGCCTCCATGAATCCTTCCACAGGAACTTCTAGGCCATACACACCTTTATGCTCCAAGGCCAACTTCAGTTTTCCCAATGGTGCTAGCATTGGTTCCAATTGTGAGTTCAAGATTTCTGAAGGGATAAGGGAAGCCTCTGTACCTGTGTCTACTACACAACCCAACTCCACACCAGCCACATCTATATTTGCCGTCGGACTTGGGGCCACAAAATTAGAAACATCTTGGTGCAATCTTCCCCCATCTACTCCACCTTCAAAAGTCTCCGCATGCACCTCAACAGAGTTGTCTTCCTTCGTCTTCCTTCGTTTTTGTGATTGGGCAAATCGTCTTCTTTCTGCTCTGCCATTTCGCCAACGACGACGACGAGGTAACTAGTTTTCCTGCTTCTCTTGTTTATCAGGACACTTGTAAGCATAATGGCCCATCTTCTTACATTCTACCTCTGAAGCTGGTCTTCTTGGCCTTTGAGGACTCTGCATCTTTTTCATGGAGGCTTTCAGCTTTTTCACCTCTGCAGAAACATGTTTTAGATTTCCAACCTCTTCTCTTAGCTGCACTACTTCTTTCATCAGGGCTTCTTGATTCTCCAGTAATTGGAGCAGGGATGGCATGGGCTTGCCTGTTCCATAGTAGAATATACCATCTCTGTCTAGACCTCACTGACTCGCACCAGACGTTGAAACCTTGCATCCTGAAAACAACAACAGGGTCTCTTCTTGTATCTTTTGAAAGTCTGCTTCCGGGTTGGCGAGTACAATCCTCCTTAATTCTCTGTGCACCTAAACCTCTTTGGCACCTTGAGAGAATTGATCTTTTAGAGATGAATCCCTTAAAGAGCGTAGTGCCTCCAGCTCAGTCTGACTTGGCGCAGCAGCCTCCATCTTCCGGTACAGCCTCATAATTGCCCAGTTGAAATCAGTAAGGGATTCCCCCTCTCCTTGGATCTGGGTATGAAAGGTACCATTGAGAGTCTGCAAGGTATCATTTGTCTTGAAACATAGTTGTAAAGCCTTCATTTCCTCTTCATGCTTGAACCGACTGGCCTCAGGCAGACACATCAGCTTTTGCTTGGCACTGCGACCAAGGTGGTCCACTAAAGCCTGTACCTTCTCACAATCTGTAGGCTGGTATGGTGCCACCACTTGGTTGAATTCATTCAACCACTCTGCCAAGGTCAGTTTTCCGGGTCTGATGGGCGCTCCTCTAACTTTCGCCGACCTTTCTTGGGGAATCCCATGAAACCCCATGGCCTATATGGAAAACTCACTGAATGCTTGGAAGTCTCTTTGACCACCCATTTCAGATGAGGTAGGGTCTGCTGCTAGTTTTACCCTGACCTACCATAGTTACAATGTTAGTTATTACAAATAGTGTAGTAAGAAAAAACTAGGAAGTAAAATTTTTACACCACCTGACTCCTCAATTACTGGTATGGTCTGAAGCTGTTTTTTCACCATGCTAACCTGTCACCACTGCTACTGGTATTGTGCTCTCTTCTCTGTCTCGGAATCCCACTTCTGACACCACTGAAAGGAACGGGGACACAGGGATGGGGAGCTTGGCAGTGAGCCACGTCGCAAATGACAACAAGACAGATGATGTTGCGTTATTTTCTCAGTCAGTTTTAGTGTAGCACTTGGCGCACTTCATCAACACCAACCAGAAGAATAATGTTAGAAAAGTAAAACAGCCTCAGACCAACAATACAAAGTTCTGCGTGGAAACATCGGTTAGTCTACACAGCCCAGGAACACCGTAACTATGGCAACGACCACAACCAATTAAGTATGAAGGAAATTCGTAATCTTGCTCAATACTTCAGACTTCAAGGCTTGCAGCACAACTTAGGAAAAGTTAAAGTTTCCTTGCACAAATAACACTTAGCACGGTTTATGCTCTTCAGTGCTTGCAGATGGAGAGTATCTCAGAATAATGAAGATGAAACTGACTCTTCCAGCCTCACAACTTGAGCATTAAACAACAAACCCATAACAACAAGCTGGAAAAGTTACAGAAAACACTGACCACTTTGACCAATCATGAGCCAACACTTCACTAGGTCTGCCTGCTTAAGTCTAATTGCTCAGCAATAGAGGGGTACATATGTTTATTCATAGGCTTAGAAGGAGTCACATCTCAAAACAGTGACCAAAAAATAAGCTTCTTTTTATCAAGGGGGAGCTGACCATAACCTGACCAAATATGGAGTTGAAACAGTGGACTCAGAAGGAGCCACTTGTTTCTTAGGAGGAACCTGACCATCAGCATGCCCAAATATGGAAAAGAGGCAGTGGACAACAAAGAGCTACAGTACATGTTTCTGAGGAAAAACTCGTCATTACATGACCAAATATGGAAATGCCAACATTCCACAGAGTGTGGAAAGTAAAAAAATACTAAAGTGCTCCTTAGTACCATCCTTAAAGAAATAGCTTACTGATTAGTGGACATAGCTCAATCAGTACACTACACTATCAGTGTAAATGTTATAGTCCATACAAATACTCTTTATACTGAGCTTATGCACGCCAGCAAGAGTGCATTGCAGATTCTCCCTATAGTCTTGAGCATAGTTCTGTTTGCTTGTGGTTAGTGGAAAGCGGTGGGCCGTTTCTAGCTTGACTCTTTGATTATCAATCAGATTATCCATGCCAAACTATTGGCTCACATCATGGGTTCCCCTGGTGATGGGAAAGTTCACCTTGTAGATTTCAAAATGATCCAGCCTCTGACTTGCAGGCATTTCACTACTATACGAAGAGGATACCTTTTCCTCCTGCCAAGTGTTTTCCCCGAAACACCCTTCCACTTGTTTAACAGTTTTACCTTTTTTGATCACTTGATTTGTGACAACGTGCTTTTCCTAAAGGTCCCACTTTGTGACAATTGAAACAAACATTATCTTCTGTGAAAGCAGTCCTCTGCTCGGTGTTGACTTAAGCACCTGTGACATGACTGATGTTTTCCAGTCTGTCTTGCCTGTCTTGATGTTTAGGGTTTTTCTATTCTGACCATATTTCGGTTCTCCAGGAAGGCTTACTTTATTCATAACCTGGGCTGATCTTTCGTCAGTGCTTTGTCTCATTTCACTAGCCTCCAGGGTTACCATTTGCCATGGCTAAGGCGATTTCTACTGCCTTGGTTAAAATGAGATTACTCTCTGCAATAAGCTTCCATTGGTAAAGTGAGCTTTGAAGGCAGCACACCAATTTTTCTCTTAAAGCATCATGCTGAAAATTCCCATCGTTCTCACAGGTACAGGCTACACGTTTCAAGTTGGTCAGATGTTCTGTGCCAGTCCTTTTTGCCCTGCTCCCCGTGGTAGAGTTTTATATCTGTCTGCTATGGCTAATGGTTTCTTATAATTATGTTACATAGGTCGAGCTGTGTTGTTCTCACACCATATTTACCAACTTTTCCTTTATTTCCCTTCCATCACTTAGGAAGAATTTCACGATAATTACAGGACTGCTTGATTGTGGGTGACAGCGGATTTGCGCACAGGGGTATATACTCCTGATTGGCTGACAGGACTGATGAGCCAATTACCTTCAACTAAAGAAGTGTGGGTTGTAGTGTCAACACAAACCATGCTTGCTGACTGGTAAACGTGTCGTTGAATTGCAAACATATCAGCACACTGTGTAGACCTATCATACCTGTCTCTTCTTTGTCATCGTCATGTAACTTTTAAATGATTTTCCAATCATCGGTGATCATCGAACATGATTCTGCTTAATTATTGTGCCCCTTTGTGTCAGCAAAATGCTTTGATCATCAAATAAAGTTGATAATGAAAATGATTTACCCTCTCTATGTACCATAACGGGAACTTTCTGTTACCATACCATCCAGGATGTCTGCTGCCAGAGCAGTCTGCCCATGACTGACCCTCTAAAACCCTCCTATTTGACATTAACTCTGCACTCTACAGTTAAACAGTGATGACCTTCAACCATCAACATTCCTTACCCCTAGTTTTCATCTGTGAGCCCAACTAATAAAATTGCCCAACCATTGTGTGATTGTAAATACAGTTGCATAAATAGCCATCAGATCAATATACTGTAAATACAACTCCTTGCGTCGCTCTCACTGAGCATCAAAGATTTTAGTTGTATTCAGTCACTAGAGAACAAATGTCTGCACCAGACTGTGCAGTAGAGGTAACATTAGCAGTTCTTATAGCATAACAAACTCAAATACTGTATTGTTTTTCAGTCTCACTTGCCAGGTAGTATTCTCCATAAAAAAGGGAGGAAGGAGTGGTTGAGATTGTAATGTCTGCATTTCTATAATTCTTGAAGCAAATTCATTCAGAATGAGTCAGTGTTTTTCTTGTCCTTCCATTTATTCTTGCTTTCTTCATCAACAGTAAGGTCAATTGTAAAATTCCTCATATGTTCACGTATACAGTATCACAGATTACTTGGATCATCTATTGGGTCGCTAGTTTACATATGCACACGTCATCCTCAATTTGCTTCATCAACTAAAGGACTTACATTTTATTTTTATTTCGACCAGATTCAGATCGTCTGACTCCTAGTAGGCACAGAACCAGTGCACGTGACTCACATG
The DNA here is from genome assembly GCA_021234535.1 of Stichopus chloronotus. Taxonomy (NCBI): domain Eukaryota; kingdom Metazoa; phylum Echinodermata; class Holothuroidea; order Aspidochirotida; family Stichopodidae; genus Stichopus; species Stichopus chloronotus. The sequence goes on along the minus strand of CM037829.1, from coordinate 32,617,831 downwards.
GCTTGTAGTACTTTGTACAGATTGTGCGGATTTTACCCGTCATAATTATTCAGTTCTCACCATTTTATGCTATAGATGAAATGCAACTGGTAGTACCTGAATGGTGCTTTCTTTTTCTTTTCAATGGTTATTTCCCTTGATGAATAGTGTTTTGTTTAGTTTATTATTGGCATCTTGATTTAATTCATAGTAATCCATTTCAACTGCTGCACAGTGTGATGGTTGAATGGTTTAAAATGAATTGCTTCATCTGTTGCACTAGCAAAGTTGAAACCCCAATTACATGTACAATGTATATAAAAAATTAACAAGTAGAAATAGGTAGGTTTTGTGGAATACCCATGAGTTCAACCTCGCTTGTATTGCCTGCTTCATGTTTCAGCATCTGTAAACAACTTTAATTTGTTAAAATATAAAGGAGTTACAGCAGTGATTAACTGAGGTGATTTGGTGTTGAACACTATGTCTTTCATAACACTGAACTTGTGACCAAAGGACTGCACATTTGAGTTTTACCTTTTTTCTTCCTCTGTACAGTACTACTCGACAGGTATTGTCTTGATTGCTACCTCAAAATTATGTGTGGCCTTCTGCAAGTGGTTTGAAGTGTGGTGAGGTAAATTTGACACTTACACGAAAAAATGGGGTGTGGGAGGGGGCAAAATTACTGTGGTGCAGTTCCATACCCATACCCAGAGGTGTACGTGATTTTTCGGATCATGCTTGCATATGTGCACACATGTGTCATCAAGATACGAATTGCTAGCATGACAATAGTGATTTGGTGCCTCTGTTAGCAACTGCTAAATGTTAGCAACATGTTAAAAAAAAAAAAGCACTGCATAAATGTTCTGACAATTATTTATGAGCTTAGTATGTTTTTAACTTTTTGTTCGGTTTCATTTGTGTGGCTATTCATCAGTTCTCTGTCAATAACAGCAGCTGCTGATTATTGATTTGAATATTGATTCACCGCAATGTTTTACTTGCCTGTGTGGCAAGTGCACTTTTTCTTTTGAAGACACACTGTGTCAATTTAGTGATGATAGTTTCGTACATGGTTCAGTGTAAGATTCATGCCACAATGTTCATGGTCTTTGTTACCATGTATAGCTACATGGCAACATCATCTAATGGAATAAGCGAACAAATTCGTGTATTAAGTTGAAATACTGAAGAGAGAATAAAAACTAGTCTACAGAGAAAAAAATGGGTTTTATTTGGCGATTTCTCATATTTAGCCACATGAAGACACTAACTGTTCATCAACGAGTTAGCCTTGAATCTGCTTTACTGTCATGACATAATCAATAGGGAGAATATGGGAGGGGTTAGGGAAAGTTGGATGGGAGTTACCATCATTGTCCAATAGCAGCACATAGAGGTTTAAGTAACCTGGTTCAGCTCTCAAAACTATATATTTATATAGGCATAGTGTATTGTAAACAATACTGATGTAAATGTACGAAGTGCCTTGATTGGTTTATACAATTGTTGCATGAATTTTATTACATTCTATATCACAGAGCTTACAAATTTGTAGTTGTCATTATTGTTTTTTGGTTATTTACAGCTGGCTTTCTACCAGAAGTGGTAAATATTCACCAAATGATGCAAAGAAATCACAAAAAAGTAGGAGTTATCATTTTCTATTTCTTTATTAAAAATGAACAACTCTGAAAGAAAACGTAAAATTTTACACTCAGTGATTGATCTGTTGATCAGTTGGAATCATTTCTCAGAGTCACTCATCCTTTCTCTGTCAGGTTCATCCCGTTTCCCTCACCCCCACCCCGCCAAAATAAAAATCGATGAATGTACCCGGATAAAAACATCAGGTTCAATCATCGTGGTACCTAACGATTAATTGCATGATTTAATTTGCACAATTTACAGTACCTCTTTGTGTGTATCTGCAACGTTGCACAGTAGATGCCACGATTCCTTTATTTTGTAGCTGTTTCAGAGGCAATATATAAGCTCTACTCCCATTCATCACCGGAACTGACCTCGATAAAAAGCAAATTATTTATACATAGCAATATATTATCTTCAAAAAGATAGTTTTCTACAAACACTTGACAGACTTTTTGTTCAGCAAGCCTCTTGTTGAGAATGAATACAGTCACTAATAACAAAAATTCTTAGCTGCCAGTAATACCGAATCTGAGTGATATTAACTTCACCACATTTACATGCTTAATTTTAAGACTGTCTTACTATAGCCTTGATTATAGCCTTGAGGATTATCACTCACAACTGTTCATTCCTTAACCTCAGAGATTGTCATTGCAATCCCATCCATGGTCTCCTCTTCCTTCACTCTACAACAACGTCACATTTTGGCTTTTAACATTACTTTCAACCTCATGTGAAGAATAGCTTAATACAGAAACAGTGCAGCCAATGACACAAGACTACAGTAACATGCAACATGGTACTCTGGCAGAAACGACGAACATACCACAGATGAAACGTAGTCATTGATAAAAAATAAAATGGAATGTATGAATCGTCTGTGTTTCCTAAAATGGAAATTTGGACATTTTCACACTTAAAGCAGCATTTTGTTCGTAAGGCGGTTTGATAATTCACAGTCGTCAAGTCCCTTACAATGCAATTCACACTCACTGGTTGATACTATGGATCTGGTTGATGCTATCATGGATCTAATTGATGCTATCATGGATCTGGTCGATGCTATCGTTGATTTGTGGAACCCCTCCATCCCCTTCACACCATATTCATGTGAGGCAAACAGCCAAAGAAAGAATGGGGCATAATGCTAAAACTAATGGCAGCAACTGTGTATGAAATGCTGAGCGATTTGTCTGCTACAGCTTGCAGACCCATTAACCATCTGTGTAATGCAACAAGTTTGACAGAGAATGTTGCATTGATGATTCTATTAAGCACATAGAAAATGATGAAATTAAGGAAAATGGCGTACAAACACCATGGTGATGGTCACAATTCATTTGCCCAAAACGAATCACTCATTGAAAGTCATCTCAAATGACACTTAGAGTTTCTTGTTTGCTTGCATGTGAGTAGTACAAAACACATAAGAACTAAATATTAAAAGTGGAATTTGTGCCGGAGGAATGGTATGAAACTTGAAGAATGATTTTTGAAGGAAAAAGGGTAGTTAAGGAGAAAGATTTTGCCCAGTTCTCGGTGCAGTCTTTCCTTGGCTTGACATGGTTGCAGTTAGACAAGTTTTAGTGTCAGAAAACCACAGTCTTCTAACTATGGTCTTCTAACTGATCTTCTAACTATGGTTTCTCTCAAAATTTTCAAATGTTAACTCAAAGTCACCTTCTCTGGTCATACTGACTGCATTTTGTGAAGTTAATGCCTGACTGTGAGGTGTCAATTCATCGCAAATGCAGGGCTGGAATTACGAGTCCTGGGCGAGGCCACTAGACGCTGCCCACCACAGCTACAACCCAGCTTGACACACTATGTAAACTTTTCACTTTTTAGTTAGTACATGTTTATTGATATCCAGCATTTACTATGGCACTGCACACATTATAATGACAACATCCTGCCTACATGTGCCTACACCAAAACTTTTGTATGGTACACGGTGCACTTACAGCAGTAACAAGGTTGCATGCCTGTCCATGCATTTGCTGAAAACAATACATTTGTGGCACTTAACATTGCCCTCTATGAACTGGCAAGTTTCGGAATGAATCTAGGCCTTGACTAAGGCCGACATTTGGCCTGCTTGGCAATGAATGCACCACTGTGTTGTGTGTTGTACACAGTGCAGTGTAAACAAGGTGCTTTGTACTCTAGGAGGCTCTCCAAAATCTGCAACCCCTCTAATGGGTTTGGTGCACCTTTATGGCTTTGCTAACTAAAAGTCATTCTTCTAGTTGAACTCAATTGACAGGTTATGGGTAAGTGAACCATTGCAATGCAAATTCAAATATCCATGGCTACGTGATTCACAACTATCCCAATGTCCATGCAGTTCAGTACTGCTGCTGGCTTCTACATCCCTCTTTCACTCAATAATCTTTACAGTGGATGGATTGCCAACCAGTCCACTCAGTTGAATAGATCCGATAGTTCATTTCTTAGAGCTGGTGCTAGGGACGATATGCCTCAAAGTTTTCCTTGATCGCTTATTCTTTGCACCAGTCTGCGTGCCTTGCGATCTGGTTTTGATGTCTTCCTTTCCGATCTGCGCTCCTAGAAGCCAGAAGAGGTTGTTTTTCAAGAACTTCTTGAGCCCTGGTGGCATATTCAAGACACTCAACACATCCAACTCCGATGGAATGGCCTTCCTCAAAGTTTGACAACACATATACTGCAGAGAGGATTCAAAAGAGGCTGTACGGATGAGGCACATGGTGGACTTGGCAGCTGTGGAACTGACCATAGGGTACCACTCTCGGCCTTTCAGTCCTTTACAAGCGACACCTAAGCATGAAAGGAGACATTAATACGCCATCATTACTTATTGCAAACGAAAGCGAGAGAGAGGCAGGCATACCTCAATTTATTGTAAAGTTACATCAAAGCTGTTCATATGAGTATACACAGCAAATATTCAGTGTGTATTTGACAGTGCAAAGATCTTAAAACCATGCTTCCCTGAGTCAACAAAATGATACCCTTCACAAAACTTATGGGAAATTTTCCGTGTTTTTTTTTTTTTTTTGAATGGAGAGTTCATGTAGCAATAAGAATAATAAAAATTCATAAAAAGTAAAAAATAAAAATAATAAAAATAATACACAATAATAAAGAAACATTAAAAGGCATAAAAATAATAACATCTTGAAGCTTTCTGGTTAGAGTTCATTGACAGCTTATAGGAAACATTCCAATAAAGCAGTAATAATCAGATTGTACAATGAAAGTCAATTTACTGATGGACATCTACGAGAATGATACCACAGACTGATCATTCAGCTACTGCATTGTGACAGTGAGTGTGTTAAATTAAGTTACATTCAAACAACTACATGTAGAATGATTTTGCAGCAAGGTTCTTCCATAGAAAACTTTTGTGCGTATAACACGTTGCAAGAGATTTCCACGATAATTTGTGTCTCTCTGAAACTTAAGCATGCAGTAGATGTGTATGGACAGGTAAGAGATGCGCAGTGTACATTCGTGCAACGTCTTTATGACCAAAAGCAATGCATATGACAACTGATTTTGTTCTAAAATTTGGAATAACATAATTTGCACACTCAGCACTCACCCAGGAAAGTCCCATCCTTATAGAAACTTAAGGATCCAGTCCATAGGTCTAAGTGAACTCCAATGACTGCACCCTGACCAAATCTACTACAAAAAGATTTCCTGTTGCCACCGAAGTAGAAATATCCGAGGTACGAAAGACCGCAGCTCTCCTCCTTTGCATCTGTACCCAGCATTGAACAAAACTGGTTGATGTATTTCTCAGGGTCAATCTTTTTTGTCCCGACTCCAATCATCTGAAAGAGGGTTGTTTAAACAGAGGAATGAACCATTAAGCAAACACAAATCTAAAAAAAAATTGCTGGTTCGGATCTCTCCCACGTAATAAAACGTGCATGTCACTGTCAGAGGATTGGCATGCAACAAGTTGGATAACTATACAACAACATCAACCAGAAACTGTATCGCACTTTGGATTTGGAACACGGAATATTTGCAAGCTACAGACCACATGTAACAAACAGTAGTCAGCTAGATACCATTAAACCATAAAGCAATATGCCCAAATGCTAAATTGGTCACAAATTCATAAAGTGTTAAGACTTACATTTAAAATTCACACTTTCATACATTCTATTGTTTTTGTGTTAAATGATACAAAATCACATGTTTAATAACTGCAGTCTTTGCCTTTAATACCCACTGCAGTACATGTGTCTCAGTGGTTATCAAATCACTGCAAACAAATGATTACTCACTCTTTGTCTCAAGGACTGTTAGAATAGGCAGAATAACAACATAATTGCTTCAAGTGAATTTTCAAGGTGTAATGATGAGTGAACAACACTAACGTTGCTGACAAAGCAGTTCAGTGAAAATACAAAAATCAAGACTTTATTTTAAAATCAAAGCACAGTTCCCTGAACATTTGAGGTCAAAGGGGAAGGCTTTGACACAAGCAAATGCATAAAAGCACTTCATCCAAACTGTACGAGGAATTGGAACTGTTAACTTGTTTTTATCATCGAAATGTATTAGAAAGTGCCACTTATATCTGGTTTCGATACTTGTAACCTCTGCAATTGTGCTGACGTGTATTTATCTTTGCCTCTTTGCAAACGCAATAGGACACAATGAAGATTTGGCTTGAACACATACATAGTTTGTTGGTGTAACATACTGAGTAGAAGAGGCCTGATATGTTATTGGTAGTGGTACTGTGAAAGGTCATTTGAGATAACACAAATTACAAAAGTCTTTTTAATGCAACCTTAGGAGAAAAAGCTTGTAATGATCTCATATCTGGCAAGTAGAGTAGGTACTGTATACCGCAAAATGAAATAATTTATTGTCCGTGGTAGCGCTCAAAGGTCATTTGAGGTTAACAGGAGCACAGCACAAAAGCCATGTAAACACACCATCTCCAGGAGGAAATCACAATCAATACAAAGGAGCACCACACTAAATGAATGGATCCTGTTGATTTTGGTGGAAGTCTGGGGTCATTTGAGATCAGCACGGGTCAAATTACGAAACCTTATGAACACAAGGTATCTCAAGAATGAAAGCTTCCACTGACAATGGCATTGTCGATGTTGTGACTTAAAATGTTTGTGATAACTCAATACTGTTGCTTTGCATACTGAATAGTTTGATTAGCCAGGCGGTGCTGCACATGACACAAAACTTCTGGTTCAAAATCATGATGCATTGCTGCACTTTCTGTGTGTACACTTTCTTAATGTGTAAGCGAAGAGACAATCACAAGATCACAAGAAAGTCCAGTACTAAGCAAGTTTGTCAGGTCAAGAATTAACAATGTTTCTGAATCTCCATGGGGACCTCAATAGATCAATACCATTTTTATTTATCAGAAATAAGCATTGCAAGGTAGGTTGTACCACAGATAATGTGCACTCTTTAGTTGGAGGCATCAGCCCAACCAGTGCCAGGCATCACCACAACCTGTCTCAGTGGTGATCAGGTGTTCAGAATTCATGCACAAAACTGAAAACCTTCTACAAGTTTGAGTGAGGATCTACATTATTCAACTTTGCTTAAATAATGGGATCCAATGAAGCCGTTTTCACACGAAAGGATTCTTGAAATTTGGTAACGTTCAACGTCACCATCGTCGTGCTACCAAGGACGGCATGATTTAACCACCACTGTTGAGACCATCAATGACAATGAAGTAAATATGTGTTGAGGATAAATAATATGATATCATCATACCACATCCATTAATATATGTATTCTGCACCATTGTCCTGAGTGTGTTGACAATGGTAAATGAATAATTTCATATTAACTCTGACAACACACTGAGAAAAGCATGTGAGGTAGCAGTGTGAAGAGCTTTCAGTGTTACAGTTCTTTTTAGTGCTATTGACCCTTAATATGTTTTCTCCACTTGTATACTTCTTGCACATACAAATTGCTTCAAAGTTTTTCTCCTAGAATTTAATGTATATACACATAACATACATGATATAGCTAAAGAATTCTTATCTTCATGTTACAAATTAATTTAAATGCAATTCTGGTTTTCATTCTTTTTGTCCTTCCTCATTGTATTAATATTGATGAAAAAGCTTAAAGTTGCTGTTGCCAGTTCCAACCTGTGGAATTCTCTTTCTACTGACCTATAAATTTACCCGTTGTTTTTGTCTGCCAAATGTGACCTTGGATTTGATGTCTACCATGTTGTGCATTTTTAGGACAACATAATGTATTTCAGTTGATTAACAATGATTTATCCTTTATTGTGTAGAGAGAAAGCTTTTAGAGTTGCTGCATTACAGTGCATGGCACGTAATTATTATAACTCATTACCATTCTCAAATTAATTAACCACCATGACCAAAATATCATCTGCTATTAACCAACAACACAGGATTGTAACTTTTCTGACAATATAATTTGTCAACATGTATTGGCATACATGTTCTGTGTCTTCAAAGGTCTATATTTAAGAAGCACTCTGCCTAAACCCAGACACAAATACCACTGAATCAAAGAAATCGTTCTTGATACGTTGTAGTTTAACTCAATATCCATATATAACTACTCCAGGACATCTTACCATGTCTGTTCCATAAACAGGGGAAACCATTTTGATTTCCCAGTAATTTTGTCCCTCCACCAATGGCTGGTTGCTTCTAGCTGAGGCTGTGCCCAGACTGTAGTTGGTATGGAATCTCACTTCGGTTTTGTTCTTGGAGAGTTGCACATTTGACTTTATACTGACTTCATCATCCCACACCCAAGCAACATCACCTGTAAAGATACAACAACAAGCATGCAACATTATGAGACATGAACATGTGCACCACTTCTGATTCTGCCACCACTGTGGCTGTACTGGCATGCAATATTCACAATAGCTTTCGTAGTAAGTACATACTGATGCAAATCACAATGAAAAGTACCCAAGCAGTGACCCCAGATGTGGTTCATGAGAAACATTGTACATCAAGGTCAGCTACTTTTGTAAAATTTGAACTTCAACTGTTTGTGGCCTTAAATTATGGTAATTTAAGCTTTTAAGAGACATTTTGTTGCTAAATTTGCTCTCCACCCATTCTGTTGCTGTTTGATCAAAGTATATTAACACTTAGGCTAATAAGGTAGACATTTTCCTATATTTGAATGTATCACTCATTGAATTGGAATTGGTAACTGACATGTTAATTAAACTTTTTTATAAATTCAAGTTTTTGTGACATGAATGTACTTTTTTTCTTTAATCATATGGTAAAGTCTATTTCTTTTCTTTTTTATAATACAGTCTGACCATTGATTAGAAACTTTGAACATTTTGGTTAAATTGACATACTGTTAGAGAGGGAGAACATGGAATGTCAAGGGTTTTATTTTTCAAGCTTTTCCCCCAGGATGGGAAAATATTGGTGACTTTGAAAACCACCCTTAGTGCAGCATACATGCACTTAGCTTGGCGGCAGTAGTATTATATGGATTGCACAGGAAGGTGAAATGTGATGAAAGAGTGAAGAGTAATCAATGTTTGTTGATTTACTGCCTTGAGTGTACGTTGACTGCTCCTACAAATTTTAGGTCACAAGGTAATATGCAGTGTAATCAACAAGATGTACTGACTCCTTGACATGAAACTGCTATTTCTCCAAAAACAATTTGTTTACGACGCAAGATCATAATGTAAGTTGTAACTTATTCTACTACACAGGGTGTAAAACGCATAACTGAGATTTAAATGAATTTAGTGCTACTGAACACCAAAACAGTCTAAGTACTGCAGATAACTGCATTGATTCAAATCTATTTTAAATCCCATCTACAATATTAAATCATTTCTGTCAATCATCTGCAATTAAGTTACATTATTTGGCATTATTTGCAGAAACAAAAAAGATTCAAAGATCTCTTACATTCTCATGCATTACTTTCATACATTCTCCAGCATAACAATACAATCAAAAGAATGCCACAAGTGAGGAGGTGTGCAATGAAAGTCATACACACTTTCTCAAAATGTTCAGATGCATGCAAGACTTGCCAACTCCCACAGTTTAACCAAAGGAAAATCACTTTGATGTATTTACATGAGACGTCTCCTTTAATTAAGACCGAGATACTCGCTTTCCATTGCTGTTTTACGTTGTTATTGAATTGCAGAAGTCATGTGGTCAGAAAAGTGAAATGGACGGCAAAGAATTCTTTATCTTCGTAGTTTAGAGAAGAGGAAACACTTTTTATAGTAAAGTATGAGCATTTTTGAAATCTCCAGGTTTAGAAAGTGATTTCCAGGTTTCTTGAGAGAACCTCGAGGTTTGACATTTTTTAGCATTGCAATTCTGAGATGCAGCCTACTAAAACTGAAAGTGCTCGTAGACCAAATCTCAGAGAGGCAACTGCCACCAAGAGAAACTTCATGAAGGCCTATTTCAGCTAAGAGCTAAGTGAAGAAGCTACGTACATCTTGGAATTTCAGTGATAGTCTTGGATATACATGTATGTTTACTAAACTGGCATTCTTGGATATACATGTACGTTTACTAAACTTTACTGTGGCTTAGTTTCATCCCTGTAGACTTGCAGTTTGTCAGTTAAACACAGTGTCACTTACTTGAACTGCTAGATTTGTTGTTATCTATGGATAACTCCACCTTGGTGGGATTCACAGAAGCAATTGCTGGACTGCATGAGGGATCCACAGAGAGTGACTGGGGCTGTAGGAAGCATGTACATATCTCCCTGGTGGTCATTAGTTCATTCCCCTCACTCCTCCTTTCCACATTTTCTGATGACCCTACCCTACCAGAGGCTGATCCTGTTACTGGTTCGGAGGTAGTTCTGGAATGTCCGGGTCGAAACCTACATGCTCTTTTGCTTTCCTTGTCTGATGCTGTGTCCTCTGCCTTCCTCTTCATTGTGGGTATGGTGAACCTGTTCTGGGAGTTTCCAGGTGCTGTGAGATTATGGTCTGTGCATATCAGACGTTACAAAATTAAGGGTCTCACGTGTCACTAAGACCTGCAGCTATGCACCTGGTATAGACACAAAGAAAAAAGAAGCTTTCACATATTTGAGTTTTATTTTCTTAATCACTCCCAGTATGATTATCAGCAAAACATCAGATGTATCTTTTTCACTTTTCTGCAGTTCTGCAGTTCTATGTGCTTACTGCACTCTATAATACCATGTATGCACCTAGCAAGGTGTAGCACTTACAAGCAAGCCAGATGGTAATCTGTAACTTGTGATCCACGGAATGAAAATTGATTGTCATTCTTTGATTTCTTTAAGGCTATCAAATATCACAATATTTAACAGCAATCTTTGATAGCCTTGTAATCTGACACAAATTTGTACAAAGTAATACCATTGGCAATGGCTGTGTCCAAAATGAGAATAATCATTGATACTCCTGTAAAGCATAAGTATTACATACATTTAAGTTGTTAATGAATCAAATTGGAAACAAAGAGTTTCAATTTCAAATTGAATACATGCTTGTACCTTCATAGCAAAAGCAAGCATCCTAAACTCAATTGCTGATTACGGTTGTAAACACTAACAATTACTACCTTTCAAAGTGATATTCCATACTTTGATAGTTTGAGGATGAAAAATTGCACGTCTATCGTTTCTATGCATAAAACAATCATCACGATAGCCCATTGAACTTGACACAGTACATGCCTAAGGTTTATCATGCATACTATTTCTGTTTAAGTAGAAACTTCCTATGAATAGTACGACATGGACAGCTTGCACCTGCTTACATTACACTACACTAAGTGACAGAAACGTTAGTAGGAAATTTGAATGTATTCTGCGAAATTTCAATTGATAATCAACCGTATGAATAAATTGTGTAGCCTACTCTACTGTCCTAATTTTCCGAGAAGTAATACTCACGATTTCTGCTAACCGTTACCTTCTTTCCACGACCACTGATGTAGGAAGATGATTTGATGAACTCTGCTATTATGAATACATAGCTATCCGTGGAGGGCAAGCGTTGGTGGTAGCTTGTGACCTAATGACACTAATGTGCTATATGTGTAACCCGGTATTTGAATTCATAACCAGCCGACTGACTGGAGGCTGCTTGAGTTCTCGTAACAGTTGAGAGCTGTACTGTAACCTGTGCCCTATTATGTGTGTTTTGTAAACATCTGGGATTTTTACGCAATCAAAGATTTAGTGCGCATGCTCGTGTCCCCTGTCGTAAGACGGGATCGACTGCACTTACATAGCAACTCCCTGCACTTACCAGTGCTCGAGATGGTACAAGAGCGCAGACAGACTGCTAGTGGTGTTTAGCTTAGTTTAGAAAAGGATCAGGAGGGACAAAAAAGCCCCCATCGAGGACCCTGAAAAAAATATGCAAAAATCAAACCCGGTCACAAAGCCTAAAGTACTTGCCCAGTGCATTCTTAAACCCATTTACACTTCTTGCCATCACTACATATGATCCCCAGGCAACCCATTCCACTCATTCACTACCCTCTGAGAAAAGAAGTAACGACGAATATTGATCCTACTTTGAACCTTCTGGAGTTTCAGACAATGACCTCTTATAATTTTACTATTAGCAAACTTGAAAAAAATCAGAAAATGATAAATTATCAAATCCATGAACAATCTTATAGACTTGTATCAAATCCCCACGTTATCTTCTCAGCTCGAGTGAAGTGAGATGTAAGACTCTGAGAGTAACCTGCTGCTATACTGGGACACCCTTGAACTTAGCCCTAATCAATCTAGTAGCCCTGCGATGGAATTTCTCAAGTAACTCCTTATCTTTAGAAAAATATGGGTTCCAAGCTTGAACAGCATACCCTAAATAGATCTAACCAACTGCTTATAGAGTCTAACAACAATGTCTTGCTTAAGGAAACTAAAATTTCTCTTAATACCTTAAATCCTATTTGCTTTTGTAGCTGCCTCAAAACACTGCTTAACTGGCTGTAAAGGAGAGTCTATGTGAACACCTAAGTCCCTTTCAACAGAAACCTCTTGCAGTGACTGTCCATTTAAAGTGTACGAACACCTAGGATTATTATTGCCAATATGCATTACCTTGCATTTATCAATATTGAACAGCATTTGCCACTCCTGAGACCAAGTGAAAACCCTGTCTAAATCCTTCTGAAAACTTTCTGAATCACCTTCGGAGGAGACCTCAGAATACAATTTGGTGTCATCAGCAAACTTCTTGGCTCTACACACAATAGTCAGCATCAATGTCAAATGCATGAAAGCAATGAGGAGAGAACCCAACACAGACCCCTGGGGGACCCCACTAGTAACCTCCTGCCAAGAAGAAGAAGTGCAACCATTTAAAACCACCCTCTGATTCCTATATACATAACCAATTCTGAATCCAGGTCAGTAAATTACCACAGATACCCATACTCTTTAATTTAAGCAAAAGACGCTGGTAGGGAACCTTATCAAAAGCTTTCTGAAAATCCAGAAAAACGACATCAACATACTGATCTGCCTATCCAATGAACTAGTAACATCTTCCATGAACTCCAAAATATTGGTGAGGCACGACCTTTTCTGAGAAAAGCCATGTTGAGACATTCTGATTAACTACTGAAGAAACTAACCATAGACTTTTTAACAATAGATTCCATGACCTTACAAACAACACTAATGAGACTGACAGGCAGTGCAATTACAGGGCTGTGACTTATCTCCCTTCTTAAAAATTGGGGTGATGTTAACACACCTCCAGCCCTCAGGAACATAACCTTCAACCATAAATTTATTAAAGACCAGTGACAGTGGAACACAGAAATGATGAGCAAATGACTTAAACAAAATTGGATAAATTGATAATGAAACCCGAACATATTTTAATGACAATTGATTGAGTAATTTTCCCCTCACATGCATTCCGAACCTCATGCCAGTATCTTTTTCCTAACTCAAAGGTTTCATTGTTGTTTGAGGAAAGGCTTCTCTGGTCAGAGGAAAAGATTTCCAGTTGCCTCAAGGCTATGCAGTGTAACCGGCAGTGGCAAGTTTTTTTTTTTTTTCAGTAGTTTACTCAGCTTAAAGACAAAAACTCATCACCCCAGACAGTTTCAATTCTCCCAACCACCTACCTCTAGTCCCTCCCACAGCCTGTCCTAAATTCCTCCACATGTGTAATCAAAACATTGGATCCCTGTGTACACTGCATGTATACTACGAGCTGCTCTGCATCTTTCGAATTTGCTGTCAATCTAAGCGTACTGTAACTTAGAACCAGTTGAGAATTTTGCTTTCTGGGAGGTAAAAATGTAGCTTAGGGTTATGCAATACAGTCTCTAAATACATTTTTATCAAGGAGATGACAGTGACGGCCTTTGAGGTAAAGGGAGGGGGAGGGTCCAACCTCTTTGTTGGCATTGTTCACACTTACCACACACAAGCGACAAGAAAGTAAATACTTTGTGGTGAAAAACCCTTTTGATTCGATTTTAGGAAGGTAACGTTTGTTACTACTCTCACTTGATCTAGATGGAGTAAATACTGTACTAACTTCTTCTTACTGGAAGGGGGAGGGGGGAATACAGGACTCTCAAGTTCGGCCCTTCAAAAAAATCAGTCCCAAATTGAAAGTTGCCAAGGAATTTCTCAGGGCGCGGGCCCATCTCCAGGGTCCACACCATGTAATTACTCATTTGGTTTGTAGATATTCCATGCTCAGTAGAAAATCCCTATACTGTCGTCACCGGTCAATCAAGACCCGCAGAGTTCAAATGTGTAATCACTGTAATGTAGGTCAAAGTTCAAGTACTGATAGTAATGGACAGTTGATCCCAATTGTCCCTGATACAGGTCAAAGTTCACTAGACATGAAGCACAGGTCACATTTTTATGTAAATTTATTCACTGAAGAAGTGCCGATGTTGGTTAGAAAAGTCAAGGATCTTGCTGTCATATGGCAAGGAATCTGGAAGTCCAATGCTTCAAACGACCAGAGCATCTGTCGGTTTTAATTTCTCACCATGCTGAACTGAAGTTACTAGAAATCCTGTTTTTCATACCACACTAAGACAAAAGATAAGTGTTATTTATCTTGTTATCAAACTCATTGTCTTAGGTCATTTTTACCTCATCACAGGGATTCTATCCCAATTAGGTAGAAAATGGTGCAGTTAATGTGATATCAAATGCCTAAGTTCTCTTTAGCTGTATTTCATATGATGACAGCAGATCTTAGCTGTCATACTCTTTGCCAAAATGTGTAACTGAGAGTTTACAGTTTTCCAAATCCAGCAAGAATTAAAGCAGGAAATTTTATACCTTATGACTCTGCACTTGAACTTACCCAACCTCAACTTATCAGCCACACCAGAACACCATTTGCCAATGTCCTTGTTTTGAACTAATCATGAGGTTTGACATCCACAAAAAGAAATAAAAACACAAACAAGCTTCAATTTTTATCTAAAAAAAAACTTTTTTCATTTACAACCCACATCTTATGCCATTTCACTATAGCAACTACATAGAAATGAAAGAAAAGGAAAGTGACAATGTACTTCAATTTGGCCCAATCGATGAAAAGAACACACACAGGCATTGTAAGGAAATTTCAACAAAACAGCAACTTCTGAAGCAGTTACTAAGCCATCCTTGTCAATAAGGCATATATGGTTCACTTTGGAAGAAACTGTAGTCAATGAAATATTGATACACTGTGACCATTGACGTGCTTTCAGCATCATGGCAGCCATGGGTAACTTGTGAATCTTGCCCAGAAAAGCAGACACTTCCCTCACAGAGTCTTTACTAAACACTACAAGGCACCATCTACTCTGATACACTCCAAAAGTTGAAATGCATCAAGTATTTGATGATGGCCTCCTATCATGGTGCACAAAAGAGAGACCACTGTAGAATCTGTTCCTCCGGCAAAGCATGAGGGTTGTCATAGGTATAGAAACGTGCCAACTTGATACATCAACACTGCCCCACATAGGCACATTTTTTCTAAAAGCACATGAAAAGTATGGTATTGTTCTAGTGATAGCATGATGCATTCTCCATGCAGGCTCATACTTCCCAAGTTTCCAGAAGAAATAGGGCATCCGCCATAGATGCCATATAATTTGCATTAAGGCATTACCTTACAAGATATATATACACCAACTCCTAAACCAATGGCTACATTTAGTGACACTCTAACATGATGACCGATATGCAGTGATCATCAATTAAATGCATTGACTAATTGCCCTTCAGAATTAATCTTACAGACTTCTGGAACTGTGAGAAATTTCACTTTAGAGAAATTTTTAACTCTTACTATCATATGCATTTATTTGCTTCAATAGTGTCAGTATATGTACTACAGTACTTATTTCCTTATTGAATGGCCGTGGGAAATAATGCCTCAAAGAGAGATTTATGTGGAACACCGAAACATCCACTTTGATAATAAAATGCTTTTTTTTTGGGGGGGGGGTTTGGAAAGATTTTTATCAGTGCAATTTGTGACTTGACTTTTTCATGAATTGTTGAGCATCAATTTGTCACCACTAAATGTGACACGTTGGAATAATATCTGCGATTGTGTGCAGGAGGAAGTTTCATGTCACAGAAACAGCAAGATTTGTAAATATTCCTTAGGAAGTTTCAGGTCATTTAGGTCCCACAAAGCAGAGAAGCAGGCCTGCACTAATTTCACTTTCACAGTTTTTCAATGACCTCTATTTGATGTAAGTATGCAGCTGGCTGAAACAAAGCATCACATCTAATTGAAGACTATATATAGCATGGGCATGACACTGCGTGCTGTAAACAATGCAGTAATATTCAACACAGCCTTCGGCAAATATTTGACACAAAACTAGCAATGCCTTGTAATATTTACTTAATACACTTATGAATTGCAGAACTGAAACAACCCAACACATGAATTATATGGTAGGGTGTATTCATAGCTGAAGACAGCTAGAATGCCAGTATCATGGGGAGAAAATTCCACACGTAAGAACACTAGGAATTTGTCTGACACTGAGGTTCTCAAGTAATAGGCTGAAAATATAAATAGAGCCCTTTCAAGAAATTTTTCCTGGTTTATGCTCAGATCAATTAATATCCCAGGCGCGTTTCAATTAAAATTAAAAAGTTGTCTACATGTACATTATGTGGATTCAGTTCATGACTATATGAGGAAAGGTCATTTTATTTATTTTCTGATGTCTGTGAACCATTGTGCACAGAGAATGTTAAATTGTGCAGGAGAATCTTGTGTTAGTAATTTTTTAACTCAGTTAAAAAAGAAACTTTAAGAGAGATACCAGAAACATATACAAGTTTATACCAGGAATAAAATTAATTGGTAAGTCCAACATGATAAAAAAAACCAAGTCCAGTATTTTTCAACACACATTGTTGATGAGTTGCCTCCATAAAGGAAGAGTATGTAAGAGGGTATGTCTTTCCACACTCTAGAAGGGGCTGGCACTCGAAAAGTGAGGGCAGATGATATAAGTTACTTAGAACAATTCCTTCCATGAGCGGTATACTCTCTCACACTTAACTATGGCCTAATGCTTGGAATATGTGGGAATATTAATAATGCACCAGAGATGTAGGGTGCATTTTTATGGACAGATTTAGCAGATCCTCTAGCAATTTGCAGTGGGCACTGCCCTCACATTTTAGGTGTGTGGCCCTTTAAATTGCACCAGCAGATTCCTTCTCTCTTTATTATAAGGCAAAGATGCCACATTTTACAACACAAAACATGTTGCTCATGTCAGTCAACAAAGGATGGTAATGTGTTGATTGGTATTGATGTATTGATAGCTGAGATTAAACATTACATTGAGCCTGTTGCTTGGCAACTATGACATCACAATTACATTAACATTTAACACACCAGTCCTCAGAAAGTTTCAAATGAACAAAAACATAACAGCAAATTATGATTCAGATGTATTCAGAATAATCTTGAACTTCCCTCTATCCCATTTGAACCTTTCAACATAACTTTCAAAATTATATGACATAAAGTAGAAAAATAAAATTCAAACATGATCAGTACAAAGTGGGAGTTCTTAAAGCAGTGAAATGATTTACTTCAAAGTTGAAAGAAGGAACCAATGGCATCCTCTGGCTTAAAGCTAGATGGATTGTAATATAAACCCATGTACCATTTGGAGAAGTGAAAGCACCTGATTCAAACAGTCACATGTATAAACTTTTAGGTGACAGACCTTCCCAAATCACTGTGACAGTTTCAATGCATAACTTGTGTGTAACCAAATTTCTTAATGTAGATTACGATTAAAATAGATCTATCGAACTATGTAACAGATGTAAGAATGTGTGGACTAGCCAATACATACAATAATATTCCTTGCTGTAGTACAGACGGCTCTGAATCTAAGGAGAGACCTCTCAATGACATGGGGGGCATCACAGTCTAGGAGAGAAATTATGCTCGATGTTTAAAAGTTTACAAAATCACGAGGCAACGAGACAACTCAGATATAGCGTCAGAATCACGCTTCCGTTCTGGGTAAATGAACGCCAAAAAATCAGGCATCCAGGATGGAGGTCAGTTCGTGGTCAAGGAATGCGAAGTGATTACACTGACCAAGTGGTTTTGAGAATCACGCCGGATCACTACCAACGTTATCCAAATTTAGATACAGGAATAAACTGAACGAAATAAGTTTAAGAACACCATAGGCACAACAATTTGTTTTTTAACTACTTTTCTGAAGACAAAGATGCCAGTGACGGATCACCCTTTAATGGACGTTTAAATATTACGCCATTTTTGAATGAGTGATTCAAGTCATTCTCACTTATGGAGCTCACAGTCTGTTTCCACACATTAAGGTTTTATCACTTTGCAGAACTGGCATTTTTAGGAAAAGTAGACATAGTTGAAGGATGCATACATCTGCCATTTTGACACAAGACAAATAGAACAGATCTGACATGATCAGACAAAAAAAAGAGAAAAACTTCAGTAATGATACAAAAAGGGACAAAATGGAATAAAAATTGTACTATCATGGTTTGCCTTTTGTTTCGATGAAGAGGACGGTACTAGTCCCAATCTTTCTTGATTTCAAGTGCCCACTCCCAGGCCAGGTAGATGTTTTTGTCATCGTCAGTAAACTTGCTCTTCATGGTATAAGTGCCTCTGCTGATCAAACCCTTAGGTGCCTCGTCAGAGATGGTAAGGTATTCATGAGATTCTGCCTTGGGGCCATAGCTGCCAACCATGAGATTTGACTTGTCCACTGCAAAAACAATGAGAACCAGAAGTCAAAAGACTTTGAGATTCCTTGCCAATATTCAAAGAATACAAAGGACAATACATACCAATTAAAACAAAGGACAATACATACCAATTAAAACAAAGGACGATACATACCAATTTCAAGTTCCAACATCTTACACTTAGTGGGATGCCATGTCTACAAGTTGACAAACCATAACCTCTACTGACTTCAAAAAGACCTTTGACCTCAATTGGAAATGACAAAGCTCACCTGCTCATCGATGTCTACCAATGTTAACAGCAGCTTTGGGATAATCGCAATCAATTACAATCAATTGCAATAGTAATTGTAATTGATTACTTTGTGAAAATTGGCAAAGTATTTGCAATCATGGTTTAATTATGATTATACTGGAATTAAAGAAATATAAAAGACACAAAAGTTATTAAATAATTCTTTTTCTTTGTGCTTATTGCTCTGGAGTGACTATATAGTAATTAAGTTGCTCCATCAGGGCAACTTGAGTGAGAAGTGCATGGCATTCAATGATATCCTTGTACACTTACCCTCCTGTCACAGTTACCTTCCTGGAGATATTGTGTTTACAATGTTTTTACAGTTTGACCTCTGGTGACCTCAAATGATCTTTGACCTCAACCAAAAACAATAGGGACCTTCTGCTCATTATTACCAACCCACACACTAAGTATTACATCAGTCATGGTTACCCTTTTGGAGATACTGTGTTTACAAGGTTTTTACATTTTGACCACTGGTGACCTCAAAATGACCTTTGACCTCGACCAAAAACAATAGGGATCACCTACTTAATATGACCAACCCATACACCAAGTATGACATCAGTCACAGTTACCGTTCTTGAGGTATCGTGTTTACAAGGTTTTTGCATTTTGACCTCTGGTGACCTTAAATGACCTTTGACCTCCACCAAGAACAATAGGGATCATCTAGTCAGTATAACCAACCCGTGCACCAAGTATGACATCAGTCATGGCTACACTTTTTGAGATACAAGCAAAATGTCACATACACACGCACACACACACATCACCATCGCATAGATTAGTTGCCTGCCTTCGGCAAGGAATCAGAAATATGACACAATTGTTATCCACAAGTAGGTCCACAAATGTCGGCTTTTGCTACAAGTACAAATTTCTAAGATTGTTAACGCTGCAATTTTAACATTTGACTAAATATGAAAACATGATTTTCTCTGTCTTTTACAAGAGATCATCTACTCATCAACAGTTACAAATTTAGACATTTTGAAGAGCTAGTTACATTCAGTTGCTGAGAGATCATCCTTAATATGTTTTCATAATTTAACCTCTGGTGACCTCAAATGACCTTAAGGCCTGTCCACACAGGATGTGTTGCGTTCTGATCCTGATACGACACGGCACTTCACTTTTATCACTTTGCACGTAAATCAATGGAGCCGTCCACATATGATGCATTGCTTTCCGTCACCATCGATGCGGAAAAAAAAGTTGACGGATCCTTCCGGATGCGTCAAATTTTGGCAAAGTCCATGTGAGTTCAGAAACAGAGTTGTCGTACGGAAGCATGCGTCAACTCGATTTCTTTCTTGTTTTTCTTTCATGAAATGCAATTTAAAAGGATATGGATGCAAAATGGTAGTATAATTGAGCTTAAAATCACAATGAAACGTAAAATAAGTAGAAAAGCTCATTTTTTGGCATTTTTTCCACAACATTGGGAATGTATACGTAGGCCTATGATTCTTTGGGTATCGACTATACCCTTGCGATATTATTGACTTCGGTAGTGGAAAAACAGTTGTATTCATTGTTGGGACGGTAGGCAGGGGAAGTCTGGACACTAGACGTGGCTGCACATGGACATTTCACAGCACAAGAGAAAATATAAATATACAATGTAGTGTATATAATCAGTGGCATAGCTTTGGGGGATTATAGGATTGAGCCCTTCTCCTCAATCGTTGCGCTCCATGCGCCTCCACAAGCGATCTTGGCCAAAAAAAACTTCACTCGATTGGGCTACTCAACTTGACAATGACAGACTCTGACTGTAGAATATTTCCATTCTAATCAATCCACTGATGCCGATTTGCTTTTGTTCCTAAAAATACGCAAACTTTTCAACACAAATTTTACTTCAAAATGTAGCTAATGTGGCACCAGATTGCGTGCAAGGACACCTAATGTTTCAAACGCCTTCAAGGAGGAAGGGAACACCCCCTCCACTAGGACATCTCCCTCAGGCCAGCGATCACGCAACACACTGCATGTCCCTACACTTCCATGAGAGAAATCCTGGGTACGCCACTGACTGAAATCCATCGAGATAAACCCACTTTGAATAATTTTGTACAAATTCGGATAGATTGTGACAAACTGAATGTGTTTAAGAATAAAATCAAATTAAATTTAACATTTTTTTCATAAACTTGCACATCTTGTGTCAATGACCTCTGTAGTAAAGCATGACCAATGGCAAGGGCGGCTAGCTAGGATGTCTTTAAATACAGCATTTTGTCAATCAGCATGCATTGTCATTGGAAACTACACACTGCATCTTAAAGTGACGCATCGAAATTGACGTAGTGTGAACACATCCTGTACAGACATGCATGTGTCTTGACGTATGCGGGAGAATGCAGAAAAAAAACGTGTCTCATCCGGAACGGAACACAACGCATCCTGTGTGGGCAGGCCTTTAGTCTCCATGAAAAATGATGGAGCTCATCTACCTACAGTGGACTACAAACACAACACCTTTGAAGTTCAAGCAGCTTTCCCTCCTCGAGATACTGTGTTTACATGGTTTTCAAACTATGTCTTCTATTGACCTCACATGACCTTTGACATCCACAAAAATTGACAGACATCTACTTATTATGTGCTACCAATGATAACACTTTGAAGATCAGCAACATTCCATTGCTGAGATATACCACTTTGACTGGTTTTCATACAATAGCTCTGGTGACCTCAAATGACCTTTGACCCCCATGAAAAACGATAGGGATCATCTACTCACAATGGAGTACCAACATACCAATTTTGAAGTTCAAGCACCTTTCCCCTCTTGAAATATCCTTTTTACAAACCAGGGCGTAACATACACACATACCATCAACCGCCATCACCATCACATAACAAAATTGTTGTTACACACACTCCCCTCCCCTCCCCACCACACACACACAAACAAACCTGACTGCATAGGTTCCTTAGCTGATGCAAAGAACCAACCAGATTGCACAAATGCATTGTGGTTTTGATGACTTAATTATGACGATATTTATGAATCTGATATAAGATGATTGACATGTATCATATTTCAACATGAACAACTGCATATTACAGTGATGCAACACCTACATATCAAATATGAGGTCTGTTCAGGTTCCCTTCTTGAGATATATCATGTCTACAGTTTTTCACAATTTAACTCTTGTTGACACCAAATGAACTTCCACCAAATGACTTCCACCAAAAACAATAGGGTTTCTCCTATCCAATAGGGATCATGCATGGTGCTGGTTTGGGAGCAATTAATACAGGCTTACCTCATTAACCTCTCTGAGCACTAGTCAAAAGGAGAACTAGGTGAATCTTGTTGGTGCTTATAACTCTGGTACGAGGGTCCTTGATGAGCCTACAGTATTAAGTGGCTCCCTGATACTCAAATGTTAAACTGTTAAGCTGTTTGTGTGTTTGTAAACCTGTAACATCTAAACTTTGCTAAACACCTCATTGCTACATTTTGTACAAAATGAAATAGTAGTGACTGTTTTAAGCAGCGGATGAAATTAATGAAACAGTACCCCAGGTAAAATTATAAGTACTTCCACTGCCATGAAAAAGCTTTGTCTTCTTTCTTTTACTTGACCTTTATCAAAAATATTAACTTTGTGTTTGCAGCTGAATGACCAGTTTGTCCATTTATCCAAACAAGTCCACTTTCTCCTACACAAATCATGACTTGCAGTTCTGCTTTATAGTGAAAACTAGGCAATCATCATAGCACACTGAGCAGTGGTATTTCAATTTAAACATCCAGCAGACATTTCAATAGCATTGTTTTATTTCAAAGTATCTTCTCAGAAATACTAATTTGACTACGTGTAGTCTGCTACCAAACAAGATTTTCAAATTCAGTGGAGGAACAGAAACTGGAATTCACAAATAACCAGAAAGCCAAAAGGCTTTGTGATTCCTTGCCACATGGTTATATTATAACAAAGTTGAATTATCCACATGACAAGTATAAGATCAACTGCAGTTATTTTTCTTGATACACCACAAGCCTTTAACTCAAAATGATCTTTACTTTGAGTAACCTGACATGACCGTGACATTTGATGTCCACCAAAAGCAATAGGGATCACCTACCCAGTATGGCCAACCCACACATCAAGTACAGTATGCTATCAGTCAACATTACCCTTCTTGAAAGTCACTACCACATTTCCAACACTGGGCTTTGTTTGTACCATTTCTTTTTGGTGCTGTCCCAGTTTTTCGGTAGTTTACTCTGTACTGTTTCCACTTTTGGTCCTTCAATTTCTGCAGCATTTTGATCCAAGATCATAAGTGCTCTCCCTAAGTCAAGTATCTCAGTTAAAGGGAAATAGGGCATTTGAAATACACCAACATGACGTTCTAAAGAAGTAGCTTTAGTCATTATTAAACCATTCAGTCTCATCAATAAACGTCTGCCAAAGCTTTATCTCCCCAAAACATTATGCATGTGATGAGTAATGGAAGATGCATCATTTGAATTTTGAAAAGTTTGGGTGAACAAATTAGTGTTGAGCAACAAATAACTGAGTTTCTATCTGTGAGAAACTTATTTCTTGAAAAAAAGACTACTGTCCTTCCTTATTTTGAATAATCTATCATTCTGCATTGACAAACATTGGTTTTAAAAATATGGATGTTTTCTGTAAAACAAACGCCCTATTTCCCTTTAAGTTGTGGTTCGGTTCCTTCAACACTCTTCACCGCAATCGTGACGAACTGCAACTTTGAATTATCTGTGATTTGATTTCTTTATCTACATCCATAAACTGACACTAACTTGGTAATTGCCTCAGCCTGGTGGTAAACACATCCAACGTTTCGCCTTCCCCTTGCTTCGCTTGACGAAACTTGAAAATCGCGTATTCAGTATTTTGTATAAGTTGAAAATACTCCGTCAGCTTGGTTTTTGCTGTGTCATAATCTGTAGAGTCTCCAGTTTCATTAAGTGTTTGAAATATTTCAGTAACGCTTTCCCCTCCAAAATGAAGTAACATTGCCATTTGAAGAGCTTCATCCTTGATATCAAATGCAATAAAGAAGTTTTCCAATCGAAGTAGCCATTTCTCCCACCGCATGACAATACTTGAATGATCCGAATTATCTCCGAGACTGAATTCAGGAAAATGTGGATAGGCCATTTTAATTGTCAGAATTTAATCGATTTTCTTCTAGTATTAAGGTCTTCCTTGAAGGTTTTCAGAGTCCTTAATAAAATGATCCCATCTTCATCGCCATTGTAAGATTTTGAGAAAACACACTGGAGACTCAGCAATGCATCTTGCTACTTGTATTTCTGATGATATATACAGTAACTGCAGATTATTCTCATAATAAAGGCCAATACAAAACAATATTTATGGAATGCCTTAATATACACAGGAGACAGTCAGTGGTAAACTGGGCAAGAGTCTTTGTTCTATCAAAGAGATAAATGAAGCGCAGGTGACAGCTATCTGACCCCATGACCTCCCAGTTACTGAGACAACCTATGGAGGCCTCCGAGGGAGTGTTTGAAAAGTAAAAGTTATTCTCTACTTACAAATGCAGTACAGTATATGGAAAACACTATTTCAAACATGACATGGTCCTGATTGGCTTCCATAGGCTGGGAAAATGCTATTTCAAACATGACATGGTCCTGATTAGCTTCCATAGGCTGAAAAAGCCTAAATAAGTTTGCAATGACATTGAGTTAACTGTGTCCGAAGGAATCAAACACTGCCAATAGTAATTTTGAGCAATGTAGCCCCATATGCATTTGTACACTAGTTTATAATAACCACAATAATGGTGTTTAGGCTATTATTATTGTTTTATAGTGAAAAATTATCCCTTCCTCTCTACTGATAAGCATTAAATATCACAGGGTCGTGAACCTGTTAATAACAGACAACCTTATCAAGTTTACAACAAATCTGACCCATGGATAAGGAACTATGGCAGTTTTAACATTTTTTATGTTTTACCCCATAACCTCATTAATATGCAAGATTTGGACACCAAAAACACCAGGGATCATCTACTCAATATGGGCAACCTACATGCCAAAAATGAAATTACTCAGAGTTACCCTTCTTGAGATAGAGAGTTTACGAGCAACCGTCACACACACACACATACACACACAAGACATCAGGACTGCAGAGATTCCCCTGCCTACGGCAAGGAATCAAAAAGAAGCTAATTAAGATCTACTCCAGCCTGTAAAGCAGAATGAATGCACAGGATTATT
This sequence comes from Stichopus chloronotus, assembly GCA_021234535.1. NCBI lineage: Eukaryota > Metazoa > Echinodermata > Holothuroidea > Aspidochirotida > Stichopodidae > Stichopus > Stichopus chloronotus. Next base: position 32,592,377 of record CM037829.1, on the reverse strand, counting down.
TTTCAGTGAATTAATCAAAGCCCCTAGCTTCGATTCTTGGATTTACTCAGCTCTTCGTGTGAATTTTTTTCTCATTTTCACTTGCGTTGGTGCCCACGAATAGTTGTGTTATACGTTCCTGAGCACACAAGTATATTGGCACATTCAACGGGAAGGTGAACAGTGACGCAGACACTTCTATTGTTTTACTAAGTGCTAATCGCCATTTTAGCCTGCTTGCAAGACCCTTTGAATTTTACCATAGTGTGTAACACTGTACCCTTTCGAAATATTACCGACTTTCACTCAGGGAAAATAGGGGATTTGATTGATTGCTTCAAGTCGTTTCCTCCTACCCAGCATTCTGTTCATTGTAGCTTCAAAATGGTACTGACAGTGACATATGCCGCTAACGCGCAAGCTGCCCGGTAGTAGTGATGACCACCATACTACGACCAACGATATATTAGTGCGATCATTGTGTTCCTTCTTTTCACTTCGCTACTTGAAGAAGTATCTTCAGTTTACGGCCAGAATCCGTTGCTGGCGGAGTTTATTAGGCCTAGCATTAGCTGCATTACCCCCACTTCGGTTTTCACAGAGTTTGTAGGTTAATATATATGCAGGCATTACTTGGCATTTGTGAATTCACTGTGGTGGTGTTTCGTGTGCGTTCTCGGAGCCGTACATACGTGGCTCTAAGTGCGTGAGGTTATACCACCTAGGCCAGGCTTATTTGTTTGTGTTACAGTTTGTCAATCTCATTTTAGTCATACATATCTCGTAGCCTGAGCCATACAGGTTACTGGGTGAATCTGCAATCATGGGTGCAGCATGTACATTCACAGTCCCAATGGGCTTCGATGTACTTGCCTGCAAGTTCAATTCTTCTAGTTTTAGCTTGTTTTTACTTGGGTTTATCATTTTTAAAGGTTTTAGCATCTGTCCAAGTAGGCTATTCCAAGACTTGCCAGTTTATATCATTTAAGTTGCTAAAATGTACAGAAAGGCATACTCTCCGAATGCAAACCTGTCTGTCAGTCCCAGGTCTTTGTTATTGGAAGTGCACTCTTTGCAAAAATTAAAAGTGACATCAGATGAGTGTTTAAGTTTTGAAAGGTTGCAGGCTCTAAGTTACGGTGATCAAAGGTTGTACTTTCAACCACTGCAGTTCCAGACTACACAAAGGCAAGATATTTTATTTCTGAAGATGGCGGCTGAAGTCTTAAAATGCATGAGAAGATGATACTCTTAAACAGTATTTACAGTAATACCCATAAGCGATTAACATTGTAGTAATTTCTTCAGTTTGTTCAAAGACAGGTTCCTTATAACCATTTTTACAAACAGTACTGCATAATTGTAGCTGATTGTACAGTTTCCTTTGTTGAGTAGTACAGGAAGCTTTAAATAGCTGCAAATTCAATTAATTTAGAAAGGGTCAGTAAAGATTACAACTATCAACATCATGAGTTGAAATTTTGTACTCATGAGTACATTTACAAGTACCTGAGTATGAGTACGAGGGCCCGAGTACAAGTATGAGTACAAGGCCATGAGTACAAGTACTTGATTTTCAAATCCTCTGAGTACACGTACCAGTCCAACCCTATGAGTACGAGCACAAGTACAGAAAAATGTACTCTAGTAGAAGTGCGTACTCAAGTACTTCAAGTCTGTGGTTGAGTGTATCCAAACTGACGTAAAGCAGTGACACAGATTCCGACTGAAAATTGTCAAATTTTGTAGAATTAAGAAAAAAGAAACCCTACTAGTTCATAGAGAGGGACTCACACATTAGTCTTTGTGTGTAGGCCTGGCCCTTATATTTCAAGATCAAAGGCTTCAACTGCATACAATTTTAACAAATGTATAAGTGGTCTTGAGCTATTGTTTTCATTTTAGCATGGGGGTCAAAATATACAGGGTAGCCTCACAGAAGCCACTGTGCATCTGAGTAGCTAAGTTTCTGGTGATTTCCCCAACCTAGTCCCCACCAGGGACTCTGTCTCAAGACCGTACAAGGAGCTATAATGCAGGCCCATTGCAGGGTTGGGATTCAGCAACATTTGGGTACACTTGGGATTCTTATGTGGTCATGAGAAGGATACCATGGAATGTAAATGCAGCTGCCTGCAAAGTTAGGTTCAAAGAAATTTCTGTGTGTTAAGTGATGCTCGAAGCGATACTTACCCCTAACTCCTTTCCTGTACGTGACCTGATAGAGTCTCAACCCTGCCACGATTTCTCGTTTGACCTGATGTGTGATACAAAATAGAGCTATATAAATACACAATCCACCAGTGAATAATGTAGCATTGATGCAGTACAAATCACTTTGATATGCAAAGCGAAGGCTTGAAATCAACACATACTGCAACAAAATGACCACTGTAAGCTTCTTGTTCTACATGTGGTACGTTCCCATACACAGAATTGTTTCTGTAATTCCTTGACTTCAATATTTGACCAAACTCTCTTGCAATGGCAAGGGAGGGTACTTACCCCTAGAAAATCCAATACTTGAGCTAGAGCACCATTGGTGCAGAGGCTCATACCTCAACATCCTGAAGGTAACATTTATGTATCACTATGTCAAATCATAGGTACCACTGAGTATCAATATACCAAATCATCAACACTGTACAAGAGAATCTGTAGGATTGCACATTTTCAGAATTTCATAAACTAGAGCACCAACAGTGCAGAAGTTTGATCTTTGTCAATAAGTGAAAGTTGTGAAAATTTTGAGGGGTACTACCAAACAACAATGCTTATAATTAGCCTCACTATTCACATCCAATAATTCTGAAAACTGTCAATTTTTACTAATTATTTTTGTTGGATTGCACTGGCCGTGGGTATATGAATTGTACAAACGTGGAAAAGTGAATGGTCACGAGTCTTCTAAAACCAATTTAAATCATAAGCTACCCACTCGTTAGTGGTCATTTACATGTGACTCATAATGGGGCCCCCTTAGTTGAACATTGATCAGTCAATAGAAACTTGACACAAAAGTGGTATGTTTGTGAAGACTAACTGAAGTTCATGAAACAACTAAAAGTGCCCCTTTAAGCCCATATACCTGAGGACAATACAGAGTTTCAGTTAGCATACCAACTGACACTGTCCAATTACTCAATTATCATTCATGCACGATAGGGATATTTGAGATGCGTATGACAGTTTAAAGGGGCACTTTAACTGTAGAAGGAGAAGCAATTTGCAGAATTCCATAAAATGGGCCATATGGTCCTCATGGAACCATAGACTACAAATTCAAGAACACCCTAAGATAACCACTAGCAGAGTATAATTATGACAAACCATCAACATTGCACAAGAGAATATGTAGAAGAAGAACAATTTTGTAGAATTTCCTAAAATGGACCATAGGGCCCACATGGGACCTTTGACTGAAACTTTTTTGTACACCCCACATGAACTATCACTCAAGGATTATTGTGGCCAAGTTAAATGTAAATCCATGGATGCATGTGTAAGAAGCAACATTTCAAACAGAATTTCACATAATGGGCCATTGGGGCCCTCATGAAGTCTTGGACTACCAATTCCTGTACACCCTGAGGGGACCAATAACTGAGCATCAATGTGCCAAACCATCAACATTGTACAATATAATCTGTAGGAGGAGAAGCATTTTGTAGAATTTCATAAAATGGGCCAAAGGGTCCACATGGGACCTTGGACCACAAATTACTGAACACCCTAAATGGTCCAACACCCAACAAACATTGTGTCCAAGTTTCATGCAAATGCATGAAAGCATGACGGAGGAGAAGCATTTTGAACAATTGTGAACAGATAGATAGATACACAGATAGATAGACAGACAGATAGACAGATAGATAGACAGACAGACAGATAGACAGAGAGATAGATAGACAGAGAGACAGATAGACAGAGAGACAGACAGATAGACAGACAGATAGACAGACAGACAGATAGATAGACGCCGCACCATTACAATAGCTCACACCAGCTAGCTGGTATGAACTAAAAATGAATTGGGCAAGATAAACATCGACCTTTTGTAGGAGAAGTTTCAATTTTAAAACATATGTTCTAAAAAGTAAAGACCAGAGGGACTATGGAATGCAATTTCCTGCTACCTAGGAGGCAGTTTTTATCCAAACATTTTCTCTGTATGCCATGTGCCAATGGATATTGGCACTCCACTTAGATACAATAATTACTCATCTCCCACATCAACCCTTCCCCCTGATGACAAAGGCTGTTTATGACAATGCATTGATCTTTTGGTAGTAAAACAAAAATGTAATTGGTCTGATCAACCTAATTTTTTGCTCCCCCATCTTTAAAAGTTTCTTCTGCAGACACCCATGAACAAACCACATACATGACACTAGGCGTAAGCTTTTTCTTTACTGGAATTCATGGTTACGTGATTTCAATGCAAACGTGAGTACAATCACCACAGGCAGCATGGGTGTCAATCCTGAGGGGGGGTGGGGGTCAATATACATGCCTCCAATCTCGAGACCCTGGCGGTCCCACCAGTCGATCATCAAATTGACCATTTGTCTTAATATAGGCCTATGCAATGTCTCACCAGTTTTGCCCTTTCAGAAGCATTCAAAGATACAGAATCCTTCATTCAGATGCTCACAATTCTTCGAATACCTCAGAACTTCCTGGGTTTTTTCTTCTGATCACGTTAATGGACGTTACCCCAGACCCCAGGGAAAAACCTATTGGACCTGTCCAATATAACCAAAGCCATCAAATAGTGCAGTGTGGAGTGCCCCTGTTGGGGCAGTTTCAATCATTCAAGCCTCCTGTCAGTCAGTCGCTTACACATGTCCCCCCCCCCCTCTCATTTCAATTTGGATTGATGCCCCTAATAGGCAGCAGTAGTGCAAAGTTAGGTTGATGTTACAAACCGAGGAGATGATGCAAACTGGAACGATATGTCATCCACGTTTATGTCATTATCTATTCATCTACGGTATTTCTTGAAGTTGAGCCTATGCTGATGTCGAAGAGGTTTAAAATGAGAGCTTGGACAGGACTAGCTGTATCAGCGTGACATACTTACTTTGAATGTGATCTTAATTTTGTACTCGCAACCTTCTTTAATGCTTATTGGTGTCTCTTTAAGCTTTGTTATATCACCTGCAAAAGGACAAAAAAAAATTTAACATCCAGAGTTGTTTTCAGACAGGCTTACAGTGTTCATCAGTCTGAAAGCACACTATGATGATTCAGTAAAGAAGTTACCTTACAGAGCCACAGAAAATTGTCAATATAAAGTATCATCAAAACTTGTTTGACTTGAAACTTGGGTACATTACCTGCTGTCAGCAAAACAAAACTTAAAAGAAAAAAAAAAAAAGCATTAATATGATAACATGAACACAATTCGTTATGTGACTTTTGACTGCATGACACTACCAGCAGTTGCAAAGGCAACTGAACATGTGAAAAATGAACCTAGTTTGACCCTTCTCGAGTTGACTTTCGAATCTTTTGCATAGTGAAAAGCTGCTCACTTATCTCTCTCAGCAATACTTGCACTTGTTCATTCAAAAAATTTAGAGAGGGCGGTCGTTTGTTCTTATTTGGCATCTATGGCCAGGACTGCTGACAATCTAGAGTGTTATAAAAAAAGAGGGGAGTGGGACATGATGCCAGCAGAAAATGCCAGTATGTCATTATTTTTCTTTAAATCTTGGAGGTACACAAACTTATCAGGATTGTATAATACTGCAATTCAATCTATGTGTTGTCCAAAGTTCAGTTCAAATATGCCAACTGTAAACATGATTAATAAGTCAGAGAAGAAAACAAACAGAAACACGACATGACATCACGTCAAGCAAGTACACAAACCGAGCCATGATATGACACCACGTCAGGCATTAAAAATAATTTTACATTGGGAGAAATTCTTCAACTGTATACTGAAAATGAAAGAGTGGGTTATGTTGTGGGTGTTAAAAAAGGCACTCAACTGTCACCATACTGTTTTGTTCTTCATTTAGTATCTTTGTGTGCATGCTATATTGCTTGAACCTACAGTGACCATAACCTCTTGAACTATGAAGGACTGTGGCAGATAGACTGCTGGTGATACAAAACAATTGGTACGCTGATGACTTGCAACTTTTGACCTTTTATCAGTTGAAATTTTCCACTTTTATGAGGATCTGGTTATTTTTCTCACAAATTTTGAGGAATGGTTTGAAAACATTTCTGGCTCTCTTGAGGGTGAACATACCACGATTTTTAGCCTGTGAATACATGTAGTTTATTTTCAGTACAGTACCATACTGTATCTTGTATTCTGATCACCACTGTACACTGTGGTTTATTGGGACACCTTGTTTTAAGCTGTATATTGCATTGGACTATTCACTTTGCTCTTTTGGAGTATTAGTTATAGTAATATTCAAAATTTTGAAAGACAGTAGGGACACAGTCAATATACCATTGTTTACCTCGTAAGTCTTCAGTCCTCAACAAAAATACATGGGATACCTAAATTGACTACCCCATTCAATGTTGAAAGTGTTTCAATTTGGAATATCTTCAACATTGCCTCATTTGAGTACAAGTGTCCCATCATTTTCTTCAATGCCAACTAATTTGACATCGAGAGAGATTCATCTATTATGACAAAATAAAAGCATCACTTTCTTCCTTCTTGAATTTTAAAGAGTGATTGAATCATATCTAGGAATACATCCAATAGACCATCGTTCACCTGCTAAGTCTTGCTTCATGACTAGTGACTTTACAGTGGGAAAGATTATCAGTTATGGCAAAATAAAAGCATCACTTTGTCGATTGTTGAGTTTTGAAGAATGGGTTATATTGTTGGGACACATTCACAGTACCACTGCTTACCTGATAAGTCTAGCACAATTTCGTCTCTTCCAGCTGGAATCAATGTCATCTTCTCAACCACTACATTCCTGGAGTCACCGTCATCTTTAAAATTGAAAGCAAGAAAGAAACTAGAGAACCAACACTGCAGAGGTGCATAACTGAATACCCTGAGGGTACCATTTACAAATATCAGTGTTATGTACATATCATAATCACAAGAACCACCAGAAGTATCATTATATTGAATCACCAACATTGCAGAGAATCTGCAGGACTGCATAGTTTGCAGAATATCATATACTAGAGCACAAACAGTACAGAAGTTGGATCTTTGTCAATAAATTTGTGATACGGTACTGTGAAATACCGTTTGTAGAATAGACATCGTAGTTAACTCATTATTGTATTCATTATGTATACATGTACAAAAAATAGCACGATGGGTAAAATCAAAAGGTCTTGTTTTATTAAGTTCATATCTATGAGTGAGCAGTACCGGCATGCGTGGAAATGGTCCATACTTGCTCCTACGTGCGTGCAGATGGTCCTACCTGTATGTGCATGTTTCGGTACGTCTCTGAGTATGTACGTGCGTGCCGGTCTAGAGTTAATATATTGCACTGCCAATCCGAAACTCATGTTGTGTCTCACTTCCAAGAGTTAAGTTCTGGCCTTACCAACGGATTTCCCATCATTTTCACCCACCTCGGCAAGCTACAATACATTTTATGAGCACTATCAAATTATAATATTTGTAATTGCATCACTATTCAAGTTTGACACCCAATAATTATCAAACTGTCATTTTTGTACATTTTCTCCCTGGTTTGTACTAGCTGTGGGCAAATGAATTAGTAGTAATGTGGAAAAATGGTTGTAATTTAAATCATTAACTACTTGTTCATTAGTGTTTATTTGCACGCGTCACATGCGGACTGTTAGCTTGACCATTATCTGTTGATAGAACCTTTATAAGAAATATTAAACTAAGTTGACAGGTTTGGGAAGATGACTGAATAACTCAAAGTGTCCCTTTAATGTCTAGACCTACACATGAATACAGTACAGTACCTCACACTGATTGAGCTTCAGTTAGGACACAATCTGACCCATTGCCCCATTACTCAATTATTATTCATGCGAAATAGAAATATTTGATTTGTTGTATGAAATGTTACCCTTAAAGTGGGACGAGAAAACTTTTGCGCAATTTCACAAAATGGGCCGTGGGCAGACAAAGAACCCTGCCTGCACTACAAATTCATGTACACCGTAAGATACAGTAAACCAATAACAGAGTATCATTATGAGAAACCATCAACATTGTACAAGAGAATCTGTAGTAGAAGCATTTTGCAGAATTTCATAAAATGGACCATAGGGTCCACATGGGACCTTGGACCAATCAGTTATGAATACCCAGAATTTGCCTGCCACTCAGGGAATATTGTGCTTGGAATACATCTAAATCCATGAAAGCATGTGCAAAAAGCAGCACTTAGAACAGAATTTCATAAAATGGACCATAGGGCCCACATGGAGCCATGGACTAGAATGCACAAATACATTGTGGTTTTGATGACTCCATTTATGAGAATTGAATGAATCTGATGTATGATGACTGATATGTGTCATGTATCAACATGCACAACTGCATATTACAGTGATGCAACACCTACACATTACAGTAAATATGAGACCTGTCCAGGGTTCCCTCCTTGACATATCACTTTTACAAGGTTTTCACAATTTGACCCCTGTTGAAACTGGACAAATGACTTCCACGAATATCAACAGGGTACATGTACATACCACATATGAGATTTGTCCAAGCTTCCCTTCTTGATCTATTATGTTTACACGATTTTCACACTTTGACGACTGTTGACCCCAAATTACCTTTGACCTCCACTGAAAACAATAGATTTCTCCTACTCAATGTGGTACACCTACATACCAAACATGAGATCTGTCCAAGCTTCCCTTAGAACTTTTGAGATACTGTGTTGGCAAGGTTTTCACAATCTGATCCCTGTTAAGCCCAAATGAGGTTTGACCTCCACCAAAAACAAAAGGGTTCTACCAAATCTACAAAATCTGTCCAAGTTTCCCTTCTTGAGATATTGCGTTTACAAGGGAAATACACAGACACACACACATACATACGACACACACAAGTATGCATAATTCCAAAGGTTACAATTATCATTGAAACCAAAATTCCACCACTTACAGAGTAACCTTGCGACAAAGCATCAACATTGCAAAACAGAATCTGTCAGAGGAGAGGCTTTTCCAAGAATTCCATAAAATGGACCACAGGGCCCACTTAGAACCAAAATTTTTGGACACTCCAAATAGTCCACCACCTATGGAACATTGTGTCCAAGTTTCATGCATGAAAGCATGACTGCAGAGAGGCATTTTGAACAACTTTGAACAGACAGATTATACAGACAGACAAACAGACAGACAGAGAGAGGTAGACAGATAGACATGTAGGTAGATAGGTAGATAAGTAGGTAGATAAACAGATGATAGACATACATGATTGACACAGATAGACATAGATGATAGATGTAGATTGATGTAGAGAGACGTAGATAGACATAGACAGACAAACCGACAGACAGACAGGTAGATAGAAAGATAGGTAGATAGATACCACCAAAGCAAATGTAATTTGCTCCTAATCATTCAATATTGTGTTACGGTACAAGGAATATTCCTTGACGTAACAAAATTTGCTACTTTCCAAAACAAACACAGACACTATTCCCAGGGTGCTCCTGAAAGTGACCAGACGTAATAAGCATACCCTGGGGTTGGATATTTGCCAGCGTAAACTAGCTTGGATTGTTCACAAGTGGTGACGTACAGTACTGCAGACTCACTCTTTCAGTGTTCTATTCCACTGTCTAATCAAGTCAATATCTGTCGCAAAGAAACTCTTACACATGTGAGATTACATTAATTAGAAATGTAAGCAAAGAGCCTGATATATTTATGACACACATAAGAGCAGAGGCATCTCCCGTTGCAGTTCTCGATCGAATAGCTGATGAGACTGCGGTATTACAAATTGGTGATCACAGTGAGGATGCGACTCTCAGTTTCACAATTCAATCAGATTTGATCATGAAGCTGTGACTTGATCAAAGGAAAAGTGAAGCACAGCTTTGTTTGAGACAATTCACAGTAGTGGTTTACAGTTAGGGCTTCCGTGTTCTTAAAATCACACGTGCAGACTGAGGCATGTGCCCCTTGCCAACACCTAGTTTATCTATTTGTGCACAGGCTCACACACTATCTGTGGAAAACTGAGCATGAACTCTCTCATTCAACGTGACTAAACGTCTTTGTAGCTGCACTGAGCAGTTTACCCAGTATTGCATCTCACTTTGCTACACATACTGTAATGATGAGATAGCTACACAAACTGAATATTGTGTAGCAGTTGTTGTACATGCACCAGTAGGGTTTTTCTCTGATTTTGGACAAAATTCTGAAGAAACCCTCAAACTGCTGTGAAAATTGTGAACACTAAATTATTTCTCCAGAGCTATCGGGTTTGGCTCTCAAATGCTCCACTATGGTGCAAGTGAAATCTGGCATTAGAAGATTACCTTATTGTACAGAAAAACAGAGCAGGCAGGACTTCTGTTCAGCAGGTTATTGAGTTGTCATGATTTCAATGGTTGCAGAGGTCTTTTTGAGTTTATCCCTCCTTTGTTTATTAACCATCACTTACAGGTTAGGGTAGAAGAAACATCAGAACTTAAAATTGCTACTTCATGAGGAAATGGACAACAAAGGGGACTTTGGACGAACATTGGACGGGTGAGGGGTGGGCTGAGGACAATGAAGAAAGCTTAAAATTAATTTACCATCTATATTTCCAACATTTCCCAAAAGTGATTGCTTGTATCTAACCAAGCTCTCATCATCTGCATCCGCGTTCTGTATTTCTTCCAAGGTCTTCTGTGCTGGAGGTTTGTATCCTGGAGTGTCAATGTCATCATCTTCACATTCAACTGCGGGAGGAGCGCTCTCGTTCTCGGCCATCGTGCTACAAGGAAATGGAAACCAAAAAAAATAAACAACCATGCTGGTGAGATCAGTTTTGCTCACGTAAAAGGAGAATGAAAGTCAGAACTTTTGACAATGAAGTATTACTGTTAAATGGGAAGGTTCACAAGTGGTGAAAACCATCACCAAATTTTATCTACAGATGTTGCTTGCTTTCCAAGATACTGCAATTTGGAATTTCATGAAAACATATCACCCGGGACACTGCCATTCTTATGAGATTGTGTTAACTTCTGACCACTTGCAAATTTAAAAGCTGTTGCTTTTGTTTATAGTCGAATATTTTTAACATTCAATATTTTTACCTTCAAATGGAAATGACAGTTTTTATAGGATATTTCCGAGACTTTTCAGTCAACGTTTCTTCATCTCTAATTGGTTAAAAGTCTTAAAGAGGGTGGCTCATCACCTCAAACTACAATCTTGGCTAGGGTGAACAGAATTATCAATTGGTCCTGCTCTTTCACTGACAGCAAATTCGAAAGATGCAGAGTAGCTCATATTACAAAGCACACAGGGGGGCACAATGGTTTGATTACACATGTGAAGTTTTAGACAGGCTGTGGTGGGTGCTAGAAGTCAGTGAGAATTCCAACTGTCTGCTGCAAAGAGTGACTGTCCTTTGATATGAATGTAGGAAATACATCCAGTGTATTAAAACACAGAATTTTTTGGTTTAAACATTGTGAATTTATCATAGTTTTGACAGTTTACGCCTATAAATTTGCTTCTGTGATCCCTGCAGCTTGCTCTGTGCCTTCAGTTTGTTTTCCTTTGGCAATGTGATAAAAAAGGACAGCTTGTGTGGAAGAAGATTACAAAGTACAAAAATATAGATAAATTGAAAGCTACAAAACATGGCAGTTAAAGTGGTAAATGTCGAAAAGGGCATTCTGATAAAATCTCATTACATGTAATAAAGGCACTTTTTGTCACAAAGGACGCATACAGGTGGGGTGGGGGGGGGGGGGAAATACCTTGTCTCCACAGTAACCTCATGTGGCATACGTAGGATCTGGTACCCGATGCAAGCACTAACAATCAGATTATGAATCCCCAACATCAGATTTCAAAATATGAATTGTCTGAAGAACCATTGTTCTGATGAAATGAGTATATACTGACAGATATGTGGTATGTATATTAAAATACCTATGATCTGTTAAATGTTATTTGGGAAACAGGTTCATTGTTTACCAAACTGTACCAGACAAAGTCCCATTCAGCAAGTCACTCTAGGAGTGTTTATTGCTCAGGTAGTCATCAGTCATAAACAGCACAAACAACCGTATGCATAGTGTTCTTCCGAACACATAATTCAGAAGTCCCATTTAAACAAACTTTGAACCCAAACTACTGTACCATAAAGTACCACATATGGTACACGTACGGTACTTACTGCTCTAAAGTGAATTTTTCTCTTCTGTTGCAGGTACAGCACTTACCCTATACACTGTATTGTAGATAGTACACTTACTACACGATGCACTGTAGTGAAGATATTGTCATTGCCAGAGGCGACGGTCGACATTCCTCTTACCACCAAGGCAATCTTAAATTACACTCATATCTGGGAGTGACCACTGACCAGTATTGTGTGTTGTACACTCAGTATTATCTACAATCGTTTTTACAATAAGGCTTCACAAACAGTGAACAGTAACTTTCATACATCTGATGATTTGATCCTCAATAGGATGTTCTTCACAGAAATGCGATTTGATCCAGAGAAAATTAAAAAACTCACCTGGTTTGGTTATCTATGACTCTTACCTATCTCCTCACAACAAATGCACTCCCATCTACTGAATGGGAAGGAGACGCTCGTCTGGTGCTAGTAGCGTTGTTACAGGTTACCAGTACTTTTGGCACAGTAGATGAGAGTGCATTTGTTGTGAGGAGAGCGGTAAAGGAGGAGTGAAGTAAATATCAAACTGTCAAACACACAAAGAAATTAACATGGTGGATAAGCATTTTGTAAGACTTATTCCATGCTGTTCACGAAGTTACTTATCAGAAACACTCTCTGAGAACTGAAATTGCTACTAAAGGAAAGCTGTCACAATAATCAATTGTTACAGTGAGTTATTTTATACCAGGTTGCTATTGTGACACATGATTCAGTGTAGAATCCTGGCAAATGCCCATTTTGAGAGCATGTTGAATATTCATCAATCCACTTTTCAATGTGTGAATGACGCCTTGTCTAGTGCCACTTGTCCCTGTCCTCATAAACAAAATAGACTTGACTGGTGCATATTCTGTAGGGTGGGGCCTAAGCTGACCCATAAGATTCTTCAAATCATATCAATTCCGTCACGCTTTTTTTTTTCTTGTGTGTAATGACGTTATTTGTCCTGTCACTATGATTTGGTGATGTAATTTGTAATAATATTATTTGTAATGATCTATGGTGTGTAATTTTTAAAAAATGTAATGATGTAATTTGTAATGACACATATGGTAATGCTGTCATTTGCAATGCTGTAATTTGTAATGATGTAATTTGCAATGACAAAATTTGAAATGATCATTGAAATTTCTGATTGTTTTGTGATGATGTAATGTCTATGATCAACGCAATTTTTCACCGCATTCTTGTACAGCATTTTACTGCATAGTCTCCTCACATATTGTAAACCATTTCCAGTCTCTCAAGTCTTTCCCTCTCTCTTGTTTCAAAGATTATTCTGTTCTCTTTCAAAAGATACCAAACAAAAGGCTTGACTTCGCGGTTTTCGATCCAACTTCAGCAGGTTAAAGAGAACTTCTTTAAATTTAAAACCTTACATGGTACTTCCCCTAGATTTTTGGCAGTTCCCTGAACCATGATCTAAATACTCTGCGTTTAGTTTTCTTTCTTTTCTTTTTTTTTCAGAGCAATGTCTCACCTCTCCCATGGTTTCAGAGATGACATAGTTTATTATCACTTTTATGTAACCTATATTGTCATTGGTCCTTTCCTGACAGTAATAAAATCTGAAACTTGGCTATCATATTACAATAGTTTGCTTGAATTTGAGAAGTTCTGCTTGTACATTTCAAACTACAGAGTAACCAGTGTCATGTGATCTACACTTTGAGTGGTTTGAGTCAGTTACGGTACAGTATGCTAGTCAACTGTTTGGCAACCACTGAAAAAAAGGTGAAAACTGACACATCTTCAGCCTTGCAAATGGTTGTTAAATTTTGTTAAAAAGGCACAAGTTTCTCACTTTTGAAGGAATTATTCCTGTCTTTGATGAATGATGACAGTTAGACAGTTCAACTCCTAACACTGTCAACCACTACCGTGTATAAAGTCCCATGCTGGATGTCAACGTCACAGGAGGTACAGACAGCTCAATGTCAAATGTATAATTCAAATTTCCATCATGTCACTCTACCTTTAGTTAAAAGCTAATCCCCTGATGATTGTGTACACAACACACTATGGCTATAGTGTTCAGTGCAACACTGGATAGTACACGGTACAGTTTCCTGTTTCTTTCCACCTTGTTCAACTCTTCTGCAATCCCATTTCCTGCAGTGACAGAGACTGATATTTATATCAACACAGTACTTATAGGAAGATAGGTAGTTATCACGAAAGGTCAACAGCAAAAACTGCGCCACAAGAATGAAACACCTTGTTCAGGGTACAGACTGTAAAGTACAATGAGAGCACACACATATTGTGAGGCAACAGTCAGAAACATACACCTAACTGCATTACATCCTAGGGGCCATAAATACAAGGCAATTTTGAAAGTGTTGCCTGCTGTAATGAATTACCTATAGCTGTACAAAATACAAGAGAAGGAAAAAGTGAAAGAAAGGAAAAAAGTGACACTAATTCCATAGAATCTGTCAAACTACAGGGTTGTCATGGCAATTCTATGATTAACATGGTCCCACAAACCCACTGCCAGCTCATCAGTCAAGCCAATAACAGGATGCCATATTAAATATTTTTTCTGGTAGGAATACTGTGTATATTACTATATTACATTATGAGTATATTATATGTTTGCCCTGCTCTTGCAAATGTCAGTAGACTTAGCTATACAAAAGTCATACAGATTATTTAACTACTGTGAAGAAGTCCTTTTCTCTTTAATCTACGCTCACTTCATTTTAACATTACCTGACAAAACAATGTACTGTACACTAAGAAAATCATGAAGGCAGTAATGCACTGCACGATAAACACTACATACTTTGGAAGTTCATTTACATCAACAAGTTTTGATTGTCAAAGCTATGTGCAGATCCACTGATGTCAACTTTCTTTCTCTCAAACTGGATGATGTATCCCTGCACTCCAACCCAAACACATCTGAATACTTAAAGGGTAAACTTTTTACTGTAAATGAGTACAATGGTAACCTGTCTAGCACTTGTAATTAAGAGGTCAACTGATGTGGTTTTTTTTTCCCTTGCTGATCTGATGATTACTTTTTCATCACAACATTCGCCAGTATCTGATCCGTAGCGGTATTTTCACTGCCGATGCTTCTAGTAATTTCACAGCACGACCGGACGTTCCCTATGTGCACTTACTGTACAGTACTTCATGGTCCATGTCTTCGTGCTTCATTGACCTTTTGGACTTTGAAGACCAGCTGACATCTGATCCTTCACTTGAAATACCAAGCTTTGCCAACTGCAAAATCATCAGGTATCTGTCATTCCCTGTGATCATCTACTAGAAGCACTGAACCAAGGTACTTTCTAAATGTAGCCCTTTGAACTACTTGATTTGTATGACCCATCCGAGCTTCCATAGGTTCGAAAGCATGTTTTGGTTCTGCTGGGCACTGCCATTTTTGTCACCGTAGAACTGCATTGCTTGCAGTCATGCTATTTGCATTAGTTCCTTTTTTTTAATAGTAAAAGTTTGCAGTGTTGTTGATGTACCCTTAAGGCCCTATTGCAGTGATCTGCATAACTCAGGGGCTCTTCAGGTGAGTCTGATGTTAACAGGGGAAGTTGTAAATGCCCTGAATTTGAAGGGATAATTTTACGTGGGTTTGCATGGTCCTATGATAAAAGAAAGTCAATGAGTGGTGTATGTGGATACGAGTTACGCTAAGTATAGCGATACGTGTCAGCTATGTAATGTATTACATATTAACTATAATGATGTCCTTGCATGCTATTGGGTCTTATTGTACGGTAGAAGGATTCTGACTAAGGTAGTTAGCTATAGAAGTTCCTACCGGACTAGAATACATATGGACTGGTACGATCAATTGAGAATCATACATGTGAAGTAAGTGGGAGTAAATAGCTGTGCATGTGCTATGTATTGCATACAATAATGAATTTAAGGGCATTAAAGAAAGCGTAACCTTTATTGCTTGGTCAAATGCTGTACATTAAGTTACGGTGCTGTGTATTGTTTTAGATGATCCTGTTTATTGTTTAACATGTGTTGAGAATTTTTCAAGCACCGTATGTAGTGTACACTTAAAGGAGATAGTAAGGAGTGAGGTTACATCATCATTTATGTTAGGTGAAGGATAGAGTTGCTATGGTAACCAGATTTTTCAATCTGTACAGTATACTTTCAATTTAAACCAATGTTGTTTGTAGTTCACTACATTGTTTTGTTTATGCCAATTTGAGTCAAAGAGGAGGTCTTCATTTGCAGATATTGTTAGACAGTGTCAGAATTCTAGGCCTATTGTGAGTTGATGCATTGAGACATTGGTTTCATCTTTTTGGTTATTGATACATAATGTGTGTAATACTCTTCAGCCCACCCAGATTGTGCTAGACGTAAAGAGAACAACGCCAGACTTGCTTGTCATCCGACGTCCCTTAGCCGAGGGATCCATTCAAAGCCCTGAGTCATGGAACCACATTGTGGACGACTGTACCTGTGAGGATTACATTGCTAAACTAGCCTAAAGCCAGGGACGGTTAATGCCAGGTTTTTTTTGGGGGGTTTTATGCTTATTGGCGCCTTAATAATTTTGTGATTATGCCTTAAGGGTTTACCGGTATCCTTAAGAGTAATCGTTTGTTTGTAAGGCGTTACATTGAGAGTAGAGACCTCAGTCAGAGACTGTGAAATAAACTAGGCAAGACTCCTCAGGGATAACTGTTCGTGTTTTATTCCCCATTGTCACTTGTGTCGGAATTGTGGAATTCTACACTTGCGTACTAAAACCTGGGTTATGTACATAAAGATGTTGCATTTTGGAATATTTTACAGTATACTACACATTTTCTGAATAAAGACAAGTTATAAGACAAGTGAAAGCAGAATGTGTTGTCTGATGAAAAGAAAAGCCTTTACAGTATCATCATTTTTTCCATATTTCTCTTCCATTTGATACCAACCTGGAAAACAAAATACTATAGATCAATGTCTGTCTGTAGAGGGGAAATTTCACCAATTGGAGCATTTCAGTGGTGCAAAAATGATTTAGTTTCTTCAGTTAAAATCTTGGCGGAACCAAGAGTTTAATGTTGAAAAACCACATCTGACTTTTGGTTTCCAAACTTTCCTTATGCAAAATTACCTTATGTAAACTTGTTTTTGAAGGGATTGCGTTGTTTCCCATATGAAATGTCCCATGGAGCGACTATAGTTGTAGGAACTAAATTTAATTACTATATAAAATATGACTACCTTCCTGTGTAAAAGTGCAATGCCCACTCAAATACTTGACATGTAGCAGCAATATGGCTGACCCACCTGATGCAACTCTTCTGTACAGATAGATCCCATGTGTGATGCAGAGCAATCTAGTTAGACACATGAAATAATAAATGCCCAGCTCTGACCAAGTAGAGGCCTACATATATTGATTCTTGCTACTTGATCAGGAAATCATTTTACTCTTGGTATGGAAGTCGCATTATTTTTTTGATTGTGGAGAATCAAATTCTGTTTGCATTTTGATACATATTTTTCAGACGTATTCTATCTTTTCAATTTTGAACATTTATCTCCAGAACTTGCAGAAGTCACCAAGTGCTGCTTTCATGATTGTTATGAGTTTGTTTTCACTGGCTTGAATTTCTTCCTGATGCAGCGCTATGTACTATCCTGTGGTGATGTACTGAGTGAGTAATATTTGTGTGTGCAGTTTTGACAAAGAAACAAAAACCAAAAATGAAAAAAAAAACATTTTGGGACATCAAGCTGCAGACAATGTGTGAATCTTTGGGTCAGCTGTATTTGCAATGCACTCTCACTCTGGTTCAGAAGTATTTTCAACAGATACTTGATTGCGATGCAATGAACTCACTGAACAAACAATCCATCTTTTAGTTCAACACGCCATGTCAATCAAACCTACCGTTAATCTGCTGCTGCTCAGTATTTTATTGTCTATTGTAAGTGGGGACTATAAACTCCTTTCTACAGGATCACTTCAATGCAACATTGATACCTACTGTATAGGTCATGTTCGGTAATCGGTTGTATCAAATTGAAGAACAATGTCCCATGAGAAGCAAAACATTGTCAGCCGCAACACTTGGAACCAACAAGGATCAGTGAAATGCTGCAGGCATCTGATCAATTGTTCAAATGAGAAGGGGGGAGGGAGAAAACAAACTTCACCAGACAAGAGCTTGTAAAAAGTATTTATCAACTACTGTAAACTGTACGTATCACTATCCACTCAGGCGAGTAAGCAAGCTTAGTTCTTTCAATCAGTTATGATAGTATCTGGGCTATCCACCCTGAAAGTATTTTCAAGTTAAGTGTGTTCCACACCATACAATCCCAATGAAAAATTTAAAAAAGTGCAGGTTGTTTCCACAGACACTACACATAATTGAGTCACGTTACCATACACTGTTACCACTTATTATGGCCATGAGAACTTAATACAGTTACTGGTTGTTTCCTAATCTGTACTGGCAACTCCACAAAAAATTGCATGCTTGGTTATATGAAGATTCAAAAATGACCAATTGAAACATTAAGACTATCACTTTGAACACAAATGACACAAAAAAAAATGTTGTAACTGAGTATTATCTGTATGTTAATTACAACAAGATATCAATTAGAGATCGTTCCTGCTCAACATGATTCACTATTACCCAACTTTCAGTTGCTTTTGATTGCAGCCTCACTTCTAACGGCACATACAGTGCGGTAACATTTAACTTGCGTCATGAGTTTAGTATGCTCCATACACGTTTACACACAAGGGGGAAAATATATAGCCGTCCTGAATAAATAACTTTATTTACTGTAAGGGCTCCCAATGGTAGGTGTGACCACCTCACTGTACAAAGATCTTACAGATAATAAAAGTGTGTGATGCCAGTCTGTTAATGGCAGGTGTGTATTTGTATGTACTGTATGGTGCCAGCATACAGTATATTTCAATATGGGTCAGAAGAATATGGAATTCTTGATATAGTACTTCCTACGTATGAGTAAAACTGAAAGAGTTGACGGCTCATGAAGAAAATGACCGAAGGAAACTGGCACGCACAGGAGAAACATTCAGTTCCGTTCTGCAAGCACGTGAGGCTAACCCGCACCACAGTGTACTGCGGCAAACATGTACAGGCATTAAAGTATCAATGCTCACAATGCTCGCAATGCTCAATGCTCTCAATACATGGCACAGATCCTCCAAACACGGACACAGATCAAACTCTGAAAATGAACTACAGTAGGAACTAGAGTGTCAATGACGCAAACTTTGACTAAAGACGGCATACAAGTTAGTAACGCTAAATTAAAAGTTGAAAGGGCAATGTCCATAATGGTATGAGGAGTTGTGAATGGGGGGTGGGGGTGGGTTACTATTGTTCTTCTGTTTGCTGGTTATTCTACTGTTTTTCTACCTATCAGTTGTATCATCTTGATGCAGCCTTCGATAATGAAGGCCATGCCAACAATAATACATATTCCCCAAAGCAATATCATTCACCTTTGGTTAAGCTATACCATAAAAAGTAGGGGGTTACACTCCCTGTTTTGCATCAGTTGCTTAAAATTAGCTGATTTTCTGAAGGCAGTCATCATCGAGACATAATACAAGATCACAGTACGAATAAAGAATAATGGCAATATCTTAAAGTTTTATTTTGAAACGTTTCAAAGCCATACTTTTTTATTCTTGTGAAAGTGAGTACAAAATACCCCCTTCATGTTTAGCAGTCAACAACAGCTTTTGCATATTCATATTTGCTATTAGTTTATACCAAATGGTGATAAAAGGTGTATCATATATTTCATGGAAAATTGTCATTAATTATAATCAACCATCACGACCAAAATACGTAACCATGTAAAATACTGGAAAAAAATTAAATTAATTCATGTAAAATTTAAAACTAACTCTTTATACCGGCTGGTTTCGTTGTTAGTATCAACGAAAATACTCCTTCTTCAACCATTGTCCTTAATGGTTTCCACTGACCTAGGCATGACAAACAAGTAGACTGCATGCTCTGCATCAAAGACACACAGCTTATGTATTACACGTTGACTACCGTAAGAAAATTATGGCACACAAAGCTACCGTACATCACAGTCACCAAGCAGGACTAATCCACGCTGCTATACCAAACCACGCTTGGCGAGGAGATCGAAAATAATAGAAACTGGATTTTGGACACAAACAGGCGAATTTCATTTCACATTTTCTCCACCAAATTCACGGACGACCTTTACAACAAGTGTAAAATCTAAATGAGATTAGTTAATTTTCGATTTTTTGCCTTATTCAAGAGAAATTGGCCATTTTCCGATAGGGTCCATTTGGGACGCTAACCGGTCCAGAAAAACGCCATTTTACCTTATTTTGCTCAAAAAAGTACAACTTTTGTGCCCGAAAGACCCTTCTAACAATGTGGAAAATTTCAAGAGGTAACTCCGAAATCCCTAGGAGGTGTAGGCTTTTTGGCGAAAAAATGGAGAATCATCGCTAGCGAGAAAACTAAATTGCCGATCCACGCCATATTTTACAGACGCACGCCACTGTACAAGGTCCGCCCGTCCACCAGATTTCAACTCCGCAGCTTCCGTAACGGCCGAGAAATCGCCGTTGAAAGGGCCCCGAACGCACTAATCGGTATGCATGACTGCACAAACTGCTCTGGGGATTACATTACTTCGACTGAACTTCCTTCAAGTCGAAGTAAAACTTAACTTACTGTTATCAGTGCTGACTGCTGCTTCGTACTATTCGACAAATACGCAGTCGTAAGTCTTAATTCTGCCAAGCAACAGATGCAGAACTAAAGAAATGTTAATCATTTACGAGGCATTTACGCACATACATACCAACCATATTTAAGTAACATGTTGTAGCTGCATAAGATGTAATTTAGAGGATCATTACCATCTACAGTACATTAAAGTAACATATTAACTAAGTCTACACTGATTACTGTAGCATGTCTCACTACAATCTTGGCATTATCGTTCGAATGACAAATTCTTTTGTTGAGCCTTGTGGGGCTCATAACAGCTGTTCTGCACGTAACGTAACGTAGTTCATACAAACATGCATGTTCGACCTTTTAGCAATAGCAGTAAGTGCCAGCTACGGACGTCTTCAATTCAAAATCTACTAAGGAAAAGCAAATGCCACAACTGCAAGAATGACTTAAAGGGAAATAGGGCGTTTGTTTTAGAGAAAGCATCCATATTTTCGATGCCAATGTTTGTGGACGTAGAATGATAGATTGTTCAAAATAAGGAAGGACAGTAGCCTTCTTTTCACGAAATAAGCTCCTCACAGATAGAAATTCAGTTACTTGTTGCTCAAAACTAATTTGTTCACCCAAACATTTCAAAATTCAAATGATGCATCTTCCATTACTCATCACATGCATAATGTTTTGAGGAGATGAAGCCTTGGTAGATGTTTATTGATGAGACTGAATGGTGTAACAATGATTACCGCTATATTCTTTTGTATGTCATGTTGGTGTATTCTAAACGCCCTATTTCCCTTTAAGGAGTTGCAGTGATCAGAGAGCCCTGCGGCTAAATTCCCAGAAAATACCATGAAATGTGGTTCGGCTTTTTTCTAGTGAGGTGATACACCTGGAGTATCAAACCCTGTTTCCAAATTGGTGTGCAATGCAGCGCCATCGTGTTGCATCGTGTACTGCTTCACTAATTGTTAGTTGGTACAGCATGACGTCCTTGTACAGAATCATGTCCTGCTCTTATGTTCCATTTCAGTGGTGAAACAGAAAGCCAGTTTTGACAAATATACAGCAGAAATAGAGTACTCTTTATAACTCAGAGCAGCACAGTCTTGTGTGACATATATAGTAATGATAAGTGTCAGCAGTTTTACAATGTTATGAGAGAGATCCAATTGAATTTTTGTTTCGTCCAGCATGATATAAAGAAAATTGGATTGGGAAAGGGGCCAACAGGAAACAGTACTTCTTTCCTCAAAAACACTACCACTATGAGGAGTAGATCCACAGAGACTGGCTTACTCCAAACGACATGGACTTGCCTACCACACACTACAATCCTGCGTATTTGTAGTAAATGCAGTTCTAGTTTATGTGATGTACTTACTGACTAATAAAAACAGTCATCTTCTCATATGAATGTAACCAGAAAGTCAAATGACTTTGTCAAATCCTTGCCAAAAAGCATGAAAATAATAGGACGATGCATACCAATTTTGAAGTTCACCTTACCCTTTTTGAGGTACTGGTCTCAAAGGTTTTAAAAGATGACCTCTATTGACCTCACATGGAGATTTACTGCCATAAAAAAGACATCATCAAGTGCTACAAATGATAATCATCAAGTGCTACCAATGATAACAGTTTGGAGTTCAAGCAACATTCAGTTGATGAAACAGATGTTCTATGTTAATAGTTTTTCATACTTTAAGCCCTAGTGACTTCAAATGACCTTTGACCTCCATAAAAATATGAGGGATCATCTACTCACAATGGACTACAATACCAACACACTAACTATGAAGTTTGAGCACGTTTTCCTTCTTGCGATATCAAATTTACAAGCCAAGGTATCACAGTTGAATTGTTTTCTTTTTTTGTGAAACACCATACAGTAGTGTGTACTGCAGCTACCACACTGTGTACCATACTGTACCTCAGTGTAAGATACAACACAGAGACTAGAGTTGACGAAATAAAGATGAAAATATTGTAACTGTCGGCTAATTATCAATGATTATGAAAGTCAAAAATATAAGTTGGTACATGAAGCAAAATAGAAAGACTCCGTGCATCTAAGCTGACTCTTGTAATGAAATTTAGTTTATTTGTAATTATCTGACTTTGCAGTATATGCTGATTTGCCAGGTTGTCAAAAGTTTACGAATATCACTCGTTATGAATATCACTCTAGCTACAGTAAGCTACTGTATGTTTTTGAAGGAAGTTGATGTGTGGGCTACCGACCATGCTTTTAACATAAAAACTATACCCTCTTTATCCAGCAAAATGAAAATTTTGTGCAAAACCAATGTGATGCAAAACTCGCTTTGCCTTCTTTTTTGAAAATGTGTGTGTAAACTACTAAATCATACTACTGTATATCTCTACAATGTAATATGATACATGATGTGACCATGGGCAAAGTGTGTACACTGAATGCACTGCAAAGCCCAATTGGGCATGTCGCTGATGCAAGGTCAAAAGATTCAGTCAGTCATCTTGACAGGGGTGCTAAGTAAAATCAAATTTGAGTTTCGATCACTAATGTCAGATAAGAATGCGACGACCAGTAATGAGAATATTCCAATAAAACAATTGCCCAAATTTTTCAATTCATATTATTTTATATTATTTCTTCAAAATCACATGTCAAGAGCTACTAGCCAATCACAAAGGTCAAAATCAACTGATTTTTCTTTAATACTTCATTCCATGAAAATTTCATTTGTTCTAGTGAATGAGTGTTCTGTACCATAGTTTCCAGTACTGAATGTTTCAAACTGCATATTGATAACTGCATTCTGCTACATCATGCAGTGTTCTTCTATTTCAACATGAGTGGTATAATGTAATCAAAGAAGAGAAGAAAAAGACAATTATGTATACATTAGACTGAGTGGCTAATGTTAAAGTGATAGTCACTTGCTTTACCCTTTTCTTGTTGAGAAGGCTTCCTTACATTTTTTGTCATTCGCTAATTACATTGCATCACAGTAGGACGAATAGATGATTGGTAACTTCTGTTAGGTGCTTAAAAGCTCCTATTTTAGATCACTGTTACGAAGTTCTGCTGGTTGTGATTCTGCAGTGTTGAAACATCAATAAACAATGCCACCAAACTCCTCTCTTCTGATCGTCTCTTCTGATCTCTTCTTTTAGTCTGATGTCAGGGACCCCTATTTTTGAACTGAGACCCGCATAAAATGCATGGGTCCTAGAACCCCTAGGAGGAAAAGCCCAATGGAAACCCTATGTACAGTACATGGTACATGCAGTTATTGCATCTCTACAATCAAAACAAAAGTAATGATTGTTTCCCTAAAGGTTATAAGGAAATATTTCAAACTATGGGAAGAAAGATAATTAACAATTAAGTGAAGTTGAGATCTTGCTGCTTGGTTGTTGTTATGTTTGAAACTTCATCACTTTGTCAATTATTTCTAAATTTAAATAAATTTCAAGTGATGTTCGATTCCCATTCAATTGAATCATATGCATGCATAAAAGGGGTAAGTACTTTTAACTCTCCTCTAGAAAGTTCTGTAATATATTTTAATTGCATTTTAACACATGTATATGCAGAATACGGTGAAAGCAGACAAGGACTCAGGTAGGAAGACTCCATTGAATTTAACAATGTACAAAGCGGGTCCATAAAAAAAAAAGGACTGCCAATGTTGTGCTCATGATTAACACTCACTACAAATTATTACCCTGCTGCACTTCTTTAATGCTAAAATCATGCAAGAAGGCAACAGGTTCGATTTTTTAGGTCTTTGGTATGACTCGACCGGGAATTGATCTAAAGTCTTCGAGCTGAGACTGAGGGGCAGATGCTCTACCACTAGGCCAGACAGTGGGTACAGAACTATGGTGCGGAGTAGGTTTCACCATTAAGGTACAGTAATGCACGGTCCCAGCTGTTCAAAGATTACTCCACAGTCCAGACATGCAAATATATAATTATTTTGGGGGTCATTTGTGTTAAGTTACTTCACAACATGTGCACTTGTTGTGAACTAACTTGAAGAACGTAACATAGGAAAGACATTTTGGAGTAATGACCAAATTTATCATTAAAAATGTTGAAAAGAGTCACAATTTTCATGAAAATCCATCAAACATTGACCATTTTACAAACAAATTTCTCTTTAACAATTGCATAATGAATAAACATAAGCCAAATATGCAAATTTGTGATGTCCAGGGAGGAACTCACCTGATATGCCTAATGTTATCCTTTGTTTACTTAACCTTTATTTCTAGGACAACTGACAATTTTACATGCCATGAGGGTTTTATTTTGGAAGTATGTATTGCCTTGTTCAGAAATATTGATATCACTGACCAATGTGACACCTAGAAAGTAATTAAAAGATAAAATATATAGGCCTAACAAAAGAAATACTTCAACACCCTACATCATCTGTTTTGCATTTTCGTCAAACTTTAAAAACGGTAATAGACAGAAACACAATTCCAACAGATTGTCACTCAGGATTTTACTATGCAATTTCTGAAAGGAACTTTTTCCTAGATACATGCTACTTGGTCTTTAATACATGCACTGACACCAAAAGTATTTGTATGTCTGCACTGTGGAGTAATCTTCCTTGTTTAGAATGTTAAAAAATGTACTTCAAACATTGCACTGTCCATTAATAGTCTTAATTTAATCCCACAAGATATTGATCAGTAGATTTAAAGGAAATGAGTAGTAATCTGGCTGCCCAATAAGTCTGCTTCATTGTGCACTCAGGTATGGAATTCCTGAATCCTACCCTGCACAAACACTAATAATAGTAATATTTATCCTGGCCCACATGTCAGGAGTACCAAGTTCCGGTGTAACATGATATGTGCATATTTTTCTACAATACAATGACGATGTACAGATTTGAATTGCTTTATGACCGAAAACTGACTAGTTTAGGATTGATCACTTTTTGATCAAATTTCCTACCCAAACCTTGAAAATATAACATAAAATAATGCGGTAGTTTCTAACAGCGTGAAACAGTATGAGGCTATGCCCTGCTGTCTGCATAAACAAAACAGTAAACAGTGCAGTCCTAGGGCTAACTTATTCGAGTACACTGGTATTGCTACAGTACAGACTACGTTGTCACAAGGGGCGAGTGGCCTTGAATGGACTTGTGAACAGTTTATGTTAGCTAGCCAAGTTAAACTGATTTAGAAATCAAAATATGAACTGATACGACCTCACAGGGTATGCACAATATTTGTTTATATTGCAATTTGAGATTGTAATTCATACAGTAGCTATCACGTGCGTAGACTAACTTAGTAACTGTAGTCTGTAGATAACGCTAGGACTAACTAACTTTAGGCTGGAGCCCAAAGTTGAATGAACTAAAACAGCATATATTAGAAATAAGCTTCAGGTCAACGAAAAGTGTTTTGTCTCCTTACCGTGATTTAAACTGAACGCTGGAGGTTTTTCAAAAGTGATATGTAATTTCGTGCAAGTTTAGTGGGCAGCCCGAGCTCTCCGAACAAGGCGTAGGTTCATTGAGCAACACCTGTCTAAAGACTGTGCAGTGAATTAATGTACAATACATATACACTGTGTATACTGACGGTATACGGGCAATGGATCAAGAACCAGGAAAGACACCCATGCCGAGGTTCTCCAACTTCCGCATTGAACTGAGTTCTACGCACAATTGTACGTGTAGATCTTTTTTAATTCTATGACTGTACCATGTACGTATCCGCCTATTCGAGCATAATCCCTGCATGACCTTCAATCTTTCGCAAAGCTGGGAAACGCAGATCCACAAACGATAGACGGAAATGGCTGAAAGAATTACTTTGGTGAAAATCTACAAATGGGTTACGACCCCATCAATTACTTGACTGATAACATTTTTTGCGAAATTGTTGCATCTACGTCAAGATAAAAAAAAAAGTATGATTACGTCATCGATCGGCCTTATTCGTCGATATCTTAGCACAGTAAGAACTTTTAGTGTCTATAAATTTATTTATCGAGTGTGTGAAAGTTGCGATGTTCAGTGGAAGCAACATCATTCATTGCATAATGGGCATAGCCATAAACAAATCTTTATATTTACTGGAGGGCACTCAGTACATATGATCGGGACTTGGCTGTGCTGTCACAGTCTGATACAACTTCATAAAAAAGTTACAGAAATCAGGTTATGCATGACCCCACTGAGAAAAGGAAAAGGTTAGTAACATTTACGTAATCAGGCACAGCGTTTTGTGGGGGAAAAAGTGACGCAAAGTAGCTTGTACGAAGTTGCAAACCTGGAAATCGTGGAAATTGTTTTGCCAGTTACACCTGACAAGATTTGCAGACTGAACGAAGCATATATCAAGGAATTAACCACAACTTACCAGTCCCTCTTGTGTTAACAGATTTTCAGATAATGCCCTGTGTGCACTCAAGCGAGTAGTAAGTTTTAGTGAGGATTACTTACTGCTGAGCAGATGTACTGCAGAGTCAGAAACCACAGAAGTTAAATTACTTGGTGACCACCATTCATGATGAAACTGTCCCCCTTAAGTCTGTTACATGTTCCTCCTCTGCTGGATTACACACTTACCACCTCAGGGAGGCACACTGCAGCCGCAACATGTAACAAAATCATCTGAGGAGGTTTCTGCTCAACGGAGCATTTGTGGGCAGAATGAATGCCAAAACACCTAAGGGCATTGATCAGATTGCAAGTTTAGCATCTGATCATACCCCACACCGCCTTTGGTGTTAGGAGGTATTTATGTAGGAGTAGTTAGAAGGGCAAACACTGCATGTTGCATTTCCCTGAAGTGTGTGGGCTGCCGGAAAATCCCCCCATATATACTCCCCGGAGACCCACATGGGGGTATTCTCAAGGGGGTTATTGTATCATAGTCATTGAAGGTCATGTTGGGGAGGCAGTTTTATGTGCAGTTCATGGCATGCACAAAAGACTATAGACAGACGGCAAGAGAACTGCATGCTTAAGTCTGCCTTGGTTGACTTCTTCCATTTCTTTGTGATTGCAGAAACAGTAATTAAGACACCTCAAACCTTCTCAGGCTTGCATGGAGCTGTTTAAAGGCAGTAACTCATCACCCTGAGCTATATTTTTGGCCTCCAGAAAGCAGAATTCTCAACTGGTTCTAAGTTACAGTACTCTTTGATTGACAGCAAATTAGAAAGATGCAGAGTAGCTCATATTACACAGCATACACAGGGATCCATTGTTTTGAATACACATGTGTAGAATTTTAGACAGGCTGAGGGAGGGACTGAGTGGTTGGGAGAATTGAAACTCTCTGAGGTGATGAGTTTAATCACTGCTGTGATAATTAACATTTCAAGAATGCAATCTAGC
This sequence comes from Stichopus chloronotus, assembly GCA_021234535.1. NCBI lineage: Eukaryota > Metazoa > Echinodermata > Holothuroidea > Aspidochirotida > Stichopodidae > Stichopus > Stichopus chloronotus. The sequence continues at coordinate 32,563,938 of CM037829.1, read as the reverse complement.
ATGTTGAAATATCTGATTTGAAAAACAATCTGTAAAGGGCCAGTGGCAGCACCAGCTAGGACCTTAAACTTTGGGGGAGGGGGAAATGGAGGGCAAAACAAACTGTTGTGGGGGGCATAAACTTTTTCGCATGTACTGCGAAAGTGAATGTGAGGCACGAGCTTACTGAGTGGGGTCCAGGGGCATCTTAGGGCCCCTGATGGGGTCGACGTGCAAAGTCCCAGAAGTCCTGAGGTTTTAGGATATCTTCAGGGGTGAAAAATTAAGTCTGAGGATGTACAGTTTTGTCCAAAGTGCATTACTATATACAGATTCCAAAAGATTTTTTAGGCTATTTCTCTCCTTTAAGTTGACAACATGACTCCCTAATGAGATTCATGGGCAAAGTCCCGCTGGAGATCTGTGAGGTTTTAGCACGTTTTTGAGTGAAAAATCAAGTCTCAGGAGAACTTGAAAACTACGAAAACTTATGACCCCTTGTGGGGTTTAGACACAAAGTCTGTCGGGGGGTTTTAGGATTTCTCTGGGAGAAAAATTAAGTCTCATGGACTTTCTAGAACAGAAAGGTAACATGCAGAGAATAGACATAGGACATGTATGCATTTGTCAGGTCACTTCAGCTGAGAGGTGGGGGGGGGGGCAAAATGGAAGCAAATGCCCCCATGTTCCCTCCTGTGCTGCCACTGCAAAGGCCCAATGACCTGCAAGATTGATTTGACCAAGTCCACTCCATTGAGTGCATGCTGGTCTCTTTGTATAAACTTAGCAACCTCAGCAGTTCAAGTCACCTCTCACAATATATCATTAAGATAACATGATAACAAAGGAACAAAATGCAACTGTAAATCAAAGTTGGGTTCCTACTGTTCTCTTAATCTGTTCTTTGAAAACTTTGATTACTTGATGTTTGAACCCTGAAGATATCTGCAATCGTAAAGGGTGTTGTTATGGCAGGGAATACTTCCTACCAGATCTACAAAGCACATCCATTGGAAGGTGCGGGAGGAAGTAATTTTGGTAGGACTGTAAATACTTTACAGGTGAGTTAGCAACGCAAGGAGATGCATATGGTAACTTCTGTGTGAACCACGGGAAAATGTAATAGTGAAAAGAATTTTAACAAATTGTTAAGAAAAAAGCAAAGGCCAAAGTAAGAATCTCTACAATGAAAGTGGGAAAATATTTTGCAGGCTTCTGAAAGTAGCTTTGACCGGCACTCGCAACTTTTGATCACATCAAAATCTCTTTAAGATGAATTTTTCCTTAATAAGGGGAAAATAAATACGCCACTCTACTCAGGTGCAGCAGGATGGTAGTTGAAACGATTTTAGGATTTTAAAGAAATGGGGGGGGGGTGAGTTCATTGTAAAAAAAAAAGTAACCAGTAATAACATATCAGTAATTTGGAAGCCTAAAATAATGATACAGATTACACAGAGATAAAATTAAATATAAATAAGAAATCCACTTTCTCAACTGGTATTGATGAGCCTCACACTTAAAATGTCATCTAATTTAATGGCTTAAGTTTATTCACCAAACACATTACATTCATTGAAATTGTAAAAGGCTAACACGGTACAGTACTTAAAAAACATGAAAACAAAAATGAAATAGAGGAGTTCTACATCCCCATTTTTTCACAGGTCTCTCTCAAAGGATATTTGTTGAGTCTCACTCTTCAGGTAACTGTAAATCAAATTTTGCAAAAAGGAAACTTATCAATTTGAGGACAATTTCAACATTCTTTCTTTAGTCTTTACTTGTGGAGTAATAGATATTTTGCCAACGATGAAAATCCATCCATTAGATACACTGGTGAATGAGTTGATTACCTTAACACACAGTTATCACGTACTGGTGTGAAAAATACACAGGCTTTACAGCAGATAATATTATAGAATGCAGGTTCCAAGAAAGAGCAGTTGCTGTGGGCAGATATTACATCAAAGTGAGTTAATTAGCAGACGGAAATTATGTAGCTTAAAATCTGCAAGTCTCCACATTTGTGAAGTTTCACTAGTTATGAGTGAAATTTGAATATTTTTTGAAAATTGCATGTTTACATGTATGAAACTATGACATGTAGGAGTTTGTGCAGTCTTTGTAGCAAGATGCAAAGTGACCTTGGATGAATAAAGATGTCAACAACAAGATAGATGTCGTTACTCTTGGAAACACATTACTTATAGTTTATAGTAATATTTGTCAAACATAAATCTTGTTGAGAGATGGTCTGCAGTCCTAGCAGGTAGCACATGCCAGGTGGTACCCACCCTGTCTGTGATCTTTGGCTTTTCGAGGGCAGTCTTTTGATATGTAATGTCAGACACTATATAGATAGAAGAGTTGAGCACACATATGAGACTTCAGTGTAATGTAGACAATGCCTTTCCCTGTCACATCTATTTGAATATAATTCTGCATTTGTTGCAAACAACCACAATGATACCGAATTGTCTATTTCATTCCTTAGAGGTAGATGGTGCTCCGTCAAAACTTTGTGTTCTTTTGCAAAGTTGGAAGTAGCTAAAAAGACAGGACCAAAGGATGCACTGACTGTACGTATGTTTACAAACAGGATCTTGCAGGCATTTTCGAATCCTGAATTTCCCATGGGTGTGTGATGACTACCACACTTTCCACTGTGTTGTATATGTAAACAGAGGCAAGGGTTCTGTCTTTTTCTTGTTAGTTCTGGACTTGTGTGGAGACTGCCACTAAGTCGAAGGATCGGGAAAAAAATACGATCAGGTATATGTGACATAAAAGATGCTTTGGAACCATTATCCTGTTCATACACCATTGGTCTTAGAGATCAAAAAAATTGTGCGGTAAGGCTGAATGAGTGAGATACATTGAGAGATTGCCTTCAAAGAAATTACAGACGGATTTGCTTTACAGTTGAAGATTTCTACATGATGTCAGAGACACAGAACCAATACAAAACTCATCGCTAATATTAAAACAGAGAAAGTTGTACACTTTGCAAAGTTTGCCACTACCAAAGATCAAAGTGAGTGTCGAACATGCTTCAGCACTACGCAGGTGAACTTCATAGAGGAGCAAACACACAGAACTAAGAATGATAACTCCTGATGTTCTTTCGATAATATCTGAACAGCACCACACATTAAACTAAAAATGATGACTAGTGATTTTCTTCAAGAGATGATGTCCCTCCACTGCAGTAGGTCTGTAATGCCAAACTATGTGATTCTCGGACTGGAGCAACTCCACTGGGAGGGCTACATCTAACCACATCTCTAAAAGAGAGTTGGGTATGATCATAGTGGTTCAACGTTTGAAGTATCGCTCACTCGCTTAACGACAGCGGTGTTAGACTTCAAGAACACTATGCATGAATGAAGAATCCATATCTAAGAATAACGGAACTAATGTTGAAATCAATCTCCACAGCTTTCTGTCTCTTCATGGTCCAAAACCGTTGAACTCCCTAAAACATTTCAACGAAAAGGGTCGACAATGTTTGGTGATGTTCGACCCCCATTCATGTATGCTTTATCAAACATGGGAGATCTGCTCGTCACCAATGGGGCAATTCAAACTTTTATTCTTCTACGATTTAATCACATGTTTCTTGTCACTTGACTCAGAGGCTCTGGCAGAAACAAGATGTAAATAGAAAACTGTACAGTAATAGTAAAAAGAGAGAAATTTCCGGATGCAAGGTACAACTCTCCAGTAGTGGCCTTATCCTGCACCTTGAGAGGACCTTAGTGACAGAAGGTTAACTCCTGAGATCCACAGCTTCAGCCATCAACCTACAAGAAAATGATATTGGTAACTTTAATTGGTAACTACGCTATTATTGTTGCTTCAGTTGTGTGTTAAATGTTTAGAATCTCTTAGTTTGACCATTTACCATCGACATATGAGTTATACTCAACAGGTGTGACAAAATATGAGCAAACTATATCAGCTCCTTTAAATTGGTAGAGTGTTCTTCATCAGCTGACCACTACCCATGAAATATTTCATCAATACTGTGGTCCAGATAATTCCATAACACCAAACTTGGCATGGTTACCTGAGCATTGTATGCATCCAACTCGGCGTCCAGTTCCTCAGCTGTGGGGACCGGACGGTTGTCTCTTCCACGTCCTCTGCCGCCCCTGCCACGGCCTCTTCCTCCTCCTCTTCCGCCGCCTCTCCTGAAACTTCCACCTCCCCTTCCACCTCTGTTTTGACCACCTCTCCTAAAGCTGGAAGAATTGAGACAGAAGCTTAGCATTGATGTATATTTTACAAACAGTTGCAGAAGTTAGTATGTACAGTACTATCCTAATTTTTCATGCAATCTTGCCTGAAATTTGGTGACTGGCTCAATTAAATTTATGCTTCTACATTCAAATGGACTTGAGGCCGGCAATGAAAAGGTTTCTTGCATGGACACTAACCAAGAACCTTTGGTGTTTGAGCTGGCAGGATCAACTTGTACTGTCATGCCTTATATATGTGCGTAGGGTTTTAGATCAAAACTCAACAGTTGCTCTCCTAAGATCTAAGGTACAAATCTTCCATGTGAAAATTAAAATAGTTTAAAGGGTGTGTCAAGGGCATATTCCTGCAAAAACAACACAAAGAAGCCCTCTAATCATGAAGAACACAAAGGGGCAAGAAGCCTAAAAATATACACATGCACTTATAGAACACATCATGTTATATACTGTAACCATAACATTCCCTTGAAGAAATTGAACACATGTATCTAGCAGTCACATGACATTAAAGAAGGATAGGAAGTGGTAAATTACATCTTATGTAACTGTTTGTACTTTCTTTCTCCAAATCTTGTAGAAGCATACCATTACCTGTTTAACAGATTTGTGGTAAAAATGGTATGCCAATGAAAAATTTTGTTAAAGAGCACCCCAGAAGAGAGAAAAACTGTTGATATTTGAATTTTGCTTGTGTTGTGGCTCGCAAGATAACATTCATGAGTATGTCTTTCATGCCTCAGGCTCAGCCTAGCTTGAACATCAGGGTTGTCACCAGACCATTTTGAGAGCCGGGTAATTTGGGATCGCCCTCCTAGGGGGGTCTAAGGGGACCTCCCCTTTGAAAAATTTTTGTGGGTTGGAGAGTGCTTGGATGTAAAATGGCGCACTCTAGATTATAAATTATGAATTCGGTATTTGGTTTCGACCAGTGCGGAAATGTTTAAGCTTACTTGGTCGTTTTGTGGTAAAAAAGGGTAATCACTCAGAATTCTAAAGAAATCTAACAATTTTATTCAGTTTAAGTTACCAAATTTGTGCCGAGCTGGGTAGCACTGCCCGGCGTGGTGACAACCCTGTTGAACATAGAATGTTGTTTCGTTGCAGGTTATCAGTGTTTACCTAGACTCAAAATTTCACATTTTTCCCTCTTTACAGGGGCGCTATGTATGAAAATTTGTCATTAGCAGATCATTTTTTACCACAAATCTTTCACACAGATATGCCTCTACTGAATTTGGAGAAAGAAAGAGCAAAATGTTAAATAAGACCTTAAGTAACAACCCCCTATCCTCCTTTAAGCAACGTTCTTTTGAAGCAAAGCTGAAAATTCCTGAAAATGCCAAACAGTCGTCACATTACTGGTATTCATCGAGTAATGCGATCGTCGTCGGAAGTATCGATGACTGTACAATCCTAGTATGTGTTCCCTTCAGCTTAATGATTGATTGATGAAGCATACCTCAATTTTGAGTTACCAATAGATCTTGCCGAAGTGGGCTAGATCTGAGAGACACCTTGTGACCTTGGTCTATGGTTCATGCTCAGAGACTTGGGTTTGAGAGCTACCCACCGCTGAGCATGCCACAGTGTCTATAGAGCTGTTATGGGGGGTGGGGGATGGGTAATTATTGAAAGTTATCAGAGCAAGTGAAAGAGACAGTTTGTACAACTGGTTGGACATGTGTTGGCGGTAGTGTGGGATCGAAGGTGTAGACACATTAACCAGCTGAGGTGTTCTTGTCTAGCTTCCAGCCTCCTTAACAATGAGGAGGTTACATGAACTGAGAAGGGAATCCTATCTCCAATAGAATCTGCACTTCAAACAAAGGTAGACCCACATCAATATCTTGTTCTTACCTCAAGATACTGCCATTTGAAGAAATATTTCCAGTTACCTCGAGGTTACCTTAATGTCATGTTACATAGGCAAATTACTGAAAGTCTTTGTTTTCTTTGAAATTGAAGCCCTCATTAACCTTGAAATTTGACACTAGTGAAACTGTAGATTGGGTATGCAGCAGATTTACTTTAAACTATCACAAAAATTAAGGTCACATCCCTTAAACCATTGCAATGTTTCTTCTATAAACAGTCAAGATTACATAGAAATACAAAGGATATTCAAGAAGTTGTGCCATTACATTTGAAAAGAGATTTCTTTTCAAAAATTCATAACTTTGAAATGGAACATGCTACTGAGATATGGTATTCACCAATGAAGATAGAAAAATATTCCTAATTTCTATGGAATGTCAATTGTCTTTAGCAGCCATTACCATTCAATGCACTTCCTCTCAGCTCATCTATTCTTCAAGCACAGTAATCAAAAACCCACAATTGAGGAAAGGCCACAAACCAAAAAGAAACAAGACCCAAAGTAATTTGACACAAACAACAATTCACCAAAACTCAATATTAAAAAAATACTGACGCTATACCTGCTTAACTTGTCATACCAGTAAAATTTGTTGCATTGTCCTGATAACATTTTAGACTTTATCTTAAAAGTTTAATTTCTGAGGAGATACTGAGAATCGAGATTATCCTCATGTGGTATACGTTCATCTTGCATGCCACCATGTATATACAGTATGGCTGGAGGTATTATAACACTCAGACAGTTCCTATGAGTACTGAAACTCTCAGACTGTTACCAGGATAACAATTTCAGACAACTAACCAGGAACACGGTGTATAAACATTGTGAACAAACTGATTAGCATTTTTGCTTATCAGGATCTGAATTGGTTGGCAGTAAACCCATTTTGATTACCAGATATTACACAAGCATTGTCATGTGCCAAAAGCAAAGTTGTGGCTTCCACTTCAAACAGTTCGAGAGAAAATCAAACTGTTCCAGTAGGACCAGAGAAAATATTGATTCGCAACAATATGAAAGTGGATCGCAATTTAACTTTCATCAGTCGCAAATTGCAATGCAAACCTGGAAATTTTGTTCCTTGTACGAATCACATGAAGTGCCCACCCTTCCTTATTTGGAAACCTTTACTAGGTTTTAAAAAGTGGTTAAGTAATGAGACAAGTACTTACTTTTGGCTTTGTCCCCTTGGTCTGTTATATGACTGTGTCCTTTGCGGTTGACTAACTTCATTTGCTGATGTTGCAAGCTGTATATCCATTGCTCGACCTGAACAAAAGATAGTAGAAACCATCCTCCCTGAGTTAACTTGATACTGCAGATGAACACTGAGCAAAATTTCGAGTAGTATCAATATATGTCGCTCAGCATATTTCAGATATTGAGACACATATTTACCAAAAGACTTCCTCTCTCAAAGTTTGTATCACCTCTTGTGTAACTTCTCTCCAATACTCATTATCCAAAAGTAGTAATGGTGGCTTATCTCCCAGGTTACACATGTACATAATTAGCCAAAATTCTGTTGTTTCAGCAATGACATTTACCTGAGCAGGGGGGGGGGGGACTAGAGCTGAACATGGCTTAGGAGACTGTTTAAAGTTTACGACAGGGCATATAGGGGAAGGAACTCAGGAGAGTATGAGAACATGAGTCACGCTGACAAATTAAAAGGAAAGGAAGTTGGCCAGATAGTGCATGGGCTACCAGCTGGCCAACAAACAAGTAACCAGTGGTAGTGCAGGAGTAGCAGCATATAAACATTCACCCAGATTCACTATACAACTATGATGCGATTTTGATGCAGTGACTTGTCAAAACAAAGGGGGGTGGAGGGGGGAGTGGAAAAGTGGGTTTCATTTTGGCTCCTCAAGTTGATGCAGAGTGAAAAGTCATGAAGCATGCCCTACACCTGTACAGTTTCCTAGTGAGTCAAACTTTCTCAAATTCAATACATATTGACCTAATGTATAACTTCTTAGTATTATTACACAGAAACTTTTGTAAGTAACTTCATGTAAAATGCTCATACTTTTATGGAGTCCACATTGTTCTTCTGTTCTTCATTTATCTGTCAATGCAGTGCAATTGTTGTAAGTAATGTAGAGACATTGCTCATCCGTCTGAAATTTCAGTTTCTCTCAAGGATTCCCCTATTCTATTCGTGAACAGTGTGACACTCATTTCACAGATACTACTGTACAATACAGTAAATTGCTGATGTTTGAAATAACAACAGGTCTTTTAACAGATTTTAATATAAATTATTGACAATTTAAAATTTCAATGTAACAATTTACCACAGAAATCTATGGTTCTGCAGGCAGTGAAGGAAAGAATTCACATTTTGACCAGTTCATGAACAGTAAGTACCATTTGTCCAAGGTAAAAATGATTAAAAGCAAATTGTATCTTTGTAATCTCACATGAAGTCTTACGAAGAAATCATTCAAAGGAGTATTTCACTGATAAGGGCAAAGTACTAAAATGGAAAAGACAATTTTTTATCACAGGCATTACAGACCCTTTACCAATATCTTCTTCCTGACTCAATATATTGCTGTTTGAATGTAAACTTATCTAGTCATGGAAGATATCCTGTTGCCTTAAGGCTAAAATTGCTGCATAACAGTGGCAAATAATTGAAGGGTCTTTGTTGTTCTTTGAAATTGAGGTGCTTATTTCAAATTGAAATTTGACACCAGTAATGACGTAAGATTGGGTATGTTGTTGAACTACAAGTTACATCTTTCGTATGATTGTAATAAAAAAATACAAAGAATACTTGTGTGTACTTGTGCCTGAGTGACATCATAGATTTCTCATAATGAAATAAATCAGTCCATTTTTTAAATACATATTTCTTCAAAATGCAACTTCCAAATAGAGCATGCCACTGAAATATGAATCTCACCAATAAAGTGAGAAACACATTCCAATTTTTATGGAATATAAATTTTCTTCAAGGTGGCAACATCTTCCAACTGTGATGAGAATAAGCTCAACACTATCAATGGTATCAAAATGATAAATGTATCCATAATACTGTAGAATGCAATCCTTTACCTGGTACATTAATGTATGACAGTTCTTATCTGCAAACTGCAGCAGGCCTCGAGTCGTGTACTTAAAAGTGCAGTATCTTCACACGAAAACAAAATTAGAAGGCATACATGGGGAAAAAATCAGTCCATGGTTACTTGTTGATGTTCTTATTGAGTACATTGACAGGGTCACAGGGCATATTTTAAGGTGAAACAGCTTAATTGAAAACACGCTGGTTTTAATGCAAGAAGCCTATTTTACGTTAGGTCATACCTTGCATCTTTTCCAAACTTTTGAATGAAGCAAACTATCATTCCAAGCTAAGGTCTGCAAATTTGTGCAGTTTTATCTTTTCAACATGCAGTATGTTTTTGAAAGCAATTGGTGGTCTGCACTTCACTGAAATTTTTGGGTTGATCCACAAGAAAGCACCTTGACACCAGCCATTGACACTGTGCAGATGGTAAATCCTGGGATCAGCTAATGATTTAAATGTTCAATTACAATTCTTATGACAGTCGTCCCACTATCGACTTTGGCTTGCGCTTAAAATAAATCTGGCAAATTTTCATGGCAAACTCTTACCATCTAAAGGAACTTTGTGATACTGTTTCATGGCCTTGATTGCATCGGCCTTTCTCCTAAATACGACATCTGCTGTCCCCAGGCTGCGCCCAGATCTGTCGTAGTGTACAGCTGCCTTGATTAATTCTCCAAAGTCGGTGAAGAGCTCCTGTTTGATATGAAAAGTAATTTCAATGAGTTTTCCTTCTATCATTTTTACACCATTAATAAATCCTGACCACTATGTCACTCAGGTACACAGCTGGTTTATTACTAATATAATTATTACCATATCATTTATACAGCACATGATCCAAAAGAGGCACTTTACTCAACAACAATACATGATGGTGAATGGACATTATGCAAGAAATTTGAAGAAATATGTTTTTAAATGTTTTTTTTTTTTTTTACCAACATATAAAGGGGAGTCTCTGACAATCTGATGTAAGTCATGAATTCCACAATTCTAAGGCTCAGGAGGGAAAGCTAATCTCCTGAGCCGCTTTTTGAGAGCAAGCTCAAAGAGAAGGGAAGGATCAGAGGCAGAATCAAGGGCTCTACAAGATGTGTAGATCTGAAGGAGGTCCTGGAGATGATGTGGTTTCCATTTTGTGCAGGCAATTGTAAACAAAAGTTAAAATTTGAAACTAATCCTTGACTCACACGGCAACCAGTGAAGGTTCAGCAAAGCAGAACTGATGTGGTCATTGCATAAAATATGAGCAATGAAGCAGGCCACATTGGTTTTGCAATGAATGGAATCCCTGAAACTTGGTTCTGGTGATGCTGTATAACAACTCTATGGTGCACACAGAGATATAAAGGACATTGTGACCTCTGGAGCTGACATCAAGTTGGGTAGAGCAGTGCATAGCAATCAGAGGATAGGAACATGCAAATAAACTAACTCATTTGATGTAAAAGTTGGGGAGTTGGTTAGTCATTTTAGAAATTTTTTTTGCTGATACCAAATGATGATTAATACAAAAACACGAAGAGATATTGGGTAAAGAAGTTGGAAACAGACATAACATTTCAGAACTACAGAGCACTCAATTACCTTGCCTAATGGGGTGGGGGTAATGGTGCCACTCTTACACATACAGAGATATGTATATTCACAAATGTTTACACACCATTTGTTGACCGCTAATAAAAAGCAATCACTACAAACTATGAGATGTAGATCTACCCTGAATGTCTGCATCGGAAAACCGCCAAAATCTAAATTGGAGACAACTAGTTTGCCTTGAGAGCCACCTGATGCCCCACCACCACGCCACTTATGAGGCCTCCTCCAACTTTGCTATCACTGTACATGTCATGTTCCCATTGGTCTGGTAGCTCTGCAGGCTGTTTTCAGGTAACAAAGAAGAGAAAGAGAAATGAGACAGAAACATGAGAGAAAATCTTATGATAAGAAATTACACAAAAAAAAAAACCGACTGTATGCTACAAATATGACCCAAAGATATTACCACAATTTTAGAGTCATTAATTTTATAACCCATGGTAGTTCATCATTAAAGAAAAGAGATGCAGGTGAAGTCAGCACCTGCTAGCTGTCATGTCTGCACTATTCCACTTCCTCACCTGTTCACTGTCATGTCTGCACCAATTCACTATCCTACAGCACATCATTTTATTGTATGAGGCCAGACTCTTTGAGTTTCCACCTCACAAAAAAGCCAGTTCTGTTCAGAAGCAATCTGAATTCCATAAAACTTCATGGCTTGTTTGAATGGTATACTGTACACAAGCAGTAAAAATGTAGCAATAGTTTTCCAAATCTCTGCCTCAGTAGGTGAGCAAGGGGCAGAACAATGCAGAACATGCAACTGCATGTTACATTTTAAGTTACAAAAATACAAAAGCATTTAATGAGACAAAAAGATCAGAAGAACTGTTCTGAAAATACAAAACTACAACCTTATGTGGTGAGGTAAATAGGATAAAGATATAGCAATATAGTCTAACTCAGCGATTGCGGACAGCAATGTCACAGTCAACATCTGACAAACTGCTGACTTCAGATTAGCAATTGAAAACTAGCATATTCATGTATTGACCCGTTGGGCTTAACTTACTAAACCCAGCATGAATGATGCTTCGACTCCGTATTCACGCATCCACCCATGGCATAATATACTTGAAGCAACACAGAAACAATACCGTCAGTTCTACACGTATGTAAAGCCATTATCATGCGTCTCCATCACAGTCCATGTTCAATGATGTGTCACCAATGATGTTTTGTCATACTCAATGTTCACATACAAGCATGCACCAAGAGAGTGATTGCAATGGACTACAACAAGATGACTCCAACACACTACAGGTGGAGCTTTCAAGTTCAACTTCACATGATCTAATGATCTACATATCTGTATGCTTCCATACATACAACCCTCCAGCAGCCCTGCATTCTGTAGTTTTTTTTCTGAAAACTTGTCAAAATCCACTGAGCTTCCAGTTTTAAGTGTTGGTAGAGTTGCAGTCACAGTTTGAGTGCAACACTGCAAGTCTGTGCCTCTGGAACACTATGATGAAGTCAATTCACTTGTTACTCTTAAATTGGAGGGTAATTCAAACTGAAGGATGTGGCAGCAATTCTGGAAAGGCAGTTGGATCTCAAGTTGGCAAGTTATTCTGAAGTTGTATCAATCAACAACACATTTAATCATTAAACACATGATAAACTTCAAGAATGTAAATTTTTATCAAATTCAAAGGCAATAATATGCCTGTCAGCACAGTTTAAAGGCTGTAATGCATCACCCCAGACGGTTTCAATTCTCCCAACCACCTACCTCTAGTCCCTCCCTCAGCCTGTCTCACATTCCTCCACATGTGTAATCAAAACAATGCATCCCTGTGTACACTGTGTAATACGAGCTGCTCTGAATCTTTCGAATTTGCTGGCAATCTAAGAGTACTGTAACTTAGAACCAGTTGAGAATTTTCCTTTCAGGGAGGTAAAAATATAGCTTAGGGTGTGATGCAATACAGCCTTAAAGTTTACCACCATTCCTGTTGGTAACTGAATAATTAAACCCATTGCCGAGTACTGAGTAGTAATGTCCGCCAACATTGACTTTCAAACAACAAAATTCAAATACAGCAAATCATGATTCAGAAAGTTATACATTCAATGTTAGGCAAGTTAGCCTAGGCCTTCCTTAAAGATTAATCACGCTTAATGACGTGTGGGCCCAATACATTACACTTACAGTGTAGGCTCGGGCCTAGTAGTATTATCAAGCGCATCGAGCTTGCCTAACAGTAACACCTAACCTAGCATTTATTAGTAATGTCGACTTCAAAACAATCCCGCAGAACTTACCCTGCTATATGGTGATGGTCTTCCTCTAGATGACCCTCTACCTCGTCTTATTGGGCCACCCCTGCCACCCCGATTACGGTTCTGAAACCCTCCGCCTCTGTTGCCGCCACCTCTACCGCGACCACCACGTCCACGACCCCTTCCGCGTTTATTGGCCCGGTCTTGCTTGATAATATCATCTAAACTTTGGTCTATTTTGTCTGCCATAACAAAACAATTCGTAAGAATTCGTAGAATTTCAGTGAAACTGCGGTACTGGGAGACCCGAAAACTTTACCTAAGCAGTAAGTTCCAGCGCAAGTGTTTTTGTCCTGGAAATTTATAGGCAGTAATAGTGATAACGTACAGCCTAGCTAAAACCAACGTAGCAGGAACGCTAAACCGTTACATGGCAAGCTATACAAAAAAGTAGCCGCGTGGGTTTTGTGTGTGACCAAATGAAACTCAAACAAAATGGCTGAATTTCCGTAGATTAAGCTTTTCAGCCGTTTTGTGTTAAGCACCAGCAGTAAACGATTTCACGAGTACGTTGTTATGACAACAATCAACAATTGGTCAGGATGGTTGCCACTGGTGAAACTGTACACAACGAATCCAATTAGGCTTGTGTGCGTGTGTGATCACTGTATAGCTGACACTTTTAAGTTGGAGTTTCAGCTGTGAGTTACTGCAGTGGTAGAGCGCTACGATCTTGAAGAATTGAGAGTCTTTTCAGAAAAATCAGTCCAGCAACTTCAGCGTTCTTTTCATTAGGCCTGAGAGACCAATCTTAGTAACTTGGTGGCGATTGAATACCTTTAAATCTTTTGTGGTAAGCTTGCTTGATTGTTTGCCATATTGTCACATTATTATGGCACTGAAAAACTTAAATGTTGATCATAGATT